>CM048659.1:6187500-7387500 GCA_026401315.1 Dysphania ambrosioides | reverse complement strand
TTTTTCAAACACAGACCTAATTTAATTCGGTTAAAAAAAATCAATTCGACCCACCGAACCGATTCGATTCTGCCCGCTCGTCTAAACTGGCTAAAACTAGCCTTTTTTAAAGTTGGAATTAGCCATTGAAACTATCCTATATAACCTCTACATTCAATCACAATTCCTCACTCAATTCCCTCTCAATTTCTCATTATCACAATCTCTTAATTACTCCTAAATATAATTATTTTAGTAATTAGTACTAATATTTTTTTAATTACTCTCTTAATCTTAATTATTTTTGTAATTATTTTTATACTTCTATTTTTTTATTATTCATAAGTAAGTACTACAAAAGAAATGTCTTTAATAGGAAGAGCTAGTAATGCTAGCAACTCATTTGATGATTCGTTTCAAACAAATATAACGTTTCACTAACACTTGGAACAACAAATTTTTGGAGCTCCTACTCTGAGTAACACCAACTTTGGGGTGCGACCTCCTAGTAGTGGCTAAGGTAATTTCTAAACTTCTAATTTTGTAAAATTATGTTTAGTTTAATGTAGTTTAGTTTATAACTTTATATGAAATTATGAATGTTAATTTAGTTGAATGTTATAACTTTATATGAACGTTAGTTTAGTTAATAACTTTATATGAATGTTAGTTTATAACTTGATATAAATGTTATTTTAGTTTATAACTTTATATGAATGTTAGTTTAGTTAATAACTTGACATGAATGTTAGTTTAGCTAATAACTTTATATGAATGTTAGTTTAGTTATTTTATAACTTGATAGGAATGTTAGTTTAAAACTTATATGAATTTTAGTTTAGTTTAAAACTTATATGAATATTAGTTTGAACTTATTGTATGAATATTCATACCTAGTTTTGTGGTAACGATGGTGATGGTGATGGTGATGGTGATGTCATACCCTAGAGCTATCAATGTATAAAGAAACTTTCAAAGGTATGATTGTACTATGAGAAAGTTCTAATCACCGACCCTACTTTCAAAGGGAAGAGGTTCATGTGCTATTGCCTCGTATGCAAGCAAACAAAGAAAAAGTTTGTTGTAACTTATACTAGTGCATGTAAAAATAGGGAAGGAATCATGTATATATAGCCAACATTGTAACACATTAATTCAATGAGAAAAAGACAACGACCACATTAAAATTAGAATCTCATAAACTAGCGGTGAGTTGGAGAATTGAGGGGTCATCTAAGTCCCAAGAACGACATATGACTTTTATCAATATAAATATAAATTCACATCTAATTATGAAAAAAGAATTAAGGCTTTATTGATGTTTAATTCAATATATAGTTGGAATAAAGGAGAAGACTATTTTAAAACTTGCATAAAATTATCAAAGAAAATCATACAATAATAATACTTCATCCATAAGTAACACCTTATAAAATTTATCAAGATTTTTTTTTTAAAAAAAATTGTGCATTTGAAAGGGTAAAATCCTATATGATCTAATAATTTTGAGATGGAAAATAATAAATATAATCTAAGAAGACAATTAATAGCACGCCATAAAAATTTAGCGAGATTTAATTAGTTGATGAACATGTAGCGAACTAGCGTGTAACAAAAGAAGCCATAAAAAAGCAAAAGGAATATGGAGATGAATTACCCTAATTGTTAATATCAATGGCATGTGCCAGAAGGAAAAACGAGAAGAGACGAGTAAGTGTGAATGCCGCTTGACCCATTCTCATCATCTGTTATTTTGGTGAGAGAGATTTTGGATGGAAAGTGAAAAAGCAAAGGATGGAAAAGTGTATAAATTGGCAGAGTTGTTTACTGCCAGTACGAGAACTGGAGATTGGTGAACGATAGGAGGCGCCTCCTGTGACTCTTGTCTATCATTAAATTATTTAATTATTATATTCCTCCCGAGTATTCTAATTTGGTTTTTCAGAGCAACCCGAATAAAAAATTCTGCCTGATTTTTCCCTCCGGCCTGAATTTTGATATATTTTTGGGCTTTGAAAGCCCAAATTTTGCTATATAATTTGGCATAGCTCAAAATAGTGGGTTTTCAGATAAACTTTGGTCTATTACTACAATCTATTATAATGGTAATTTAGCTCCTCTTAAGTTAGATGGGCTTTATGTGTCATCTTACTACTATGAAAATTGCAAAGCAAGACATGTTATTACGCCTATATATCACCTTTATCACAAGCTGATAAGGCGTTGTGTTGGCAAAACCTTTAAGTCATGACCTTTTATTTACTATGTAAATGTTTTACTGTTTGATCTACATAGCATATTTTGCTTTAAATTCATACTCATCATTCTGTATCTAATTACGATTTGGCGTGGAATAATATGGTACAACTTGAGATTAAAAGCAAAGAACTTCCAAATGAATTTATATAGTTAGTAATATATAAAGTATACACTAATAATTACGGTTACATTTATAACCTATTTATTAATTCCCATCAAACCTATTATCATTAACTAAAAAAGGATATAAATAATTTAACAATTTTTTAGAATAAAAGATTTAATGTTATATTAGAAACAATGACCCTGGTCAATAATTAATTTACTATATTTTTCAATTATAATATACACAGAACCCCTTATGTGTATACAATATTGGTGAAAGACAAGAAAAGAAAAGCTATTACATTGGCCAACCAGCAGGTACCATTACAGTTTGCTCCTATTTTTCAAGCTACTGCCTTTCCCCAGCCACACAGATTTGCAAAGCTCAATCATTTGGCTTAGCAAAACCAAAGCTACAACCTCCAATGTGCTGCAGTGGTCAAGCTAGTTGCTGTATGAGTTTTTATATTGCAAACTGGATGGATGTTATTGGCCCTTAAAGAAATTTGAATATATGCTTCATTTGTCAATGAGACATTTCTAAGTTATATCTGATATAAATGTATTAGAGGGTATTTTTGTAATTTCATTTATATATCTGATATCATAATATTTATATCTGATATGAGTTTTTCTGTATTTTTATATCTTCTATATATCTGATAAAAAATACATATATATGAATAATAACAACAATATCTTATATAACACTATCTATATTTGAGATTTTAATATCCTGATATAGTTTATATCTGTATAAATTAGGAAAGGCTCATTTGTTAATTATAGTCGTGAGACTTGACAAGAAGTTGTAGGATCATGCTTGCAACTTGCTCACGAAACAATTCAACCAATTTGAATTATTTAAAAAAAAAATAAAGATTATTCAACTTGGATAATTCAGTTTCGTTTGGACCGTTTAATTTCCTTGACTAGAATAATTAAACGTATACTACAAAGTTGTAATTAACTATTTCATACCCTCATTTTCTGCCATTAAAGAACGTGAATTGCACAAAGGACTTCCCCATAGAAAAGACAAATCCATCTATTAATTGAAATATTTTATCATAACACAATCATATTGTTAACAAAATTATGGAAATCCAACCAAATGCATTGATGAGCTGAGTTAAGCAGGGCCCTTAAGAAACACTAAAAGTTAAACAAATCATGTACTACTCATCCACCCATGCATACATCTATAGACTATAAAATTATTTGACCTATATATCTTAGTTTCATAATATAAACTATGCTCAAAGATAAGAATTTCACATGTAACCTAAAGACTAGACGTACCTTTAATTAAATCTTTTCTTAAATATTCAAATACATCCTCCCTGAAATAGCCTTTCTCATTCGTTGACTTTCAAGAGAATCTACTACCTCCCTCAAATAGCCACCGTTACAAAATTTTCTCCAAGATCTTTCAAACGACCTCTTTGTTCTTCATTTTCATGGCTATATCTTTATAGATAACATGGTAATCCTTCTCTTTTTTATCTCGTTCAAAACTCGACTCGAAATCTTGTCGTTGATCGATCACTGCGGCAACAAAGAAACCCTATAGAGTGCGTTAATTTCCGTTCAAGAGAAACAAAAAATATTATAAATAATGAACACGGCAGGTTCTAGTCCAAACAATACAAGGGACTCTGTGCCGAGTAATACAGAATTCTCCGAAAGAGAGGACTCCGTAGGCGGCTTCACCTACGGTTTAGGGGTATCCATAGGAATCCTAGTACTGATCACAACCATCACCCTCGCGTCCTACTTTTGCACACGCGAGGAAGGAGCAGCCAATCAGTCAGAAGGGCAGCAAGAGCAGCAGCAAGGCAACCATTGTGTAGTCGCAATCGAGGGGATCGACGAGGATACGCTCAAGACGTACCCAAAGTATTTGTACTCACAACTAGAGAGTAGCAACAAGAAGAAGGGATCAACAGTGATGAGTTGCTGTTCAATATGTCTAGCAGATTATAAAGGGAAGGATATGTTGAGACAATTGCCAGAATGTGGGCATGTGTTTCATTTGAAATGTGTTGATCCTTGGCTTAGGATACACCCAACATGTCCTAACTGTAGGACGTCTCCTTTGCCTACCCCTCAGTCGACGCCTCTTGCTGAGGTTGCTCCTCTTGCTGCCTCAAGAAATGGGTAATTATAATTATAATTAGACCTTTTTTATTCTTTGTTTTTGATTTTTGATGTTTATATATAATCTATAAGCCAAAGTTTTTTGGGCTCTGACATTTTACTGAGCAAGGACATCAGTTATATTTTTTTGAGATAAATGTAGGATGGGTTTTTAATGTAAACAATTGATGTATACGGAATTTTATCTCAAGCACGGGATACACCTCTCGAGCAAGTTGATATCTACAGATAAATGAAGGATGTTAATGTGCAATTAGGCATAGTTGACTTTTTTATTAATCCCATGTGCTAGAAGAATCGTTACGTGGACAGATTAATTCAACTTGTACAGATGGTTAAACTTTCCTTTTAAGATACTTAAGTGATTGCTACCTCCCAATCTTTTATCCAATTTGGATTCAATTAGTACTTCCATTGTGAAATTTCGCTGGATTATTGCTTCGCATAATCTTATAAAAAGGGTGGTACTCGGAATTTACCAAGTGGTTTTTGTCTGAAACAGACTAGATAAACTTGTACTTAGAGGTTGAAGTTTAACCTCGCTAATAATCAATAGAGGATTTCCTAATTCATATTTGATATAAATTATATTATTATATTGAAATATCATATATAGATATTATTATATTACATATAGTTATGGTTATACCAGATATAACTATTATTGTATAACATATAGAAATATAGAAGATATAAATATACAGAAAAATGTATATCAAGTATAAAATTATAATTTTAGATATAGAAATGAAATTAAAATAATATCCCTTAATATATTTATATCATGACTAAATTATGAATTTTTCAAAATCAATATATGACACTACTACATTTTCAATCTAATCCAACGACAAATTCCGTTGTATTAGGTGTCAAAAACCGTTGTATTAGACGTAATCCAACGCCTTTGTACCGTCACATTTGTTGGCGTTGTATTAGGCTTAAACCAACGACATAAGGGACCTAATACAACGACATCAATAATGCCGTTGGATTAGGTACCTACCTAATCCAACGACATTATTGATGCCATTGTATTAGTCGCCTTGTGTAGTTGGTTTAGATACAACATAGATTACTTTTTTTTTAATAAATAGAGAATTTAGCATTTTTGTACATAAAATATAATGTAGCCTTGTGTCCGATTGTTCTAACGTCTTATTCTAATTAGAACAAGAGAAGCATTATATAGAACGAGAAAGTATAAGTTAGAACATGAGTTCACTAAATTAGAACAATGAAACCATCTACTTAGAACATTAGAGTCATGCTTTAGAACATTATAACAACGTTAAAACAGTAGACCAACGTAAGTACATTAGAGCAATGTTTTAGAACAATAGAAGAACTTTTTAGAACATTAGGTTCATTAGTTTAGAACAACCAACTAACCTATTTAGAACAAGAGAAGCATTATGTAGAACGTGTGAAGTACAAGTTAAAACATCAGTTCACTAAATTAGAACAACGAAACCATCTATTTAGAACATTAGAGTAACGTTTTAAAATATTATATCAACGTTAAAACAGTAGAGCATCATAAGTACATTAGAGAAACGTTTTAGAACAATGGAAATATATTTAGAACATTAGGTTCATTAGTTTAGAACAATCAACCAACTTATTTAGAACAAGAGAAGCATTATGTAGAACGAGGTTTATTATTTTCGAAATGTTTGAAATTTTGAAATTTTATGAAACACTAGCTTAGTACATTTGAAAAAAATATAGAACATTAGAAGAAGACGTTAGAACAATAGGAGACCAGAGTAACGTTTTAGAAGGGAAGTATAAGTTAAAATATCAGTTCACTAAATTAGAACAACGACATCATCTACTTAGAACATTAGAGTGACGTTTTAGAATATTTATAGCAACGTTAAAACAGTAGAGCAACGTAAGTACATTAGAGCAACATTTTAGAAAATTGGAAGAACTTTTTAGAACATTAGGTTCATTATTTTAGAAAAACCAACCAACCTATTTAGAACAAGAGAAACATTATGTAGAACGAGGAAGTATAAGTTAGAACATGAGTTCACTAAATTAGAACAACGAAACCATATATTTAGAACATTAGAGTCACATTTTAGAACATTATAGCAACGTTAAAATAATAGAGCAATGTAAGTACATTAGAGTAACATTTTAGAACAATGTAAGAACTTTTTAGAACATTAGGTTCATTATTTTGGAACAATCAACCAACCTATTTAGAACAAGAGAAGCATTATATAGAACGAGGAAGTATAAGTTAGAACATGAGTTCACTAAATTAGAACAACGAAACCATCTTAAAACATTAGAGTCAAGTTTTAGAACATTATAGCAATGTTAAAATAATAGAGTAACGTAAGTATATTAGAACAACGTTTTAGAATAATGGAAGAACTTTTTAGAATATTAGGTTCATTAATTTAGAACAACCCACTAAACTATTTTAGAACAAGAGAATCATCTACTTAAAACATTAGAGTAATGTTTAGAACAATAACCCAGAACATTAGAATAGTAGAACAGACATTTGGAATAATTAGAGCAAAAGTTTAGAACAAATGTTTTCGAGAAATGAACAGCTGTGTCAGAAAATACAACTTTTTGGCTTTTGGTTTTGCAAAAAGTTATTTGTCTCAGTATTTTTCTGAAATGGGAAACGTGTGTCAGTTTTTTTTAATTTAAAAAAGTGTGTCAATTTTGTCATTATTTATGCTTTTGCCATTCTTTTTCACTTAATACCATCCGTTAGATCTAGCAAGTGGATGGTTTTAGATGGGTTCTCACATAAAAAGAGTTCTCACATAAGGGAGAGATTCTCACATGATCCCTCCCCTATATATATATATATATATATATATATATATATATATATATATATATAGGGGAGGGATCCAATGAGAAGGGTGCTTAAAATAAGAAGAATAAGAAAAGATCTTGGCAATTCAAATGGTAAGATCCAATGCTAGAGATTTCATGTAAAAAATATAGTTACTATAACAATAAAAAATAATCACTATAATAATACAAAGAGTCATTATAAGTGAAAATAATTATTTGATCACTATGAGTTAAAAAAGGGTCACTATGAGTACGTAAAATATCATCCGTTGAATTTAAGAGATTAAAAGCCAAAGATGTCTTATCATCCTTCTCATTTAAGTATTCTTCTTATTTTAATTTTTACCTATATATATATATATATATATATATATATATATATATATATATATATATATAATTTGCTAATTTGCGAAATCTTCACATGCTTGATCGGATTTCTTCATTCATCTCTATTGTTTAGCTCGTCATGTACCTACATGTCAAAAAAAGGAATTAATATATTATTCTTGAATTACTGTACAAGAGAGTGCATATATATATATATATATATATATATATATATATATATATATATATATATATATATATATATATATATATAATTTGCTAATTTGCGAAATCTTCACATGCTTGATCGGATTTCTTCATTCATCTCTATTGTTTAGCTCGTCATGTATCTACATGTCAAAAAAAGGAATTAATATATTATTCTTGAATTACTGTACAAGAGAGTGCATATGGACATCAATTTTGGCGCTCCTGTCTTGTACGTGCATGAACCTTAGGTAGTATTATTGGACCTCGATGCTTTTTCCTTTTTGAAGATATTTGAGTTTTTATTTCTTATTGCATAAAAGGAGTAACGGCAATTTAGTAATGAAATACAAATGCAAATTAGTAATGGACAAAAAAACATATTTATCCATAAGAGTCTTCCTTAAAATTAATCGTACACATTTGAGTGGAAATTTTCAGAACAAATGTCATGAAGGTCTAGAGTAGATACAGCAAGCCCACTCCCATTCAATAATTTCCCACTAAAATTGTATGAAATTAACATTGAGGATAACACCTTAGGTTTTTTTCCACATGACTTGAAGTTTCAGCGTGAGAATGTACCACACTGTTCATGGCTCTTTCTCTTCCCCTACGTGAGTAGTTAAGGTATAAGCTAATTACCCTTTATTTCAAAATCAACTTTACTTGTTCATTTGCTATAAAATTGGGACAAGATCACAAAAACCTATGAAAATACCACTTGCGAATAAATCATAACTAAAAGGGTCACTTATCCTAATTGCCAACCAGAGCATTGAATTCCCGCTAGAAAATTAAAAATAACGCAAAAAGCATCTTAGCTAGCTAATAACCATCCAGAAAAAGTAACCAACCACTAACAATAAAACAATAGTATCATCAATAAACTATTAATTCCAAGACATCAAATACATTACTGACACTTGAAATAGATGAGACCTTTGCAAATACATCTGGAATCAAAGAATAAAAAACTAAAATGTTAGGAAGTATCACCACCGTAAACCAGAAGATAAACTATGAAACACAAATTAATAAACCATATCTAACATGCATAATATAAAATTGAATATAAAAGTGGCGCTAAATTAAGCAAGCAAGACCAATAAAACAAATGCCCACAAACCCATCAATTGTCTAAAAAAAAAAGGATAACTTGAATGAACCAATATAGCATGTAACTAACTAACTTCACAAAAAAATGCAATGAACATTTGCATAACATGAAAAAAAATAATAAGTAAAATCAAGAGAAACATTAACACAGACTCAAAATCACCAATAAATAGCCTTTAACATCAGAATATTAGATCACTACAGAGATCTCTGCAAAACAAGACCCTAAACTTTATTAACATAGAAGCATAAACTAACAGCGTGTATAAAACCTCTCCATTGGGCTATATAACAAACCCTAAACACAAATACACTAAATATTCAAGTAAAGTGAGGCATACCTCAAAAGATTTGAACAATCAGCTTTGCCTACTCGAGCACCACCACCGCCTTAACCACCTTTGCCTACTCGAACACCACCACCTCCTGAACGCAGTTGGGAAGCAATTGAATTAGGGTGAAACGTGCGAGGGATTGAAGTTTGGATTCTGGGAGGAAAGCAGTTGAATTGGGGAAATTGGCTGGGAAGCAGAAGGACGAAGGTGAGAAGTATGATTCGTGAAGTTAGGAGTTGCAATATGCGTGTGTGGGAATTGGCCAGTAAGTGGACCCTACACCCGGGTGCATGATACGCATCGTGCACCCAGTGTAAAACGCAGGCATTGAACATTTCATTGAATCTAATGAACATTTGCAGTTTAATGATTAGATGTGCCTTGTTTCACGGAATACGACTATTGTATTCCCCATGCAATTGCCAAAACACATTCTCTCTGTGGCCCTTGCTATCATTGCAATATTAAATAAATAAAATAAAATCCCCATGCACCATCATTACAAAATAATGCTCCATCCCAATGCAATCTCACATTTTTGTACTGATACGTTATGTTAATGTAAAAACACCTTGTGCTAATGTTCATTCAAGCAATACGTAATGTTCGTTATCAGAATACTTAATGTTCATTTATTTACAACAGAATGTTCATTAGCTTAAAATGTGTAATGCAATCAGATTTTAAATTTTTTTTTGCAAAGATCTCTTTTACCTATACGTAACAATCATTGTAATCGTAGTTTTATATAGGATTTCATTACGTATAGGATGTTCATTACTCAAATAAATATCTCTTCTAACACTTAGTATTCAGTAATTTTATATAGGATGTTCATTACTTAAATAAAGTATGTTCATTTTCAACTCAAAAAAAGTCCAACGCATCATCTTAATATAAAATGTTCATTGTTTTCATATATGATGTTTAGTGAAATTGATTAGATTTTCAATGAAATTGAGTAGATTTCAGTGAAATTGAGTAAATATTCAGTTAAATTAAGTAGATGTTCAAGGAAATTGATTAGATGTTTACAGAAAAATGAGTAGATGTTTAATGAAATTAAGCACATGTTTAGTAAAATTGAGTAAATGTTCAGTGATATTAAGTAGATGTTCAGTGAAATTAAATAGATGTTCAGTGAAATTAAGTAGATGTTTTGTGATATTGAGTAAAAGTTCAGTGAAATTGATTAAATGTTTAGTGAAATTAAGTAGATGTTTAGTGAAGTTGAATAGATGTTTAATGAAATTAAGTAGATGTTTAGTGAAATTAAGTAAATGTTCAGTGAAATTGAGTAAATGTTCAGTGAAATTAAGTAGATGTTTAGTAAATTGAATAGATGCTCAGTGAAATTAAGTATATGTTCAGTAAAATTGAGTAAATGTTTAGTGAAATTGATTAGATGTTCACTAAAACGTATAAAGTGCATTGTAAAAAAAATTCTTTTACAATATTTAATATTATAATATTAAACATTAGATTTAAAAAAAAATTACAATGATCTTTTTTTATCTGTACGTAACAGTCATTGAAATCGTTGCAATATTAAATAAAACTAATAGAATCCCAATACATCATCATTACAAATAAATGCTCCATCCCAATGCACCCATCCCGCATTAAGTGTTGACCATTAAGAATTGAGATTCCGGGAATGGGAGATAGGTGGACTTAGGATTCTTTGTATGTAGGACCTGTAGTTAGTAACTAACTTCACGAATGATGTAATACTCGCAGGATTTGAGCTTATTTCCTCAAAGAGTCTTTGATTCCTATATGTCAATGCTGCCCATGCTAGAGTTGCTACATGGATTAGTTCATCCCTATTGCACTTCTCCAATAGCTGAGCCCATGTATCTATGAAGGTACATGTTAATGTTGCATGGAGGTTTTGCCAAGTTTCGCTACAGCTCCATAGGGTACCATTATTCGAGCACCAAAAATGGCATGTGTGATACTCTCTTCTTTCTAGTGGCATCTCCTTCATTCATAATTCTCCTCTTCTGAAGTATACTCCTAGAGGCTAGGCTTCCCAAGCATGCCCTCTAAATGAAGTGCTTGACCTTTGGTGGTGCATCCATCTTCCATAAACCTTGGTTGCGAGATGTCTCTTTTTTTCCCCCTTCCACTCCTATCTTGTAGCATGATCTCACTGAAAATTCTCCATTAGCATTCCCTAATCAATAAAAAATATCTATCTTCACTCTAGATGACAATGGGATATCAAAAAAATCAGTGTAACCTCCCCTTGTGAGCATACGTAGCGAATCATGTCTCTCTTTCATTGCCCGTTGCCTTGGTCTATTTCCACTTTGAGATTTAATTCACAAGAGTCATTTCTTTGAAGGTAGCCTCCAATTCATCAAAGTGGGTAGCCAAGGAGTCGTCCACACTCCTATTATCAAGCCATCTCCCACTCTCCAGCGCATTCCCTCCAACAGTAAAGCTTTTGCACCCCACAAGCTTCTCCCTGTATAGCTTGGATCAAAACCTTTATATACTTATAGTACACCATACTTCTTACAATATCTAGCTTCATGAACATTTTCTACCAAGGAGTTTTGATTTTGGTAGAGCCGCCATACTTGTTTAGCCAACAATGCTTAGTTAAAGACCTTTAAGTTTCGAAAACCCAATCCACCTTGTGCTTTCAGTAGACAAAGCTTCTTCAATGCCATCCAATGAATTTTATAAAAAGCACCATGTCCCCACCAAAACTGAGCAACCAACGAGTTAATTTCATCTATTATAGTATACCAGACTCTAAAAACACTCATCAAATATGTGGGAATTTCTTGGGCCACTCCTTCGATGAGAACTTCTTTTCTCGGTTTTGATAGGAGCTTCTCCTTCCACCTTTGGAGTTTCATCCATAGCCTCTCCTTAAGAGTAGAAAACATCTCTTTTTTTTCCTTTCCAATAATCGTGAGGATTCCAAGATATTTTCCATGTCATTTAACTTCTCTAAATCCGAGAGTATTCACAAGTAAACTTCTTTGCTCAACAGATACCGACTTGCTAAAGACAACTTATGATTTACTGAGATTGACTTTCTAACCTAATGTTGTCTTATAATTGCTTAATATATCGGAAATAATCAGGTATTCTCTCAAATTTTTTCTACCAAATAAGATACTATTATCTACAAAGAATATATGTGATATTCTTGGGGCTCCTCTACATATATGCACACCATGGATCTTGTTCTCTCTAGTTGCTTTTAATAGCATTATAGAAAAAGCATCAGCTCAGAAAAGAAATAGATAGGGGGATATAGGATCACCTTGTCTGAGTCCTCTGGATGGTTTAATGTAGTCTTGCATGGTTCCATTGACACGAAAGGAAAATAAGACACTTGATAAATAGTTCATTATGCGTTTTATCTAGGGATGGCAAAATCCCATTCTATTCATCACCATCTGGAGGAAAGGCCACTCAATTATGTCATATGCCTTGCTCATGTCCAACTTTAGTGTAAACAATCCATCTTTCCCCTCCCCCTTTCTTTTCATAGTATAGAAGATTTCATACGCGATCAATGCATTATTAGTGATTAATCTTTTAGGGATGAAAGCACTATGGTATTCTAAAATTATCTTCCCTGGGATTGGCTTAAGCTTATTTGTCTTAACCTTCAAGATGATTTTTCATAAGATGTTGTAGCAACTAATGGGCCAAAATTCAGTCTTTGATTTTGATTCCTTTCATTTTGGAATTAAGGCTACACATATTCAATTAATTTATTCTAGGACAACATGTCCTTACCACCATTGTTGCACAAATTTAATGACATCACTCCCCACAATATTTTAACATCTCTGATAGAATAAGGCATGTAATCCATCTGGTCCCAAGGCTTTGTTAAGGTGCATTTGGAATACAATTTGGAATACACTTTGGAATAGTGCTTCTTTGATCTTTTTTTTCTTCTATTAGACTGGTCTCTAGCTCCATATTCATCTCATCTATAACCACTGGTGTTAGGCCTTGAATTGCATCTTCCACGTTAACAATTTGGTCCACTATGAATAAGTCCTTGAAGTAACTCATTATCAGTAAAACCACTTCCTTTTCATTTTTTCTCCAGGTTCAATGCTCATCTTTTAGCCTAGTAACCTTATTTGAAGCCCTCTTCTATGCCGTATTTTGATCCTTATCCCAGAGTTCACTCAATCTAGCCCTATAATATACTAGTATGATTCTTCCATGCTTTAGATTTTATGTATTTGATTTGGAAGCTCTTTGCCTCGCTATAAACTCCCCGCATCATTCCATTACTTTGTAAAACATGCAACTCTTCCTTGGCCTCTTTTATTTTATTTTATTTTTCAAGCTCCCAAATATTATTATTGCCAAGCTCCCCTACAATTTCGTAAGCTTACTCACATGTTCGTGTATGAATAACCTTTGGCCATCATTCCATGTTTTTTTAACCCTCTTTGTGGACTCTTCTTCAACAAACCAAAAAGCCTCGAATCCGAAAGTCCTCTTCCAATGTTTGCTTGCTCTCTTGCTTAAGTTTAAGTCCAACCAAATCAAACTAAATCAGAGTATGATCAGAGAAAATTTAGGGTAATTATGCACAATCGCATTTGCAAACATTGTGCTTCACTCCAGGTCTGCTAAGAATCGTTCTAATCTCTCTTGCACTAGATTATGAGAGTGTTTCCCGTGCTTTCACGTTAACTTGGTGTATGTGCTTCCCAAGTCTCTTTAAATAAGAATCATTGATGACTTCCCTGAATGCATCCATATGTCTCTCGCTTCTTTGTGAGCTTCCTACCTCCTCACCCGCACTCATAGTCTCATTAAAATCACTAAGCATGATACATAGAAGATTATTCTTTCTCTTTAAACTCCTCATGAGTTCCCAAGTTCTCTTTTTGTTGTTTGTCTCTAGCCAACCAAAAATTCCTAAAGCTCTCTAGATAACCACTCCATTAATGCTTAGTATCTCTTCTTTAACATGATGGTTTGAGTAGGAAATAGTGTTAAGAGTAATGTTTCTCCACCAAAGTCCTTCCCACCCGAGTTCCCAGTGCTACTAAGACAAAGCCCATTACTAAAGACACATTTATTATGTACTTTCTCCAACATTGCTGCCTCTATCATAGTCTCCATCAAGAATAGTACACCACCTCTAGCCTTTCTCTCTGACACCAATCTTGGAGTGTTTGAACTATCTTAGGGTTGTCAAGTACTCGACAATCCAACTTAGAATTTCCATTGCTTTTTGAGGATTTGGAGGTTTTCCAAATCCTCTTTTTGATTGGTGTTGTTTATGTGCTCCATATAAGTATTATTCTTACATTATTGTTTGGTTCCTTCTATGTCACAACACGGCTGCTTGTCCCCCATGATTTCTTTGATCCTTTTCTTCCTTAGTGATTCACAAAAGAAGTTATTGCCTTCCACATCTCAAATATTACTTTGTTTGTTACCCCTTCTGGTCCTACTCCTCAAATAATGCTTCTGCTTGTTTCCAGATTTGGCCTTTTTGTTTTTATCATCTTTGCTTTCTTTCCTTGAAGATATCATGTTATTTACCTCCCATATCTCCCCTATGCTTCCACATCCTTCATTCTATTTTAGTGCACTACTACCTTGATTTGTAGTCTTAGAATGTGCTTCACTCTCCCCTCCTTGTTCCCTATGAAGTTCACTGTCACCCTTGTTTCACCCCTATATCTCTTCCTCCCTTATGATTTCTTAAGCATCATTATTGATCTAGACTCTCTACAACTCCTTTGTGCCATCCAACAAATTATTGGCATTTTCATCATTTTTATTTTTATGACAAAGAGCCTCCTTGCTATCTTTGACTAGTCACTCTTTTTTATCTCATGATATCTATTTGACCTTGCCAAGGGGAAGCTCTAATGGAGTCATAAAACCTATGAATTATGGGCATATCTGCTCCTTGCATCTCACAATCTTTCTCCCCATGCCCCAATCTACCACATCCATAGCAAATATAGGAAATTTCTCATACTTATCAACCACATTTGTTTTTTCTCCACCACACGTATAGATCGAAACATTCTTCTTTTGTGGATTCAAGATGTTGATCATGACTTTCATTTGAATACTTATATTGTAAATATCCATGCCCATATTATCAACCTCAATAAAAGCACCCACCTTATTCCCAATCCTACTAATATTTTTTGAATTCATTCTCCCACCAAATAGTAGGTCATATACACAAACCCAAAATGGAACCTTGTGAAGGGGAATTTTAAAAGGTTTTGTGTACCTTTGATATCACAAAGTGCTAGAATATGTCGATTGAAGTGCCAGGGTTGTGCCTCCATAACATGCTCCTTGTCTCGCCAGTGATGGAATCAAAATATTGTCTTCTATGCAGGTAACTTCCATTCCATATTTTGGATTCCACACTCTTCTCATCATTGAGATTAGGTCTCTTTCATTAACATGTCTTGGAACCCATATTTTACCCATAACTCTCATGGAAATTCGTGCAACACCTTCTTCATCATCATCATCCTCCCAGATTATTCCTTCATCTTCACCATCTTCTGCTTCTGCCATTGTCTTATCAAAATTAGGATGTTGTGACTCTATTATTGAACCACTATTACGTGCCTGTTTTCAAATTTTCTCCTTGACAAGAAAGCGAACAACCAAAGAAAATAGAAGAAAATGTATAAAACAGCCTAGGAAATTCCTAGAAATTTTAAATGAGAAAAACAACGTTGAGATCAGTATGGGAATAGACCCCTATGAAACCCTAGCTAAGTTAGAAGAAAACCTCCCAAAGAAACCCCTAGAGGAAAAAAAATTGGATGCACGAAGTACTTTGTTTAATCACATATAGTAGACTTATGTTCATTATATATTCCTTATTTCATTGTAGAAAGCTAATGCTTTATTTATGACTTCTGGTTTTTTCAGGGACATAGCTCTTTTGATATTGTTAGAGCGAATCGACAATATATTTAGTGTCTTGAACTGCATATCCTTTTATCACCTATTATTTCTCAAAAATAATGGCTATAAGAATATCTAGAAAAACCAAAAAAAAGGAAAGGAAAAAAGAACAAGGAAAATGAACTCTAGATGCACATTCATATTTTTCTTATTATATACTACCTCCGTTTTTTATTAGATGCAACTTTTACTAATTTTGGCTGCTCGTTATTATTTGCAACTTTGTACATTTTTACCATTTTTAGTAAATTTTTGTGAGTGAAATACCAATATTGCCCTTCATTAAAAACTTAAAATTTGTGA
The DNA here is from genome assembly GCA_026401315.1 of Dysphania ambrosioides. NCBI lineage: Eukaryota > Viridiplantae > Streptophyta > Magnoliopsida > Caryophyllales > Amaranthaceae > Dysphania > Dysphania ambrosioides. The sequence goes on along the minus strand of CM048659.1, from coordinate 7,370,914 downwards.
TTTTCCTATTTAACTACAATACCCTAAACTAGATTATAACCTAATCTCTTTCACTACATTAATCTCTCCCACCAAAATTAAAAACCCACACTACCCAACCTACCCACCCACCTCACTGCCACGGATCATTACTCTATTCCCCATTCTTCAACCCTACCCATCTTCTTCAACCCTTCAACCTTCCTCAACCCTTCAACCTTCTTCAACCCTTCAACCTTCTTCAACCCTACCCGAGTATTTCCCTCACATCCCTCATATCTCCTCTCACTATCTACCCTCTACCTACCCTCCTCAATGACAGATCTGACCCCATTGTATCGAGTCCTATTTGAGTTGGATGACGAGGTTGAACGGGGGTTGGTCGATGCCCTCATCGACGCCTTCGACCATGGCTCTTCTTGGCCGGAGAAACTGTACGCGTCCGGCAAAGGGCGTGACATCTTGTCCCTGAATTCGTTGAATGCTCTTTATGATGTGCTTCATTCGACCACTCCATCCCCCGTCTCCGACCACCCCGATGTGAAGTCACCGCCTTATGGATCTGGTGAATTGGGGCTTGGAATGGGGGAGGATACATCTACGGGTTGTCCAACCCAAACCCTAACCGAGTCCCACCCTAAAACGAGACCAAAGGTGGCTTCGAAATGTCACCGGAGGGTTTCTTGTCACACCATGAGAAAGAGGCATGGCGTCGGGGCTAAGTTGTGTTATGTTGATGATGACCATGTAAGCAGCGAGTCCCCCCTTACTGTGGTTCCTGATTCTGGGAATAAGAGCCTAAAAATGGCATCCTAAATGTTATGGGTAACGATCTTTGAACCCTAATTTTCCTTTTTTAAACTCATTATAATGGTTATTGTGGAGGTTGTTTGTGCATGAATTGTATGCCAGCAACATTAGTTGCTGGCCAGGTTGGATTTTGTTGCGTTTGGATTTCTCTGGTGTTGTTGGTTATTGTCTTCGATATGCTGGTATTTGCTGGTGTTTGATGGTTATTGTGGTGTTTTCTAGTATTTGCTGGTTATGGTGGTTATTGTTTTTTATTTGTTGGTTATGGTGGTTATTCTGGTGTTGCTGGTTATGGTGGTTATTTGCTGGTTATTCTGGTGTTGCTGGTTATGGTGGTTATTCTGGTATTTGCTGGTTATTGTGGTTATTCTGGTGTTTGCTGGTTGCTGGTTATGGTGGTTATTGTTTTTGATTTGTTGTTGGTTGCTGGTGTTTGCTGGTGTTACTCTCTGGTGTTTGCTGGCTACTCGAGTTCGATTTAGTCCCTTATGTTGATTGCATATGAGTCCCTCATGTTGGTTGGTGTTGTCGGTTGTTGCCTGTCAAATATTATTGCCTTCATTTGAGTCCCTCATGTTGATTTCCATATTATAGTCCCTTAATTAATTTTAATGGAATATTCTAAGATGTTAAAGTGTTATTGCCTTCATTTTAATGGAATACGTTGAGTCCCTTATGTTGAGTTACACATGTTAGGCTCGTAACCCCATTTTATTAGCGTCGTAACTGTCCAAATGATGAAGGGACTCAAACACTTCTAATGTTCTCATATTATGAGTTGCTCCAGTTAAAGTGTTTTACACTAACTGTTGAAGTAACATGATGTGAGAATGCTTTAGAGGAAAATAAACCCTCTGATGGACTGACATTTGTAAATAAATTCAGGTAAAAAGACTTCAGTCAAACAGAACACATTTGAGTCCCATTATAAAATGTGTTTGTTGATTGTCGCCTGATGTTGATATAGTGTTGTGTGGTTTAGTGGTAAATGTAATTTGAGTCCCATTTGAGTACTAATGCTTGAAGATGTTACCTTTAATGTGATGTAGAATCTTATTTGCAATCCTAAATGTACTTTAATGGGGGATGAGCATTGATGAAATATTCCTAGCATTGATGGCAGGACATTGTGTAGTTTGATTTTGGATGGGGTTTGCACTGTGAGGGTAGTTTCATTTGTGTTCTGGCTGTACTTATACCCCATCATGTTCAGTGTTTTATGCTGTCCTTTTGCACCGGTATCTAAACAAAAGTGTAGGGAAAGTTTAATTTGTTTCATATGAAATTTCGGAACATGGTTTGGAGGGAAAATAACCCCACCAAAAATCAAATTCAATTTTTTCTTTACCCATTTCATTATCCACTTTAAACATCATTTTCAAAACTTGCAACGGAGTCCGTGAACCTCATGAAAGTTGCATCTAATAAAAAACCGGAGGTAGTAGAACACATTTGAGTCCCATTATAAAATGTGTTTGTTGATTGTTGCCTAATGTTGATATAGAGTTGCATTGCATTCAGGGGCTGTTATTGATGAATGATGTGTTTATACTGATTTATTTCTGAACATAATGGAAGAATTGTGAGAAATCAGATTATATGCAAGATAGTTTGTGCTATTTGAGTCTCATTTGGTGTGTTGAGTCCCTTAATTTGAGTTACACAAATCAGTACCTTAGTTCCAGTTCAAATGATGAAGGGACTCGAAACTTCTAACGTTTTCAGTTTATGGTTTGCTCCAGTAGTGTTTCCCACTAACTGTTGAGGTAACATAATATGAGGATGTATTAGAAGAAAAATAACCCCCTGATGAACTCACCGCAAAATAAAAGCAGTTAGGAATTCAGTCCATTAGATTCCATTTATGCATTTGAGTCCCTTATGTATTGTGAAGACTTCATTCCATTAGATTGCATTTATGCATTTGAGTCCTATTACAAAATGTCTCCTAACATGACTGCCCTAGACAACACATTACAAAATACAAAAGTACACCTAACCAACATGAATTCAAACTATGAGTCCCAAAATAACATCAAAATGTTGGTTATGTGTGGCAGTCGTGTTTTAACTTATTCATTTCCATACCTAGTCTACATCGACCTCAAACTCGGTTCCTCCTTGTTGCTCTTGGTTTGTTTGGATGAAATTGTTGTTGAGAAAGTCAACTGCTTGATCTATTACTTCTTGATTAACTTCTAGTTGTTCTGGTAATAAGCCAAGTCTTTCGAGTCTTAGCTTCCCCATATGTGGAATCTTGTACTTGTTCCCCCCTTCCGCTTTCAGAATCTCAATCATACAGCTTTGTAGTGTGATCCACGTGTATTTGTTCACACCTGGATCAAAATCATCATATGCCTCCTTCACTTTTTCAACCATTTCATCCAAATTTTTAGGAAATGAATGATGTTGTATAGATTGAATGACTCTGAAAAGACCCAAATCTAACACATTTAAATCAGGCGATTGTGCGGGTTGAAACACAAATCTGATGTTGAACCCCCCTTCAGTAGTAGCAGCCATGAATTCTTCATCTTTAGGAACTTGGTGTGGCTTAGCATTATCCCATTGAATGACCACATCCTTTGGAATGTATGGAGGCCATTTGTTTTTGACTGTTGGAATAACTTCTATTAGCAACATCTTCCTGATTTCATCTCTGTTTATGTTTTGAATGGCTTTGGATTCTACTATCCCAGCAGGTCTGTTCTTACTTGATTTCTTTGCCAATTGCTTGAAAACAAAAGGAATTATCCCATATTTCCCATCATGTATCAAATGCCCATGTGCGTCATATAGTGGTTTTCCAATAATACCCATGAACATAGCCTTAGTCTTAAATCTTCGGGATTGCTCACATCTATAAGGATCCTCTTCTTTTGGCAGAAGATAAAATCTTCTCGTTTCTGGGTTTAAATAAAACCATTTCTCATCAATATGAATGACATTACTCATGTCAACAAAAGTGGGCTTCGTAGTTGTTGTTGATGGTTGTATATGTGACAAAACCCACCTAAGTCTTGCCATCTTATGGTCAGAGGTTAGTCTCGGCTTGTTTGTACTTGTATGTGTTCTGAGTATGCCCCTTTTTTCAAACTGTGAAGAGTAGAATGTGAAATTTTAAGGGCAACAGCATACTTTCTCTCTGTTGTTCTGAGGTATAAAGGTACTGATTGTAGGAACTCATCTGTGTACTCTCTTGCCTTTACACCTACTCTACCTAACTTCTTGCTCCTGACATCGATAACAGCCCCTTGTTGCATTTGCTTGCATATATCTTGAAATAACCTTGTAATCGTGGACTTGTGAACCTCAAATTGCCTTGCTAATGTTGATAATGAACCTCTTGGTAAGGACCCGTTTTGCATTAGAGAAAGCATGTTATCAACAATTTGTCTTCTCTTTGCCACTGACAGTTCTGGCCTTCTTCTTCTGTGATGTTCATGAGTTTGGCATTGTGGTTGTTCACCCCTTGGTTCATGTGTTGCTGCTTCCCATTCATCATCTTCTACATGATGTAATGAGTCCCTTAATAATTCATCCATATACTCCATGTGTTCTTCTTCAAGTATTCTTTCAATGCTAAAGAAACCTGAATTATAATATGCTTCCATGGTTGTCTCTGTTTCTGTTTCTGTGTCCATGGTTGTTTCTGTTTTTTTTTTCTTCTTTCTTTTCCAGATTTGCACTAATGCATGGTGATGGAAGCTTGAGATATGTGTCTGTGATTGGAGATGGAAGCTTGAGTACTAATGGCAGAAGATGTTACCTTTAATTTGTTGTAGAATCCTCCTTGTAATCCTAAATGTACTTTAATGGTGGATGAGCATTGATGAATTATTCCTAGCATTAATGAACTGACATTCTATACTTTGATTTTTGGTGGGGTTTGCACTGTGACCCTCCTCAACTTTGTAGCTTGATTTTTGGTGGGGTTTGCACTGTGATGTGTTCTGGCTGTACTTATACCCCATCATGTTCAGTGTTTTATGCAGTCCTTTTGCACGGGTATCTAAACAAAAGTGGAGGGAAAGTTGATTTTGTTTCATATGAAATTTTGGAACTTGTTTTGGAGGGAAAAGAACCCCACCAAAAATCAAATTCAATTTATACTTTACCCATTTAATCATCCACTTTAAACATCATTTGCAAATATTGCATTGGAGTCCGTAAACCTCATGAAAGTTGCAACTAATAAAAACCGGAGGTAGTACTATATATATATACATGAACATGTAAACTTATTTTAGGTGATATAGTGCAACTTATTTGTATCGTGGATGCCTGATCTAGTCGATCCACAAAAATATGTGTCATGTCCAAATTAGTAAACAAATAATAAATCTGTTTAGGCATCCTATACTATACTAATGATTCACATCTTTTATATGTTTAAGGTGAACTAAATTATGGTACAAAAGGTTATCTTTTCATGTTAAAATTAGGTTAGACAAAACTCATGTCCAATAGTTTGGGCTAGTTTATCCTTATTGCAAAAGGAATCAACATTCCTTGTATATACAAGTAATGTGTGACCGTCACAATCACAACAAAGTCTTCAATTACGCCCCTCCAAATTTTAGGTATAATATCCTCTTCTAAACTCTGTAATTTCATTAATGTCAATGAGTTTAGCTTCACTAAATCTCTGCTTGCATCAACCCTTACTTTTAGAGGAGGCCCTTCTTGAATCCGATAATAATCGAAGTTGTAGGGTGATAATGTATATGCCCTAACAGTGTAATCTTTCTTCAACCCTGACCCAATATAAAATCCTTAACTACTTTTATAACCACTTCTAGTATTTTCTTGCATGGTTTCAAGGTGACACAATTGTAGGGCATCAATCCACAACCTACCAAAAGAATTGATCATGAGTAGAACTGTTCAAATAAGAAGGGCCTCATTAAAAGCCCTTAATTGGTCAGTTTATAAAAGGGTCTAATAAATTATGACCTTAATTGGGTTGGTCTTTTAACGGGTCATGTTTTATTGAGTCTTTAATTGGTCAAGTTGGGTAAAAACTGGGTCAATGGTTTCCAAGTCTTTCAAACACTATCAAGTAATGAATGCTTTTCACTTACTTGCCAATGATTTACTTCCAAAGATTGGAGGTGATACAAATATACTATCAACCTTTATAGCTAGAATTATACTCTCTTTATAACGGTCTAGCCCAACTCGGCTCGTTTGGTATCTTTTTTTGCCTGAGTCAACTCGGCCCTTTTTGCATCTTCTTTGGCTTGACATGTTTTGTATTTGACCCATACTGGCCCTAACTTGGCCCAATGCACAGGTCTAATCACGATCAAGACCCTATGCAATGTGTGTTCTCGAGGTATTACCTACTTCTTCAAGTTTAGTAAATTTGCCAACAAGTAGCATTATATTGTAACATTGTCATCTTGAATTGCATTACTACATTAAGAGGAAAATGCACCAAACAATTGCAACATCTACGGTTATGGTTATTGAAGTGGTTATGGATAGTGCAACGGTCAAATACAGCGGTTGTCGGTGATCGTTGCACTAGGTAGTCAAAAGCAATGGATACTAAAGATATTCCTTTCTCGACTAGGACTATGTATCTATTCCATTACATTTCTTGTATTTTATTTGTGAACTAATGTATGTTTCCAAGGTATCGGTATTACAAAAGTGGTACAAAAATGTGTGACATTTATTATTTGTAGTGCTCTCCGCCCCTAATCGAAAACGTTAGCTTTCGTTTTACATACTTAGTCAAAGTGAGGGCTCCTGTAGATACCTATATTAGGTTTTTCCTTAATCGCTAAGCTTTAATCCTAATTTATAAGATTTAGTGTATATTTAGGCCTAACCCAAACATTGTGAAGGAAATGTCCTAAACAAGTGTAATAACTAAATATTTGAACTAACTAGGAAGATAATAGATTCGATTATTTTAAGTAAATTTAGTATTTTTCTAGAAACCGACTATAATTTGAATATTAATTGATTAACGTACTACTAACTTTAACCAATTCATATAAGATCACATATATAAGCAATTGATTAGACAAATCCAATATAATTATATGAGAGTCGTAACAGAATTAATTAGGTTAATTAAGTCACTTTTAAGTTATATATGTAAATATTATATATGTAAATAATCAGGAAAAGCAATCAGGAAAAGTTCTTGAATCCTTACTAGCATACGTTGGAGATTCAATCTTTGCTTATGGATCAATACTAGAGGAATTCATGCATCAAGGGTATGTTATTCTATATTGATAATTCGTATTATTATATGCATGACATCCTGGTTAGATACTAAGAAAATGTTTCTTGAAATTCTGCTAATTGCATCTAAATTCCTACAGTGGAATCAATTAGCCGGCCTCTTGCATATTTTAATATGATTATGTATGAAATTTTTTTATTTTGATTCAATTAGGAGAGGTTTAATAATTAGATTAAAAAAACATGATTAAAATTGGATTTTAATCACTTGGAATTGATAAATTTAATGCATTTTGATGTTGGGATTAATCTTGAATTTGCACGAATTTTGGTGAAATTGTTTCATCCTTTTCGTGCTCACGCATGAAAATGTGATTTTTTTACATGATTAAGGTTTGTATTATTCTTCATAATTCTTTGAATAGCATGTATTCATAATTTGATTGTTTATTTACTAAGAAATTTGAACGTAATTGCCCTAATAAAATTTTAACATTATAAACCCTAAATTTATCCCCAATTTGATTAAATTGCATGAAAATTTGTGAAATTTTAAAATTAATATGTATCATATTGCAATTACATGACCATTGAACATCATTCTTAGTTTTTTTTACAAAATTTGAACAAGGGTTGTTCGAATTTAAACCCCAAAATCATGCAAATGTTGCGCATGAGATGGGAGAAAAACAGGGCAGCATTTGGCTAGGCAATGGTGGCTGGATGGCGGCGAGGAAGGGTGGGGTTGGTTCGCGGTTGGTCGGCAACCAAGCAAGTGGGTTCTCTATTGTGTGGGTTGTTGGCTATTAGACGGTGTCGTTGTATTTTGTGGGTGGTTGCGTGAGGTTGGAGGCGTGGCTGCTGCTGGGCAGCGGGCCATGACGAGCCACTGGGTTTTGGGCCCATCTGTCTCACTAGTTTCATGATTTGCAATTTTAATTTATCTAATTAACTATTGAATTAATTACCACTTTTAAATGTCAATTGAATTAAAATAATAAAGTTAATCAATAATAGTTATTGATGGATAATTACTTAAATTTTACTAATTTGATTAGTAAAATAAAATATTCAATGTCTTTAATTTTATTAATGTCAAATCTTGTTTATTATTTAAATTTATTAATATGAATAATGAAATTGAATAATGAATGCTTTAATTTTTTTTATTTTATGGAATATTTTTTATTTATAATATTATTTGATTTTATTTATGTTACTAACTGATTGAATAATAATTGTTTTTAATTATTAATAGCATATTTTTTTTATTTCTAATATGATGATATTATTAATTTCATGCTTGTTATAATATATGATCTTATGATTATATGAGGTGACTAGTATGACCCAAATTAGGATAGAAAATATGATCTACATATCGTTAAAGTTTTCTTGTAACCTAAATATAATTTTTGTATCATTTGTGTTTTTGCAATTTATTTTAATTAGTTATTATAAATATAAAAAATTATTTGTAAGGACTATGGATGGAGATTTAAGAAATGAAGGTCCAAGATGATAAAGGATGGCAATCCATGAACTTTTAAGGATGGAGCCCATGAAGAATAGTCTTTAGAGGTTATGGGTCATACTTTTTTTGTGTTTTATATTACTTTAGAATGCTTTTCCAACATGACTTAGATCCCTAATTAATATACTGAGTTATATGCTTTTCCAAATGAAACACCTATAGAACCTTTTGATCATTACTTATAGGTTATGGCTAAGCAGGGAGTTGCTAATTGTCTTAGCATAAATAGGGTATTATAAGTTTTGTTTGGTTATACTCAATAAAATCATCAAAAGGGTTTTGAATTTTGAAGCAAATAGGCGTAAGATAAGTTGTTATCACTTGTCAACCAAGAATTACAAGTATTGTAATTAGTAAAGTATTTACTTACCTTAAAAAAATAATTTTAAGAGTAGGATCCAAGTTCACTTATAATTATTTTAAATAGGATCTTAAAATCACTTAAATTAAAAGGGACATTTTAAGATGAAATAAGGGTGCACAACTTTTGTTATTTAAATCATTTAAATAATTAAACTTCATTTTGATAAACATAATAAATTTTTCATATTTTCCATTGTAGATACCTTGTCTAACAACAACAACAATTCACTTTTCAACTTGCATTCAATCCTTGAGAAAGATAAGTTGTACAACGAAAACTTCCTTGATTGGGAAAGGAACCTAGGAGTAGTTCTAAGGTTCGAAGAAAGAGAGGATGTCCTCAAAACTCCTATCCCAACCTTAAGCTCGATCTTTATAGATGTTGAGTTAGCCAATCATAGGGCTATGTTAGAAAGATCATTATCTATTACTTGCCTTATACTAGCTTTCATGGAATCTTCCCTCCAAAAGAGGTTCAAGAAAATGGATGTCTATAGCATCATCCAATAGCTAAAAACCATGTTTTGGCTACAGGCTAGAGTTGAAAGGCATGAGACTCACAAGTCTATCCTTGAGTGTCAATTAGAAATGGAGAAGTTAGTGGAAGAATATGTCTTTAAGATGATTGGTCATTTTGAAAACATGGAAAGACTTGGTTTTCCTATATCCAAGAGTTGGCTACTGACATCATAATACATTCCCTTCATGATGGGTTCAAGAATTTTAGGTAGAACTTTTATATGAATATGGGTGGAGAAAACCCTTGTTGAGTTATATGGGATGCTCATAACTTTTGAGCAAAACATCCAAATCGAGCCTAAGAAAGAAGTTCTAATGGTTCAATAGGGAAAATAGTTTAAAAAGGTTGGGCTGACAAGAAGAAATATGATAAAGGCAAATAAGTTACCAAAACTTCTAAAAACCTAAGTGCTATTACAAAGCCAAAAGTGGCAGGTGATAGCAAATGCTTCTACTATGATAGGATTGGTCATTGGAAGAGCAATTACCCCTAGTTTTTAAGGGATAAGAATTTTGGAGCTTTACTTCAAGTATCTATGTTATATAAGTAAATTTAGAAACTTTTACTTCTCGCGTATGTGATATCGGATGTGTTTCTCACATTTATTCAAATGTGAAGGGAATAAAAAGAGTAGAAAGTTGGCTAAGGGAGAGGTAGAATTGCGTGTTGCAAATGGAGCAAAGGTTATGGCCATAACAGTTGGAACTTATAGTCTACCTTTATGTTCTGGATTAGTATTAGAACTTAATAACTATTATTATATTCCTATTATTGATAAAAACATTATCTCGATTCATGTTTTGGATCTTGAAGGTTATTCATTTACAATAAAGAAAGGATGTTTCTGTATTATATTTATTTGGATGATACGTTTTATGATAGTGCTAATAATTGTAATAGGTTGTATTTTCTCAACCAAGATAAACATGTTCTTAACATAGAAATCAAGAAACATCGAACAAATAATACTAAACCTATCTATCTATGGCACTATCGTTTAGGCCATATTAACTCGAATCGCATTAAGAAGTTACAAAAGGTTGGACTTCTAACATATTTTGATTATGATTTATTTGATGTGCGTTAATCTTTCTTGAACTATTAGGCCTAATACATACAAATGTATGTGGACTAATGAGTACAAAATCTAGGGAAAGTTATAGCTACTTCATAACCTTCATTGATGAATAAAGTACATATGGCTATATATACTTAGTGAAACATAAGTCGGAATACTTTGAAAAGCTCAAATAGTTTCAAAGAGAAGTAGAGAACCAACTTGGTTAGACAATAAAGGCATAACGATCAGATCATGGAGGTGAATATTTAGGCCATGAATTTAGTGATAATTTGATACATTGAGGAATTATTTTACAATAAACTCCACTTAGAACACCTAAGTTGAATGGTGTTTCTAAAAGGAGAAATCAAAGTCTATTAGACATGCTTCGATCAATGGGGAGTCTTGCTAACCTTCTAGTGTCTTTCTAGGGATATTCTCTCAAAACTGCTACTTTTGCACTAAATATTACTCGTTAAAGGATGTAGATAAAGCTCTATATGAGTTATAGAGAGGAAAAGTTCTTATCTTATCTTTTCTATGCATTTAGGGTTATGAGGCATATGTAAGGCATTTATACTAAAAAAAACTCAAACCCAAAGCCTATAAATATTTCTTCATAAGTTATCCTAAAGAAACAATGGGCTATTACTTTTACAACTGTACGACAAAGTTTTGTTGCTAAAGATGGTACCTTTCTAGAAAAGGACTTTATTTCCAAAAAGGTAAGTAAGAGTAATAGATCTCTTAAAGAAGTTTAAGAAGTGCAATAAATGGATATGGATCATTCCATGTCATAAGTGAAAGCACTTATAACATTACCTGCAGCAGAGGTTGTTCATTCTATGCTTAATCCTTCTCCCATGTCTGAACCTGTGTAAGGAAGTGCATTCAACACATAAGCCTCCTACTACTCCACTCGAATCTAATTCGAGTGAAAATTATCAAATTGTTGAGATTAAAATTTCTCTTGTTGCTGCCCTACGTAGCTCAAATAGACCAAGAAACCCACCAAAGAAGTTTATGAATTTCTTGTTAACCGAAAGAATATTTTAGAACTTGAGGAACCTACTACCTATAAAGAACCTCGGTGAGTCAAACTCTAAAAAATGTCTTAGAGCCATGAAATATGAAATGAAATATATGTCTAAAAATCAAGTATGGGACTTAGTTGATATGTATGATGGGGTTACAACTATTGGATGCAAATGGGTTTTCAAAGTGAAAATAGACAAGGATGGAAACATTGATGTTTTTAAAGCTAGATTGGTTGCAATAGGATTCAAACAAATTTATGATATTAACTATGATGAAACCTTTTAACATGTCACAATGCTTAAAGTCATTCGGATTCTCCTAGTGATAACTACGTTTTATGATTATGAAATTTGGCAGATGGATGTCAAAACCGCTTTCTTAAAAGAGGATGCGCATATGACATAACCTAAGGGTTTTGCGGATAATAAAAATACTAGGAAGGTATCTACGCTTCAAAAGTTCATCTATAAATTAAAGCAAGCATCGAGGAGTTGGAATCTTTGATTCGATGAGGCACTCAAATAGTTTGGTTTTCTTAAGAATGAAACAGAAGCTTGTGTTTGCAAAAAGTTTAGTGGGAGTAGTATATTATTTTTGTCTATATGTAGATGAAATATTACTAATTGGAAACAATGTTATCATACTTAAATTGGTTAAGGAATGGCTAAAAAATTGTTTCTCTATGAAAGACCTTGGAGAACCTAAGCACATATTGGAGATGATTGATTAGACTTAGTCAAATAACTTATATTAATAAGGTCCTTGCAAGGTTACATATGGAAATTTCCAAAAGAGGTTTTCTCCCCATGCAACATGGTTTATTCCTAAGTAAGACTCAATGTCCTTTAAAAATTGATAAGACTATGAGAATGAGTAATATGTCTTATGCCTCAACAATAAGGTCCATTATGTATGCCATGATCTGTACTCAACCATATGTTTCGTATGCTTTGAGTATGTGTAGCAGATTCTAATCAAATTTAGGTGAAACACACTAGAGTGTAGTTAAGAATATCCTAAAGTACTTGAGAAGGACTAAGGATCATTTCTTAGTGTACGAAGGTGAAAGTGAATTAGTGTTTGAAGGTTATACGGATGCAAACTTCCAAATAGACAAAGATGACTTCCGATCTCAATCAGATTTTATCTTTCATATAAATAGAGGGCAAGTGAGCTGGAAGAGTTCAAAGCAAAGCACCATAGTTGATTCTACAACAGATGCTGGATATATTGTTGCAAGAGATGTAGCAAAGGAAGCTGTTTAGATGAAGAAGAAGTTCATCTCTAAGCTAGGAGTAGTACCTAGAATTGCAAATAGTACTAATTTTCATTGTGATAATAACAGTGTCATAGCTCAAGCTAAGGAATCAATATCACATTAGAAATCCAAATATGCGATCAGGAAGTTTCACATCATTTGTGAGACTGTTGAAAAGAAGGATGTGATGGTTTACAAGATTCACATGGATAACAACATTGCCAATTTGTTAACTAAACCAATGCCTCAACCTAAGCTTGAATGTCATACTAGAGCCTTAGGGTTGAAGCATATTAAAGAGTGATTTTAGTTGTGTACTATTTTATTATAAAATTAGACACATACATAAAACACTTAAATATGTTTATTTATGTTTATCAATAAAGTGGTTATTCTTATTTAACTATGGTTTGGTGTTAAATAAAATGTCTAAAGTATTCTATGACATTAAATTCGATAGGTTTGTCGAATACATTATTTGATGAATGAAACCCTATTGTATGAACTGAAGTTATAAAATACTATTAATCCCTAGTCCGAATCCTTAAATTGGACATAAAGTGGGACTTTTGGTTTCACAATATTGAATAAGTCCTATTAATTCATAGTCTGAATCCTGATTGTTAGGATTGGTGTCTTGGGCTTCTTGAAGAGTAAGAATTGAAAAATGCAAGGCCGTGCTAAAATGGATTAAGAGTTAATAATTTGTTATAACAGTTCAAGCTCGAATTTCAAGAAATGATTTGAATATTAGAATGGATTATATGAGATGTCATCATACTATCAAATTCGACATTAAGAGACTTAAAAAGTTTATAGTTACACACCTGCTTTCAAACAAGTGGAAGATTAAAGGAAATGTCCTCAACAAGTGTAACTAAATATAATTTGTACGAATTATGGAGATAATATATTTGGTTATTTTAGGTGATTTTAGTGTTTTTCTAGAAACCGACTATAATCTGTAGGTTAAATAGATTAACATACTACTAACTTCAACCGAGTCCTATGAGGTCACGCATATAAGCAATTGGTTGGACAAATCTGATATAATTATGTGGGAGTTGCAGCGGAATCAATTAGGTTAATTAAGTCACTTTTAGTTACTTAATTGACACAAAGTTATATATGTAAATAATCATATATGTTAATGTTACATATATATCAATATTTATATATGTAAATGTTATATATATAAATATACATTTGGGGTTGTTACCCTAACCTTAATTCTATGCTCACTTTGCCTCCTCTCACATAACTAAAACCGTAAAAAGCAATCAGGAAAAGTTCTTGATTCCGTATTAGCATACGTGGGAGATTCAATCTTTGCTTGTGGACCAATACTAGAGGAACTACGATTGCATTCTAAGATTTCCAAAAGACGTATCTTTTTTCTTTGAGAAATTCACGCATCAAGGATATGTTATTCTAATAATTCATATTATTATATGCATGAGATCATAGTTAAATGCTAAGAAAACGTTTCGTAAAATTCAGCAAATTGCATCCAAATTCCTACACATTGAACAAAAAACATCAAAATTAAAAGTATTTGCAAGTTGCAATTATGCCTCCAAACCATGGACAATTATTCTTAAAATCCAATTTCAGCAATAGTAGAGCAAGATGATCTTCAGAGAAGTGGGTAGACAATTCTAGAGAGGAGAGAGTGTCGAAAAGGGTTGGTTATTATCCTAGAATCTAGACAAATTATAAAATAATGTTGAGTCGTTTTCAAAATAAGAAGTGTTGTAAATAATTAGAAATTAATGGGGGAAAAATGTGTTGAAATTAATCTAAAATGTAGAGAATGTTTTGTATTTATTTGATATTGACCTAATAGTAATTATGTTATTCAACATAAATATACTTTGCACTAAATTTAATACTATCTAAATTTTAAATTAACTACAATATTTTGACTTTTATAGTATTTATACCTTTACTTTGAATCTTTTTTTTTTTGTTAATGTACAAATCCATATGTTACCATGTAAAATATTCTTAGATTAGTAGAATGTACATTTTCATGTTATCATTTTCCTTTTTTTTTCTAAAGTATAGTTACATTATAACTACGGTTAGAGTTATATATTAAAAAATGTATCAGTCAATGCAATTAATTTGAAATAGAAAGTATTTTCATAGATAACCCTGCATATGCATTGGCTCAAACTAATGTTTTATGATTCAAAAGGACTTGGCTAGCCAACAAAATGTTATCCAAATACAATGTGATATTCATCCATTGGTACATATATAGTCGTGACTCGTGACTCGGCAAAATAAAAATCTATCAGAAAAATATTTTTTTTACTACCATAAATGATAAACAAGAAATAAGAGGGAAACGAAAAAAAATGGAACTGGTTTATTAATATAACTAGATCTTTTTTTTTTTTGACATATTATAACTAGATCTTTATGTACTCAATGCATGTAGAAATTTTGAAATGGTTAAATAAATACTTTCTTGTTGATAATTAATTAATAAATTATTTTAAAATAATAATGAAGGGTAAAAAAGAAAATTTGAATTCATCGTCATATTAATTATAATAGAATAGAAATAGTCCTAAAAAACATATTTCATAGTACGAACTACACTGTAATTCATGAAAATCTGATTATGCTCAAAACATAATATTAGACAACAATCTGAAAGCAAAATGCCAACTTGAAACCATATATAGGAATCTAATGTAATACGGAGTAATACACTTATTTTCCATACACTAGTCCAATTTGTGTAGAACAACGTAAAATTTATGAATTACTTCAATTCTGAAAGAAAGAGCTCAGACATGCTCATCCCATAATTCTTCAAGAGTTTTGTACCCAGCAGATGCCTCATGTATCAATTCAGTGGCTTTAACATATTTTTCCTGCATCATTAGAGAAAACTAGCATTAAAAATGCACAAAGCAAGCATTGGGCTAAGGAAATTTCAAGCATGTATATGCATTCCTCCAATTCATCCAACTCAGAAGAAGAATCATTCAAGAAAAAAGATAGACTTCTGAATAAAAAATATTGGATAATATTAAAGGACAACGTGAGGAGGAGGGAATGAATTATAATGGGTACTTGCCTGCTTAATCTCAGAAATTTTGTGTAGAAAATTTTCAGGTATTGACCAACTAAAAATATCCAAATTCTCCTTCAACCTTGCTTCATTTGAGGTCTTTGGCAATACACTATGTCCCATTTGAAGACCCCAACGAAGAGCTACTTGTGCGGGAAATTTTCCTAGTTCCTCTGCAATCGTATTGAGAAGAGGATCGGCTAGAAGCCCTTTATTTTTTGCTTCAGAGGACTGAGAGCCCAGTGGGGAATATCCCTGAGAAACAAGAATTTTAGTGGACATGGTATTACATTTTTGAAGAACTACTGCAAAACTGAAATGCGTGGTTACACTAGCAATACAACCTAGTAAGCTAGTATTACCCATACACGCTCACACACAAATCAGCTCCAGAAGGCTAGCCTCGTGCACATTTGCAGGCCATATCAATATTAAAAAGTATTAAGAAGTTTCTTTAAATAGGAACTTACAGAAAGATGAATGCTCTTTGATCTGCAAAATTCATGCAGCTTTGATTGTTGCCACATAGGATGACATTCAACTTGGTTTGCAGCAGGAGGAACTCTAGAAACTTTCAGAAGGTCTTCTAGTTTCTTCACGGAGAAATTGCTAACTCCAATGGCTCGGACTCTACCTGAATCATAGAGTGCCTCCATTGCTTTCCATGTACTAGGTATGTCTGTAGGAACGTATCTCTTGGGATTGATAGCAGGTAATCCCTTTTTCTCCTTTACTGGCCAGTGGATCTTTTTACAAATATAGCATACAAGAATGGAGTTAATATACAACATCATAATGAATTTCAATCTTAACTAAGAATTGATAAGAATAGTCCCAAGATATTTTCTTGATTAAATTGTCACATACAAGATACAAGTCCAAGTAGTCAAGTTGAAGGTCATTCAAAGTTCTTTCTAGTGCCTTTGGGACATCTTCTGGCTCGTGATCATAGTTCCTGTTAACAAAAGGAACAAATATTGATCCAGCTAAGTTCAACGTCTTTACAAACAAGGAGGTTTAATAATTACAGAATTAGATAATATTGAAGCTCATCCTCCATATTCACCAAAATCTATCTTTTTCAACTTAATAACAGAAGTACATTAAAACTAAGAAGGCTTGAAGGGCACAACTGCACAAGCATAACAAGCCCACCTAAACTATATGCTAAGGCTTTCAGTACTAACCAGAGTTTGGATGTGATAAATAAGTCCTCTCGCTTCACAATGCCATCTTCAAACAGCTCCTTTAAAACAGCTCCTATCTAGTAATCAAGGAAAGTGCAATCAAGTCAACACCCCTTTTTTAATAAGTGGGAAAAATCGTATATCCCTCTTCCTTCACCACTATAAACCTTCAACAATGGGAATCCAGTCAAACTAGTAAGATAACAGATACTATAAATAGAAAGGTGTATCTTAGTTTATCGTTACCTGCTTCTCATTTCCATAGATGTGAGCACAGTCAATGTGTCGGTAACCCAACTGCATCAGAACAGAGGAGACTACTCAGTTTAGCTATATATAATAATATTAGAATCGTATGTATGAGATTCTTGTTGTGACTAAGTTACAGAAGGCAAATGTATTATGTGTGACAACAGTTAATGAACAACTTTAAGTTGCCAAATGCTCCACCCAAGGTTTTCAAATCAACAATGTGCACTGTAAGTTGTAATCGAGCCTTGTTATTGTCTAGTTGACCTTATTTCTCCAGTACTGGACTCACCCAATTTTACCTAGTAAATTAGGCTGGTTGGAGGGAAGTTATAACAGAGTAAAACGGATCAGAATCCACATTTGGGGTAAACTAACAATCAGGAAATGATATGAGAAATTGAAATTACTACTGCCTCTGCCTTAGTCCTATTCCAAATCCTGGATTGAATCTACATTTTAGCAAGAAAAGGCAGACCTATTGGAGCAACATCAAACACGACCAAATGGACACAATATTGGGACCAAGGATGAGTCAAAATGTGAAAGACTAACAACTAACAAATGACTTACTAACCACACAAAAGAACTATGTTCTTTGCACCAAAAAATTCTCAAACGTATCTAGAATGCAGTTATCTGAATATAATCGCATTTCTAAGTTATGAACTGAAGTACTGAAATTTCGTACGGTTATGCATACTTGTTAAACCTTATATAACTCTTTTCAGCAACTTAGCTAGAGCTTTAATATTCAATCACCAAAAAAATTTACAACTTAAATACAAAACTGGTATCCTATCCAACTAAGGCCAGGAACCAGAAAAAAAAAAAAAAAAAAAAAAAAAGCAGACAAGCTTACATTCTATACAAGCTATTTACTATACAAAAATTCAAACCATTCTTTATTCCAGTCAGGCTTTCTGAATTTTAAGACTATGTACTCTTTGTTAAGTAATATTTACAAACTTTCATTAAAAAAAGTTATCATTTACGACATGCTCTACAAGTATATATACCCTAGGAATTCCACGGTTCCACAGTGAATCATCTCTCCACAAGTGATACACAGTACCTAACTTGCCAGTGAGAGTCACTCTTCACCTGGACATATTTCCATTTTTCTTTACTTCTGTAAAGCTCTGGATAGGATTTTATACACCCAGCCTAGCAAAAATTATTGAGTCAGTTCTTGCTAACATCAAATGATTATGAGTTTCTGAGGCATTTCCACAGGGGAGACACAAGTCATCCTCACTGATTCCAATCTCATACCCTCTATCCCTAACAGGCAATCGAAAAGACACCCATCCAGCCAAGATGCAAACTTCTGCTTTGGATTAGCCATTCTCTACCACACCACATGAGCACACCTATGTCTGTTATCAGTGACGGTTTTAGTATGGGTTTAATGGGTTCAGCTAAACTCATACTAAAAAAACCTATATATATTCTTAGTAACATCTTTTTACATATATACAACTCTCAGCTCAATGGTAAGATACTCTTAATGTCACACATGCAACCCAGGTTTGATTTCTTAGGCACTCAACTTATATATTTTTTGCCTCTTTCTCTCTTCACAACTTCACTCAAGCCCAAACAATAACCCACTACTCTGCACTCGCACTGCAGCCTCCAACCGAGTGTCGACTGCCACTCCGGCGCTCCCCCCACCTAGATCCGGGCTCCCGGCACTACAACCCACTACTTCAAACCTTCAGTGCTTTTCGCCTTCGGCCTTCTCCAATTATGCCTTGATTGCCTTCATGCATCTACTGCATCTGCTCTGGTCCACCAGTGTGGCGGTGCTCCAGCTGCTCCCACTCCACTAACGCCGAGCCACCCACGCCACTCCCTGGCCATATAATGCTTGTAACACTGATGGATCATTCAAGAGGTATTGAAAACCCCTGTTTAATCCCTAATATTTGAGTTTTTTGTTTGATTTGTGAACATGGGTCGAGCTTGTGACATTGTGTAATAGTGGGGTTTAAATATGAAAAGGCTAACCATGTATTGTTTAGTTTTGATCCAATTGTGCCGTTAGTATTTCGTAAAATTTGAAAAGTCGAGATCTTGAGGTTGTTTGGTTGTGGATTTCCCTGTTGTGTGATTGGCTGCTCCATATTAGGGTGCCATTGGTTTTGCTTTTAAGAAACTTGAATGGTGTACATTGGGTGCTGTTTTCAAAGCAATTAGAACTACATTTAGAAGATTTCTTGATGAATTATTGAATTTAGCTGCAAAAAGAATGATCATCAAACATTTTACTCAATATAATTGACAATAGTAGTTTCTATATTCATTAGAATTATTGGTTATTAATTGATGCACTCTGCTGAGTGTGTCGTTGTCTAGCCTTTCTCTGATCCAAAGATTTATTGTGGAGAAATTAAAGCATTAGCTGACATTGCAGGTTTCATATCATGTTCGAAACATGTGATCTCCTGCTGTAGTTTAGAAGAGTCGTTTACTGAATTTAGAAAGCTTTGCCGCTATCCATAAGAACTCATCTTTTTCTTGTGTCAAAAAATTCTGTAAATAATTGTCAGTCTCTTTTTGTTAATCATATTCCCCTGATGATTTAAAAGCTGAAGACGAGTCATTTGAGAAAATGAAATTATTTAGGCTTATAAATATGCTTTTGATTTTCAGATCCTTTGAAATTAGCAGTGTGCTTCTATAAGTCTGAACACTGGATACAAACATCCTTTTTACATATTATCTAGTTTGGCATTGTGTGCTTGTTCTTTTCCCTAATTAGCTAGGTAAGTCAATTAGTTTATTAATGTTGAATGTTGATTAAGGCCATATTGGCCTCAAATTTGCAGTTTTATGTGTAATTTGATTTGGTAAATTCCGAACTCATAACGTAAAATTTCTGGCACCGCCATTGTCTGTTAGTTCTGGGATAGCAGATCACAGCAGTTTCCGATGGATTACAGCACTACCTGCTACCAACCCCCAACTCATTAAGTCTGATCACATCCTTTATCAAGCTTAGATTATAAGTCGGGGTTGCACAATAATCCCATATCCATTAGACCATCACCTAGAAACCTATATCACTCTCTTTTAACCTCAAGTGCAGGTGTTAAATACTCAACACTTGAACATACCCCATTTTTGTACTTTGTTATGAAACAAAATCATGCAAATTTTTCAAATGGTCATGTCCAACACTTGACTGACACATACCTCTATCAGGCACTTCTAGTCGAGTTAGAGCAACATAATTGCTAGCATCCTCCAATTATCCAATTTATACAATTATGTAGTATTAAATACGGGTATGAGCCGCACCCGTCACCAAGAAAAAGAGTCCACTTACAAGGTTTACAAGAATTTCATTCTAAAACCATATGACAATAGGAGGAATTGCCCCTTAACCTTATAAAGTGTTTAACTCTCACTTCTTTAATCAATGTAATACAATTGGTCTCAACTCATACGTGGGTTTTTATCTTTTAACATTCCCCCTCACATGTGACTCCATTTTTAATTTGATCTAGTGTACCTTTCTCTAATACCATATTAAATACAAGTCTTGGCTGCGCCAGTCACCAAGAGAGTTTAAGAGGGTTTCATCCTAAAATCATATAACAATAGGAGAAATTACCCCTTACTATTTAATCAACGTGAGACAAGTAAATCTCAACTCACATATCTCTTCACATGTAGGAACTTATTTCTTTAACCCCTTTGCTAAAAAGTTCAAATACATACTTAAATCCAACAATCTTAGAAATTAACTAAAATTAGCAAGTGGGTTGTTCAAATTCTCAAACTCATGGAATCAAATACGAAATTTCTTCGATTACGCAAAATAATAAACAAAACCCATTGATCTATTAATAATGTTAGTAGACATAATATAAATATTATACATAATAGACAGAAATAAGTATAATAAACGAAGAAATGAAGAATAATGAGTAAAGAGATAACCTTGACGGCAGCAGCAACAATATGAGCAGGAGTACAGTAAGTTCCCAACCCAATCGACGGTATTTTGGCTCCTGTATTTAACTCAAAATATTGCAATTCCTTATCCATTTTCCCGATTTCTCAAATATTCCAAGGAATGTGAGTTTATTGATTAAAGGAGTAAATCGAAGAGAATTTGATTTTGGATACGACTCATACGAGTATCGCTAATTACTAAGGGACAAAAGAAGTGACGTGAATGAAGTATATGAATTGTTAAATAGGACGTCACAATTTACAAATGTCTAATGAGGCACTGAGGCGGCTAAGAGACGGCGGCTAAGAGACTAAGGCTGTGACTTTAGTGCCAGATGTGTCGTCACTATACCTTATAAATTATCCAATATGTTCCCAACCTAATTATTAGTGAGATTTGTAAACCAAACCAAGTGATTTTGATCGAATCGAAACCAATTTAACCTAATATTCAAATACTTAAATTCGATCAATATACGTTCGATCCGAATGCTACCCAACTTATTGTAAACCCGACCTAAAGACGTTCAAAATCGATTTAATTCACCAAATAACCCATATGACCTGACTGATAATAACTTGCGACCCGACTACAGCATACCTGTTAACAACCTAAATATATATTATTCTAATGTTGCTCATACTCATTTGATACAATGATACACTTTTAATAGTTATTACCTCATAAATATTTTATTTTTCAATGACTTAAGCAAACTCGAGATAAATACAACAAAATGGTCAAAGAGAATCATAAGTCGATAATAACATGTCGTTAATGACCCGATTTGAAGTTCAATTGAAATCAAGGTGACACATCACCATAAAAGACCTTACTTGAAATCTCCCTGAATTCGAAACAACCCGTTATAACGCGTCCAAGAACATATCTTGTTAACCATCCCGATCCCAAACCCAAGCCGAACCTGATCAACCAAATAAACGATTTTATTCGACCTGAATATGACTCAACCCAACCCGACACCACTCAAAAGGCCAAATTAACCCTATTTGATAAACATTGATCTGTGATGGGTCAATGTAGAATCGACCCGTGAACCCGAATCAAGACCCTTACACATCACCTTAGAAATTTTTGACAAGAAACAACACAAGACGTAAAGTGAACATGACGGGGGGGATTGTTACTTGCCTCTTCCCCGAATTGACCATATTATTCTCAACTCTCTTTACAACTTACCAAATTTAACTACCACTATTCATATATCCATGCACCGCCGCTACCACCAACTTGATTGTGGTAATACTCATCGACAACACTACGACCACATGGAGACGCTTTCCCCTAAGGTTATGTGCCTAATTCAAGTGCCTCCCCCAAGGGTGGAACATCTAATTTAAAGTTTTCTCGCTTTTTAATGTTATTGTTGTTTTTATTATTATTAAATATTGATTATTATTATTTAAATTATTAGAATTACTAGAGCATAATAATTATTATTATTATTATGATTGTTATTATATGTAATTATTATTTACACATTTTGTTGATTGTATTATAACATTATTTATTTTTAAGAAATTATTTTGATTGATAGGTTTCTTTAGAGAATTTGTGAGGTAATGGTGTAAATTATAACCCACAACTTAAAACTTGTGAAGTACACTTGACATATGATGATGCTACTAAGTTGCCCAAGTTAATAAAAGCCCTTGCAATTGATTTTAATTTGGTTAAATTGACATAGAAAAAAAACTTTAGTTGAGATGCAAATCGTAGAGAAAGAAATAAGGTATCAAAAAGAAATTTAGATAAAGTCATATGACTAGACATCAAAAGTTATACATGTATTTTAAAATTTTTTATAAAGATGGTATCGTTTGACGTAGAATGGTTAACTGAGTTTGTTCCTCTTTCGTTTGCCATGCATAACCACGAGCTAATTAAGTATCCAAAATATAACTGATAGATGAGTGGGCTTTAGCATAGTGAAAAGAAATTGGTAGGAGAATTTTTGCAGCAGTGAACTCCTATTTTATAGAAGACAATTCAAATGCAAGACATATGTACAATTTTAGAGACTAGATGAGACTACTTGATGTTGATAAAAAGAGGTTTTATAAGTTAGTTCCTTCATCTTACCATGGCGCTAAATTACATACATTGTACTTAGCCTAAATCAGAATCCAATGTTGTGAAGCATGCATTTATGATGCATCTTGCATTATTATAGATCATAGGCATGAATTATACTCATAAGATGAACATGTACAAGTTGTCTTTATTTGACACTTTAAGGCTCACTTCGTATAGCAAGAATCTTCTCATCGCCAACGCATTGTTGAGTAACGAGACCACTAGAAACTATATACGGGTATTAGATAAGTTGAAATTGTTGTACGACAATGAACTCTATCCAACTACAACTATGGATGATTGTGATTTATGCCTTATGGGAGCTATTCAAGATATTTTTCTGGACTCTGCAAACTTACTTTGCATATATATGACATGCCAACATGGATGTGAAGAATAGAGTTCTAAAGTAGTGTAAGGATAAAAGCATGGGGCACAAAGTTAATGAATGGCAAATGAAAGAACATTATAGAAGTTAGGACTGAAGGAGTACGATAGAGCATTGGAGATCGTGAGGGGTTCTTGGGGCATCTTTATCCAGGTGTGATGTAGTATGTGGACGCTACTTGTTTTACTTATATAAGAAAATTTGTTAAGGATTGGATGAATGACGTGTTTCATTTTGGTAACACAATATACTGTAGAGTATTGAGTACATATGCAATGTTGAAGAGCTACTTGTCGAATTTGAATGGATATTTTGACATTATAGGTAAGAAGGACGCGACCATCCTTTGCCCCCACCAACATCGCCTATTGAACAATCTAATCTAACAGAGTTTATCATCTATGATTACGTGAACTACTGCTTGTCTCAAATTTGATAATCTGCCCCCTCAACCTATCTGGAACGTGTCGATATAAGGAATCAACATAAGA
Organism: Dysphania ambrosioides; assembly: GCA_026401315.1. NCBI lineage: Eukaryota > Viridiplantae > Streptophyta > Magnoliopsida > Caryophyllales > Amaranthaceae > Dysphania > Dysphania ambrosioides. The sequence goes on along the minus strand of CM048659.1, from coordinate 7,346,681 downwards.
TTCTTATGGAGGAAGGATATCACCATCATCAATATCGAGTGCTCGCTCAAAATGGGTCGCGTAGTCCTCATAATCATGGTACATCTCGGTGTCATCATCTTCATCCTCATCGTTTGGAATGCACAAGAAGCAACATAATTCGTTAGACAAGGATGAGAAATTCAGTGAGCCTCCATTGCCTCGCCCTTCTAATAGAAGAGTCAATAACATAGGTCCTAGCATGTTTAGCACCAGATGGATGATCAGTAGTAAAAACTGGGTCAATGATTTCCTTACAACCTTCTATTTATTTGAACAACAACTAGTAATATTTTAACTAAATTCAATTGTAAACCTCTTTTTCATTGTTTTTAGTATAAAATATATATTTATTATTTACATTATTACCATTATTAATATTTTGTTATTATTACTAATATTCATATTCACATAATCAACTTCATTATTATTACTTATCATTAATAATATTAATATTATTAGTTATAATTCTAAAAATATTATTATTATTTATTACTACTATTATTAGCACTAACTAATATTATTAATTAATAATAAAATTTATTTACTACTATAATTTTTCAATAAAAATACTATAAAACTTTTATTTACATGGATTAGATAATTAAAAAATATTAATTAAATAGTAATAATTAATATTTATTATAATAAATATTAAAATTAACAATAACTATTTGTTAACAAAACTGATTTATTACTTAAATTTATTATAAAAAAAACAAGCTAATAACCTTTTATTTAAGTGGAATAATGATAATTAAAAAAATAATAATTATAAAGTAATAATTAACATTGTTGATTATAAATATTAGTAATAACAATAACAACTAATAGTAATTATTATCAAAAAAGAAAAAAAGAGGGGAAAGGGACTAAGTTAGAAACTTGACCAGCTTTTCTAACTGTAAATAAATAAGATTAATTACTTAATTAACTCAAATTACACGTAAAATACCATAATGATAAATCAAGTACCTGTTTTGAATAATTTGAAAAAATTCTACTCAAAATTAGAAAGAATATTAAAAAAATAATGAATAAATGACCTAACTAAAACTCATGACTTAAATAAAGAAAAATCCATCGCATTAGCTTCTCCTAGTTATTTTTTACAAATATGGATGATTCTTTCCTATAAAATACTTAGTGTTCCTCTAATAGGACAAATTCAATGAAAAGATTAGCGAAAATGAAGCAAATACTTTTCAACCCAAAAATAGTTTTTATTGGCACTTTTTGAAGATAACTTCACACAATTTTTAAGAAAAATGACGTATAATCATCACTTCTTTGGAGAAGAAAAAACATTCAAACACGTATATTAAAACAAGTAGAATGAACAATGAAGCAAATATTAATTAACCTTTGTTAATACTTCTTTGACTTTTTAATTTTATTAACATCTTTTAAGAGTTTCGTAGTCAAATATATTATTCGACTACAATGATGAGGCCATTGATTCTCAACATTTTCTTGCAAGCCTTATTACCAAATAGTTTTATCCATATCGAGTAGGTGAAAAGATACAACTCTTCCTGAATTTGCATCCTCTCTTGCATGGGGTATACTAATGTTATGGCATAATATCACACTCTTTTCCAAATTGGTTTTGATTGAAGTAATACGTACATCACTTTCTTTTGGGAAAGCCCTCACTTTGTTATTATTTTATAAACTTTGTTTTCCTTAAACTTCTCTTTATGAACCATAGATTACTTATGGTTAGGTTTAATTCAATTTGAGTCCATTCTTACTTTAGTTCAACTTTAAGTAATTAGTTTCTTAAATATTTTTATCAATTTAAAACTAGAATATTAACTAAAATTAAAATTAACCTTTAAATGCTAATAATGATATTTAACCTCTTGAAATCATAATTTCTACTCGACAATAGAAGCAAACGCATAGCTTTCTTTCAATTAATGCTGGCTAAACAATCTCATCTTCCTTTTCGATAATCTCATAAATAAGTCAAGTTTGTATAACATTTCAAAGAAAAAGTTCAAATAACATAATCATTCTTACTTCTTTAAATCAATCCCGTCATTGATTTCTAATCATGGTTTGAAAATCACAATACAAGAAATTAGTTATGCATTAGTAACTAGCATAAACTAGATAAAAGACTTCCTATACTTTCATAATTAAAGTGATAAGAGTTTTATAAAATTACAATGATAAAATCTACTATTATTTTTAAACATGTTTCACTTTTATAAACTGATTTTCAAAAAATTCTACCACCTTTTGTTTTATATATTTTCATAAATTTAAAAGAACAAGAACTAATAACTAAAATAGTAGGACTACATGCTCTAGTTAGATAATAAACTTTATATTAGGAGTTGAGATTAGCTAACAACGTTTTAAACGAATGATTGCTCAACATATTTTAAAGGTCATTTATATAGTATTCATATGAATTCCAAAAATTAGGAAATTAAATCAAAAAGTTATAAATATGGTTTGATAATTAAACTATATATAAACTAGAAACAAATCAAATAGGGGAGGGGGGGGGGGGGGGGGGGGGGGGGGGGGGTCGGGTACTCATTGTGGTAGTTTCAGAGGAAGTTTGGAGATGGTAGTAGGATTTAGTGTTATTGTTTTCTCGAAAAAGAGAAAAATAGCGAGGGAGGAAACTCAGAAGGAGAGTAGAGTGAAGGGCAGGCTATGGGTGGTCGGGGCTACTAGCGTTAGTGCGATATGTTGTTATTGTTCGTTGCCGGGTGAGGAAGAATGAGAGTAGTTGTTGTGGTGACTTGTTGTTGTGTGGGAGATGAGATGGAGGAGAAGGTGGCAGCTATAGGGTTAGTGGGGTAAAGGTGAGAGGGGAAGATGACTGAATTGAGGGAGATGAGTGAGTTGTGTGCTTAAGTGAAGAGGGAGGAGGAAGTATTTGTTGAAAAGCAAGGAAGAAGGGGGTCAATGAGTTGTGTTTGAGTTGATAAGAATTGGAGTGAATGTGATAGGTGGGGACATGAAGAAGAAAAGGTATGAGGCGGATGACTTAGGAATAAGGACATTTTGGTTCTTTCCCCAGAAGTGGATTGATTGGATAATAGTTTGCATTTCCTTAGTTTCATACTTAATCTTGGTTAATGGAGAACCAACTGTGTACTTTAATCCTTAAGTAGGCCCAAGATAGGGAGACCCTTTATCACCATACATTTTTATTTTGTGTATAGAAGTACCTTTCAAAAGACTTCAACTATTGGAATCTTCAAGGACTATTCAAGGGCTAGGGATGGGAAGCAAGGGCCCAAGAATCTCTTGTCTCTTTTTTGCAGATAATGCCTTATTTTTCTTTAGAGCTACCCTAGATTCCTACGCATTAATCCAGAAAACTATTGACACCATCTTCAAAATTTCAGGGGAGATAATTGTAGAGAAGCCCTATATTATTTTCAACCCAAATATTCAGAGAAGATTCATCAAATTTCTGAAAAAATCCCAGGGGTATACAAGTTAAGGTTGAGATTGGTACTTATTTAGGAGTACCCATGGAATAGTAAATTCAACTTCATGTTAGAAAGGATCACTCAAAAATATTTGCTTATGGAAATTTATTGCTTTAAATCAAGTAGGGAAAATTATTCTAATACATGAAATTTTAATTGCTCTGGGCTCATATGTCATCTCCATCTACTTATCTCCATAGAAGATCAAGCATAAAATAGTGTCGACTATCCTGAGATTTTAGTAGGCATCATCAATGGATAAATAACCAATCTATTGGAGGAAGAGAAGCCTTTTGAAACTCCCGAAATTGGTCAAAATTTTTGACCACTTAAACCAGTTGTTATTCTTTAAACAAGCTTGGAAAATCCATATAAATCCTATTAATCTAACGGCTAGAGTGATATAGGGTAAATATAAACTATCACCTATCTAGATAGCTCTTAAAGGGAGGGTCCCTACAAGATGCTCTTTTGCCTATAAAAGTATGTTTAGAGCTGCAATGAGGTTGAAGGGAGGCATAGGCATGTTAGTAGGAAATGCGAGAAAGGTAAGAATAGAAGAAGATGACTAGCTATTAGGAGGGTGATCTATAATTAAGAGAGCTAATATACATGCCAAAGATACTCCTCCTATATGGGCTACTGATTTGATGAAGTCAAATGGGACTTGGGATGCCATGAAAATTTAGAAGTTGTTTGATCGAGAGGCTGTCTCAATTCTTTCCATGCGACTTCTCGGTCAAGTATAGCTGCTTCTTCTTTTCACATGGGAACATATTTGCCTCTCAAGACTCCTCCATGGAAAGTTCTTCCTTTGGAAACCCTTCTAGATAATGAATAGTACAAATAAATGTATTTTGTTTTCTTGGAAAGTAATCCACGAAGCTTTAATGACAAAAGCATCTCTAAAAAGAAGAGGAATAATACAAGATGGCATATGCACCTTTTATCCTGATCAAAAGGCGGCAAGTGAACACCTCTTTAGAGATTGTACGTTTATGTGTCGGATGTGGGCATCATCTTGCTTTAGCATTAGAGTACATGGAATATAACCAAGCTTATCCAAGTGAGTCAGGGACTACTTATATGTACTCTTAAAATAAGAAATTGAGCTATAGAACAGGGAAGTTGAACTTCTCCTGATCTATTCACATGTACTACTATTTTTTTTAATGTGAATAATCTAACTTTTGGCCAATTCACTTTTAACAATCCATATTTTCGATTTTTTTTTATGATAATCCAACCTTTTACCCCATTTGCTTTTATTGAGTATGACCTAAATGTGACTTATATATGTCGATAAAACATTCGACATTTCTATTTGTTATTTTATTTTATTTTGTTTTTCCTCTTTAAAAAAGGCAAGGTTGATAGTGAAGAATAGTAATCAAAGGGATTGATGATAATACTTGTAATTAGATAATGATTAAAGAAAAAAATAAAATTAAGTTATAATACCAGTATAGAAACAACTCTTTTAGTAGGTAACCGGTAATCAAACCCAATAAATGCAAATGAGGTCAAATGTTGGATTTTTAAAAATAATCAAAACTTCTTATAATTGAAAGTGAACCCGCTAAAGATCAAATCATTTCTATTAATTTATCCAATTTAAAACAACCTAACTTCATGATTGACCCAATGGACCAATTCTCATTTTTACTAGATCAAAATACTACTACTGACCGTCTGTTTTGGGCAAATCTCATGCGAAGTTTGTTTTTTTTTTTTTTTTTTTTTTTCTCGGAATGATTCGAATCTTAGCATTCTTTAATCTGTCGAACATCCAAACTCTGTCCAAAACAGGTGTGACAGTTGGATACCAATCATCAAACATATCAACCACTCCGCCACCACCCCTCCCCACCGGCTGAACACAAACCACCGCTTCCCACTCTTCCAAAACCTTTCCGCCATGAAAGAACCTTCAACCACCTCCATTCTCTCCCTCATCATCCTCATACTCACCTTCTTCATAACACTCTTAATCTCAGTTCATGGAGACGACAACAACCATGTCTACTCCGCTTGCCGTGACTCCACCGTTCAGCGCGCCGATGGGTTCACCTTCGGCATTGTCTTCTCATCTAGGTCTTCCTTCTTCTTCAACAACAATGACACGATCCAACTCTCTCCGTGTGATAGGCGACTTTCTCTCTCCTCCACCGGTGGTTCTCAAGTCGCGGTTTTCCGACCTAAGGTTGACGAGCTTTCACTCCTCACAATCAACACGTCCTCCTTCTCCCCGGTACGGTTTCGATGAGTCATTTTACTCTGATTTTTCAAATTTTCGAATAGAATTCTGAGATGTTGAATTGCTTGATTTAGGGTTAGATTTTTTTTTTTTGTTTATGCATATGTAAGAGGTTCGAATGATTGATTGGATTATGTTGAGATGGAATTGGGTGGAGATTCGAATAGGTTTCGCTTATTGTTGGGAAAATGAATTGCATTTGACCTTTGATTGTCGGAAAGGGAATGGAATGAGAAATGATTAGAAAGTTTCTATTGGGGATTTATCTGTAAAGGCAGAAGTTGAAAAGACACAATTGCCGTACTTCGTCGCTTGGTACAAGTTCAATTTCAAAATTAAAGGAATGCGATGATGGCGATGTGATGATGACGATGATTATGATGATGATGGGGCGAAGAAAGCGGGACATGAGACTGTAGTGACGGAGAGAGTGGATATTTTTGAGGATAGTGAGTAGTGATATTTATTGTTAACGGCAGGAGAAGGCAGGGTAACCAATTTTGGAGAATTAGGAGAAAATACACCGTATTTTATTCCCTTACTCACAGGTTAACGAGTTAATAACAAGGGATAACATGTGAGATTTATCTCTAGATAGGGAATTGCTTCTGTAAGGCATCTTGTTGGGCCGTAGTTTATTGAACCTTAGTATCTATGGCTGGCTAATTTTTAACAAACATTATCTGAGAGAAAGATTATCGAACATTATGGCTTTTTTTGTTTTGATGGAAAACATTTTTCAAGGGAACATACAGTTTTAAACTAGTATGTGTTTGTTTGCTCACCAGAAAAGTTATGGGGGAATGGAAAGGGAAAATGAAAGAGAAAGGGAGATAATGGATAGAAGCAGGCAAAAAAGAAGGAATAGGGAGGAAAATATGGCATACCTTCCTTATTGAAGGAAATTGTTTTCTTTTCTTGAAGAGCTATTTTACCCCTTTTGGAATATTGTTTTCCTGTAACAAAAAAAAGGAAAATGGGAAAATCATATACCATTAAAACAAATGGAACCTATGTGGTTATGCTTTATAATCCCTGCTGTTTGATCCTATTAATTTTCGCTATGGGGGCACATTGTATGTTCTTGGCTGTGCTTCCAACAACTTAAAATCCTTGAAAGCATCCCTAAGCTTACTTGATACCGCCACTGTCAATAGATCAGAATTAAAGCTTGCTAGTATCATTATGGGGCTGGGTGTTTCTAGAGCCTTGTATTGTTGAATGCACGCCTCAAAGTTTCTGGTGTTCCTATGGTCACTTTCTCCTCTAAATAATAGGCACTTGTATGATAATCAAAGCTTAAAATGAGTGAGACCTGTTTTAAGCTTTTTGAGGACTTTCCCTGTGTCCTTTACTGCGATGTGGGATCCTCTCAATTGCTGGATGGTTATTGATGATAGATTTTTTAATCATATTGAGATTTTTTTTGCTGGACCAGGGTGCTTCAAATTTGGTAGGTGTCATATAGACTTTGAAGATTTTTATGTATCCTAGGAATCTTATGTTATTGATGACAGATTGAGCAGACATATTGTCTCTTGATTTTCTAGGCGTTGAAATACATGAACTAGGTGTGTATGCTCGAGAGAGGGTTCATATTTTGTGCCTTATTTCATATGGTATGCACTTCTCTAAACTTAGTGGCCTTTACCTCCCCCCTCCCTCCTTTCTTCGCCCTTTTGTTTTGTTTGACGCTTCTTGCTTTGTGAGAGTGGACATCATATTACTGGATGAGGTGGTATAGAGACCTGCCAACATACTTCTGATCTAGCGTTGTAAAGTTGGAGTTGTCGAACAGCTACTTATTGTAATTTGTCCAGCGCAAAGACTCTGCAAGTTCCCAAAGGGTACACAGCGTGATTCTTGGGTTTTTACCTATAATAAGTTTGTCTAGGCAATGCCATTTTCTTGTTAGAGTTGTGCTGTTTTGTCAACTGTAACTAGAGTATCTGTCGTCCTTTGGCATCTTCTTTCCTAACACTTCGTAAGCACCATTATACAGCCAACCCTCACAATCGGTGCATGTTTGACCTCACTTTTCATTACATTTGGTTAGGAGATCCACACTATCATTTGAGCATGTACTTTGTAGAGTCTAGACCTATTATTCTGTCCATGAGTTATGGCTTGTGAGTTGTATTCTTTTATTCCTTTCCTGTAAGTCTGGCTTTCTTTGGTGCTCATTGGCATTACCTGAGTTTTTGGTAGCTCATCATGTTTTGAAGATGAGGTTTGAATAGTGAATTGATGCCTAGAAACCTACTATAATCAGAAGCATATTTATGACATCTACATTAGGATGAGTTACCCAAAATTTGCCCAATCTTTTCTTGTGTTTCATGAAAGGCATGGACTTTTTTGTTTAGCTCTCTCATGTTCTGGTGAATATTCTGATGGACATGCTTTTGGTCCATGGTCGAGCTGCTATCAGGAAACCTGATCATTGGAGTTATGGTTCTCTCATGTAAAACTTTGGCCTTAGCGCCAACAACTGCTTTTGAATGGGAATTTCTGATTATTGCTTGCAGCATGGAGAGTGGAGACAGAGAAACATTGTATTTAAATGGTCGTGTATTGTGTGCATGCAGTGACAATATGAACAACCGTTTCTTTCTATATCACGGTGTTGGCTATACAACAGTTGCCTAATGTGGGAGAGCAATTTGTGTTGGACCATGTATTTTGTACTTGGTTTTTGGGATATGAAGGAGAATAGGCTGTTAACAGGATTTCTAACTTAGCTATTTAGTTTGTGGTTTGAGAGGGATGCATACACTTCTCAGTAGTAAACATATTGCCAGACAATTACTTTCCATTGCCTTCTTTAGCCAAGGCTGCAGGTATTCTTCAGTTTTGTTCATCAGCTATTGGGTTATGAACTTATAACTATTTGAGACATACTGTAAGAAACTTTTGCTCTTGTATTTACTTTTGGCCATGTTGTTTAATCAAGACTTGGACTTGGAAGTTGTTAAAATAATGAATTTAGCAGCACTTGTAAGAATGGCTGTTTACTTGCCTTTTTTTTTTTTGGGAGGGGGGACGACAGGAATCTGTAGATTAATTTGTGCATATAGAACACATTTGCCTTTCTGGCTCATTGGCCTACAGACATAGTCACAAGTCTTATGGAAGGTACCAATTGCCTTGAAATTCACCGTGAAACAGATAGTTGAGCTTCAAGCTCTCTGTTGTGATAGTTGGTTATTTATATTCGACGATTGGTGGTCCAAGGATCCTATGATTCCTATCTGGTAGAGCTATGTGTTGCTTGCTCCAATGTTCTTTGAATTGCTTTTCCTTTGTTGAGAAAGCTCAGCTAACATTACAGTACTAAGGTTGTGCTATCTGAAATTCACTTTCCTGTACTTATCAGAACGAAACAAAAATCATCTGAACTTGTTTGAACTTTTTTGTAGCTGTGGTTTAACTTGGATAGGTCCTATTGATCTTATTTCTTCTAAAAGAAGACTCTTTAATGTGAAACTAACAGAGCCTCCTGATTTCATCGCCTTATGCTAAGTCTGGTAATAATTGTTGAGCTCCTGCAAAATGAGTGTGGTTTGTTTTGCCTACACATGGCTGTTCTGTGTTTTTCTGGTGGAGACTGTATCAGTTGTTTGATGTGATTTATTGTTCTTGAGATTTGGCCCAAGGATCCTCCCACATCTGTGCTACAAAAATGTACAATCCTTCCTTAGAGGCTTCATTTCTTGCATAAATTATATTACTAACATTCTTTTTGCTGAACTTCACTCTCATGACTCATCCTCCTCTCTTCTGGGGTTTCAATGGACATCTCTCTCTTAGCCGTTTGCATTCCATAATCGCTGCATACCTGTCTAACCCCTTCCTTTACTTAATTTTGGTTGCTCTGTCCTCTAATTGAATCAAATCCGATCAAAATTCTAGCCCTGTGTTCATTTCCTATATATCTAATGACAAGATCCTTATTCTTCTGTAGAATTATGCATTCATCATCATCAAGGTGATTTCACTTTGATGCTATTTTCCTTGCTTGCTGTTTTATGGATAAGATTCGGCTCACTTGCATATGAATGAGTAATATGATAGTTGCATGCTTGCTGTGATGGTACCATCTCTTGGAGCTGCTTCACATTATGGTGCACAAATGCTAATCAAAGTGGTCTTGTCGCTATATGATCATGTCTCTTTCATTTGCACAGGATGAGATATCTGTGTCTGAACTAGACTATCCTGATGATTAATTTCAAACTTGAATGGAATTGTGATTTTTCAGGATTCAGCTGGTGGTAATATGGTTGCTTTTGCTGGCTCAAAATATGCTGCAAGATCTATTCCTACATTTGTTGCAAACAGCACACACATAGTGACCAGTTTTACTTTGGTAAGGATGACAGAAGTCCTATTTTTTTTTTTTCTTTTTCTGCTCTTGTTCCATCCTCTCTGATGCTCGTACATTGTTCTTTTGGACGCAGATTCTAGAATTTAAGCAAGGACGGCTGCAAAATTTGTTTTGGAAAAGGGATGGCTGTGCCTCATGTAAAGGCAAGTCTAACTTTGTCTGCCTAAATAATCAGGATTGTGCAATCAGAATGACTGACTGCAAGAATCGAGGTGGCTCTGTGGATTGCAGCCTTGGTATACAATTGGCCTTTTCTGGTACAGATAAGCATTATGCAGTTCTGAACTCGTGGTATGAAGTAGATAAACTGCGGCAATATTCGCTGTTTGGTCTGTATTCCAATTTGCGGCAATCTCTCACTGATCAATTCAACAACATCTTTTGATTCGCTGTTGCGGTTTTTCTGTGAACTTATATGTGGTTCTCTCTTCATTTGCAATTGCAAAATTCCTCAATGGCATTGTGTTAAAAGCTGTAACTTGTATTGGTATGTAATTTTGTTTGTTAACGGTGTATATTTGAAAGGAGACCATGTGATTAATTAGTCGTTTTTGCGTATCACTATGCATTATATTTATTGATAATTGGTTTAAGAACATGATCAAAGTAACTTCGTCATCCAAGCACTTGGCATTTAGCCATCTAATGCTTCTGGAAAGAGGGTTGGTTTGGAGTAGGGCTGTTCAAAGAATACCCAGTCTGGCCTGAAAGTAGGCTAGGATCCTGACCTGATTTTTCTTCCTAAAACAATGGGCTCAATTTTTTGGGCTGGTCTCACTTTTGACCCCAAGGCCTGAAATTATGGGACTTTTTAGGCCCAACCCGGACTGTAGATTAGCTCTAGGTTGGAGCTCAAGAATCTAAATATAATTGATTCCTTTCAAAATATTTGACAGAAAAGATATTTCAAAAAAGTTGACAAAGTATTATACAAAATAAAAAGAGGCTCTTGGAAAAGTTTCCTTTAATTAGTTTTCTGATTGTTATGTCAGAAAAATTTCTGATTGTTGTGAAATCTTAGCTTTGGTTAACCTTTATTTGCACTAACAAACATCCCCATCTTCAAAAAGATTAATCCGAGTAAAATTCATTAGTAAACTTTTAATTATTTAGTGAAAGATAAACATATTTCATTAGAAATAAAAAGTGATTTATAATTCGAGTTATTCCACTATAACATTGTTTAATGGCTAATAACTTAAGTAAATTGTTAGTCCTCTTAACAATTGGTATCACAAAATTTAAATGAATGATAGAATACGTCATTTCTTTTCTTAATTTTGAACAAAAAAGAGATGTACAAGAAGACCCAAATGAATCAATCTTAAGTTATGTGTACTATTTAAACATAACTTCATTAACCTAGCCAATTGTCATCAAGTAGTTCATTAGGTTTCTAGACTTGTGTGTGAGGCAATTTGTTGATTCCTCTTAGTGTTTTGGCAATGACAAACTCTGTTTCTAATAGGTTCTTTGTCTAGTTGTGTATAGACCATTGCATGTGTTCTAGAGTTGGAGCAGAGAGATGATGAGCTACAACAACTAGTCTACGTATAAGGAGAAGGAAGCAATCAACAAAATGCAAGAGCAATACATCACTTTTGATTGATCTTGATGAGGAATTCCAATCTGCCACGGTAAGCTATTCCAAAGCTGGAGTAGTTCGTTGGACTTTGAGTGAAGCCCAAGCTTCATGGAGCAAGAGTGTTTCCCAAGCATCAAGCATGAGTTCGCTTTAGGGATCATATAGTACACATGATGGGGATACATGGCGCAAACTTAGCTCAATTTGTCTTTCATTAAAATATGTTTTCAAAAGGGATTTTATCTTGGAAGCTTGGAAAGGATAAATCTTAGCTATCTTGGTTTCATCAAACAAGAAGATTTTTGGCAAAGCTTCACACTTCTTTTCCCTAAATTACTTCCATGCAAATGAAGGACTTTCGGACAACAAGGCAAAATGGTTGTGTGAGTACAAAGTAGTTAGCCCAATCATACTTAAAACAATAGGTAAACTAACTTTGTACTTCATCTTCCTCATTTTATGTAAAGATGTGGGACAGTTGTACTTGTGAAATTGTGTATATAAGTACCTCACTTCCCCACATCTTAAATGCACTTGGCTAACCAAATATTTGTGTTTTTCACGAAAACATTTCTAAAGAGTCAGTAAGCCATCTTGAGCTGAGTCTGTTCCATCTATTTTCATCCTACCTGCCTTAGAGTTAAATTGTAATTTTCTTTGTGTAAGATTATTGTATAGAGTTATGCAATAGGTGAAGTGAGTTGTAGAATTTAGAATTAAGTTCAAGAGTGAAGAAGAGCGAGTGACTTAGAGCTAAGTCAAAAAGTGTAAAAAGATGAGAGAAAGGGAGAGTAGAACACGTTGTTAAGAGTGGAACACGAGTGAGAGAAAGGGAGAAATCCTAATAGAGGGTATTAGGTGTTGCCCAATAGTGAAGAGTTGGAAATCTCTGAATAGGTTGTGGTTTTTTCTCTTGGGATATGCACAAGAGTTTTCATGAGAAAAAAACCCTATTGTTCATTTTTGTTGTTCTTTTCTGTTTCTATGTTCCAGTTGTTCTAATTTTGCAAAAATTGAAAATGTCTCACTTACAATTCACCCCTCCTCTTATAAGTGTCCATCTAAATAACACAATTAGACTATAAACACTACAATATTATCACATTCACTACAAAATATCCATATTTATAAATTATATCAAATTATCAAGTTCTTAAATGTTTGATGCAACAAAAAATGTTTTACAAAGTAAATAAAAAAGGAATCATAGATCTTCCCCTTTCCAATTGTTCCATACAATAATAGTCATGCTAAAAAAAAATTCTCTTTTGGATAAATTAAGTTTAATGAATCATCCGATAATTGAGTTTTCAATTATTACCATTATGGTAGTATTATTTATTAACATAAATAGATATAGTGTAACTAGAGGTGCTTAATGAACCAAATTACTAAGATTTGGCTTGATCAATACTCATTCAAATAGATTTTGGCTCAAGATTTAAATGAATCAAGCCGAGCAAGTCTCGACTCGACTTGAAAGCTCATGAACAAATTCGCTAGATTAAATTATACACACAAACACATACTTGTGGTAATTTTTCATTTAGAACTTAAAATTGAAAATATACAATGATCTTACCTAAAACTTGCTCAAAATGATTTACACTACTATATTCCAATAAGTACATATTTTATATAAGCGCTAATTTGTCTATCTCCATATGTTGAAAAAAATTGTCTAGCTTATATAAAACCCTGTCAGATACATGAAAAACATATTTAGGAGTTCCTTCATTGGGTCTAAAATTATTTAAAATAAATAAATTTGAAAGGTTATAATGCATTATTTTAAATATATATTTTGATAAAAATATCCGAGATTGAAGTAGTGGTTCTAGTGTCTCTTAGGGTCACGTGAGGACGTTTGGAACTATTCACTGCTTAATATTCGTTTTTCAAAGGTCACTAAACATGTTAAGATTTCAATTAGAGACACCTTGAAAAAAGGTTGCAATGACAATTAGGAGGTGATTAAGAGGGTTCCAACCACCCAAAGTACCTCATGCGGTCACCTAAGACTTGTACAAGGCATCTTTAGGTGTTATGAAGAAAAACCTTAATAACTCAAAACTATACATAATACATAAATTCGCAGCAATTTTTGAAATTATATTCAAAACTTATCTAAATGCATAGGATGTCTTCTTTGACCATAAAAAGTGATTTAGTCCATTTACTCAATCTCTAAAGGCCCCAGATCGAATTTTTTACCCAATTGTAAACAAAAAAAAAAAAAAATTTGGTTGAATAGGTCCTTTAGATGTATAAATTAACAAGTGGTTGTAGTTTTTTTATTTCTAAAACACAATAGGACTAGAGGCGAAATGCAAATATGAACTCGACTTATCATGCATTTCCAAAACAAACTTTTTTTTTTTTGGCAAGAGGAAATGACTAAGAACTTTAAAAGAGATAGCCCCTTCCTAGCTTGATAAGCTAGATTATGAGCTAAGCTAACATAACTTCTATAAACTTTAACGAAGAAGAACTGGAAATTATTAGTAATATGGAGGATATCATGGCCAAGGCCCTGGACTTTCGAGGGGTCTTCCTCTGGGGTGCAAAGCGCTGTAATTGCAAGGATACTATCTGCTTAGATAATCCATGCCAGACCTCTATTGGGAATATGTTGAAGTCCTATAAGGATTGCATGCAGCTCTGTTTAGAATGGACTCGAAGCCCAAATTTTCTCAGCACCTTGTAATTGAATCTCCCTATTATTTTAGATCACCCATCCTATTCCATCTTCCATAGAGCTTCTACCATTCTTTAACTTCCTCTTCTTCCATGCTTCATCAATAACTAGCATCTGAAAAGTTGCTCCTGCAAGAGTTCCTCTCGTCCAAAACGTGACACCAGTAGAGTGTGAAGGAGGTGTTATGTCATGAGAGACCGGATCATGAGCTAAGCCTAGATTAGAAGTTTTGTCTCTAATAAGAATCATGATTTTTTCCGAGTTTAGTTGACTATTGTTGAAGACTATCTCGTTTCTATGCAGCCAAATACTCCAGAGGATTCCCAAGAAGGTTTCTTGTTGACTGTGAGGCTGCGAGTTCCTCTTCCATAGTAAAGAAATATAGTCTACAACCCACAATGAAATATAGGGCTCCAATCCAATATTTCGAATTCCAAGCTCTAACGCCGCTCAAATTCTTTAAGTGAATTCACAATCCCTAAGTAAGTGATCCATAGTTTCAAAGTGGCCTCTACAGAAGGAACAAGAGGGATCTTGAATTAATCCTCTTTTCCAGAGAGCATGATTAGTTGGTAAGGCATTGTGTATGATCTTCCAACCAAACAAGCAGATAATCTTCTTAAGACATCTTAGTTTCCAGAGCAGGTTCCAGAATGACAGGATGCTTCGGTTAATTTGATCATCCTGAGCTAAAGTGTGCCATTATAAAAGGGCAAAATATCCTGACTTGACTTGACTGTGAAGTTTCCATTTTTTGAAAGTCCCTAGCAGATATAGTCCTCATAATTAAATCTTCAGATATGAGTGGAAAGTATAACTATAGCCTGATTTTCATCGAACGCTTCCCATATTTTCCTTGCATCCCACGATCTGTCATCTTTCATAAGGTTAGATACCCATATCGACCTATTCCTATTTTGCGATTGGAAGGTGGATATTATCCTAATCTGCATCCCCTGTATCCATGAATCCTCCTTAATT
Organism: Dysphania ambrosioides; assembly: GCA_026401315.1. Classification (NCBI taxonomy): domain Eukaryota; kingdom Viridiplantae; phylum Streptophyta; class Magnoliopsida; order Caryophyllales; family Amaranthaceae; genus Dysphania; species Dysphania ambrosioides. The sequence goes on along the minus strand of CM048659.1, from coordinate 7,331,294 downwards.
CTTATTTTCTTTCCATCTCCCATAGTCTTTCTCAGACCCTTCTTGAGTTTCTCAGCTGCTTTAAACATGCTCCTGTATGCATAGGAGCTTCTCGCAGGGCGTTGGTTATGAATTGCCTTATGGAGAGGTCCGTGATGGTATTTCATTTGGATGACTCTAGCCAATAAGCTAGTAGGGTTCTATCGAATTCTCCAGGTCTGCTAGGAAGAGTTTGTCCTCCAACATCGGAAGAAAATGGAAGATGGTTGGAGGTAGTTGTATGTATAAATCAAAAACCTCAAACTGAAAAAAATGGAAGATGGTTTAAGGGGGTCAGTATATATAAACTCAATAGCTTAGGCTAGTGAGCTTTAGACAAGATGAATTTTTCAAGTTTGAGCCGAGCAGAGCCAAGACGTGAATAACCAAATTAGTGACGACTTAAATTATACCGTAGGTTGGTAATATAACATCATCAATTGTAATTAGTGACTACTTAAAACAACATTACGTATTTAAAATTTTCATCTTTATTGTTTGTTATATTAACAAAACTCACAACACTGTAAAGACAGTAGAGTATTACAGGTATGGCTTAGTCTCCTGGTGATATTAGGTAGTCAGATAATTTTACTTTTTCCGTTTGAGTAACATATGGAGTACTATAGTCGGATAATCAATCTTCAAACATTAAGTAATTATTGTCTATCGAAATCATTGATATTATCTTATTGTAAATTATAATTGATCTTTAGTGACTAAGCTAGACAGTGACTTATGAAGGGGAAACTCAGTTTTTGACATATGGTCAGTTGCACTCTGGACATACTCCTTATGACAGAGGCAAAGGGTGGCTAAACAAGCTAAGGTGCAGTGGATAAACAAGCTAAGGTGCAGTGGATTTGCTATATTACTTGCACTGTGACTGTGACTTGATTAATTATGGATGAAACAAATGCACTATTTATAATGAAAGATCGAGCCTAAAACTTGGGTGTGTACACTAATTGAAGTTATAAGCCAAGTGGGTTCAATTAACAAAATATTTATAAAATCTTTTCTCCTTTGAAATCCAATTAACTTTAGAATGAAATTAATGTAAGTGACGAACAGCAGAAACCAGCAGCAGATATACTTCCATTTCTAGCAGATATACGAAGTATACTTTTCCAACTTGGTCATTATTTTTCCTGAAAATGAGAAGAGGAAAAATCTGAATTTTAATCATTTGCAAACCTGCTTTTGCAATTTCCTCATGTAGTTCTTGATTTATTTCCATTTTAGTCAAAGATTCACCTATTCTAGACTTTTGGGTTATAACGTACCAAACCCAAAAAAATTCATTAGTAGTTTTTTTATTTCTTATAGAAATATTGAAAATAATGTAGTTCACTGTTTTCTTATAATTTTGAGGGGATTGAAATAAACTACAGATAGTACAATCTAGACAATTGTATATGGGATTGAGGGTGTAGGTACCCCGCAGTCCCGCACAGGGTGATAACGTTTCTAGAGAAACTTCGGTAATGTTGTTGAATATCCTCAAGTATTACCGAACAGTAAGCAACCTCATGTATTACCAAACAACAAGTTTTTCTAGATGAAGAAATGAAATCGAGTGACAAGTTTAACAGATAACCGGTTAAGAGTATCTTTAAAATACAACACATGTAAATGTAGGATTTTTCAGAAATAAAATGAAGGTTGACTTTTTTTAATCTATATGGATCAAATGTTGTATTTTTCTTTTCAATTTTTCCGAATAATTTTGTATAATAGTGTAAAAGTGTAGTTGGAGTAGTGATTTGAAATTAATTTATTGAAAAGAGGGTCAAATTTTGAGAAATTAGGTAAGATTTCGTAAATAATATGATTAATTAATGTGAATAATCTTATCGATTCGTCATTAATAATCTATACTGTTGTTTATTTCTAAATAATCCAACATTTGACCCCAATCTGCTTTTATTGAATAATATGAAATAGAAACCTACAATAACATGTCAACAGCGGGTTATTTATGATTTTTTTGTTTTTCCTCTTTTTAACCGCTTTCTCTTTCTAATCCTTAGTCCTCTTCTTTCTTCTTTCGTTCTTTATCTTTTCCCTTTCTTATTTTCAAGATGAATTAAAGCACTAATGGGTAGAATGAGACTGAAGGATGTTATATATATGGATGAGAAAAAAGAAGCAATAACTTTAAGAAAAGCCACAAATCTGAGAAGGGTAATGGTGGCTGCTATGTTTGTGGAAAGCAAGTCCACAAGGTATGACAATGCTACAACCGCAAAGATGAATCTAACAATCGGCATAAATTAGACCAGAACAAGAACAAGCCCATATTGCTGAAGAATCTGATGATGTCATTGTTGCCGTAGTTTCTGAAATCAACCTTGTCGACAACAAAGCAGAGTGGGTCATTGACACCGAAGCCACCAAGCATTTTTGTTTGGACAAAGACCTCTTTATCGAGTTCCATGAGTATGCCAAAGCTGATTAGGTGTTCATGGGCAATTCTAGCAGTTTCGAAGTTCTTGGTAAAGAAAAAATTCTCCTTAAATTAAATTTTGGAAAATCTTTATCTTTGCAAAATGTGTTGTATGTCCTTTCCCTTCGTAGAAATTTAATTTCTGGTGCACTTCTTAATAAGGCTAGTGTGAAACTTATTTTTTAAGGCGATAAGCTAGTGCTATCTCGTAATGGGGAATTTGTGGGGAAGGGATATCTGTCGGGTAAGCTATTTATCTTAGAAACTGTATTTGCGGCTGGTTCTATTAATAAAGCTTCTAATTCTGCTTATATTGTTGTGAGTTTTGATCTTTGGCATGCTAAATTAGGACATGTAAATTATGGATCCATGAAACTCTAGCAAAACATGTCTTTAATTCCTAGTCTAGTCTATAATGGTCATAAATGTGGAATCTGTGTTGAAGCTAAACATTCCAAGAAACCTTTCAAACTTGTTATTAATAGACAAACTGAATTGCTTGAATTGGTTCATATGGACTTAGCTGACTTTAAGAATATTGTAAGTAGAGGCGCCAAACGGTATTATATTAACTTTGTTGATGACCATTCTAGATATACCAAAGTGTATCTGTTAAGAACCAAAGATGAGGCGAAAAACATGTTTTTAATTTATAAGGCAAAAGTTGAGAATCAATTGGACCGTAAGATTAAAAGACTTAGGTCAGATAGGAGGGGGAGAGTATGGAACCACCTTTTTAAAAGGACTTTGTGAGAAAAATGGAATTATCCATGAACTTTCTGATCCCTATAGCCCCCAACAAAATGACATTACTAAAAGAAAAAATAGAACCCTTAAGAAAACTATGAATGCTATGTTGATTAGTTTTGGTTTGCTTGATAATATGTGGGGGGAGGCCATTCTTTCAGCTACTTATGTGTTGAACAAAGTACCCCATAAAAAACTCGACAAAACTCCCTATGAATTGTGGAAAGGCCATGTGCATAACCTTAAATATTTGAAAGTGTAGGGTGTCTTGCTAAAGTTGGTTTACCTTCCTTTAAATGGAAAAATATTGGACCTAAAACGTTTGATGCCATATTTGTTGGTTATGCTGTGCTTAAATGATAAATCTATGTGTGAATCTAGAGATGTTGAATTCTTTGAGCATATTTTTCCTTTGAAGAAAAGTAATGTATCACATGATGTGACTTTATCTGTTCCTTTATCCTCTTCTATGCATGTTCCTTCTCCTGTTGTTCAAAATGATAATGTTGTACAACCTAGGAAAAGTAAGAGACGTAGAACTGAGACTAGCTTTGATCCTAATTTTTTGACTTCTTTCTTAACTGAACTCAATGATGTTGATGAAATAGATGTACTAGTTGTGTGTTATCATTTATTTGATGATGAGACTGAAACATTTGAAGAGGCCATGAGTTTAATTGATGCTAGTTTTTGGAAGGAAGCTATTAACAGTGAAATATAATCCATATGTCTAATTATATGTGGGAACTAGTTGATTTTCCTAAAGGTAGTAAAGCCATTGGTTGTAAATGGATTTTTACAAGAAAACTTAAAACTGATGGTACTGTTGAAAGGTATAAGGCAAGACTAGTGATTAAATGGTTCACACAAAAATTTGGTGTTGATTTCTTTTACATTTACTCACCAGTGACTAAGATCGCCACTATACATACTTTACTTGCATTAGCTTCTAGCTATAATTTGATTGTGTAACAATTGGATGTAAAAACTGCTTTTTTAAATGGTGACTTTGAGGAGGAAATTTATATGGTTCAACCTCCAGGTTTTTTAGTTCTCAGACACGAACAAAAAGTGTGCAAGTTAAAAAAAAATCCTTGTATGGGTTAAAACATGCTCCAAAACAGTGGTATGAAAAATTTTATAAAACAATACTTAGTTTTGGGTTTGTAGCAAACCGTGCTGATACTTAGTACTCAAAAATGTTTGGATCTAATTGTGTAATTTTCTGCTTATATGTAGATGATATGTTGATCGTTTGTACACATATTGATGTTATTAATGAAACAAAAGAATTTCTTTCCTCTCAGTTTGAGATGAAAGACTAGTAATGGTTTCTCTTTGTCTCAATATCATTATGTGGAGAAAATGTTAAAGAAATTTAACAGTTATGATGTTGTGCCTGTTAAAACTCCTTATGATGCTAGCATTCACTTGAAAAAGAACTATGGCAATAGTGTGTCACAAACTAAGTATGCTAAAATAATTGGGAGTTTAATGTTTCTTATGAACTATACTCGACCTAACATAACGTATGTAGTTAGTAGACTTAGTCGGTATACCCATAACCCTAATAAAGAACATTTGAATGCCCTTATACACCTATTAAGGTATCTTCGAGGTACTGTGGATTGGGGTTTGCATTATGTTGGTTTTTCTGCAGTGTTAGAAGGATATTGTGATGCAAATGGGTATCTGACAATGATGATGTAGGCTTCACTAGTGGATATGTTTTTACTTTATGTGGATCAGTTGTGTCTTGAGAGTCTTCAAAATAGACTTGTATTGCCTGGTCAACTATGGAGTAGGAATTCATTGCTTTGGAGTTGGCCGGACAAGAGGAGGAGTGATTAAGAAATTTATTAGCAAATATTCCATTATGGGGGCGACCTAATCCCCCTATTTCTTTACATTGTGATTCACAGACTGCTATTTGTGTAGCAAAAAACAGTGCTTAGAACGGAAAAAAGAGGCACATTCATGTGAGACATGAGTCTGTGAGGACTTTGATAGTAAGTGGTGTTATCACTATGGAATATGTGAGATCTGAGAGGAATCTAGCAGATCCATTGACCAAAGGACTAAATAGGAGACTTATCCTTGATACGTCGAGGGGAACGGGGCTTAAGCCCATAAGTTGAGGAATTCATGGTGGATACCCGACCTTGTTCACATAAGGATTCATGTGGACTAATAAAGCCATGGAAAGACTCATAATTTTAACTTTCCATTCCTATGACTTGTACATTTGGTGAGGTTAAGCTTTTAGATTTTAATGAATTCATAGCCTAGTATTTGGATGGTCCTAATGAGACGGACTTGATGAATTCACCGCTTTGATAATGTGAGGTTGAGCAAAGGCTCTTAATGATTTCATATCCTAGGGTCTGAGTGGTATATTTATAGACTTGATGAAATCACCTACGTGGGTGTGAAGGTTTGGCCACCATCTATGAAAGACATGGGTAGTCTTTCTAAGGCACTCATGAGCATCCCAAGTTTGATGGCCAATCTTGGTGGCTGATTTTTATCGCGAAACTCAAAATGTTTTAAGGTAAGATATGTATTATTAGGACTTAACTTCTGAGTTGAGTGAGTTCCAAATTCGTTTACTCACTTAACAAAGGAGTTGCCTAATCTTCACCATGTATTGGTTCAATCGAAAGATACCAGTACTTAAGAATCAAACCTATTGAAATGCTCAGAATAGGTGCTTTTATTTATCTTAAAATCTTTTTCCTTCGCATTTGTGGGGGATTGTTGGAAATAATGCTAAGGAAGGTCTTATTAGTTTAGGATGAAAACTCCTTGTCCCACATTGGTGGAAGAAGGAAAATTTTCTTGGTTTTAATATGTGTGTTTACACTTGGTTGTTTGAAGTACATACCCTATTGTTGTGGGCTAGAAGGGAGCATCCCTGCACGTGGGCGCTGCCGTCGGCCGGTTCGTGTTCGTGACACGTGCGCGGTGTGGTGTGTCTACCTTTTTGGGCAAAGTCATAACTCACGTTTCAGTTTTATCAGATTGTTTAGTTACAAAGCCCGCAACAACGTTTGACTCGGTTTTTTAAACGTTTGTAATTGTCACTGATTTTTCTCCAGTATTATTTTGTGGCTTGATTCTCTCCAACAATTACGGTTTTCATTCTTCTTTAAAAACTGATCTTTTGTGGCTTTACAAACACAGTGAAACTCTTTCTTCTTCTTCTTCTTCCTCTGTTGTTATTCAGTTTTCCTCTAAAATTGTTATGAGCATATTATGAGTTCCTAATCTCTCTTTTTGAGTGCATATTAAGGAAGTTTATTGTGTTAAATTTTTGGGTGGCAACGCCATCTCCAATTGCACCATAATCGGGGCGAATTTTGCTTCTAAGACAGTGTTCCTAGCACGTCACATCGTTATGTACATTAACAAATTTCGCCCAGATTTCACTTTTGGTTTCTCTGATTCTACAGTATTTCAACCTACACTACATACTTGGTAAAAGATGCACATAGACTGCACCTCCTTGCCGCTTACAGAAAGCAATGCCCTGCCATCTCAATCTTAGATACAAGGTTTCGTACCAGAACCTAGGTCTGGTCCTTGCTTGATTAACAAAAACATGGGTATAGTTCTGATGTTCGAGTTGGATCTTGCCATCTTGGAAGTCCAAATCCTTTGTAGTCAAACCATACGTTTTCTTAATGAGTTGCAATAAATTTGGACAAGGAATTAGCATTCTGCTGTCATCTTAACTGTAAATTGGTGGGATCTGTTATGTTACACATTCAGAATCATGAACCTTTTCTAGAAAGCTGAAGCAAAAATGGATCTGTATTCACCTTCAGAATAAAACTTACACCAAGTAAAATAAGAAATTACATATTACATAAAAATGAATCGCCGCATTGGCACCTTGATGCCTTGCTTTATGTTCCCCTCATTACAAAAAAGAACTACCTTTCGCTGGGACAGAAACACTACGTAAGAGGCTGGAGTATTTCCTCTAAAATTGTTCATCGGAGTGATTTAAGCTAATTCAGTCAAATATTATTTCATCATTGATTCCTTGAGGAGAACTAGCAGAAGAAACCTATGCACTTTGCTCAGGATCCTCAGTGTTAGAGCGAGCTCTGTCAGAGGCCATATTCAATCGTAAAGGTCTTCCATCCAGTTCCTGGTGGCAAAAGTTACAAAGTCAAAGAATACCCAATTGAAAACTATGTTATATGATTCAAATCCATGTTTAAAGTTGAAAACTTGTGAGGAAAATTTTGAACATTGTTTACCACTCCATTCATGGCAGTGAGGGCAGATTCTGCACCCTCAGCTGTTGAGAAAGTGATGAAGCCAAATCCTCGGGATCTTCCGCTCCCTCCTCTCTCGTATATCACCTTGGCACTTAGGAAACCTTCTTGGTTTGCAAAGGCGTCTCTGAGCCCTTGTGCCGTCACTCCCCATCCGAGGTTACCAGCATAGATCTTGTGAGGAGTATCCATGTAAGTCAGGTTGCTGCTTCGAATTTTTGGCCCCATTACTTTCCTCTCACCACCTCTTGGCACCTCAGGGAAGTTCACCCTCACAGTTCGTCCTCCAAATTGCTGCTCAATTTTACTTCTCAATTAATAAGAGGGGCATTTAATCACAAGTAGATCAATTTTGAATAAAGGAAGATGATAATTTTCCCTTATCTTTTGAACCAACAAAATCTTTGTTATATTTGTGAAGGATTGAACCAAATTCTCATGACTTGACTGATCTATGCATATCTTGTCACCTTGGCATTTGCAGTACTAATCCTATCTTGTTGCCAATATACTCAGTCACTCAATTTTTAGCTCATCAGCCGACTACAATACTACTCGTTAAACATCAAGCCACTAACGAGGACATAATGACCTCCCCTGAAATCAGTTTAGCAGAAACAAGCTGACCAGCTAGTCAAGCAAAAATCAGCTAAGTTTCAGAACTCCTTAGACAGAATGGTAATATTTGATCGTTTTACAAAACTAACGTGGTTCCTGATACTTGAAATCTGAGAGGAAGTTCACTAGTTCAGTTAGCTGAACTAATGTCAAGGTTCTCTATCAGTCTCAAGTCTCCCCTGGAATGATTCTGAATTTTTCTAGATAGTCATCACCCATTTATACTTCACATAATATGGAAAATCAGCATGCTCTTCACATAAATTAGTTCTAGATAATAGCCCTGTTTGACAAAGCATATAAAAGGGTCATATACTGCTTCATATGTTTCACATATTCAACCCGAATATGCAGAATTCATTATAACCATCTGTTTGACAGCAATGCTACCAGGCTCAAGGACAAAGACCACATAAAAATGCAAATTCAAGGATTGAACATGACTCTCCAGGGAATATGATCTGAATAGCCAGGTGCGTGTTAGATCAACAGGTCAGGCATCACTGATCCGTATTAAGTGTCCTAGTGGCACAATTTATCAACTTAAACAGTTGAAAACATTCATTTTTGTGTAATACCCACTAAGTACAGTTAGTAAAGTATGTTTATGAATTTATATCTCGGCCATATGGTCTTCAGTACACGAAATTTCGATTTTTAAGTAACTCTCAGCACCCAAAAAATTAGAAGATGTTAGTCCTCATAATTCCATTCACCCCATGGCTCAAACAAATAGAAAATTTTGGTTGCATCAGCCTAAGAAATCCAACAGACAAAGACATGCAAAAGCAAATGAAGAGAAATGGGGAACTTACAGAACCGTCAAACATCCGAATGGCCTCTTTCGCCTCGTTAACACTTCCCATTGTTACAAATCCAAATCCTCTGCTTCTATCAGTTACCTTATCATATATAATCTGCAATTTTATGCTATTGAAAATAATCAGAATTTTCTAAATAAAAAAACTTTCACAATAATAATGAAGAGAATATACCTCAATGGACTGTACTTGACCAGCTTCAGCAAAGACTTCAGACAGTTGATCAGAAGTCATAGAATAAGGCAAATTTCCAACAAATAGTCTGCAATCATCAACTGAATCAGTCCCTTTACTTTTTTCAACTTCAACATCTTCTGTTTCATTTCCCTCTTGTTCTTGCTCTTGCTCAATATCATCTGGGTTTTCTTTAAGCTCATCGGTTAACGGGTCTTCGGTATCGTTTACGGTGGAAGAAGAGTGGCGGATGTGGAGAGGGAAGAGCAGTGGGAGAGGAGAGGAAATGAAGTTCTGGGATTTAAGTGTGAGGGCTTTGAGGAAGGGTGTAGGCTTGGGAGATGGGAAATGGGTAAATGAGAATTGGGTGAAGGAGGTTTCAGAGGGAAGGAGAGACAGAGAAGATGACGATGATGAAGGTGTAACAATGGAGGAGAGTGCTGCTGCTGCTGCCGCCATTGCTGTAGAGAGGAGAAAGAGGGGCGGAAACGGGTTGGAAAGTTGGCCTTGGTCGTTGGTTGGGATTGTTTCCCTCCCATATTTTGCTTATGGATAAGGTTGTGATAATTTACCATGTTGGGTTCTCGTTGATATTTTGTTTAGAGGTGGTAGATATTTTACTGAATCGTTAAACATCGCTCACAATTTCATGACATCGTCCGCAAATTTTCAAATGAAATTATCGTTATACACTTAGTATATTATATCCATACAAAAACCTTTTCAATACTTCAAACCCTTCCATACAACATTATATTCATTACTCTTTTGAAAACAAAGTTCAAAGTTTACAAAATTCCTCCATACATCATGTCTCGAAAACCCGGCAAAGAAGTGGCACGGAGGATGACATCGCCGACGACAGTGGCGGGGGCAGCGACGACAACCATTCCGATGGTTGAGAGCGGCGACACGTCTGGATCAGCAGCTGTTGCCGGAGACGCCACAACCGTGGCGAAGACGTCTTGAGCAGGCGTCTGGGGAAGACGTCCAGTGCCGTGGTGGGGCGTCTGGATCAGGCGCCTTGTCCAGACGCCCGACTGCGTGGTGGTGGTCTTCGCCGGAGCAGCTGCGCCGCCACTACGCCGAAACCTTGTGTTTGTATTTTTTTTTAAAGTTATTAGGTAATTACTAATGAATTTTGTTAATTAATTATATTAATAATCATAATATGTATATTTAGGTTATATATGATGGTAATATCTTATGTATAATGTTTGTTAAGTTGAATTATTATGTTAACTATGTTAATTAGTTAAAATATATGATTAAGATATATTATTATATTAATTATATATATTAATTAGTTAAAATATAAGTTTAAAATATATTATTATAATTATTATGTTAATTAGTTAGAATATAAGTTTAAGATATATTATTATAATTATTATATTAATTTTGTTAATTAGTTAAAATATAAGTTTAAGATATATTAGTATAATTATTATGTTAATAACTTAAGTAAAAAATATATGTTAATTATATACTATTATAACTATTATATTAATTATGTTAAGTACTTATGTATAAATGTATGTTTAGGTTATATTATTATAATTACTATATATTGATTGTAACAAAAATCAAATTGAATTGCAACATTTTTAGCCCATTTAATTGCCAATTCCGATGTTGCAAAATCATCATGTTCAAAAATACCACTATAATCAATCTCATCTCCACCGTAATCTTCATTATTATCCTAAAAGAATAAGATTTTCAATATTAGAAACCAAAAAAAAAAAAAAAAATTTTGAGGGGTCTTGGGAAGACGCCCCGCCATGGTGGGTGACGTCTTCCCAAGACGCCCCACCATGGTGGGTGACATCTTTCGAAGACGCCCCACCATGGTGGGTGACATCTTTCGAAGACGCCCTGGCAACACGTCGGTAAAACGACCAATTTTTCAAGTATAATCCGAAATTTTACCTGATTTTCGGGAGAAGTCGTTCTCGGTTGGTCCGACATCATCAATTTGTCATAGTTAATGTCAAATACACCTTAATTTGTCACTTACACCTTAATTGTGAGTTTTGAATGTCAAATACACCTTACTTAGTGATTTTTTTTTTTTACAGAATTATAATGTTATAGTGACTGATGAAAATGAACTTATTTATCTTTTATATGTATTTTTTTTTAAAAAAATATTAAGGGCAAAAATGTCATTTTCTGATAAAAATGTGGGCGATCCTTGGTAATTCGTGGGCGATGTTTAGTATCTCCCATATTTTATCCCTTCATATCCATGTCGGGGAGGAGTTGTATGAGGTGAAAATTGCGGGTATGACCCTAATTCTATAAAAATCTAATATTCATAACTTTAATCTTTGATTTTTCATGGATCGTCATCTGTGATTTTTGTCGGATTTTTTTATCTTTATATTACATGTATTTACATTTACAGTATTAAATCAAACTGAAAATCCCATTTTAATCATTTAATCACTAGTAGAAAAGCTTAAATATGCGGCGGGGTTTTTAGTGACATATGCGGCGTCAAAAGGCTAGCAGCAATACATATAGCAACAAATTAATCTATTTAATTTGTAGCGTAAATAATACGCCGCATATTATTTATCTATTTGCGGCGTCACCTAGCCTAAAACCGCTGCTAATTGGCCATACATTTGCGGCGTCAGCTACCCTACACCCGCCACTTATTGGCCATACATTTGCGGCGTCAGCTACCCTACACCCGCCACTTATTGGCCATACATTCGCGGCGTCACCTCCCTAAAACCGCCGCTAATTGGTAGTTTTTTTTTCAATAAATTGACCTGTAATATAGAAATATGCGACGTCACCTACATAGAATCGCCGCATATGAGTTTTTTTTTTGGAAACGCAAGAATCTGATCCGTATAATGCCCAAATTTCAAATTCAAAACCTGCTTATTACATTTGCAATTTCTACAACCCAAGATATATATATACACATGATCCATCGATCTCTCATTTATGCGTAATAATAGGGTCGTAAAAACAACCATATATTAAGTGACATAAAAAATACAATCCAATTAATGAAATTGATGTATAAATTACAAAATACATAAGAATAAGGTAATGTACAAAATCTTAAAAAAGTTATGTGTCCAATACTTTGCAAGTTTGTTGCGGACGACGTCGATTTTTTCGTTGGAGAAGGGCTCCTCGTTGAATCCTTTGCATACCTAATATTGATTAACATATCATTAACGTGTATATAAAATGCAATGCATATAAAATCGATGTATTTGAAGTGTTTAAGTCACTTTCTACCCAGACTCAATCCTATTTGACCTATATTGACTCAAATCGATGTGTTTCAAGTGTTTAGGTCACTTTGTACCCATTTGTCCACATTTCTTATCAAACTAACCTATAACTTGCACTAACATACCAATATAGCCTATTTACAAATTTCATGCATTGAAAACGAACCTTAGAAGCATTTCACTAAGTTTTGGGACGATGTTCATGATTTTCAAGGGAAAAGGGGCCGGAAATAGTTCAACCTTGCCTATTTTTCACATTTCTTTTCAAAATAACCTATAACTTGCACTAACATACCAATATAGTCTATTTACAAGTGTTCACGCATTGAAAATGAGCCTTAGAAGCATTTCACTAAGTTTTGGGACGATGTTCATGATTTTCAAGGGAAAGGGGCCAAAAAGGGTTCTACCTCGCCTATTTTCCACATTTCTTATCAAACTAACTTATAACTTGAACTAACATACAAATATAGCCTATTTACAAGGGTTCATGCATTAAAAACGAACATTAGAAGCATTTCACTAAGTTTTGGAACGATGTTCGTGATTTTCAAGGGAAAAGGGGCCGAAAAGGGTTCTACCTCGCCTATTTTCCACATTTCTTATCAAACTAACCTATAACTTGCACTAACATACCAATATAGCCTAATTACAAGTATTCATGCATTGAAAACGAACATTAGAAGCATTTCACTAAGTTTTGGAACGATGTTCGTGATTTTCAAGGGAAAAGGGGCCGAAAAGGGTTCTACCTCGCCTATTTTCCACATTTTTTTATCAAACTAACCTATAACTTGAACTAACATACAAATATATCCTAGTTACAAGGGTTCATCCATTGAAAACGAACATTAGAAGCATTTCACTAAGTTTTGGGACGATGTTCGTGATTTTCAAGGGAAAAGGGGCCGAAAAGGGTTCTACCTCGCCTATTTTCCACATTTCTTATCAAACTAACTTATAACTTGAACTAACATACAAATATAGCCTAGTTACAAGGGTTCATGCATTGAAAACGAACATTAGAAGCATTTCACTAAGTTTTGGGACGATGTTCGTGATTTTCAAGGGAAAAGGGGCCGAAAAGGGTTCTACCTCGCCTATTTTCCACATTTCTTATCAAACTAACCTATAACTTGCACCAACATACCAATATAGCCTAATTAAAAGTATTCACTAAGTATTCATTACAAGTGTTTAGGTCACTTTCTACCCGAAACCGATCCCATTTGACCTATCTTGTCTCAAATCGATTCATTTCAAGTTTCCTATATTCCGTTCTCCTGCTCTTCTGCCTTCATCACATTCCTCATCTTTCCTATAAAAAGATCTGTGCCCTTCCGTTCTTTTTCGGCTATTATGAGGAAAAGATGGAGAATTTATCCGCTGGAAAGTGAACAAGGGGTCCAAGAGCTAAAATGGTAATGGAACAAAACAAAAGGGCGCGTCTTGCTGCAGTTAGGAAGTGGCATTCGATAAAAGAGACTGATGAGGGTGGTAGTAGCCGAATATAAGATATAAATTTGAGGATTTTGATGGATGAAAATGGAGCTGTTGTGATAGATAAAGAAGAGTCTCCAACAGGGGTTAAATCTCATGAATCCAATAACCCCTCTTAAAAACTCTTCTTCATCAATCACTACAACCTCATTTTCACCCATCAAAACCCTCATATTTTTACCTTTTACTCAGCTACTACCACCCTCATCAGTCTCTTTTATCAAATGCTACTTCCTAACCATAGCAATACGCGACCTTTTGTTTTGTTCCATCACCATTTTAGCTCATTAATTAGCTCCTTGTTCTCTTTCCCACGGGTAAATTCTCCTTATTTTTCTCGTAAAAGTTCAAAAAAGAACAGAGGACATAAAATCATTTTATAGGAAAGTAGAGGACTACGATGAAGGTGGAAGGACAGGTGAAAGTAACAAAGGAAACCATAAAGTTTTAAGGCCAATAATCTATCCTTATTCTCGTACTTGAATTATATTAACTCAACCAATTGCACGTAAAGTGTTTGAGGCATGATTATGAGAGAATACAATGTTGAAGATACTCAAAACAATGAAATTAAGGGAAAAAGCTCTTACCTCCTCCATGGGCATCCCACTACTGCACCCGTTAAGGACGTTAAGCATGAAATGCATCACGAAGTAGCCGCACTCAATTCCGCCACGTTGTTGAGCACACTACGAATTTCAAAATAAACGTGTTAGCCATACTTATGATAGTATTATTTTACAATGTTTTAATTAGTTAAGGAACTTACCATCACTTCTGTCCATGTTGATGTCTGCTTTCCGGCTCGTTCTCCTTGCAGAGTAAGTCTTTTTAGCACACTGGAAAACGAAATTGATTAGTTTAAAAGTCCAACTCATATCAACCTCAGCTTGTAATGTACATCTAATGTTAATACTTACTAATTAATAATCTCTCTTAGCTTAGTATTACACATTGACCTAGCTGAGTTGAAGAAGTATATTTTCCCACTAGCCACACCAATGACTAAAAACATCCAGTGTTCACTACATTATAAGAAATAAGTAATTAGGGTATGCATCACACATCAAATGTATAAGTAATAATATGCATTACACATCAACTTCAAACGTACCGTTCGACTGGGGCGAAAATGAACTTCAACTTAGCTTGTAGGGCTTTCGTGAATGCAAAGTGGACGTATGTCTTTACCTCCTTGATGTTGCCATCAATTCTTGCATCCAAAGTGGCCTCAGGACACAACCAACCAACTAATGAAAGTAAATCGCATGACACACAATCATCTTGTAGTGCCCTACGGAATCATAAAATGCATTATCTATACAAATTAGAATGTTTTAAAATTATTGCATGCACCAGATAAGTTAACCTATATATTAATTGCGTATACCTCATGAAGCGTTGAATAACAGAGATGTTTAATTGAGCTCCCTGTAAGAACTGGGTGATGTCAGCTTTGTCAAGCCACGCTGTTCCGTCTTTAGAGTAGTGGAATAAGGCCCGGTCCAACGGCACAACTATGGTATCGTCTTCCTTCGTCATGGAAGCACATTGGAGTAGCCATTTGCACTCGGGACTAAGAGAAGCCGCCACATCTTCAGAGAGAAGCGGTTGGTTCTCTGCCACTGATTTCTTCGAGGCAGGCTCATTGCTACCAATAACTTCATCAGCTGACATCCCCTTCATCTTCTTAGCTTGTGGAGTCACCTAATTTAAAAAGAACATATCGCATCACTTCGGCCATACATAAATATAAATATAGAGGAAATTCTATTATAACTTTGATATTTACCTCACTTACGATCTTGATCAAAGGTAGAGGCCATTGCACAAAAGTACCAATTGCGTCGTTCAATGTCCATATGTCGTACTGTGGAATCGAGACCGGTAGTGATGCTCCTTTGAAGAAGTCAGGAATAGTTTTAACCTTCACCACTTCATGTCCATCGACTCTCATTCCTTGGTGAGTTCTGGTGAACTGCTGGCCTGACTGACCAAGGTACGTGACACCATCGGCCACATCGTATATCGTTCCCGTACTTTGATCTTGAAGGAGTAAAAGACAACTGGTAGGACCCTAAAAATTGAAAATGTAAAGCATATAGGCCATTATTAATGCAAATAATACCAATAGAAATTGAATTTAATATATGACACACCTCTACATGGGGAGTAGACACCCGTGCACCCTGGGATGCTAACTGATCGCCGATGATACCAATGTCTTGGAGTAGGGAGAACAACTTTTCCTTCATAATGGCATCAAACTCTTGTCGAAGTTCCTCTTGGAGTTGAGCCTTTAACGTTTCTCGATCTTCCCTTGAAACTCGACTTTGACTCTGTTGGCTTGATCTCGGTGGAGGAGGTCCAAATACTTGTCGGTACCCAATATTAGTCCCTCCAAGTCCAACACAACGTCCTAGATGATCTGGCTTCCCAATAGCCATGGCTAATGCGTCTTGGGCCCTCGTGGGAACGAATTCCCCTTGAATCTGCTTATCTCGGAACTCTAATTGAAAATGAAAAGGAATCAAATAGAAATGAATGTCACATCTTATAAGCGTCGGTAACTGTACCTTAATGCAAATAGAATACTTACGTATTTCTTAGCCACAGCATGCGTCTGTTCATTGGGAATGACTCTCTTCCCAGTTTTCTTGTCCTTCTTGTGGCGTGAAAAGAACCAGTCATCCCCACGGCTTATCTACGTGGTGCTGGATTCTATAGAAGAAGGTCCAGAGCAAGAGGGATAAAAACCCTCAGATATCCATTATTGCTTTGCGTCTTTGTAGCTTGACTGCCCAAGGTAATGTGGATGAATGTTCATCTTGGCACTCTTGCTCGCCTTCATGCGTTTAGCCTGTCAACAACATAAAGGTATTTGATTTAAAATTAAAGTACAAAATAAAGCATTTTCCAAAACTGAATACACTTAGGTATTTAACTTACCACTGTAGCTTCCGAAGTCTTGTTCTTCATAAAGGTTGCCTAGTCACCTTCCTTAATATGTTTCCATATTTCATAGGGCAACCTGTTAGCTTCCTTTTTGGATACCTTTCTTGTCTTAGTAATCCAACCAGTAAACAACTTCGATTTGAAGTCCCGAAATCTATCGGCGACTATAAATAGAAAAAGTTTCTTCAATTGGGGGTCGTTTGGAATGTGAAACAAAGCCTGAAATAAATTTAAATTGAGTTAATTTCATTTATAAGTTAATTTGAACAAATATTTAAGTAATTGAGATTAAGTTAGGAATATGTACCATTGTGTCAACCCACAAGGTCTGTCAAAGTCCTTCATTCACTCCCGACCACTCCCAGTTAATGTTGAACTTCCGAATAAGAAGTCCAATGTGCTGACCGTACTTCAGACGCCACCTACCAATGGGGCGGTGCAAATGGTCGAACTCTAGTTTTATAGGCTCGGCCACTCTAAGGCTTCTAGTCGGACCTCTAGGTCAACCTACGCCCCGAGCACCGCCCTTCCCCCTCCCGGCACCCGAACACGAGGGGATGACAATGTCCATATGTACATCATCCCCTAAAGGTGCTGCGGCTTCAGCTAGCCTTTCATGTTCGTCGAATAATCTATCTAATCTCTCTGCTTCTAACTCAGCTGCCACGTCATCTGGAACACCTCGATCAGTTTCGAGGTGCACATCGTACTCCACGTCCTCAGAACTGCCATTGAAATCTTCGTCACTAGCTATGGCGCAAGACTGTAACTGTATACAACAACAACAAGACAATGCAAATCGAGTTAGTGAATCGTATAATAATAGTACAGGAAAGAAGGCAAACAATAACATAAATACAAAATTAATTTATACCTAGACAATGAATACTACTCATCTATAGTAACTCCTTCATGGTGATCCATTCTCATATAATTTGTTTTCGTTTCTGGTTCACCATCCATGTCATCATTACATGGCATCGAGAATGGTAGGAGATCATCAATGTCGTCATACTCTTCCTCATCAGTGACATCACTAATTTCAAGGATATGTCGTTTTCCAGGGACAACAACTGCCCATCGAGGGTCATTTGTGTCTTTAATGTAGAATACTTGTTTACCTTGTGATGCAAGAATAAAAGGTTCCTCCGTATCACGCATCAGACTCATGTCAACTCAAGTCCAATTAGATTCATCCTTCTTCACCAAACCACGTCGACTGATATCTACCCACTTGCATTGAAAAAGGGGAACCTTAAACCCACAGCATTCAAATTCCCATATCTTTTGAATTATCCCATAGTACGACAATATTGCATCAACTGGTGCTTTATCTTTTGAGCTAGCATATTTTCGAGAAGAATCCACTATTGAAACACCACTATTTTGAACAGACTTTGATTTCTTATCCCAACGTTCAGTGTAGAAGGTATATCCATTGATATCATACCCCTCAAAAGATCGAACAGTTGTCCGAGGACCGTAAGCTAACCACTTGATTGTATCAGAAATGTTATGCCCCGTTTCAGACAATTCATGCATAATTTTTTCATGAAACCAATCGATAAAGGTGTTATTGTGTTATTACATCAATGCTCGTTCACCTTTAGATGGGTACTTCACCTTTAATTCATTCATATGCCTTTCTAAGTATAGATGAACCTTTGTGATATGGTGCAAAACAAATAAATGAGCTTGTCTCTCTTTCGGCAATGGAAGTATGACCTCCTTAGAACCCATGATGCCGTGCCCTTTAAGCCTCCCTTCATGCCTCGATTTTGATAACCCAATTACCTCCCCCTTGGATAAGAACTTAATAAGAAACTCACCTACCTCCTCTATGGTTATACCTTTAATTATACTACCTTCAGGGTGTGCCGGGTGTCTCACCTTCTTTTTTAGAGTACCCATGTATCTCTTGAAAGGGTAGGCCCATCTTAGGAACACTAGACCATACAACTTGATTTCTCGGACTAAATGCACAACTAGATGTACCATAATGTCAAAGAAAGAAGGTGGAAAATACATCTCTAGTTGACATAAGGTCGTAACTACACTAGCCTGTAACTCATCCAAACATAACGGATCAAGCTCCTTGTTGCATATTGTATTAAAAAAGAACAAAGTCTAGTGATAGAATCCCTAACATGCTTGGGAAAAATATGGCGGATGGCAATTGGTAGAAACACTTGCATCATAACATGACAATCATGGGACTTCATACCCACTAATTTTAGATCTTTCATTGATACGAAATTCTTCAAATTAGATGAATACCCAGTAGGAACCTTGCTCCCATATAGATACTCACAAAATATCCTCTCCTCCGCTCAGGACAAAGTGTAACAAGCCAGAGGAAGATATGTGGATTTACCTTTTCCATTCCTAGGCGTTCTGTCTTCAGGCCACAACTTGGATCAAATCTTCATCGTCTGTATATCTCTCCTAACATTAGGACCATCCTTAGTCTTACCAGGTATATTCAACAGCGTCCCTAAGATGGCATCACAAACATTCTTCTCTATGTGCATAACATCAAGACAATGCCTAACAGGTAAATACTTTCAATATTGAAGTTGCCAAAATATGGATTGTTTCTTCCATAACCCCTGATCATCTCTGTGTTTCACAATTTTCCCAAACACATTATCTATTCCTTTCACAATGTCATAAACCTCCCTGCTAGTCAACGGTATAGGGGCTCTACGATGCTCAACTTTACCATCAAATGAGACCTTTCTCTTACGATAAGGATGAAACCTATTCAAGAACCTCCGATGCATGAGATACACTTGTTTCCCACAATGAGGCAAATAAGTTCAGTCCATATCATCCACACAACTAGGACAGGCTTTCTTTCCCTTCACCTTATACCCCGACAAGTTCCATAGGCTGGAAAGTCATTAATGGTACAAAGTAGGATGGCACGGAGAGTAAAAGTCTCATCAGCATATGCATCATACACTGATATACCTTTATCCCACAACAACTGCAAATATTCAATAAGGGGAGCAAGATAAACATCAATGTCATTCCTAGGTTGCTTGGGCCCTAATATTAGAAGCAATAACATAACATATTTACGCTTCATGCATAACCAAGGGGGAAAATTATATATCACTAACAAAACTGGCCATGTGCTATGTTGACTGCTTAAGGTACCAAAAAGATTCGTTCCATCCGTGTAGAGACTAAGTCTAAGGTTCCTATCTTCCCTGCCAAAAGCCTTGAAAGATTCATTAATTGTTTTCCACTGGGGAGAATCCACAGGATGTCGAATCATCCCATCTTTCTTCCTCTTCTCTGCATGCCATCTCAAATTCTTTGCATTGCTCTTAATCGAAAATAAACGCTTGGACCTTGGTATTATAGGAAGGTACCACAACACCTTTATACTAGGACCTTTAATCTCCACTGCAAGCTCTATCCCATGTGGGAGTTTGTAACGTGACTGCCCACATTTAGGACATTGAATAAACTCTACATACTCATTTCGATACAATATGCAATCATTTGGACAGACATCAATCTTATTATACTCTAACCTAAGGGGACACATTAACTTCTTCGCATAGTACGTGGATATAGGAAAATCATTACCCTCTGGAAACATGTCCCCTAATATTTTCAATAAGGATGTGAAACTAGTATCAGTCCAACCATATTTCGCTTTCAAGTTAAATAATGTTGATGTGGCAGACAACTTAGTGTATTTAGTACATCTAGGATACAACGGTTTCTCAGCAGCCTCCCACAAACGCTCAAAAGTACGAGATTGACTACCAATTTGATCCCCAACCCCTTCAAGCATTTCATCTATTCGATCTTCATCACTAGGGTCATTATCCTCCAATTCATCCTCCCCATCATCTTCCTTCTCGGCATCAACATCTTCAACGTCATCAGATTCTAATTGGCCATGATGGTCTAGCTCAGCTTGATGAATGGGAATTTCATTAGAACATGACCCCATGTCATTAGAAGCAGGAACCTCACCATGCCATACCCATACGTGGTATTATTGCCTAAACCCACGGCGGATCACATGGTCCCTCAACTCTCTTATACTACTAACTATATTCACATTATCACAATCAACACAAGGGCAACACACCTCATCATCTCGAATGTTATTTAGGTGTTTCAACACTTGTCTACAAAACTCCTCAACTCCATTCATGAACTCTAACGAAGCACGACTACCATACATCCATTTTTGCTCCATAATTTGTGTTATGCCCTATTTAACATGTAAGAGATTAAATAACAATCTAATCAATACTCAATTTACACATAGTTATACATATAATTATACCTAAAGAGTCCTCAAGTAGCTTACCGAAAATAAGGTTAAGCAAACTCCACAATGACCCACAAACACTCGCTCTATAGTTTAAGTTACTAAATTCTTCTAACGATATTATTTATGTTCTATGCTTTGTAAATCACTATAAATTTTACAAAAAATTTGGCAGAGTTTCCTTTGTAAATCCAACATTTCCCAATTTTGAAAATAAATTTTCAACCCTGTTTATATGCATTTATATACAATCAAAACCAGCACACAATGCCATTTTACATTTAGCTTATCTAATAATTGATTCAAAGGAAACCAAAATAAACCTATACATGCATAATACAAGGAATTCTTTACTTGTAAATTCTAAAGACTTTGAAACATGAAAGCAAACTTAAGAGTTTCAAACCTAATATAATCTTTAACAAAGGGCCCCTTATCTCATCTTTATGGTCTTTTTACTTACCTTCCTCTAAATTCTCAACACATTCATCATCTTCCTCAAATTATATTTGATTCTCAACATACCCTAAATCATCACCATCTACATAGCATATTGTATACAATTACTGATTCAATTACTAATTCCAAATATTATACATACCGATTCATAACATAATCTAATTAATACTAATTCAAAACCATACTAATTCATATACATATTTTGAATTTTCGAACTACTTAAAACATTTATATTCATATTTAACAACACCAATCAGACCCATGTATAACACCACATACACAAAACCCACAAATCTTCTTATACGAATATAGCAAAATAAATATCAAGTTATGAATCAAAACACAAAACCCACTAACCTCATGCACTAATGAATCAAAAATCAAAACCCACAAAATTAACAAAACCTAATATACCTTCGAAGGCGGCGCAAGAAGTGAACACGGTGAGGTGGAGGAGACGATGACGGCAAGGCACTGAAGAAGTGGCGCAAGAACAAACACGAAGACGTACGTGTAGTTAGGGAATTAAGGCGCAAGAGGTTTAAAGCATTAACTTTAGAGAATTAGGCGCAAAAACAAATAGACGAAGTAATGAGTGAAGAGAAGTTGCGTGAACTGAAGAAACGCTTGTGCGTAGCTTTCTTTTAAAATTTAGGTCAGTAAATATGCGGCGTGTTCAATGCTAATACGCCGCATATTAATTAGGATAACATTAAAATGCGGCGGGTCTTATGTAATATGCCGCATATTAATTAATCACGCATAGTCATAATATACTCAAATTAGGTCATCCTACCCATTGGATAAATGAGCTTGGAGAAATCTGATCCATCTGTGTTTCTTGTGTGACCTCATAGGTCCCAGTTACATTAGTTGTGGGTCCAATCACGTTGAATCCATGTATCGCATTTGGTTTCTAACAAAATGTTATGACACTAAAATAACTGAATTTATTATCTTTATAACGATCCTAATATATATATTTAGTAATTGCGTAACCATCAAGAATACTTCCTTCAGTATGTTGAATTTATTGAAAATATACGCCTTAAGTTGGAAACAATATCATCATTCGCCAATGAAATTAAACAAAGGTGTTGTCATGTAATATGTCGATTTAAAGTCATTCTTTGATCACTCTTACAAGAGATCAACTTTTTCACCCAAAAAAGGCACATTCATGCAAGGGCCCATCTTCTTTTTACCTAACAATATGACACTTATGCAAAAGACTAGCCTTTTAATTGAAAAATTTCATCATGTAAAAGATAAGCCAGATATAGAAAATATGATCTTGATGGTTTTGCAACTTATTCACAAACGTATACACAATTAGAAGAAATTAATTATTTGAAAATAATTAAACGTTTATATTAACAAAATCATATTCATTATAAACTTTTATTTTTACCTATTTTCATTCATTTATCATTTATTTTGTCGATATTTATATATTCATTAATAATATCGAGAGATATTATCATATTCATTACATATTTACATATATTCACAAAAATTTATAATCGTATATGAATTTTTTTTGTTTTAATTTTGTTAATATTAGGGGTGGGGCAAAAAGGGCTTGCACTTAATTTTGGAAATAAAATTTTAATTTTCAAAATTAAGCTGCCTACGTATCCTGAAGAAATCAAAGCCACATAGTTCTTTTACGTACTTTGAGTAGTGCCGAGTTAATTGGCTCTGCTGTGGTGGTCCCTGAATCGCCTTCACCTCCATAGGATTCCTCACTCGTCTCCATCAACATCCAAGGATAACTTCATCATTTGCGTCCTTCCTCAATATTTGGGTCCTTCTTTTCGCTTGATCCCAATCCTTCATGCAAATATATATTTAAATGCTTTTGGGGGATAAGCGGGATCTTTTCTCGTCGAGCACTCGTCTACCTGCACTGAAAGCAGTCTCAAAAGAAATGGAGGAGGTCGGAATTGAAAATATATCCTTTGTAATTTGTGCAAAAACTAGAAATTGCGGTTGTGATCATGCCAATACTAAATAAATTGAAAATTCTCATTCGTTCATGTTGGTGGGAAAGATAATATTTGATAATAGAAAGTGAAGAAGTGGATGAAGAAGAAGAAAAGGATGAAGAAGAATAAGCTGATGTTTTAGATTTTGCTAAAATTCTAGTAAGTGCTAGCATGAATCTCGTACGGGAACTTCCACTAAAGATGATACATTATATTCAAGAGCATAATAATAATCATATAAACTATATAAAGTAGTTTTTTATTTCTCTATGTACGCATTAATGTTGTACCTAAGACCTAGAGTACTATAGTAAAACTCTAAAAAATTCTCTAAAACTTGAGCCTTAACCCCAGGATTGAGAATAGTCGCTACATGGGAAATTCTGTGAAGTAAGTGTACCACTTACTTAACATGCTCATAAAAACATCACTAACATGAGGGACGTGGAAATGCTCGCTAATATTGTTAACGATGGAACACACTTTAATATAACTAAATGAATGTTAAAGTCATAGATATGGGAGAAAATCTTGGTTTCATGGTCAAAGGCTGCTAGAAAGTCATGAATAAAGGTAGCGGTAATCCACTCGTCATCCGTAATAAGGTCATACGGACTCGCCTGAGTTTCATTATAAAGAAGGCTCAAAACATCACGATACGTAATGACGTCCTTCAACAACCTATAGGTTGAGTTCCAACGAGTCGGTGTATCGATAACCATTGCCTCTTCTTGAGTCCTCTCTCTTTACATAAGGCCATATAGCTCCTTCTAACCGAGGCAGTAATCCCAATCCATTTAATTACACTCCTAGTGAGGATAAGAAATTGAGCCATCTAACCTAAACTTTCTTAAACCTACAAGTTCATAATGTGAGCACAAAAATGTGCGTGCAAAAGTTCACCCCCATGCAACAACTTCAAACTAGGATCCATCTTTGAGTAATCGCTACATTTGGTGTTAGTTGCAACATTATCTAAGAAAAGAGAGAACTCTTTATCAAGCAAATGGAATTTCTTCAGGCATTCAACAATCCTAACCTTAAGGTTGTACCCGGTAGGTCTTTCCTTTATAGCCTTAATTCAAATAATACACTTTTTTTAATAAAACACTCATCATAAACTAGAGGTTCAAATATCACTAGTAAGGCTCACACGACCATTGAATGTAAGTAATATTTCTGTCAAACAACTTATATAATTGTAATAGATAGTTTGGGTATAACTCTTAAGGGTGTTTATAGGGACACGTCTAAATGCGGTTGTAAGAAAACTCTAGTTAAATGTTTGAAGTTAGGGCTCTCCCCATGGCTAAAGGGGTATGTTTCCCATAAATCCATGAAGTTGAGTTTGGCTTGAAGATTCTCCTCCCGATTCCCCTCCTTCGAAATCAATTACATGTACACCTGTCAAATATTGGGCAATGTCCCCATCCCATATCCAGTCTTCCTTGCATAAGCTGCGAGTGGCTTATTTTCCTATTTGCTTGCAAACAAGGCAATAACACATGAACTTTTTCTCTTTGGAAGTAGGGTACGACCACACCTTTGAAAGTTTCTTTCTATATTGAGAGCTCTCGGGTGCAAAAGATCTATCACCATCATTACCACTAAAAACTATATAGGAATATTCATACAATAAGTTCAAACTAACATTCATTTAGATTTTAAACTAACTTTCATATAAAGTTATAACCTAAAATATCATTCATATAAAGTTATAAACTAAACTACATTCATATAAAGTTATAAAATATACTAGTTCATATAAAGTTATAAACTAAACTATATTAAACTAAACATAATTTTACAAAATTAGAAGTTTAGAAGTTACCTTGGCCACTACTAGGAGGTCACATTCCTGAAATTAATGTTTGAGGAATTTGAGCACTTGAATTAGGAGTTCTAAAAATTTGTTGATCCAACTATTGAGCGAAAGTATCAGTGTTTATTTCATTTGTTTGAAATAAATTATCGAACAAGTTGCTAGCATTACTAGTTCTTCCTCTTGAAGCTATTTCTTTTGGAGTAGTAAATTAAGACTAATATAGCAAATAAAAGTACAAAACTAATTAAGATTAAGAGAATAATAAGAAATTAGCTGGTATTGGCTGTGACAAGTTACACCATTTTATTGGTGTGACAAACCTAATTTAAACAATCAAGTTTTTTTTGGTATGATAAGCATTCGTGATCCATTTGGAAATTATTACTGCCATTCCCTTGTATATTCCTTCTATCCTCCTTCCATATGTACTAATCTGGATAAGTAGTATTAAAGGATCTGAGTGCAGTTGTTTTCTTTTTCTAGACCTCACACCCTCAGTTTTAGGAGAAAAATTGGATAAGAACAAGATTATATACTCTCGACTAGAGAATCTGTCAAAAAGCATGGATGCACTCTAGTTTAGCTGGCGCTATCTTGGGTTTTGCATCAAGGAGATAATGTAGTACCAATGCCTAGTGAGTAACTCTAATCTTTAGATTCTATGTGATATGTTTTCTACCTACTCACCCTTTTAAATGGTATGAAAGAAACATTTCGAGTGCTTCAAATTGTGATCATGATCATGAGACCTTATTTTGTTACATCTGATTTTTACTGCACTAGCTTTTATAAAACTAATTAAGTCTGAGTTTTTGTGTTGCCCTTTCTTAACATTGAAAGTCAAACTCTTTTGCAGGCACAATCAAAATCAAGAACTTAGATGCCATTCTCGGTGCCTTGAAAGTGAAGCTTACAAAGGAAGACCTGAAAGAAATCACTAATATTATACCCATTACAAAGATTCCAGGTGACCGGACATATGCAAGAATGAACTATGCTACTTGGATATCTAAGATAATAAATTCAATACCTAATATCTTTATTTGTATATATGAGATAATAAATTCAATACCTGAGATCTTTATTTGCATATCTCAATAAATTCAATACCTAAAAGCTTTATTTGTATAACTGAGATAATAAATATAATACATGAGATTTTTATTCGTATATCTTAGACTTTTATTTGTTTAACATACTTGAGACCTTTAATTCTATAATTGAAATCATAACTTATATACGAAGGATATACTTGAGATCTTTATTTGTATATGTGAGATAATAAATTCAATACCAGAGACCTTTTACTTGTAGAAAACATTTCATTTTCGGCTATGTATATGCAACGTATTGTAATAATGGTAGAAAATTAATACAAAACCAATTAATATGCGGCAGGTTTAGGGAAGACCCACCGCTAATTAATAACTAAGGTATTAATTAGTGGTGGGTCATTCCTCAACCCGTCGCATACTAATTAGTTCAATTAAAAAAAAATCCGTGAGTGGCATGAAATTCAATTCTAAACATTACAAGCACGCATTCACTTGTAGTCATTACCTTAAAGCCGGCCATTACCTCCTCGCCATTACATCGCATTACCACACTACCAACAGAAACGCCACCACCCAGATGCACCACCAGACATGCCACCACCTAGACGCACCACCACCTAGAGAGCAACGCCACTAATGAGTCCCTGTCACACATTCGTCATTGTCGTGTCCTCCATTGAGGTTAGGTTTAAATTTTCTCTTTTTTTGTTGTTTATTCCATTTTGAGACATGGGTATTTGAATGGGTGTTGTTAAATGTATATGTGTTAATTAGCTTGCAACTTTGAATTAGGGTTTATCCATGGGTATTTGAATTAGGGTATTTTATATACGTGAATGTGCTAGTTTAAAACTTTGAATTAGGGTTTAACTAGTCCTTTGGTTTACTATGCTCAAATCATGTGAATGTTGGTCCTCTTTGTTTCATACTTTCTTGTGAATTGTGTGATAAGGAATGTGGTGTACATCATGAGTAGTCCATAATTTCTAGGATTATAGGGAAGATTAAGTGGTTATTTGATTGCATTTAGGAGATTAAGTGGTCATTTGATTGTATTTAGGAGATTAAGTACTCAAATTCTAAGTAACATGTTGTTTTGTTTATCAATTTTTGGGTTGAAGTGGTTGTGTCATTGTGGTACTAGTTTCTGAGCCTACAATTGGAATGAGTTTGTAGTAAAGATAGTAAATGATTCAAGGTTAAGTACTCAAATTCTAAGTAACTTGTTGTTTTGTTTATCAATTTTTGGGTTAAAGTGGTTGTGTCATTGTGGTACTAGTTTCTGAGCCTACAATTGGAATGAGTTTATAGTAAAGATAGTAAATGATTCAAGGTTCTTTCTTTAGAGGTTCTTGTCTATGCACTATTATAATATGTAAACTTTTCATTATAGCTTTAAATCTTTTCATTTTAGCTAGTAATCTATAACCAACATTTCTTAGGTTACCTAGCTACATGTAAAATGATATTGTGTGTTGGTTGTGGTTGTATTTAAATTCATGTAAACAAGTTTGGAAATCGATTTTTAAAAATGGGAAATGTTGGATTTATAAAGAAAACTCTACCAATTTTTTAGTAGAATTTGTTGTGATTTGCCAAGCATAGAATATAAATTTCTATGAGAATTTAGTAACTTAAACAATAGAGAGAGTGTTTATGGGTCATTGGGGAGTTTGATTAACCTTATTTTTGGCAAGATACTTGAAGACCCTTTAGGTGCATATATTCGAAAGCTCAACATCAATTGGGAGTGGTCGGGAGTAAATAATTGAGTTCGGCAGACCTTGTGGGTTGACACAATACGTATTCCTAACTTAATCTTAATTATTTAAATATTTGTGTAAACTATCTTACTAAATGAAACTAACCCAATTTAAATATTATATATTTCAGGCTTTGTTTCACATTCCAGACAACCCCCAGCTAAAGAAGTTGTTTCTATCTACAATCGCCGATAGATTTCGGGACTTTAAATCAAAGTTGGTGACTAGTTGAATTACCAAGACAAGAAAGGTGTCTAAAAAAGAAGCTAACATGTTTCCCTATGAAATCTGGAAACATATTAAGGAAGGCGATTGGGCAACCTTTGTCAAGAACAAGACTTCTGAAGCTGCAGTGGTAAGTTAAATACTTCTTTGTATTCAGTTTTGGAAAATGCTTTATGTTGTACTTTTATGTTAAGTTAAATACCTTTATGTTGTTGACAAGCTAAACGTGATAAGGCAAGCAAGAGTTTCAAGATGAACATTCATCTCCATTACCTTGGACAGTCAAGCTATAAAGACGCAAGGCAACAATGGATATCAGATGGTTTATATCCCTTTTCCACAGGACCTTCTTCTACAGGATAAAGTACCACACAGATGGGGATGACTGGTTTTGTTAAAGGCATAAGAAGGACAAGAAAAATAGGGAGAGAGTCATTTTAAAGGAATAGACGCAGGCTGTGGCTAAAAAATACATAAGAATTCTATTTGCAAATTTGTAAGTTACCACTGCTTATAATATCTAACATTTATTTCTAATTTTTTACTTTTTATTTTCAGTTAGAGTTCCGAGATAAGAAAATTCAAGGGGAATTCGTTCCCATGAGGGCCCAAGACGCATTAAATATGGCCATTGAGAAGCCAGATCACCTTACACGCTGAGTTGGACTAGGAGGGACTAATATTGGGTATTGACAAGTTTTTGGACCTCCTCCATCGAGATCAAGCCAACAAAGTCAAAGCAGAGTTTCAATAGAAGATCGAGAGAATTTGTAAGCTCAACTCTGAGAAGAACTTAGATAGGAGTTTGATGCCACTATGAAGGATAAGTTGTTCTCCCTACTCCATGACATTGGTATCAGCGCCGAGCAGTTAGCATCACAGGATGCACAAGTGTCTACTCCCCATGCAGAGGTGTGTTATATTGACATATGTTGAATAACTATTGTTTGTATTAATAATGACCTATAATATTGACATATTATATTCAATTTTTAGGGTCCTACCAGTTACTTCATAAGGTATACATAATTAGGATGTAAGTTAACTTATGTGATATTGTTAATAATTTCTAAACCATTTGTATATATAATGCTTTTGATAATTGCATGTCGTGCAATTTACTCTCATTAGTCGGTTGATTGTGTCCTGAGGCCACTTCGAATGCAAGAATCGATGGCAACATCGAGGAGGTAAAGACGCATGTCCATTTCATTCACGAAAGCCCTACAAGCTAAGTTGAAATTCATTTGGCCCTATTTTCGAACGATATGTTTGAATATGATGTGTAAACGTAATGCTTATTACTTATACATTTACTTTAGAGTACGATAATGCATATAGTAAGTAAACATAATGCTAATTACTTATTTCTTATAATGTAGTGCACACTAGATTTTTTTAGTCATTTGTGTGTCAATACGCAATACTAAGTTGAGAGCGATTATTAATTAGTAAGCATTATCAATAAATTTACATTGCAAGCTAAGGTTGATTGAAATTGAACTTTTAAACCAATCAATATCGTTTTTCAGTGTGTTAAAAAGACTTACATTGCAAAGAGAACGAGGCGGAAAGCAGACATCAACATGGATAGAAGTGGCGGTAAGTTCATTAACTAATTAAAAAATTGTAAAATAATACTATCATATATATGGATAACATTTCTATTTTGTAATTCATAGTGTACTCAACAACGCGGGGGAACTGAGTGCGGCTATTTCTTGAAGCGTTTCATGCTTGACGTCCTCAACGGGTATAATAGTGGGATGTCCATAGAGGAGGTAAGAGCTTTTGCCCATAATTTCATTGTTTTAAGTATCCTCAATAGTGTATTCCCTTTTAAACATGCCTCAAACACTTCACATAGGGCGGTTTAAGTTAATATATAATGGGTGATTTTATGGCCTTATTAGTATATAAATGAATTCCAAATCATCATATGAAAATGTATTAGCATGTTTTTTGTACCATTATAATTGTATAATAGGTTTTGGTAATGAATAGAGCAGATTTGGAATGAATACATGAAAATTGGCGTTGTAGGGACCAAAATAGATCTTTAAAAAAAGTTTACTCTATATGCGGCGGGTTTAAGGCTAACCCGCTGCTTATTAATAGTTTTTTTATTTTTTAATTTGGAAAATATACTATATGCGGCGTATTTTCCATAGACCCACCGCAATTTATATAAATAATATGCGGAGTATTTTCCACACACCCGCCGCATATATGTAATACTTTACGGCGTATTTTTGACGCCGCAAATTAATTTGATCAATTTGCTGCCATTTTAAATGATGCTAGCCTTTTGACACCGCATAAAGTATTAAAAACCCCGCCACATATTAATAAATTTCTACTAGTGTTTATTTGTATAATTGATATAATAAATATATTACATGAGATCTTTATTTGTATACTTGAGACCTTTATTTCTATAACTGAGATAATAAATATAATACATGAGTTCTTTATTTGTAATACCTGAGACTTTTAATTCTCTAACTGAAATCATAACTTATATACGAAAGATCAGAACAAAATTTAATATCTAAGATCTTTATTTGTATATCTGAGATAATAAATTTACATAAGACATTCATTTGTATATTTGAGATAATAAATACAATACCTGAGACCTTTAATTCTATAACTGAAATCATAACTTGTATACGAAGGATCAAAACAAAATTTAATACATGAGATCTTTATGTGTATATATGAGATAATAAGTTCAATATCTAAGACATTTATTTGTATATCTGAGATAATAAATACAATACCTTAGATCTTTATTTGTATACATGAGATCTTTATTTGTATATATGAGATAATAAATTCTATACCTGAAACACTTATTAGTAGATCTGAGATAATAAATTCAATATTTGAGACTTTTATTCTATAACCAAGATATACCTAATTTGAAATGAGTGCGGGATGTTCTTATACATTACCAATGTCACACCACGAGACTAATGTGACGGTTTCAGCCAATATTTTGCAATTAGAAATAAGATTAGTACTAATTACTAAACTAATTATATTTGAAAGTAATTAAGAGATTGAGAGATTAAGAGAATAAGAGAATGAGATTGAGAGTGAGTTGATGAATTAGGAGACTTATTGGAGGAGTATTTATAGGGAAAGCTCAACGGTTAATGAAACAACCATTGTAACGGCTAGTTTTTAGCGGGTCGGGATGACGGGCTGAATAGAACCAGTTTGTTAGGCCTAGCTAAACCAGTTCGTGGGCCGAATTGGATTTTTTTAACCAAATTGAATAGGTTCCGAGTTTAAAATATGGATTTGTATTCGACCCACTCAATTAGGTGGGTTGATTCGAATTCCATCCAGGCTTAAAGGGGTCGGGCCAGACGGGCTAAAAAGCAGGCCGATTCAGGTTGGGCCGGGCTGAACCGGCCCACCGTTCCACCTCTTATCTTACACATACTATTTTCTATCTTACACGTACTATTTTCTAGGATGACGAAGCCTAATATAACTATAGAAGAAGGATAATATTGATATGATACAAATAATAAAGGAATAGATCAAGAAAGATGGTATATACTGTATTATACTATATGCCCCATCACTGGATTTGTTTATGTATTGATTGTTTTGCTTTACTGTTGAATTTTGTAAGTCTGGCTTTCAAGAATTTATGTCTAAAATCCTAAATGAAGGCTAGACCTTAATTTCGTGATTTTAGCACCTTCACCTTGGTTCTCTATCTTGTATTATGAACAAGTTTGCTCGACAGTAGAGCATGGCCTAACTATTTCTTATCAAATTTCTTTGCCTATGAATTTTCAATTGAGAAATTCCTACAACTATATGGTTTTACATCCTATTGCTCAATTTCTAGCTTCATTATAATATCTGTAGCTTTTAATCGAAAACCAGTTCTTCAAACGAAATGATTGTGTCTCTACCATTGTAGTTGGAGTCAAGGCCATCAAGGATCTTTTCAATAAAGTCTTCATGTTCAATTGGTTTTCCAAGAGAAGCAAGTTGGTCAACAATAGCTTTGAGGGATTGAAGGTAATCAGTGATGGTTCTGTTACCTTTGCTGATTTTGTTTAACTAAGATTTCAATTGCTTAATGTGACCACCGGCTGGGTGTAGCATAAGTTTTGGCAAGAATATCCCAGAATTCTTGGGATGATTTTGCTCAAGAAATAAGTGGTAGAAGAGGGGGTGTGAGTGTACCTACAAGTACTCCAAAAAGAAGTTGATCTTGGCGGAGCCATGCAACATATGCTGAATTTGAATGTTCAACATTATCAGTGATGATGGTTACAGGAGGGACACCAATGCCCATCCACAAATTTTAAAAGATCATGGCCAATAAGAATGGCTTGGATTTGAAGTTTCCATGAAAGGTAATTTTGAGAAGTGAGTTTCACAGCATTATTAATATTGATGAAGGTGAAAGGTTTTCAGGAATCAGTAGGATTATTAATTTGATAGGCAGAGTTTGGAGCAGCCATGTTTGCGGCAAGAAGAAGGGGTGGGTTTTGGTAAGAATCAAAAGCAATCTGATAACATATAAAGTTTAGAAAAGAGAAGCTTACATTACCATAGAGATTATTATATAGTTATATGGATACACTGAGAGCTAACTATGAAAACAAGATAAACATATACAGCTATGAACAAGGAATAATACCAATATATTCTCCTTAATTGTAGGGGGGCAATATAATCAAGGATATATATCTAGGACAATCACTGTAATGTAGGAGAATGAGATCAGGAGGATATTCTATCCTTTTCATCGTCTGCCCTCGAACTGGTCATATGTTCCTTGTTAGTAAAGGTATCCCCAATACGCTTCGTCCTGAGGATGAAGTCCAATTTTTACGAGTTCTGATTGGTTTGTTTGTTAGTCCTTTGGCGTACTCTGCCCCTCCCATCGAAAGATGGTTCGTAGAGGAGATTACGAAAAGATTGGAGCCTTTTATGCTGAGTTTGTTTGGTTGTCACAACGATGCTGTATAGCTCATGCCTCATGTTTGGCATGCTTAATAGAACTTGATCTTTTTGACTTGAGTGGGAGGGTTGGTAATGGCTAGATGCATCTACAGAATGTGCATCACATTTTGGTTCAACTTCATGAGAATCTTGACATGTTTTCACTATTTCAAATGAATCTGTAGCACTGTATATCTGATAAAAATTCAATCCTGGTGCTCTCCAAAGAACACAAAATATATCTACAATGGTACTCGGGCAAGTCTATGGATACCAACCCGTCTAAATCACTTCATGTGCACGCCAAAAAGAAAAATTAAATAAAACAATACTCAGGTATATAAAACTTAGAATTGGGGAAGAAATAGGGGATATCTTACAAATGAAGAGTGATACAAAAGGTAAGGTTTCATTCTCTATGTCTAGATGCTCCCGAATCTATTTAGCCCATGGGCGTAAAGACAGTACGACGACTAGTATGATGATGAGAAGGAGAATTATGGCGAAGCATGTCCATTTCCGGGTGTTTTTCTGATGTTTTCTAGCTTGCTGCAGTTGGTTTGTTCCTTTCTGAACAAAGGAGTTAGCTCTACCAACATTAGCCTCAATGTCGTCTATTTGCTGTCCTTGATGCTGAACCAACACCGCTATGTCAAGAAAAATCTGATGTAGTTCCCTCAAATTTCTTTCTATGTCTTGGACAGCGTCATGCCTCTCTTGAATTTCAGCAATCGTATCTAGTATCTGTCCTCTGCCCTGCATTTCCATAACACAATTTTCTTCTCGTTTAGCTATGCTTGTCTTCTAAATAGTATGACTTAATCAGTAGTTGGGGATTGATGAGGATGACTATGAATAGGTTTTTCCTCCACTACTTTTGTTCTCTCTGCCTTGCTCTGTTCTTGTTTATAATTAATCACTTGCAATAGACAGTGGTTTTCTCATAGTTTCATATGTTTCTATACTTGTTTCTATACTTACACGGTTACACCTTGGATCAATGCATTTCTTAAGATAATTATGATAAAGATGGTCAAATTTTGTTGCACTGTTCGATTAATTCATAAAGAGAAAGCAAGTCAAGGCTTATGATTCCTGGTATCCGTTGTTTATACTCAAATTTTGATTATTTTTAGCCCATAAACACTTCTGATCGGACGCGTTTAAGAGTAAAATTATTGTGTTTTGACTAGATTAGATTCAAATTATATGAGATTATGTTCACCAACCTGCAGTATCTCACAATTACCATGTTCGATCTATTAACTTCGCTTCTCATTTGCCTAGTTTAATTTTAACAATGTGTTGTGTGCACAAAACACAGCTGTGGGACTAATTTAGTTAGCTTGCGTTTGATTGTGGACATTCAGCTGTATGAAACAGAGAATCATTGGATGTGATGAGGACAGAACAAACCTGCTGCTGAATGGCCTTCTGCAAGAAGGTCTCACTTTCCCCGGTGCTGATCAACAAATCAACAGTTTTTTCATCCGGATTTTCCCCCGTCACTGTAAAATACCTCCTCTCAACCGTTTCCTTATACTCCTCGTTGATCTTCTTTCTCAGCTCTTGAAACTCGTCCATCTTGTCTTTGAGCTTCTTTCCCAGACCCCCAACAACAGAAGTCCTGGTTCGGTCAGTTGAGCTGCCTGGGCCGCAGTCTGGCAGGCTGCGGCTTGCA
Source organism: Dysphania ambrosioides (assembly GCA_026401315.1). Classification (NCBI taxonomy): domain Eukaryota; kingdom Viridiplantae; phylum Streptophyta; class Magnoliopsida; order Caryophyllales; family Amaranthaceae; genus Dysphania; species Dysphania ambrosioides. The sequence goes on along the minus strand of CM048659.1, from coordinate 7,296,187 downwards.
GCGTTGGACTTGTCTAAGGCCTGAAGGCATTCCTTGATGTGCTTAGCCTTCTTCAATGTCTGGTTGACATCCTGGTCCATCCTGGACCGAAGTGCCTTCACAACACCAGCTTTGTGGGCAGTCTTGGTCTCCTCATGACCTGCCTTCAATCTACGCTGGAGCTCCTCTATCTCCCTCAAATCCTCATTGATCTTCTCCACATCTTCGAAGAACTTGTCAAGGTTTGCACCAACACCACCCATCTCTATGTCGCCGGAGTTGTTCCGGTGCTGAGAGAATGAGCCTGATAATAAATTGTTCATCGAAGCTCGATTATGGGGTTGTTTTTGGAGGAACTCCTGGTGTTTTGAGGAATTTGGTTTTCTGTTTCACCACCTGTGTGTAATGAATTTTAGAATTGGAACGAGTCTGATGGGTTTAGAAGGTAAGCTCTCGTCAAACTGGGTGCACACAGATTATTCAACTACTACAACTTCCAAAAAAAAGACGAAGTCAATATATTAGAAAGTTTAGTTTAGAATTTTATGCAATATGAGATCATTTATGCTGATTAATTTGACATATATCTTCCACGTACAAGAAAAAGGGAGGAAGTATCCTGGGAAAGTCTGCCGTTGCTTTGCAAAGACTACTTTTCTTGGTTTGTGCTCTAATATCTAATTTAGTCTTTAGGATCTGAGATTATTTGTACAGTAAAGTAGTTTTGGTTATATAGATTCTAGATATATCATGCACATAATACCGGTTACTCCATCCCTCCGTCCATATAAGAAAGTCTTATTTCATTTTCCGCAGTTTTCAGGACACGACTTTAAACGTTTTTATTTCTAAATCTGCAACGCAAAATTTATGAAAATTTTGATATTTTAAAAATTTATATTGAGATGTATTCATATATTAGACAGAAGAAGTATTAAATAAAGATTTTCTTCTACTATGTTTATACGAGGTACATGTTAATACTATTTTTGTATGGAATAAGTCGCCTCTACACATCTTTGGCAGGGTTAATATTATATGATCCATTTGGAAGACTTCGCCGTTTGAATGTGAATTAAAATTGTTGAAAAGTGAAACAATAATAGTAAAACAACGCGCTGAAGGAAGCTCTAGAATCGGCGAGGTTTCGCTTTTGGATTTAGGATAAGATACTAATACACGTATTTGCATTAATTATGAAATAAAAAACGAAGTATATTTGTGCTTACAATATAAGGGAATGATTCATGTGATTATGTGAAGTGTGAACTCATGAAAGGTATTACCGTATAATTAGTGTAGGATTAATGGTGCTGGGTGACTTGTAACTTTGTAAGCAGAGTGTCAATTCGGGTTGTTGGTACGGATACGATTAGGTACTAACGGATTCGGTACTGTAGGGTCAGGTTAGAACGGGTTGTTATTTATTTTCGAATCGGTTTGGTTCGGTTTTGTATTAATAATTGAATCGGGTTCAATCAGTTATTTATTTAATCGGTCCGGTTTGGATTCGATTCGGGTTTGAACGGTTCGGATTTAAACAGTTCGGGTTTGAACGGTTCGGATTTAAATAGTTTGGGTTTAAACGAGTTAAAATGGTTTATTTCAGGTTTGACTCAACTTTGGGATGAGTTTAATTTGGACGGGTTAAGACATATTATTCCAGGCCATTTCGAGACAATTTGGTTAGATTCATGATTATTTTTACAATGCAATTATGTTGTAAATCGCATTTTACAAGTTAGCTTTAATTTATAATTTTTTATTTTCTATTATACACTTGTCAATTTTTTGACAATAACCAGTGTTGTTAAAATGATGATTTTACTTTTGATATTATGGGTTTGGCAGGATCTGCTTGAATCGTAGAATTGTGCGATCCTATATAATAGCATATTTAAACGTATAACTCTCAACCTTATCATCAATATGCCCTAATTTTTCTTATTGTTTTAGAAAAAAGAATAAATTATAAAACTATAAATCGTTAAAAAAATCATAATCATCAACTTATTGGAAACCAATACAAATAAAGTATAAAGGTATTGATTTAATATTTCAATTGACTTATCAATCTTCATATCCAAAAAATCATAATCTTTTTCAAAATCATTAAAACCAACTAATTATGCTCCATTAAAATTTCAATCAAGTATGAAGCCCTAAAAATCAACTAGTGTACCAAATGCTTCAGATTACGCGATAAGAATTAATTAACTATAAATCTATAAGTTATATACAATTGACTACGATTTTGCATCTTGGTAAAATATATCATAGTAAGATACTAATGAAATTACAAGAATATGAGTTATATGATTCTATCTACTTAGAATTTAAATAATTCAATCAACATTGTTAGACTTGAGCCTTTTTAGTGGTTTTTATGTCCGAAAAGATAAATTGGATACATATTAATAAAGAATGAAAGTCTATTTTATTAGGTAGCCTTTAGAGTTCTTTTGCGCAATTAACAATTTTTTCAATTTTCACAATTTAGTTTAAATAAAATAATTCCAAGTGCATAATTAACTTTTTTATGTTCTTATCATTAATTTTGTAGAAATATCTCTTTTTTTATTAGAATTTAATATACATATTTTACATTAACATTTAACAATTTGATATTCAAACTTTTATAATGATGTAGATGTCCAAAATATGTATATGCTCATATATTTTCTAGCTGAGATGGCGATAATTCTTGTAACCAATTTTTTTATGTATGTAATAACTGGATTTTGTGCTTAAACTCATCATAAACTACGGGCCTATAGTACAAATAATATTCTTAATCTCTCAATATTCATAGTTAATAGCTAAATTAGTCTCCAACTTCAGGCATTTAAGGTTAGAGTTCGTGAAAACAAGTGCATGGTCACTTATAAATATGTAATTGATGCTTATAAGTTGGAATTTTGTGAAATAATAGGTCTTTTGTTAAGAATCAAAATAATTGCAAGAAGTGTGAATTGAGTATGATAAAAATCTACTATTGAGTTTCTAACAGGTTAATTTTAAACATGTTGTCTTAAATTTGGGTTAAGGGTCACTATCAATTAGGCTTTATCGGTTTGTTGCCGATTTGAATCGGGTTTAGTTTGTTACAAATCGGTTCACTACCAAGTTGAGTTTTAACGGGTCGGGTCATTTTGGATCAGGTTATATTTGGGTTGGAGTAAGTTGGGTTCAGTTTGGATTTTGTTTTGGGTTATATAGGTTTCCACGTTGGATTTGAGTCGGGTCCGTTTTGGTTGTAAAGCAGTTTGTGTTAAATCGGATCGGATCAATACAATCAGGTTCACGGTTTGGGTTGAAAATTGATAGCTCAACTTGTAACTTGTGAGAGAAATGGGTCTTTTTCTATTCTTAATTCATCCATTTGTTGTTAGGGGGTCTTATTGGGAATATAGGAATCAAGACACCTTTAAACAAAAAAACTAGCCTCGTTTTAAGGTGTAGCACTTTGACGTGCATATTATTTATATAACTATTTTTTAAAAAAAATTACACAATTAAAATAATTATCATTGTGTATAAAATGTAGAAAATTGTTAAACACTGTTTCATTTTACTCAATTCACCCTACAAACGTTTCTACCCTCCCACTTCCTTTTTCCCATCATCCTTCCCTTCGTTCCCTTCACTCCTCTTCCTCTCTCTCTCTTCTTTCTCTCTCCTCTGTTTCTACCACTAGATTCCACAACCATCTTGCCACCAACTTTCCACCACCATCCCACATTAGTGCACAACTATTTTTTAAGGTGTAGCACTTTGACTTGCATATTATTTATATAACTATTTTTTAAAAAAATTACACAATAAAAACAATCTTCATTGTGTATAAAATGTAGAAAATTGTTAAACACTAGTTTATTTTACTCAATTCTCCCTACAAATGTTTCTATCCTCCCACTTTCTTTTTCCATCATCCTTCCCTTCGTTCCTTCACTCCTCTTCCTCTCTCTCTTCTTTCTCTCTCCTCCAATTCTACCGCTAGATTCCACCACCATCTTGCCGCCAACTTTCCACCACGATCCCACATTAGTGCACAACTACCTGTTACAGCCACCAAACTGCGACAATAATTAAAAAGGATCGACATCCTTCTACAAGAAGGAATCAATGAGTCGCCATTCTAGAATACAACTCATGAACAAGGGGGGTAAATCACCGAGTTAGTTTTTTTTTCTCCAATGAAATGTACGAGCCGTCTAAAAAAAGTTCATTCATAAGGGTGGATGTCTAACAAAAATGACCAACCGTCTGGTTTAGACGGCTACCCTTGGGGCTTTCTATTCATGTTAGCCATTATAATGAAAGGACAATACTTGAAATATTGAACAACATAATGATAATAATCATGTATAGATGATCCATAACATGTTCTTCATCTTTCAAGTATCGCGTTCACGTTATAATTTTGACTTTTAAAAAAAAATATTAGAGAAGTTTATTAGTATGTTAAGAATTGAATTTAATTAATTGAATTAATGTTATTATAAATACTGACTATTATTCAAATGAATAGAGGGTTATGGGGACGTATATGCACGAGTTAATTAAAACCTAAGTATTCTAACCAGCAATATACAAGGGGTTAATATTTCTGTTAGGAGGGCGAGGGAGGTACAACGATAGTTGTTCTTTGCCAACTGTCGTTCATCCTTCTCCTATGACTATTGTTGCTACCAGTATTTTTGATGACAAGGATGTTGAGATGAGTTTGAACATAGAAAACTACATTGCTAAATTGTGGGTGCTCGAGGATCTTAACTTTTATATCCGTCGTTTACAAGGCAGCTGACCTCGTAGCGAGATCAAGGAAATAGTTTGTAATATTTGAGACAACACTAGCACGAGTTCACATAGTCATAAACAATGGACTCTTATAGTCGATGATTGCGTTCAATAGAGAGTGATGCTGGGTAAGTTGCTCAATAGTAGTATAATTCCTATTTACAAGAATGGCATTGCCCGTAGCATTGGGGCAAGAGAGATGTGGGTCTTGAAGTGCCATAACAGGGCATTTACTTGTGGGAGTTTATTTGCTTGGAGAAATGACTCACTATCACTAAAGTCGAGAATTGCTGTCAACGACACCAAGCTGGTAAACTTACCTTACGACATGTTCGAGCACATTGACATACCCTTGATTATAGTGTTCGTTGAGCATTGGCAACCTAACATTAGCTTCTTTCACTTCTTGTTTGAAGAAATAACTATCATTATTTTATATGACTATATTCATTGAATGGAATCGATACCAAGACATCATTTAGTTATATATGCCTTATTAGGTCCTGTGCCTATAGGATTTTGTGCAGGTGTTCCTTAAGAAAAACTCTTAGGCTGGATTTTGGCATCTACTAATAGTCGATATTAATTCAAATTTCCAGTTATGACTATGGAGTGGGCATGGGATGCATTTCCAAGTATTTTCAAACTTAATTTGTCGGCTGCATCGATATTGACTACTAAGCTTGGATTCCCAAATACCTCTAGTGGTTTAATTAGGTGTCTTATCAAGTGATAATCGATGAACAAGTGATCCCAATTATGCCAAATCTCATCCTTTGCACTGTCTACTTGATAATTTGTCATATTGCTAAAATGAATCTTCTAATTCGTCTGGCGCCTAACAAACTTTTCACAATGAATGAGCCTGATACCCTTTATGTACTTCATTAAATTAGGGTATAGACAACTCTAAGTAGCCCTCGTGATATCCAATGCATGATCACACTTAGCTCGAGTCCGCTTCTATGATATTCCTTCACTTACCCTTCTTAAAGCTCTCACCCATCTTCTTATCATTGTAAATTTTTTTTGACTTTATGCTTTACATCCATGTTGATGTGCCAATTACAAACTAAGTACGCAGAGTCATAAAACACTTCTCAAATAGCACCCATAAGGCCTAACTCATGATTAATGACAATTGATGTTGAAGAGAGATAATTACCATACAACAACTTCAAATCAACACCCCTAAACTACTTTAGGTGATCAAAAAATTCTTGTTCAACGAAGTGACTCCACAAATCTCAAATAAACGAAATTGTTGTGCATGTTTTCCTTGTATGTACAATCTATGTCTATTACCCATGGATAAGTATATAACTAGTTCATCAAAGTAGATGCCATAAATGCATGTCCTAATGTTATTATATAGTTTGAGCCAAATTCATTGTATATACTTAACCTCAACAGCAAGATGAAGGAATTAAATCAGAAAATCTCTTTCATTAGCCGCAACTCATTTCATATGATCTCTTGATTTTCCATAAAAATAAAAAAATAATATGAATAACTACTTATTATTAGAATTAATACTCCATAATTTATAATGGGTTAACTTAATTTGATTTTTCCTTCCCACATGTCATATACAAGAGTTAGGTTATGATAAAAGGGTCAGCTTTGTATAACTAGCAATGGTAGTAGTAGTTGCACTATTTGATATCAATTACAATAAGAGGGATATTTAATGGAAGTAATAATTTAAAAAAAATTTATAATATTTTAAATATTTTTTTTTCTTAAGACAAGATCTAAACTATTTAAAAAGGAGAGAAAAAAAATTAAAAGTACACAAACAAGTAAAATTAATAAAAATGAAAGAATGAGTTTAAATATAATACTTTAGTAAATATAATATTTAAAAATAAAAATAATAATAATAGAAAAAACAATTAACATAAAGAAATAAAACCTAGGACAACGCCTAAGTACACACTAGCTGGAACAAAAAGTAGAATAATATCTCACTCTCTTAAGTCTTGAATGTTTTAGTCCTTGGCTCTCTCGTGAACAAAATCAAAGACACACTTGTGATATTGTTTGAAAACTTCCAAAAAATAATAGAGATTTTCTTTGATATATTTGTCAAACAAAATGAAAAAGAATAATTAATAAAAAACATGAACTTGGGAAATGCCTCGGACGCACACTGATAATATATATCTCCTAGTATCACCGTATGAGCCTGATGGAAGCAATCATGCAGGTGCTGACTGCATGACCATGGAAGAGCAAGGGAAGGAGTACAATGTTCAAAAGAATGGACATCCAACCAAAACAGATGAGCTGGCAAGAATAATTCTAGAATGAGAATATTTATTTTGTAATCAAATTAGCAATTATGTTAAAGTTTTTATAATTGTATTATGACAAGTTGTACATGGATGATATAAAGCCTCAAAAACGAATATAAGAAAATCATCAATGAATACAATCATCTCCTTCCTTCCAATCTTTCTCTCTCTATTTCCTCTTGAATTTGTCTGAACATTATTGTCAATATAAGTCAATTTCTCAAGCATTCCTTTCTCTTATTTTGATATTCATTAGATTGATTAATCTTAATACTCGTCTCTTCACTAAGATTGGATTGAGTGCCGATTATTTACATAATTTGATGACTATTCCATTGCTATAACTTGTCTTATTCGCAAGTTGCATCATTGGTATCAGAATTAGGTCATCTTTGGACCTAGCATGCCACCTAAGAAGAACTTCGAGCAAGGAGATGGTAGAGATGCAGCCACTCAGGTTGATCTGCAGAAAATGGAGGTAACCTTTATGAATCTACTAGAAACCCAAAATAAAGACGTTACTGAGTCATGTAGGGCTAATAGTATGAATATAAGCCAACATGCCAAGTTCATAGTTGAACTAAATGATCTTATTTTAGGCTTATCAATATAGCTCACTAAGTTAGTAAATGATAATGAGAATGGCAGAAAGATAATAGCAATGTGAATTATTATTCCACTTGATTAACTAGAATCGAATCTCCTAAGTATAATGGGGAAGACCTAGAATCATGGTTGTATAAGTCCAATAATTTTTTTGAGTTATACTTGATACTTAGAAAATAATTAAGCTAGCTGCAATATACTTTGAGGACAAGGCTTTGCTATGAAATCGGGATGTAAAGGATAAACCCCCACAATCCTAGGCACAATTCGTGAGGGATATCATTAGTAGGTTTGGAAACTTATACAATAACCTCATGACTAAACTAAAAGCCCTTAAGCAAACTGGATCCATCTAAGAGTATCATGACAAGTTTAATGGAATTGCTATTAGAATTAATATGGCTCTAGAACACCCGTTAAGGTGTTATATAAGAGGTATGGAGGAAGAAAATTCAACTCTCATTAAGGATGTTTTAACCACAAGTATATAGTAGGAACCCATAAAAACCCCTTAAAATCCTTACCACTATTACTGCTAGCCCCTAGAAACTTCCCAAACACTACCCAAACTCACCCAAATGCTTACCAAAACACAACCAAACCCAACATCAATAGAAAAACCCTTATATTAGCAGAAATGAATGACAAGAGGTCAAGGGGCCTTTATTTTTGGTTTGATGAAAGTTATAAGGCTAGACATAATTCAGAGTAAGGAGACCTCAAATTATATCACATTGTGGTAGAAAATGAAGGGAAAGAACATGAGAATGAGTAGTAGGATGAGGAACAGACTGTAAAGGAGTTGGTATGTGCTCAGATTTCCTTACAAGCTTTGGATGGGCACTCCACTTTTCACACCATGAGAATGAGGAGCTTGATTAGGAAGAAACTCTTACATATTTTACTAGACACATGCAATACTCAAAATTTCATTAACACCCCTACAACTCTAAAAAAAAATTTCAAGATGAACGAGGTGACCCCCTATGTGGCTGGAAGTGGCAGATGGAGGGAAGCTCAAATATGATAAGATGATCATATATTTTGAATGGAGAATATAGGGCTATCAGTTTAAGGAAGATTTCCTACTTCTTCCTTTAAGTGAAAGGGATAAGGTATTAGGTGTGCAATGGTTCACCACCTAAGGTCCCATCCTTTTTGACTTTAAGAACCTAGTCACAAAGTTTAGAGTTGGGGAGCAGAAGGTGAAGCTCAATGGGGCCATTGCAAAGAGACTTAGGGAAATTCAGCCCCAACAACTTTCAAAGCTTATGAATAATTCTGGAGAATTATCAATGATTCAAGCTATATCATGCAAAGAACAATTAAGAAACTAGAGTGATGAAACTTAAGAACAGAAGAAGCTCCATCATGCAATTTAAGTACTATTGAAAACATATTTTGAGGTCTTTTCTGCCCCAGATGGTCTCCCTCCTATTAGAAGCATGTTTGATCACAAGATTCACCTCAAGTAAGGAACTCATCCCATCAACATCTGGCCATAAAAGTATCCTGCTAACCAGAAAACTTTCATTGAAGAAATGGTTTAAAAAATCTATTATCAAGGTATCATTAGGGATAGCAAGATCCCTTATAATACCCCTATAGTGCTTGTGAAGAAAAAGGATAGGGGGTGGAGAATGTGTGTTGACTATAAAGCTCTTAATAAAGCTACAATTAAGGAAAAATTTTCTATCCCTATGATAAAGGACCTTCTAGATGAATTGAAAGGTACCTCATACTTTTCAAAAATTTACCTCTAAGTTAGGGTATCATCATATTAGATTCCACCATAGTAATATTCATAAAAAAATATTCATAACACACTTTATCCACTTTAGTACTTAGTCATGCCCTTTAGGCTAACTAATGCTCCCTTTACATTTAAGCCCTTATAAACTCAATGTTCATGGCATATCTAAGGAAATTTGTTCAGGTTTTCTTTGATGATACTTTGGAGTATAACCCCACTTGGGAAGAATATTTACAATATCTATAGTTGGTATTAGAAGTCATGTCCCAACAAGGCAATCTTAAAGAGTGTGCTTTTAGTTTCACTAAAGTGGTGTATTTAGGGCAAATTATTTTGATTGAAGGAGTAAGAACTGATCTTAAAAAGATTAAGGCAATCCTAGAGTGGCCCATCCCAAAGAATCTCAAGAAATTGAGGGGTTTCTTTGGTCTCACCGGATACTATAGGAGACTTGTGAAGGACTATGGCAAGATCTATAAACCTCTTACTAACCTCCTTAAAAAAAAGGCTTTTGAGTGGAACAAAGAAGCTACTACAGCTTTTAAGAGGTTAAAAGTAGCTATGACTTCTCCTCCTATCTTAACCTTACCTGATTTTCACAAACCCTTCATTATTGAAGTAGAGGCCTCAAGCATGGGATTGGGAGATGTGCTAATGCAAGAAGGACACCCTATTGTCTACATAAGCAAAGTCCTATCTGAGAGAAACTTGAGCTTATCTTCTTATGAGAGGGAATTGTTGGCCATTGCCTTTATTGTACAAAAATAGAACCTTACCTCATGATAATGCCCTTCATCATCAGAATGGATCAACAGAGCTTGAAGTATTTGTTGGATCATTAAGTGGTGACACCCTTTCAACAAAAATGGTTATCTAGTCTTGCAAGGCTGGATTATGCTATAGAATATAGAAATGGAAAGGAGAATAAAATAGTAGATACTTTATCTAGAATACCAACTCATGCATAAGCTAGTCACTTATCTTCTAGAATAAATACAAAACACATGGAAGGTTTACCCCAATATGCAGAAAATCATAAAGGAAGTGTAGGAGAATCCAAGGCACACATGCATTACACTTGGAATGACAGTCAACTAAGGAAAAAGGGGAAGCTTGTTATAGGTGACAATGATGCCCTTAAGGAAAAAAAAATTTTTAACTTGGATGCATGATTTTACTATAGGGGGACACTTTGGTATTGAAGTTACCTTAAGAAGGGTAAGAACCTTGTTCAACTCGGCAGGGCACAAAAGAAGTATTGCTAAGTACATCAAATGTTGTACAATTTGTCAGAGAAGCAAATATGGTAATAGTACTTCCCCTAGCCTTTTACAACCCCTTCAAATTCCAAAACGAGTATGGAAAGAGATAACTATGGATTTCATTGAAGGTTTTCCAAACTCCCTAGGTAAACAAACAGGTCATTATGGTGGTAATTGATAGACTAAGCAAGTATAATCATTTCATCCCTTTGTCACACCCCGTCACTACAATCAAGGTAGCACAAGCCTGTATGAATTTTATCTAAAGCATGGATTACCTTAATCAATCATTTTTAATTGAGATAAAGTGTTCATTAGTGAGTTTTGGCAAGAGCTAATGAATAGGTTGAGCATACACCACAAACTATCAACACATACCACCACGAAACTGATGGGCAATTAGAAGTTCTCAATAGATGTTTGGAGACATACCTCTGATGCATGTGTGGAGATACGCCCCAAAAATGGGGCAGATGGTTGCCTCTGGAAGAATACTGGTACAATACCAATATCCAGATGACACCTTATGAGGTCTTGTATGGTCAACTCCCTCCTTTCCATATCCCTTACCTAGCTGGATCAAGTCCTATTGAGAGTATTGATCGAAGTTTACAACATAGGGAAGAAGCAACCATGTTGCTACTTAAAAATCACCTTGGTGCTGCTCAAAGCAGAATGAAACAGCTAACTGATAAGCACAGGAGTGACAAGAAATTTGAGGTAGGCGATTATGTATATCTTAAACTACAACCCTACAAACAATAATCTATTGAACACAAACCTAATCAAAAGCTAGCCATGAGATACTTTGGACTTTACCAAGTTATAAACAAGATAGGGAAGATTGCTTACACCCTCCAGCTACCCCCCACTTCTAAGATTCATCCAACTTTTTATGTCTCACAACTAAAGGCTTATCAAGGTCCTTTGCCTCCACCTATTGATCCTCTCTCTTAATACACCCCCCAAGATGAACCTATATATCCTATTGTAATGATAAACAAAAGGAGTGTCAAGAGAAACAATCAAGTTGTAGTTAAATGGCTGATCTAGTGGTCTAATTCCACACCAGAGGATGCATGTAAGATTGAACAAAAGTTCCCTACTTTTGATCCTAAGGGACAAGAATCATCTCCAGGGGGAGGGTATTGATGCAAGCACTTGTGCACGTGCTGACTGCATGACCATGGAAGAGCTAGGGAAGGAGTACAACATTCAGAAGAATGGGCAGCCAAGCAAAACAAATGAACCGGCAGGAATAATTCTAGAATGAGAATATTTTGTAACTAAATTAGCAACTATTTTATAGTTGTTATAATTGTATTATGAAAAGCTGTACATGGCTGATATAAAGCCTCAAAAACAGATGTAAGAAAATCATCAATGAATACAATCATCTGAGTGCCTATTATTTGCATAAGTCGATTACAGTTCCATCGCTGGAACTTGTCTCAGCCACGAGTTGCATCAGAGCCATGCCCACTCACATATCAAACGTCTCTAGCAAAAAAAATTGTTTGAGATGGCAAACAAATTGATCGACATCATCAAATGAAAGTCTCTTGCTTTACAAATATAAGTCAAATCTTGTATTATTGGGATTAAAAAGGAGAACAACTTTTATTTAAAACATATCAATACACTGACATAAGGTAAACATTAACAGTATTTACAGAAGATGAATATCAAATACTGAACCATCTACTACAAAATCTGGTTCTAAAACAAGCACTTTTTCTTCTCATCTTGTAAACAATTGAATTTACACCTTATCAAAATCCAACTCACGAATCTTAATTACATTGAAAGATGATGGTAAGAGATAATGAGTAAAAAGCAGAGATGCCAGAAAGCTTCAGGGTGTATGAATTGCATATAAATATCACGTACTGATTCGTCCAAAGGCAGCCGAAAGACCGGTTACTATTTCTTCCAAGGTTGCACAGAGAGAACAACTATTAATATGATGATAAGAAGCAGAACGATGGCAAAGCAAGTCCATTTCCGGGTATTCTTCTGGTGCTTCCTAGCAGTATGCAATTCCTCGGTTCCTCCCCTAACGAAAGATGAAGCTCTACCAACATTAGCCTGGATGTCATCCAACTGCTCACCCTGATACTGAACCAACACAGCCATGTCAAGAAATGTCTGGTGGAGTTCCATTAAGTTTCTTTCGATGTCTTTGACAGCGTCGTGCCTCTCTTGGATCTCGGCAATGGTATCTAGTATTTGTCCTCTGCCCTGCAGTTGCAAAAGAACGAATACACATAACAGTTAGCATCGTTTCTCAATCTAATTACAGCATTCAGCTCCAGACTAGCAGGACTTCAGCAAGAACATGGACATTGTTAAGAGGGAATATGTCGGTTAAATTGAGATCCAATGTGAGATATGTAATCTACGTATTGTACAAGTACCTAGCAAGAGATAAAGTCCATATAGATAACTTTTTCACTAGAAAACCCAAGGCAAGCGAACAAACAACAGAAAAGTCAGTAATTAACTTTGAAAACTGATCATTCATCAAAACTTAATTGCATCATCTCCATAGACTACCAAAGCACAGAAATCAAATTCTGAGCCTTTGAAGCAATTCCATTCAATAATTCCCTCATCGCATAGCAAACTTCAAAGTGGTATTAGACAAAGATTAGGAATAGTAAGTGTGAAGTAATAATTTAAGTTGAAGATTTGCATGGAAGATTCAAACAAGAGCCTTAGACTTTTATTGATAAGAGAATAAGCTTTTGGATCAGAGATGTGAAACAAATATACCCTATATTCGTTTACAAATTTGAGTTACTGTTAATGCCCTTGACTTTTATCTGGGTGCTACAGACCCATTGCACACTTCCAGCAACTCATGAACTACCATTACATTAGCTCAAGCATAACATACTTTGTATCAAACTTCAGTATTCTTAAGAAAGAGTTAGTGCCCAAAGTCTTATTTATAACACATTAGCTCCAAGGATGGTCAGAATTTATACATTTTACAACAGCACCCAACCCACTCAGTGAAATTATATGCTAGGATGTACCTTCCTGCTGCCTAAATCAAGTGAGAGCTTAATTTTAATTTATGTTTCCAAATTCCATGAATCTTACCATATCAAAATGCAAGCTTGAAGCATTCAAAGTTCTAATATTAAATGCAGACCTCTTACCACTACAAAAAATAAAGCTCCACGTTGCCAACATTCTTATTTCCCACTATATCAAGAGTATCAACAAGCAACATAAGTCAGTCAAAACTCTACAGGGAGCCCTGAAAGCCGAACCTGAAAAGGCCCTTATATATACGTTTTCCAGAAAGGTAAGGTGGCGAGTTCCTAAAGAGTCATCAAGTTCATTTTACAACAAAACACAAGTTTAGATAAAGGTCAACAAGTTCAATAAGGAAAATTCACATGAGAAGGACATCCTAAATGGCAGATTGTTATATGTTTGATTGATCTTTGGGTGTTACTAGGCCCCATGAGACATACTGCATCAAACAACCATAAGTTAGATCAAAGGTCTAAACTTTTCTAGGATAAGTGGTATAAGCTAAAGTCTGCTCGGAAGATTCAAACAATAGCCTTTAGCTTTTACAGAAAAGATAATAAGCTTCTGGAGCAGAGGTGTCAAAGACATATCATACAAAAATTTTGAGTCACTACTTTAGCAAGACCTTGACATTATCTCGGTGCTGAGCTGCTAAGTGTTACCCCGTTGCATTAGCACAACATAAATCGTACTAAACTTCAATTATGTGGTGAAAAAGTTAGTGCTCAAACTCTTATAAGCGCCAAGGATGGGGTCAGAAAGTCTAGATTTCTCAGTAGTACTCTAATTCAAAGTTCAAACAAAACAAATGTTTGGAAGTACCCTTTCCAACTGCCTACATCAGAAGGGAACTTCTATCTTAATTACTTTTCCTAACTAAATCCAAGAATCTTCCCATATTACTCCGTAGTATGCAAGCTTAAACATTCATAGTTCAAATATTTTGTCTAACAATGACCTCCAACAACTAAAAAAGCACCACCTCGCCATTTTACCAACACTCTTACCTCCAATGCTCAACTAATGAAATGGAGTTTAACTAAGTCAAAACTCTACAAGCAACAGTGAAGGCAATGCCAAAAGAAACCTTAAATTAAGTTTCCAAAAAACAGTGTCCATATATTCAAATAAGCGCTACCCAATTCATTCTACTAGGGGTGGCAAACGGATCAGGTCGGGTCGGATTCGTGTTCAGATCACCTACTTTCGGGTTAGCTATCCCCCAACCCGAACCTGATCCATTTAACTTTTCGGGTTGAAAATCTCAACTTGAACCTAACCCATTTAATTTCCGGTTTGGTTCGTGTCAACCCATTTAAGTTCTTGTGTCGAAAATATCAACCCTACATGCTATTTTCGGGTCGGGTTCGGGTTTGCCACCCTAGAAGCTAAGTTTAAAGGTAGAGAAGTTTGATAAGGATAATTGAAGCAAGATAAACATCCAAAATGTCGAGTTGTAAAATGTTTGACTGATCTTTGAGTGATAGTGACCCCATGAGACATACTGAATCAACAGCCATATGCTTTTCAACAACCTCAAAATTAATGTATCAAACAACACTTTCTCCATTGAAAACACGGCGATGACAATTGGGTTTATAGAAGTCCGAATGATTACCAAGATTAAATAACAAAAAACTTTTCAAAAACTTGTGTATAACCATAAAAGATCGTCTACTACAAGCAACTAAGGGGATTTCTCATACTACATTTTACAACATCAGCACTCATTCATTTGCAATACGCATAGAAAGTGACAACAAATAGTATTTTTAAGCTTGGATATTCTTATATTAGATCAACAAAGAATATTCAAGTAAATTCACATGGCCATATTGATCCAAAAAAAAACATATTTTACAATAAATCATAACAACCACATGATCAATCAATCATTCAACCCAATCACCAAATCTACCACTGCAATTAGTAAAAGCATTCATCAAAACAAACAGCACTAATCAGTAAGAGTAAAAAAAACAGAACACAAACCTGTTGTTGAATAGCTTTCTGTAAAAAACTTTCACTTTCACCTGTACTAATCAACAAATCAACAGTCTTTTCATCAGGATTTTCACCCGTCACGGTGAAAAACCTTCTCTCCACAGTCTCCCTATATTCCTCATTAATCTTCATCCTCAACTCCTGAAACTCATCCATCTTGTCCTTCAACTTCTTCCTCAACCCGTTCACAACCGACGTCCTTGTTCGGTCCGCCGAGCTCCCCGGTCCACACCCGGATAAATTCCGGTTCGCCGCATTAGACCGGTCCAAGGCCTCCAACCTTACCTTGATCATCTTAGCCTTCTTTAGAGCAAGACCCACGTCTCGGTCCATCCTGGACCGGAGGTCTTTAATTGAGCTAGCCGTATGGGCCGTCTTGGTCTCTTCATGGGCCGCTCTTAGCTTCTTCTGTAGCTCCTCTATTTCTTTGAGATCGTCTTTGATGGTTTCAACGTCGTCGAAGAACTTGTCTAGGTTTACTCCGGCGTTGGGCGTTGGTGAGCCCATCTCTAAGTCGCCGGAGGTATCCCTGAGCCGGGAAAATGAGCCGGAGATTAGGTTGTTCATTTTTTGGGTTCGGTTGGCTTTAAACCGGGAAATGGAGGGAATTTATAAGGCAAGGGGATTGGGTTGATCAGTGTTGAATAATCAAAATAGTAGTATGAGTACTGGTTAGGAGACGACTTTGACAAATTTGGGGAGATTGGATTTTATTATAAAATGCAAGATGACATGATGGGTACTGACAATTTATGTGAATCGTAGTTTACACTTTACTTGTACACTTGTGTATTACAAAGGGGAAGACCCGAAGAAGTATCCGCGAACGTAACATCAAGCCGTGTGGGTTGGGTAGTAGGTAGTACACTTTACTTTACTCTAATATTCCCTTAGTTTAAGTCGAGTCATTTTGGATCTCGGGTCATATTTAGATCCAATTATGTCAAGTCAAATTGTGTATAACTAAGTTTTACTTGGATCATGTCCGATTATTTACTCTTTTGAGTAATTGTCAGGTTTGTTTCGTCTATTGAGTGGGTTTAGAGTTGAGTTTGTGGTGTATTATCGGATAAGGTAATTATTGAATTGAATAATTTTGATTACGAATCAAATATAGGTCAAATAATTTTCAAGCGAATGTTCAACAAACTACTTTTAAGCTCAGGTTAGATTTGGGTTTGATGACTATTAGGGTGAATACATTAAACAACTAAAAGAAATTGAGTTCATCACAAAATATTTCAAAATGTTCTAGCAAATATATTTCATAACTAAAATTACAATTAGTTTAGAGTAATAAATTACAATTTTACATTTCAAAGTATTAGTTTCAAAATTTTAATGATTCCACCATTTTTTTTTCTTCCTATTTAGAGTATGTGTTAGATTTTAGAGCAAAATTTTGACTATAAATTCTTCCCAATTTAGATAAAAAATATATTCATTTGGGATCTTATTAGATTCGTCTCAATGTATATTTTTCGAATATTAATTTTTTTAATAATTTTTCAAATTTACAATTGAAAATATTTGAATTTTAAGTTTGCATTAAGATTTGCACAAAAACCAAATGGGAAGAAAAAATATGAATGGAGGGACTATTTTCGAATGTTTGATTGTTAAGGATTATTCATGACACAAAAAAAAATCAAGGGTTTTTTTATGATTCAAAACTTACTACTCGAGCCAATATCAAGTCAAGTAGATAGTGGATAAAAATAAAATGGCTTATGAGACCCAATGGGTTGGCTTTGTGTTGGGTTATAATTCGTATTCGGTTCTCATCAAGTCGGGTATTGTTTCATATTTACGTCATTATCACGTTGGCTCAAAATCAGTTACCAATTTATATCTTCTCAGGTTTAGGTTAGGACTTGGATCACAAAATATCATGTCAAATCGATTGTCGATCAATATCGGTTTAGATTCAAATCAGGTATAATGGGTCACTAGTGACACATGCATATGGAACAAGTGCAAGTCAAGTTCAAATACTTGTAGGTTTAATTTAGGCCAATTTTTAATATATCTAGTCCTATAATCCAATGATTTAATATTCATAAAATTATTTTTTTTGCGATTTTGTCTAATTATTTGTTTGTTAAAAAATTGTGGTTTGGTTTGATAATTTACCCAATAACCGCAAGTTCGGTTTGAAATTTTTATGGAACCAATCTATACCACAAACAATATTTTTTATACAAATTGCGTTCATATCATATTGTTTAGTTCAAAAACAAATAATAAACAAAGTTAAAAATTTTATAGCTTAAAAAAGTTGTCATTATGCTAGGTTTATTATAAAATTCCTAATAAGTCAAGCTCTGTCCCAAAATATTTTCAAAAATAAGCTTATTTAAGTTTGAGAAAAAATTGTTGCTCGGGACAATGATTTTGGTTAATCGATTTTTGCTTGAATGGAATGGGCTAGCCCAATTTTTCTTTAATTAGAAAACCGCTAACTTGGGCGGCGATTTTCTAATTAGTTTTTTTTTGTTTGTTGCTAGAGTTCCTAATCACTACCTGGGGCAGCGTTTCCTAAAGGTATTTTTGTTTTGACTTGTTTTTTATCCCTATAATGTTAATTTCATTACACTCAATAAATTTGTTTCTCAACCTGTTTTACATTCAATCTGTTCTTCCAATCCAAAGCCACATTAACCAAAATAAGCTGATATATTCAAGAATAAGTAAGTTAAGAAACTAACTAAAAAACAAAACCTCATTAAGAAACTTTGATTTTTACATAAAATTCTAGTGAACATCGTAAGAATTACATATGTTAATAGTAATATTTACAAATAAATACAAATAGTTGTACATGTACATAAAATGTAACTAAAACGTTCAGACTGTTAAACTAGAGTTCCCTCCTCAAAATGACATCTAAATGAGGGAACTAACTGCTCTGACTATACTGGGTGTCAGGCATTTAAACTTCTCTGTGCGTAAATCCAAATGAATACGTTGGAGATGTGTAAACCAAGGATGACGACTCACCCTAAATGTAACTAAGCCTTGACATATGGAGAGTGAGAGTCTTAGGGTCCTGGTGAGGCATGGACGAGGAGGGTGTGTAAGGGGTCGAAGTAGATGGGTAAGGGAAAAGTAGGACACTCTGCCCTATCCTCTCCATACCCCCGCGCACATAGCTCTCTTCTATTCATGACACGATGTTTAATGTATGCCATAAACCAGCTCAATCTCTTTCCATTCTTGTCCTCTACAAGAGAAAGTGCAAGAGGGAATAGTTGGTTATTCTCATCAACTCCTATTGTTATATGTAGTCTCCCCATGTATTCTCCATACAAATGTGTGCCGTCAACAACAATAAGAGGAAGTGCATGTCGAAACCCATTTATGCATGGTTTAAAAGCCCATAATATACCTTCTTGAAAGCCCTCAAATTGGGAGTCTCTGATTTATAACACCACTCTATGACCATTCCAGGGTGAGCATCCCTCAATGCCTATAGAAACTAAGGCAGGCATTCATATGAAGCTTCCCAACTACCATAGATCTTGGTAGTTGTTGCCTACATACCATAAAAAGCTTTAAAATAAGGTATGGAATGGTGGAAACTTCTATGCACAATCTCTAACACTTTCCCTGACAAAGTTTCCTATTAATGATAAACTCAAGTCTCAAGCATCTTGAATGTGGATGTAACTAACACAAGAAGCCGCATGTGGACCCTTGTTCCTATGGTCTAAAAAGGCATTACATTTCTCTTTTGTCTAGCATGAAGTTTCCAACCACACTTGTTTGAACAAATCAACTCCAACAAACTTTTGTTTGATGTTCTACACATGTACAACTAATTTGACCGAAGGCAGTACATCTTCAAAGATTCAATGAGTTCTTTTTTACTTGCAAACTCCCCACCTACCATAAACTATGACTCTAGGCCATGCATTCTCCAATCCTCACCCTCCACATATTCTTCTAAGTGAATATAAAAGGGAATTTTTGACGGAATACCCCCTGGACTTGTTCTAGCTTTGATCTATATGTTCAACTAAACTTTTTCATCTTCATCATCCTCTTCCTCTACCCATACTCTTCTTACCTAGTCCACTCAGTAAGAAAATAATTCACGTACTTATCTGACATGAGTGTATGAAATGGGTTCTCATCAAGAATATATGAAGGAGGGTGCATTTGAGTTATGGATGAGAGGATATTTTTTTATGGATGTTGAGAGAATATATCCATCATTCAAGTATATGAAGAAAGAATGGAATTGAAGAATTCACATTTGTGATAAAGATAAGGATACTTTCTCAATGTATTTCCATACAAGAATATGGAAAAATTTTAATGCATGCCCACAAGACTTTTATAGAATAGTCATCTGTTAGTGACAATGTCATACATGTCAATGTACTAGTAGGGTATTCCATTTTCAAGTTCAATTCTATTTTATTTTTAATCAAAACACTCATAAGTTGAAGATCATATCAACAATCTCATAATAGCTGTTTTCTACACTAGCTAATATAGGTCTAACTTATCCACCTTCATATCCAAACGTATTATCCCTTTCTATAAATACTCCACCCCCATCGATATAACAAGGGAAATAAAGAGGTACTCATAATAGCTATACCACAAAAACTCTTCAATGATATTCAATAATATTCATAAATATGGATTCAAATGTCCTCAATATTTCTCTAACAACCTCTCATGTCAAAACGTAAACTTCTATGTCATTGTCACATTCAAACATCTCACATTAAAACTTCTATTTCATATTCAGTTCATAACAAGAAGTTCAACAACAAGGACAAACCTCATAACTAAAATTCAATTCATAACTCAAATTCAATTAATTTGAATTCATAATGCCAACATTCAATTCATAACTCAAATTCAATTCATAACACCTAAATTGAATTTTTAAAATAAATTTAAATTCTTAAGTAAATTTCTAACTAAACTTCAATTCTTAACCTAAAATTCTAAATAACATTCAATTCTTATGAAAATTCTAACTAAAAATAAATCTTAACTAAAATTATAAGAAAAATAATTTAATTATCAATTCTTAACTAGAATATTAACTATGATTAACCTAAAATCAATTCTTGCTAAAATTCAATTCTTAGCCTAAATTTGATTCTTAACTAAAATACCCTACTACCATTAACCAAAATTCATTTCTAGCCCTGGGGCAACGATTTTCCTCAACCAAAATCGATAATTATTTTATAATAAACTTATTTTTTAAAATATTTAGGGTCGAACTTTATTTTGAAATTAGTTTTAAAAAAGTTAAAAAAATTATGCTAGCCATGGCATGAATCAAACAAAAAGACTAACATCCTTAATTGAGTCATAGATTAGACTTCGATTGCAAGCTAAGCAACCCATTTTGTAGTCCTTTTTTGCTACTTCTATCATTCTTCATAAAACTGCAACAATTAAAATCCTTTCATGGATAAAAAATAACATCGTTCTCTCTTCAAGAAAAACTCATTTTCTCCAAAGCCCTACGTACGATGACAACTTTGAGTCTATGTAAATCTTGAATTCCGCCATCTGACGCGTGTCCAAAAGAATGTGTAGGGAGTTTTCTGACACACTAATTACACACTTTTTCACATAGCATGGTCTTGGACAATCATTAGTGATCTGATTAGTCTCTCATAAGTCTTGAATAAGACTAAACTAGAATATTAAATACAACTATCTATGTGTGTGTGTGTGCAGAGAATGAATAAAAGAGAACCACAAATCAGGGATTTAATACTGATCAGGCTCCATAACTTAACAATTCTCTCACTTTGAAACTAACCAAGTCCCCAAACATACCCATTCTCAAGATTTTCCTCATAACCTCGTAGAACCACTTTGCCCTTTCCATAACAAAGTGAAGTAATTGATGTTCCCTTCAAATATCTCATAAGCCATTTCACAGCTTCCCAATGCTCCTTCCTATATTTTGCCACATCATAATGGTTTGACAATTATAGATGATTTGCCATAGGAGTTGTTCGAGGTTTAGCATCATTCATCTTGAATCTGGACATTACCTTCATATTATATTGCTCTTGGGATAGATTTAAGGTACCAAAAGATCTATCTTGAGAAATCTTCATACCCTAAAATCTTGTTCATTACACCTAAGTCTTTCATCTTAAACATGGAAGATGCATTAATTTTTAAATTATTTATCTTCTTCTTACTAGATCCTGGAATCAACCATCCACATACAAGAGTACAAAAACGCATGAATCAAAGTATTTTTTGAAGGAACAAGATTGATCCTTGTCTCTCTAATGAAAACCACTCTTGCTCATGAAGGAATCAAACTTTTTATACCATTATCTTGGTGCTTGCTTTAACACATACAAGCTCTTAGCAAGCTTACATAGCAAGTGCTTATTTTCCCGTGTCATAAACCCTTTTAGTTGTTGCATATATATTTCTTTATCTAAATCTCCATGAAAAAAGGATTTTTTTACATTTATTTTCTCAAGATGAAAATTCTTTGATGCAATAATACTCAGGAAAATACAAATAGTAGCCAATTTTACAACAAGAGAGAATATTTTAGCATAATCTATACCTTTGCTCTGTGAATACCCTTTAACTACTAATCACGTCTTAAACCTCTTTTTGCAATTTGGTTTGATTTTAATCCTGAACACCCACTTGTTCAACAAAGCTCTTTTCCCTGTAGGTAATTTTGTTAACACCTACATATTATTCTTGTCAAGTGAAGTCATTTCATCATCCATGGCATGCTCCCACTTGATTGAATCTTACACTTGTGGGCCTCATCAAGAGACTCTGGTTCCCCTTCATCAATCAACAATAGATAATGTAGAGAAGGTGAATACTTATCTGGTGCCCTGGTGATTCTAGTTTATCTCTTGAACACCTTCTCAAGTGTCACTTGTACCACCTCCAGTTCTTGAGCAACGTTCTCAAGATCTTTGTATTTTTGTCATCCCAAAACCTATAGCCAAGCATGTCAACATTATAGCCTAGATATGAAGTAGTAATTTTCAGCCTTAGCATTGAGCTTATCTCTTTTCTCAAGATCAACATGAACATAAGAAGTGCAACCAAAAGTTCTCAAGTGAGAATACTTGAGCTTCAATCCTTTCCTGTCCATACCTCCTCTGGAATTTTGAACCCCAAAGGAATTAATGGGCCCTTATTGATGAGGTAATTAGTTATACTCATAGCATCAGCCCAGAACATCTTAGGCAGCCCACTATGTATCCTCATACTTCTTGCACATTTATTCATCCTTTTAGCAATTTCATTTTGTCTTGCCTTACCAGGAATTATTCTCATTTATCTTATTCCCTCGGTTTTAAAAAAATGCCATAAATTTGACAAGTTATACTCTCCTCCATTATCGGACCTCATACATTTGATCTTTAACCCTGTTTGATTCTTAACTTTAGTCTTCCACCTCTTGAATGTGACAAACATATTTGACTTATACTTCAAGAAGTAAACCCATACTTTCCTACTGAAATCATCAATGAAGGTGACATGGAACCTGGATCCACTAAGTGATGGAATAGGGGATGGTCCCCACACATGTATACAGACCATCTCCAATGAAACTTTCTTAGGCTTTCTTATAACCTTTGTGAAAGTGACCTTTTTTTGCATACCCAGACACACAACTCTCACAAAGACCCATATCAATATATTTCAAGCCCTCTAAAGCTCCTTTTTTAAGAATATCTTAATTCCCTTAACACTCATATGTCCAAGCCTATTGTTCCATAGACTTGAATTGGAAATACCATCAACAACAACAACAACCATGTTTATACTCCCTCTAATAGTGTATAGTGATCCAGAATTTGTGCCCTGTGCTACTACCATAATACCCTTCATAATCTTCCAAGAACCCTGAGGATTCCAAAACTATGTTGCATATCCCATGTCATTCAACTAACCTACAAAGATTAGATTCTTCTTGAGATTAGGAATGTACCTAACATTTTCCAATGTCCATCGATTTCCTACTAGATATCTTACATAGACATCTCCTTTTGCTTTTATCTCTAAGGGTGTATTATCAACAAGATACACCTTACCAAAATTCCTAGACCTAAAATTTTTAAACAAACTCCTGCTTGGTGAGGAATTATAAGAGGCACCTATACCCAGAACCCAAGATTTAATAGGGCTTTCCACGTTGAGAATTAAGGCATCATTGGCTTCTTATAGAATCATTTTCATCATCAGATCTTCTATTTAGACTTTGAATAATTCGTCTAAAAATGTCTCTTTTCCCCATAGTTTCAACATGTTACACTTGATTTATTTGGGGATTTTCTCATACTCTTTGATTTTGATCGACCAAATTAACTTTAGCCCTTAGATTTACCTCTTCCCCTTCAATGTACACTAAGAGCACTACCCGATGAATCCCTAGCTTCCCATTTGAGAATGCTTTCGCTGAGAACATCTCGGATTTCATCAAATTTCAATTTTGTGGTCCCACGGGAACTATTAATTGCAACAACAATAGTATCAGGCTATTAAATAAAAATCATGATACTGGCTTTCACTAACAGTTTTAACTTGTAAGTGTGACAGATTTAGAAAGTGTATTGATTGTAGATTCAAAATTACTTATAGAAAAAATAATGGGACAAAATAAAAATTAGTATTAACAATATAATTACATATTAAACAATCAAATTTTCACATGATCTTCTGCCATTCCATTAGGAACTCTATCACCTTGAATTTAAAATAAAAAAAAGACTCAGTAGAATTTTTTTTTAAAATGAATTTCATGCCATTGTTGTTTCACCTTGTGATGAGTTTTTGGTGATGACAATTCAAATATATTTGATATTGTGTGTCTAAGTATTGTATAGGTCAAGAAAGTAAGTTTTGGAGTAGGGGCAAGGGAGTTCCTAAAACTATTATACTAATTCAAGAAGACATCAAGCTTTACACAAATTATGATGTCAAACAAAGAGTAAAAAGTTAGTCTTGTATATGAACTTAAGTATGAGTTCCAAAAAAATGAGCATCTGAATTCCAAAGTCAGAATTTAAGATGGAGCATTAGAGGAGAATCTCCAAATAGTGGAGAGGATGGAGATTAAGTAGGAGTATACTTAAATTTTTTGTAAGTGGCTAAGAATTTTAGTTAATTAGAAGAAGTAAGAAGTCTAAATTAATTAGTCAAAATCCCTTAATTTATGTAATCGAGCAATTAGAGTTGACATTTAGCATCTTAATGTCTCCTAATATTCTATTGAGATAGACAACACTAGCATAAGCTCATCCAAGTTCAAATAGGCCTTCAATTTCAGACATGTAAAAACGAACTCGAATTTTGCTATTTTTAGGATCTTCCATAAGTTTTAACCCCTCATTTGGAAAGGAATGTCAATTCCGACACAATAATCAAAATCGGCCTCCATCTCTTCGAAGGAAGGATTTGTTAAATTTACCCACTTGGAAGGGAAGCTTGAGAATTGGCATAATGTAACGATATCATATACCAGGATTAACAACAATTGCAATGTGCACATAATATTGAACATGTTATATGTATAAGAGTTTAAGAATAATTAGAACTGTAAATTGGATTGGGTTAGGGCCAGGTTGGGTCATATACCTCATGGGTGGGGCCGAATTGGGCCTTATAAGATTCAAAATGGGCCATGCCCTATAAGATCCAAAACGGGTTATGCCAAATATCTTACTAAAATAATACTCAATAAATTTACCTTAAATTTTGGATCAAGGATAGGCGCACATGATAAATAAGAGTTATAGTCGGACCAATATTTGTCAAGCTTTTCCAACATAGGTGTGACCATTTGAGCTAGAAAAATGAGGACCTTTAGATCTTCTACTAAACGACGATGTATCATCAAAGTTGTTATACAGATAGAACTTACAAGAAGGGGGGGAAGGGGAGGGCGTTGAATTGGAAGTTTCGTTTTTTCTATGTTTACGGAATTTTAACAATAAAAGTAAAAGGAACACACGAAGGGAACACATGAATTTTTGCGTGGAAAACTTTGTACCCAACTCAAAGCAAAACCATAACCCAACTCTGGGATTTTGTAACTCTCCACTAATGGGGAAAATCCTAATATACACTATTAGGAACTCTCTTTTCCTCTCCTTTGCTCGTGTTCCACTCTGTATACTTCACCCTTCTACTCACACAAAATCTCTTCTTACTTCCCTTCCTGGACTTTACTCCAAGTCCTTACAACCTAAAAAAGCTGTCGAGAACATGCAAGTAACAACCTAAAAAAGTTCCAAGAACTTGTGAATCAACTTTTCTCATTCTTCATTTGAAGGAACAATATTCTTGAAAGACATATACATAGACCCCAAATGAACAATATATACTTTGATAGAATAGCCCATTATCAAGAATCATAAAGGTAGAGTTCCAACGAATTGGCATATCCAAAGTAAGCTTTCTCTTTACATTTTAATGAAAAGGTTTTTGTGCTAGGTCATAAAACTATTTGCTTATAGCATAATATCTTGTAACTAATTTCACCAATTCTTTTATTCTCCCTAAAATCTCCTCTACAAGGGCTAAACTGGATTGAACAATGAGATTAAGAATGTGTGCACAACACCATGTATGAAAAAATCGACCACCACTAACCAACATTCCTCTATTTGCAAGACGATTTTTCATATGGTTAACCATAACGTCATTATAAGAAGTACTATTAACCGTAAGGATAAGTACTTGAGATCTAACTTCCATTGATTAACGAACATTAAAATATCCTTGGACATACTATTTCCATCATAAGGGAGTGACAATCCCTTAAATCTTAGAATACTTTTGTACAACTTCCAATTAAGATCAATAAAATGGATGGTGACACAAATGTAATGTTGGCAACTGTGAGATAATTTTCAATCATCCGTTGTTAAGAAAACTCGACCGAGAATATATGATAAAACATTTTTTAATCTTTTCACTATCAGTATGATATAAGGAAAATATGACTCCAATGAGGGTAGTGAGACTAAATGGCATAAATATAGGGTTTTCTTTAAGCATTATACAACTAAAACCATTTTTTCGATGGTAAAAAAAGAATGACCTCCTTGAACTACAAAGAGTAAGATCTCCTTCTAAAACTTAGTCATATCAAAGACAAATTTATCACCCTTGTATCATCAATAGTACTAGCCTCTCTAAGAGAAATGCCTTTTTTCGAATTTGACATCTATTAAACAAATGGCGTCTTAAATAAGAAATAAAAAATATTAAATCCAGGGAAATCTCATGTTACGATGCTTACAGATATCACTAGTGGTCTCACCTTTCTCATTTTTTCTTTTCATATTTCTCTCCATACTTTTGATCACATTGTCATCTTGGGTTTGGGAGAACTGTACTCGGAATAACCATCCTTCACTGGTTCTATTGGTCTTTATATAGTTGCATGGCTTTCCATACAAAGTTAATATAATTTAACCAAATAAACAGAAAGTTATAAGAAAAAGGTGACGATGGACAATATATAATCAACGACAATGGACTAAACATGCTAACATATCTTATTCTTCCATATCCAAATGTGATAAATGTGTTAAAAAAAACATAAGATAAAGCTAATGTTTATCAGTAGCTCTTCTTTCACTTTTTAGAGTTCATACTGTTACATCTTGTATTAATTTACTAGATAGCATATTAAAGACTTTAGTATGGCCATTACACAAAATTAGACAATTGGTTTCCACACTCAAACCTCATGCGCCTCCTCATAGCATCTACTTAAATTAACATGGTAAATATCATAATGGACAATTGGACATCACCCAATTCCTTCTAACTATAAAATCTACCTTAAATTAAAAAAAAAATAAAGCAACCCAATTCAAAAGTCACAAAAGTAAACAAAACCCAAATGATAAAAATTTAAAATAAATAATACTTAAAATAAATTTTGAGTTAAAAAGTCAAAGAAATGTCGATGAAATTGCTAAATTAACAAATCATCACTTGATATATATATCCCAAAATATCAAAGAATTATCAATATAATTGTAATATTAACACAAAAAATATCCCAGATATCAAAATTTGTTGAAAAAATGACATAAATGACTTCTAATTTTTTTGAAACAAACAAAGAAAATTGCTATAATGACAAAAACAAAAAAAATAAAAATAAAAATCACAGTAAAAAAAGCATCAAATTATTAAGAAACTAAGAAACCGATTAAAATTGAAATATAAAAATCTAACAAATCAAACTTGAAAAATGTCAATGTATGGGGAAACCCCAAAAAAAACAAATAAAAGATCGGAGAAATTACCTAAAGAGCATGGCATGGGAATTCTCGAAAAGCTTGCTTTACCTCATATTCTGACGAGTATTTGTGTGGGTTTTTAAATATTATTTTCAAAGACTTTAGCATACAAAATACGACATTAATCAAAGCATCACTAGAATTATTTTTTGTTCATATTGAATCGGACCATTATCTTTGTTGTAGAATTAATCTATTTTCAATAACCGATGCGCTCAACTACAGGTTTATAACCTTTGCTCGCTACTTTGTTTTTCTTAGTAATTTCTCTCAACTTTATATTCATTTTGTATGCTAAAATTTTGACCTGGCTTATCGAATTTGGCCCATCCTACATCTTTTAAGGCCCGTCAAAATGTGATTTTTAAAGGGCCCAATTCATTTTATACCAAGACTTGTTATACTTTTTCTAAAAAGGCTAGTCATGGGTTTTTAATGAGCCCCATCCAATTTGCACACCTATAAGCACAATGCATGAAGTAGCAAAGAAGTCATCCAAGAGCAACCAAAAAGATAGGTTAGAGATCACAAATAGCAGCAACTAACAATAAAAATATACTACGTACTGTTTATGTAGTCTCATGGTTTAGTTATAAGTTCCGCACAAAAATCAAAACAAAAAATTACTAATCACAAACACAAATTTAGATTTGGGCCTAGACCGAACATAGCAACTCCAACTCAGATAAAAGTATATGATCGATTACCTCTCGAAAAAATACCAAGCACTTGACGGAAAAGGTGGGCTGATGAGCCATGAAGGGAGATCAAAAGAACTAGAATATGATAGAAGGTAGAACAAGGATCCAATGGTATTACGCTAATAAAATGAAAAAAAAATTACTTATGTTACTTTAATTTAGTAGCATGAAGATGATTGATGAAGTATTAATGCCTTAGGGTGAATAAATTAGTTACTACGGAGTAGAAAAATAGGAAAAGATGAATAAAAGGCTGATAATCAGGACAGATAATGGAAATTAATATTGAAGAATTTGCATAAATGGTTGTCCATAATTGAACAATACGAAGATACAAGATCAAAGTTATTGCCAACTATGAATAGCGAAAGTGCGAAATTAGTACGGAGTACCTCTTTAACATACCATTCCTTAAATATCCTTCTCAATCCTTTGAGCAAGCTTCATACCATCAAGTAGAGGTGGTCATGGAGCCGAGCCGAGATGGGTTGGGGAAAATGAATTTCAATTGAATCGAATTGAATAGAAAAATGAATCACGCATCAAATAGAAGCGAATTCACAAACCAAATCGAATTGAATCGAATCGAAAACCGAATCACATATCAAATAGAAGCTAATTCACAAACCAAAGCAAATCGAAAATCGAATTACGAATCAAATAGATTCGAATTCACGAACCAAATCGAATCGAATTCATGAACCATATCAAATCGAATCAAATTCACGAACCGAATCAAATCCATTCGAATTGAATCGAACTGAATTTCATATAATGACATTTAGAAGTTAGAAGAAATAAATTGTTTCGAAAGTAACTAAACGTTTATATCACAACTCACATTATGACATTCGTTGTAAACTTTTATATTTTCCTAATCACATTAATTTTTCATTTATTTTGTTGATATTTATATATTCTTTAAAGTTACAATATTGTCTTTCTTATATACTCTAACTATGTACATTCGTATTCATACGCTTGATTTGATCTTCTTATTAATTCCTTGCCTTTCTGATGATTTGGAATCTTTGAGTAATTGATTCTTTCAACACTCCCTCTTAGATAGGGTAATGGGATCTCCAATACCCTACTTGATCAAATAATTACAAAAAAGATTTATTAGGGAAGACATTAGTAAGGATATTTGCTAGCTGATCTTCGAATCTTATCACTAGTAAAATAATAATGAATTGCGGCTACATATTTGCGGCGTAATATTAAAAAATCTGCAAATTAATCACAGATCTAACTAATATACAACGTCATTAACAAACACTCGCTGCATTTTAATCTAGCAGCTATTAATATGCGACGTCACTAACACACACCCGCCACATATTAATCAATACCCTATTAAATTGCGGCGTCACTAAGCCACCCCCGCCGCATATTAATCAAACCCTAATATAAAAAAATACGGCTTTGATCTGTAACTCAAACACACAACAATTTTCCTCTTTATACTCGTAACAACTTAATAGCACCACCCAAATCATACTTGCCACAACCCATGGTCAATTTTATGGTTTCTCAAAGTTTTTTTTAATATCTCAGATAAAACACCACTGAGGACACTAAGGGGCAACATGATTGCGTAGTATGTTCAAAAATAAGGGGTTTCAAAAAAAAATTTGCGCTGTTCAGACTATCGGAATAAGAGATATGCCTCTCCGAATTTTCCAAAACCTCGGAATGCGCGCACCCGAAATATATGAAGAATTAATTGGTTGTTTGTTTTGAGTGTAAAATATCATAGATTGCAATTTCGCATGCCAAAACGAGTGGTCATAATAGATTTTTGGATTTATATGCATCACGGTTGATCATTTCTTAGTTCCCATTACATTCTATGTATTATCTTGTAGATCGTTATGTTCATGTATTATTTAATTGTTGCATCTGAATATTAGATGCAGTACTCAGCTAACATGGTCACAATGTTATACCTCTTCTAAAAGGTCCTGGGTTCAAAGGTCAACAATTACATTGGTTTACGTAGTTGATGTGGCGTAGTAAGGACCAAATTATGGATTTTTTTTACCTACAGACCTATTTGCGGCGGTTCTTTGATAAAAACCGCTGCAAATAGGTATAAATTTTGGATTTTTAATTAAAATTTACAAATATAATGCGGCATATATATTTATGTTGGAATCGCCGCATATTAATTCAATAATTTGCGGCGTATATTGTATGACCTGCTGCATATTAATTAGTTTTTATGGCATATTTTTTACGCCGCAAATTAAATAGATTAATTTGTTGCTATCCCAATTGCTGCTAGCCTTTTGACGCCGCATATTGTACTAAAAAATCCGCCGCATATTTAATAATTTCTACTAGTGTATATACGGGAGACTTAAGAACTTGGCCTTGAGTTTCTCCTTGATAAAGCTCCTATAAATCTCTTTATATTTGGTTTGATCATGTTGTACTAGAGTTTTTAAGATGTTGATTACTACTTTGTTGCCACATAAGAGCTCGCAACTTTCCTTAAGTCGTAGGAAGCCAAGCTTAGTTAGGAGCTTCCTTAACCATAAAACCTTGGTAATTTCCTTAGCAATACCCCTAAATAAGGAATCTAATTATTTTGAGGACTACTTCCATGCAGTCACTTTGAGGTTTGTGCATGAATTGACTTACTACCCCCAATTCATTAGCAATATCAAGTCTTGTACGAGATAAATAAATGAGTTTTCCTATTAATCTCTGTTATGAGGTCTGGCTAGTCAATTTAGTTCCATCAACAAGTTGGACCCCAAAATTTACTACCATGGGAGTCTGTAAGTTTCTAATCCACTATTTTTGTTTCTGTAAGTAGGTCTAGGATATACTTATTTTAAGATATAAGGATCCCTGATCTGGACCATAAAACTTCAATTACTAAGAAGTATTTCAGATTCCCTAGATCCTTTATCTTGAATTCCTTGAACAATTTTCCCCTTAGTTCCCCAATCTCTTCGGTATCACTTCTTGCCAAAATCATGTCATCCATATATATGATTAGGCATGTGATAAGGTCTCCCCTCCTTTTCAGAAAAAGAGTGTGATCTGAGTTACTATAACGGTAGCTATATTTATTCATGACCATTGTGAATCTTTTAAACCATGCCTTGGGGTACCATATAAAGATTTCCTTGACTTGCATCCTTCACTATTGGATAACCCTTCTAAAAAACTTAGAGGGACTTCTATGTAAACTTCTTCTTGTACTTCCATGCAAGAAGGCATTTTTTCACATTAAGATAATGAAGAGACATTCTTTGTTCGCTATAATCAAGAATAGTACTCATATGCTATCAATTTTTACAACCGAGGAGAATGTCTCAAAATAGTCAATGTCATATGTCTGAGTATACCCTTTCATAGCTACTCTTTCTTTATATTGATCAATAGAGCCCTCAACCCTAATTTTATGGTGAGGACCTACTTGCTCCCAACTAGTTGTTTTCCCGGTGGGAGCATGCACTTCTCCCAAGTACCAATTTTCTCCAGTGCTTCAATTTCTTCTTCCATGGATCTCTTTCATACATCACTTTGAAAGGCCTCTTTTGTAGTTTTTAGAACTTTCCCTAAGTTAAGTGACATATTGTACGTGTTATCAAAACTAGAAAATTTCCCATCCTTATTTAATTAGTTATTGGTTACTGTGATTGTCAGGATTCATAGTTCTGCGTGTATCTTTTCGGGGTTCATAGTCGGGGATCTTTAAGAGCAGGGCACTCAACCTATACTATGTGTTCAGCTTCCTCAATATCAATCTACACAAAAGGATGATGAAGTACACAAGGATGGAGTACTTACCTCATGGGACTCAAACGAAGAAGATAATAAAGGTGGCATGAAGGATATTTCAAACTATGTTATGATATCAAAAGGAGGCTCAATAATTTTGCCCACTTTCTCTAATGGGACATGATCAATTAAGCCTAGACTAATCAACCAACTTAGTGGGTCACTAAGACTTTCTCCATAATGACTAGGATGGTTGTGTAGAAATACTCGATTTAAAGGAAGTCACAGTCCATAGCGGTGTAAACATGGTTAATTTATGGATCGAAGCATCAATACCCCATTTGATTGACACTATACCCAAAAAAGACACATTTGATTGCACACTAATCAAGGGTTCTGGTTGAGACATGGACATAGATTGTACACCCAAAAGCTCGAAGAGGAAGGAAAAAAGTGGAGGGTACCAGGAGATGAAGTGCTAATTGATCAAGAGGAGTTTTATAATTTTACCTTGGTAAGGAGGTGGTTAACTAGGTATACAACTATGGCAATAGCTTTAAGCTAAAAACTCTTAAGCAACTATGACTCAATCATGATGGCCCAGTTAATGTTTAAGAGAGTTCTATTCTTTGGTACGGCTACACCATTTTGTTGTGGAGTATCAAGACATGTGGTTTGATTACTATGTCATGCTTAGAAAAAAGTTGCTTTATATTAGCATTTACATGTCCTCCCTCATTTTTGGTTTGATGGAATTAAATTTTTTTTTCATACTGGGTTCAAATTAATGTATGGAATAAGACAAACTTATCAAACACTTTTTTCTTGATAAAGTAAGTCATATGGGTGCAATCATCAATTAATAATAAGAAATAAGAAAGTTTGTGATTCTTGGTTTTCGGGGCAGGTCCCTAGAAATTATAATTAACTAAAAGAAAAGGTAAATCTATTTCATCATTATTGGGTCTAAGGGATTGTTTGTGAATTTTAGCTTAAACACAAGGGTCACATGAAATTTTTTTTTTAGATTTATAAAGAGAAGGGAACAAGTGTTCTAAATACCCAACTGATGGGTGACCTACTCGGCAGTGCCAAGGCTAGACTTGTTGATCTATCATCCTATGAGCAAGCAAACCTCTATCTTAGGGAGCCACCTCATCCGTATAGTAGAGCTCATCATGTTCAGTCCCACAACTAATCATCCTCTGATCTAAAGATCCTATGTGTTGATTCATCTAAGTCCGCACCATCATCCAGTGTTCCACCCTCAAAACCTATAAAATATCCAAGCCCTAAACCAAAATCATTGAAGCACAAATAAAAGTTCTTTACCATATATGAAATAAGATGAGAAGAAAGCAAGGCCTAGTGAAATATCTCAGGGGGAACAATTACCCACACTCAAGGAATAGAAAGGGATAAAAACTCAAAGCAAGAGGAAGGGGGAAATGATGATGACTCAGATTATGACTACAAGTTGAGGACGAAATCCCCATAGATAATACTGAGAAGGGAAAGCCATCTGATGTCAACCTTGTTGGTTTTTTGAACATCATTTATTTTGTTGAGATATTTGAGATAAACCTTGTAGAGGTAAATGGCCTGATTACCACCTTGACTTTGAGAATCAACATGCTAAAATCCTAAAATGCTAAGTGTTCAAAGGACAATGGGAACTTCGATAACCACTGTAGGGAAATTGGAAGGGGTTGCAAAGGATCATCAAGCAACAAGTATTGCCGATCACAAGCTCATCTTGAACTGCATTGATGAGGTACCATTTGATGTTGTGGAGGAAGATCAAGATGGTGATCCCACTATTCCCACTACTCTAGCTGAAAAATGAACCCCATCCTAATCACCCTTGCCCAACACAAACTAGTTAAATAATCTAACTTTATGTATGCTACTCTTATTATTATTTTCCAATGGTCTTTATTTTGATAACTGGTAAGAATTTCCCAAAAATTTACTTAGCCTTTCTTTTTAGTTTTAAGGCCATATTTTGCTACTTTAAATTTTACTTTGTTTTCTATACGCCATATTTTGATAGTTGATAAGGTTTAGTTAAAATTATGACTTTTTTCCTTTTAAATCCATCTTATTTTGATGATGGGTAAATTTTAATTAGATTTTAATTTTTTTTTCTTTTTTTATGAATGCTTAGACTTTGTTTTCTCTTCTTAAATTTTTCATTTCTTACGCTTTATAAGTATTGCTTCTTACTTATAGCTTGCAAGAGTTTGTCATCACCAAAAAGGGGGAATATTGTTAATTCATCTAAGTGTTTTGGTTATGACAAACTCTATTCCTAATGGATTTTTACTTTTAGATGTGTGTAAATCATTGCTCTATGTTTCAGTGTAGGAGCCAAGTGAAGATGAGCTGTATCAACTATATTTAGTCTATCCATAAGAAGATTGAAGCATCCAATGAAAAGCATAGAAGCAATACATTCTCCTTGATGGAGCTTAAAGAGGAGTTCCATTCTCCTACAATGAGCTATTTCAAATTTGGAATGGTGCACTGGACTTCGAGTGAAGCCCAAGCTTCGTGGAGCAACCCTTGAACATGTCATAAACAATCTAAATACATTGATTTGAGTTAAACTCGGTCAAATGAGAGAGGTTCCGGGTATAAAATGGCCTAAACACTTGGAATCGTACGATATGAGTAAATATAGGTCAAATGGGATCAGTTTTGGGTAGAAAATTATGTATTTACCCTTCAACATGTCATAAACACCTGAAATACATGTATTTGAGTCAAACTCGGTAAAACGGTGCTGAACTTACACAAGTTTGAATATTGGACCATAAATCTTTCAACAATCTCGTTTTATCAACTGTTTTAGCACATTGCTCCAAAACATTGCCTTCTATATTAAATATTGGCTTCTTAGTTGCCATTGTAGTTCATTTGTTTAGAATATACGCCTCAAGTATTAATGCTATCAGTTTTGCCTTGCACACCCATACCATGCACCTACAAGGAATACCTAGCCTCTCAAACATCTTGCAAAAGTACTTAGTTTCTAACTTAATGGGATTAAAGAAAATGTATAATTATTGTTCTTATCCTAGATCCTTCTCTAATTGTGAAAATTTACTACCCACTTTAATTTCTTTCTTGAACTCTTCAACACCACATGAAAACAAGTATTGTCAACCTCATCTTCAATACAAGAACACCTTTCCATTTTAAATCAGCCCTTTTGTTCTAAGTGTATGTACTTTAAAACAAACATTGCTAAATTATGATTTTAATATCCTTAGAACAATGGGGTTAAGTTTAGAATAAGGGTGGCAGTAAACTAATAGGGTTAAGTTTTCCAAATTAGAATCGTAGTTTAATACAACAGAAGTGAAGAATAAAATAGTTTAATTAAGCTTTAAAATAATAGAACCGAGTTTTATGACATTTGATCATAAGTCTATAATATTAGACATTAGGTTAGAAATAATAGCACAAGCGTTAGAAAAATAGAGCAACTTTTTAGAACAATATAACAACTTTTAAGAGCATTAGTTTACTATTTTAAAGCAATGGGTTATAGAACCAATTCAATAGAAACTTTTTAGAACATTAGTTTACCTATGCTTTAATATTTAGAACAACTGAAGTGTTTCACATCCTTAAACCTAACTAGTGAACTTAGTATAATAAGACATTACTTAGAACAAAAAACCTCCTACTTAGAACAACGAAAACATTATTTAGAACAATAGAACTATATTTTAGAACAATCGTTGCTGAATTTAGAACAACAAAAGCCTTATTTAGAACATTGGAACTATAATTTAAAAAAATTATTGTCGAATTTAGAACATAAGTCACAAATTCTTTAGGACATGTCATTTCTCTTTCTTAAACCTAAATATAGTTGAATACAGTACTTAGTAAATTAAGACATTACTTAGAACAACCAAAGCTTTTTTAGATCAACGAAACTCTAACTTAGAACAACCGTTCATGAATTTAGTGCATCCTTAAACCTAAATTACAAACTAAACAATATTTAGTACATCAAGCCATTACTTAGAACAATAGAATCATTATTTAGAACAATGGAACTACAATTTATAACATGTGTTGCTGAATTTAGAACAAGGGTTAGAAATCGTTTACCCCTCTATTGACTTTGTGGGTGAAGATGATGCTTTCTCTTCAGTAATCCTTTTTATGAGATTTTGGTACCCATTTGTATTAGATTACGTATAATTAATGGGGAAAAAGATAAAAATTTGAGGGTTGTTTATCTTTACTTGACGTTTCCATGGTGTTGACAAAGGTTGAAGAAAGGAATTACGATGCACAAGAATGATAGTAATGGTGAACTTTGAGGAAAGGCTAAAGAAGCTTACGGTGTAGAAGAAGACAAAAAGTTTTTGGAGAAAGTGAAGAAATAATTTGACAACTTGGAAAAGTGCAAAATTATAGTGTTGCGATTATTTATGTGTTAGTTACTTATTTTTTCAAATCAACTTCTTTTGTATCATTTGTTGCGTTAATTACAGCTTTTCCATTATTTTCATCTCAAACCCCATCCGTTAGATTTGGCAAATAAATGGTGTAAGATAGGATCCTACATACTATAAGGTTCTCATATGGGGGGGGGGTCTCACAAGAATTTTGGCCCTTGAAGGGGTAAGATCTAGCACATAAGATTTCACGTAAAAAAAAGGGTTATTATAACGATGAAAAAGATCACTATGTGTACATAGAATATCATCTATTGGATTTATGAGATGAAGAGCCAAGATGCCTTCTCATCCTTCTCATTTTAAGTACCCTTTTTTATTTTAACTTTTCAATCACGTTCTTTCACTTGCTCTCAAATATTTTCAATTCAGTCACTTAAAATCTCTCTCACCGCACCCCAATTGTAATAGTTTAGAAGACTTTTAGTAACATCGAACCGCAATAATTTCAGATGAGGTAAATCTCTTTGATAATATGTACTGTCACTTAATTTTTCATGTTGTTTATTTGTGTATGTTTAGTTAATTTTATGTAAGTTAGAACGACTAAGTAGTATTAGTCATTAATTTATCTTGGTTAATTAATATTAATTAGTTTAAAGGAAAATGTCAAAAATTGATGGTCTTATAGCCTAATGAACCATCCAAAAATGACGTTTTTATGAAAGTAAAAACCATATGTTTCGAACAGTTTATATAGGTCTAGGGTTTTGTTTAATTTATTATATTTTAAAGCTAATTAATCTTAATCAATGCATTATTAATATTAAAAATATACAATTAGATGCATAAATTACATTTATAAACTAATAACATTTCTAAGATAACGATTCATATGTTACATTTCTACTCTAACGAATACGTTATTAATTTTAAGCAAAATATATAATTAGGTGCACAAATTATATTTATAAAATAATAGGAGAATTAGTGTAATTATATTTTAAAACTAATACATTAGATTTATAATATAATGATCTAATAATAAAATTGTTATTTAATATTAAACCTATGAAAACATAACTAAGTAGCTCATAAGAAAGTGAATATACACTAACATATGTCTTTCCCATTCTTTAAGTTAAGAATGAGAGAGAAGTAATTGTACTTTAACTTGGATATACTTATCCTTTAAGTTAAGAATAGGATAAATTATTAATTAAAGAATCGAGTGAATTTAATTAATAAAAAAGAGAAGAAAGTCCAGCCACTAGTAGTGGGTGCCTCTAAGATACCAACATTTATATTTTAGAGACCAAACTTTCTCGGTTGTTAGATTTAGGGTGTTTGGGAACCTGTTGAGATGAGTTTTGACAAAGAGTTATAAGCGAGATAAGTGAGGTGATGACCTCAAATTCCATAGCTCAAGCAAATCAAATAAGGAGACCTTTAAAGCTAATAAAGAACTTATATATTTACTAGTTTGTGAAACTCAATATTTATTAATTATTACTATGATGAGTGTATGTTTGTTGTTTCTTTTACGAGTTCTATATCCAACATTGAGTTGATATACATGTAGGTAATTTCTGTGCGAACTCAAAAACCGGTAAGATCTTTCCTTGTGTCCAGAACTTGTGACATATTGGTTTCAAAAAGTAAGTTTTCAATATTTAATTATTAAACAAACTTTTACTCGATTGGTAATATTTTTGCTCCACTAAAAAGTATTTTGGGTATAATAGTGTGTGCTCAATTATGCTAATTTTGTTCTTTGAATCTGTTTTAGTGGGGGTAAACTTATGAGTAGGTTTTAAAGTAAAGATTGTTTATCATTTCAGATATATCAAGGGAAAGTGAAAAAAAATGTAATTTCCTTTATTTAAGCTCTAAAAGTTAACTAAGTGTTCATAAATATAATTTTATTTCCTTTATGCATTTAATAAGAGTTCATTTTTAAGCTTCTTTTAAAAGCTATATTTAGTTTATAATTGAGGGTTACGTTTGTGGTACAAAGCCTTGTATTTTGTTCAGTAAACGAGGTTAATCACATTTCCTTAAGGATTATTGTAGAAATTTAGATGCGATTAGCGGAATTACAAGAAACATTTTCTTAGCATCAAATCAGGATTTCATGCACATAATAATATGAATTATCAATATAAAATAACATACCCTTGATGCATGAATTTTTCAAAGTAAAAGGGTATGTCTTTCAGAGATTTTAGAACATCAATCGAAGTTTCTCTAGTATTGATCCACAAGCAATGATCGGACCTCCCATGTATGCTTGTAGTGAGTTAAGAATAATTCTAGATTGTTTTTTAGGGTTTTGGTTTAGCGTGGAGGCAAGCTGAACATAGAATTAGGGTTAATAACTCAATATGTATATATTTATATATGTTAAATTTACATAAATAACTATTTACATATATGTATCATTTACATACATGATTATTTACATTTATAACTTTGTGTTTATTAAGTAACTAAAAGTTCTTTAAAAAAAAAGTAACTAAAAGTGACTTAATTAACCTAATTAATTCGATTGCAACTCCCATAAAATTATATTGGATTTGTCCAATCACTTGCTTATATGTGTGACCTCATAGGACTCGATTGAAGTTAGTACTACATCAAATCTAATTACCATATATTTTATAGTCGATTTCTAGAAAACACTATCACCTAAAATAACCAAATATTATTATCTCTATAATGATTCCTAATTATATTTAGTTTATTCCACTTGTTGAGGATATTTTCTTCAATTTCCCACTTATTTGAAAACAAGTGTGCAACCATAAACTTCTTAAGTCTCTTAAAGTCTAATTTAATAGTATGATGACATCTCATGTCATCCATACTAAGGTTCAAATTATTTCTTGAAATTCGAGTTTGTATTGTCAAAATAAATGATTAACTCGTAATCCATTTGAGCATGGCCATGCATTTTTCAATTCTTAGTCTTCAAGAGGCCTAAGACACCAATCCTAACAATTAGAAAGACTTATTCATCTTGTGCAACCAAAACTCCTACTTAAATTTTAGCAACCTTGAGTATTCCCTTTATAACCTCTTTTTATGGCACGACACTTAAAAATGTCAAAGGCATACAAATCACCAAATGAAAATAGTGTTGTACTCATGTCAAAGGAATCTACTAAATATAATAATAAAATTCTTATAAAAAATTTAAAGAATATTAAGAAGGTATATCCAATATGTATCCATATATATATACATGTAAATGACTATACATTTCCATATCTCTATATCCCAAGAAATAGAGCTACCAATCAACTTATAAACTAGCCCTTGAATAAATCATTTATGCTTAATTAAATGATTTTGAATATGGAATAATATTATTTTATAACTTTGGTTCACACAATAGGGTTTCATTTATCAAATCACATATTTGAAAAACCTATCAAATGTTATAGATAGGACATTTTATTTAATACCAAACCATAGTTAAATAAGAATAATCATTTTATTGATAAACGTAAAAAAATATTTAAGTCTTTTTTGCTTGTGACTCAAAGCATATGAAATATATTATTGAGTACATATCATAGCATACATAATAGACCCTATTGTTGAGGAATAAGACACATTACTCATTCTCTTAGTCTCATCAATGTTCGAAGGGCATTAAGTCTTACTCAATGATAACCCATATTGCACAGGGAGGAAACCTTTTTTAGAAGTTTCCATATTAAACCTAGCTAGCAGAAACTTATCAATATAAGTTCTTTGACTAAGTCTAATCAATCATCTAGATTTATCTGTATGGATCTTGATCCCTTATGTGTACTCAACTTCTCCAAGGTCTTTCATAGAGAAACAATTCTTTAGCCATTTTTTGACTAAGTCAAGCATGGAAACATTGTTTCCTATGAGCAATATGTGATCTACATATAAAACCAAAATAATATACTACTCTCACTATACTTCTTGTATACACAAGTTTCTTCTTTAAATCTAAGAAAACCAAACTATTTGATTGCCTCATTAAATAAAAGATTCTAAGTCTAGGATGTTTGCTTCAATCCATAGAAGGACTTTTGAAGCTTACATATCTTCCTAGGATTTCCAATATCCTTAAAACCCTCAGGTTATGTTATATACATATCCTCTTTTAAGGACTAATTCTAGAAAGTAGTTTTGACATCCATTTGCCAAATTTTATAGTCATAAAAGGCAGTTATTGTTAGGAGAATCAGAATGGATTTAAGCATTATGATAGATGAAAAGGTTTCATCATAGCCAATACCAAGAATTTGTTTGGATTCTTTCGTAACTACTCTAGCTTTAAAAACATCAATGTTTCTATTCATGTTTGTTTTTAATTTGAAAACCCATTTGCATCTAATAGTTGTAACCCCATCAGGCAAATTAACAAAGTTTCATACTTTATTTTCAAACATGGATTTCATTTCACATTTCATGGATCCAAGCCATTTTTCAAAGTTTTGACTCGAAAAGGCTTCTTTGTATCTAGTATGTTCCTCAAGTTCTACAATCAATATTTATTTACTTTTGGTTAATAAGAAATCCACAAACTTCTTTGGTGGGTTTCGTGGTCTACTAGACCTACATAGGGTAGCAACAGGAGAAATTTCCTTCTCAATAATTTGAGAATTTTTGCTCGAATTAGATTTAAGTGGAGTATTAAGAGGCTCATGCGTTGAATACACTTCCTCCAGCATAAGATTTCCTTGTATGAAGTATTATTTTAAAGACAACCCTTCATTTCATACTTTTTGACTTAGGGATGTCTAGCTTATGTTAGAATTCCTAATCATAAAAGAGTGAAACTTGCAAGTAGAGCATATGAGTGTGTATTTGTTGGATACTCCATGAAAAGTGAATCCTATAAATTCTTTGATTTGAATGCACGTGTGATTATTTAATCTAATGATGTTGACTTATTTGAAAACAAGTTTCCCTTTAAATCCAGAATTAGGGGGAGGGACACATCCTCTTATATTATTTCGGAAATTAGAACTAGAACTCCAAATTTGGAGCCTGAATATCAAGTTAAGAAAAGCTAACAGACTAAGATGGCTAAAAATTATGGCCTTGCTTTTGTTGTGCCTAATGTAGAGGAGGATCCTTCAAGCCTTCAAGAAGCCTTAACCTTAGTAGATCGATGCAGATTTATGGCAAGAACTTGTAAATGATGAGATGGAATCTCTTGTATCCAATCAGATATGCCATTTAGTGGATTTACCACTAGGTTGTACAACAATTAGTTGCAAGTGGATCCTAGAA
Organism: Dysphania ambrosioides; assembly: GCA_026401315.1. Classification (NCBI taxonomy): domain Eukaryota; kingdom Viridiplantae; phylum Streptophyta; class Magnoliopsida; order Caryophyllales; family Amaranthaceae; genus Dysphania; species Dysphania ambrosioides. The sequence goes on along the minus strand of CM048659.1, from coordinate 7,253,999 downwards.
AGGAAACTGAAGGTTTATGGCTCAGTTGATAAGTACAAAGATCGTCTTATAGCTAAAGGATATAGATAAAGGGAGAATGTAGATTTATTTAATACTTATCAACTATAACTAGAATAACATCTATAAGAGTACTAATATCTCTTACAGCTGTTCATAATCTTTTAGTACATCAGTTGGTTGTTAAAATAACATTCCTGAACGGTGAGCTTGAAGAAGAAATCTACATGGACCAACCAGAATGATTTGTGATTGCAGGGCATGTGCATAAAGTATGTAAGTTGGATAAATCCCTCCATGGTCTTAAAGAAGCTCCTAAGTAATGGCATGATAATTTTGATAATTTGGTCATCTCACATTGATCTATAGTGACAAAGGCATATATATAAAGTTTGAGAATAACATTTACACTATTATTTGTTTGTATGTTAATGACCTATTAATTTTTGGTTTGAATATTCACGCTATGAATAATATGAAGTCATTTCTAAGCTCAAAATTTGACATGAAAGACCTAGGGGAAGCGAGTATAACCCTTGGAGTTAAGATTACTAGGTTTGAAAATGGAATTTCTTTGGATCAATCTCATTATATTAAGAAAATTCTAAGGAAATATGGTTACTATGACTGTAAACCTACATGTACTCCTTATGATCCTAGTATAAGATTGTTCAAGAACACTAGTGATGTAGTAAGGTAGTCAGAATATGCAAGCATCATATCATTGATAGTCTTTGATATGCCACTAATTGTACTAGACCCGACATTGCCTATGTCGTGGGATTACTTGGCAAGTTTACTAGTTATCCTGGTATAGAGCATTGACACACTATTAAGAAGGTCATGAGGCACATAAAAAGGACAATGAACCTAGGATTACATTATGAGAGGTTTCCTGTTGTCCTAGAAGGGTATAGTGATGTCGAATGGAATACCTTATCAGATGACTCTAAAGCTACTAGTGGATAAATTTTCACTAAAACGCTAGTGGAGATGTATCTTAGAAGTATAAGAAACGTACTATTTTGACTTAGTCCACCATGGAGTCAGAAATGGTAAAACTTGCTATAGCAAGTGAAGAAGTAGGTTGGTTAAGAGGCTTACTAGGTGAGATTCCTTTATGGGAAAAACCGTTGCCAACTGTGTTGATCCATTGCGATAGTACCGCGACTATTGCTAAAGTTGGGAACCAATATTACAATAGTAAGAGATGACAAATAGGTCATCAGCACAACACTGTGAGGGAGTACCTCTCAATTAGAGGTGTTAGAGTGGATCATGTACACAATGAGAATAATCTAGCAAATCCTTTAACAAAAGGATTAACTAGAGAGAAAGTCCATAATTCTTCTAAAAGAATGAGACTATTGCCACTGAGATGAGTCACACATAATGATAACCCAACCTATAGACTGGAGATCCCAAGAAATAAGTTCAATGGGTAATAACAAGTTATGGAGTGATATGTGTGGATTATGCTATGGGGTTCAAATCATAAATTCCTAAAGAGATTAAGGATGAGTGAGGAACTCTTAATGAGATCTAAACTCTATTTGGAGTGGAATACCAAGCTACAAGAGTACTCTTGATAGACTTACTTATGTGAATGTGGGAGTGAGACTGTTTCCTATGAAATATTTGTGGCAACATTTTTAGAGCTTTCACTATACTGGGATAGACGTTCATGGCCGTAATTGTACGGGTCTAAGAAAACATTTGGAATAGGTTGTGTGTGGTACATTATTAGAGATAGAGTTAAAAACTATGAGTTACCCTATTTGAATATGAATTTCACACACTACACAAAAGTTCAAGTTGGAAGACACTTTTATTTATGCGTGATCTATATATGTTAGGAAACTACTTGATAATGTTTTACAAATTCAAGTGGGGAATTGTTGAAACTTTGTTCCTATATGTAACTTTTACTTTGTCCTACATTGGTGGTTGAAAAGGTGTTTAAAGCACCTTATATAGAAACATGTTAACTAACTAGGGTGTGACCCAAGGGTTATCCCCTTCTATGGAAGGAGGAAAGGTCTAGGAATCCAATCAACACACACATGCGCGAGCACACCATGCCATGTTGAGTCGTGCCGGGTTAGGTTGGCTCAAGACTTGCAAGCAACATGTTATCTTTTTGTACCACTGCAGACTCAACATTCTTTTAGAAGATAAGCTATATTTTGCTTTGTCTCGCAGACGCAATGTTTTTTTTTTTTGCTTGACAGAAGGTATCACGCTGCCTAGCAGACTGTCTTCTTCAGACGCTTAGCTATTGGTCTGCTCTATTTGGTTTTGGTATGCAACAGTTACAGTTTTAATGTCGGTTTTAACTTACTTACCAAATCTTATTTTAATGTTAATGGTTATATTAAACCGTGATTTACTGCTTACTAATGGATAATGTCTTAATCAAATCGGTTATTTTCCTCTATAAGACAGTGCTTCGGGCATTAGTTTTGGGCAACTCTAAAAAACCTATCTCTTTCATTTTTTCTTCTATAAAAGAACGAGTTGTTCCTATCTTTGGGTGTTCTATTGTCCAGTGTTCTTGTGCAGAGTCACTAATATCGCTGTTTTGTCCTGGGAAACATCCCTCTAGTATGATTTGCTTGCACATTAAAAAGGAAACACAGTGAATGTTATAAAGAGAGTAACATTGTATGCGACTCAGCCTTTCCCATAACACTATTCTTGTTATTTTGCAGTAGTGTTTACAACAATAAGGGTCAATTTTTTTACTCTGCCAACCTGGTTTCAACCCTTTGGAAGAGATGATGTTTATATTGCAAACACAATCCAAAGAAAACGAGATTTCATACCTATTTATTCAAGGGTGGCAGGACTAGGTCCGCGGCCCACCTCCGGGCAAAGTCAGCCAGTCATTTTACCTTTTAATGCTCTTGTAGTTTAACTTTGTGTTTCAATTTTCCATGTTTTAGGGGATGTAAAAAAAGCAAAAAAATAAAAAAAGTATGAACATAAGGTGTATTATTAAGAAATATTCAGTAATTAATAGTATGAATATAAGGTGCATTGCAGCCTCTGGAGACTCCATATTCCGTAGTAGTACATAACATTCTATATTTTATGATGCCTCTATATAGTGCCACTCTGTTAAGAGGCATCGTACCTTCGACTCCATTGTAGCTTCTTTCACAACTTGGATTCGCCGTCTTAGTTTCGTATGATTTTTTATCATCTCCCATTGGTGATGGCTCTTCTACATTACTCGCGAATCTTATTCTTCTCTTGCATTCACACTTTCTATATCCTGGAAGGATGGAAATAAAAACTGAGATATATCAGAAAAAAAAAACAAAAAGAATTTTTTTTTTAACAAAAACATGGCTGAAGTGGACAAGGTTTTGTTTACCTCCTATAGTAATCTAAGAAGGGTTTTTTTTTTTAATTTTTATTTTCACCTTAAGGAAAGAAGAGAAATAGTGGTAAAAATATAAATATTATAAAAAAATCTATTATTTTACTTTATGTTATAATAGGGCTAAATGTAAAACGGAAAAGAATTTTGTGAAACGCCTTAGTAACACAAAATAAATAAATAAAAAATTTAGAAAACGAAGGGATTACGCTATATCAATTTAAAAGGACGGTATCTATTAGGGGTGTGCAAAATAATCGTAACCATTAACTCTAATCGTTAACCGTATATAGTTGTTTCATATTAACAGTTATTTTACCGAACCGTTAACCTTACGATAATAAAAATTTTTGTACCGGTTAACTAATATTATTGTTTTAAAAAAACTAAATCTAAAAGGCTAAAACATAAATAAATGCCACAAGTTTTTTTTATGCACGATCAAATCTTTGTGTAAATATGTGTTATTATCATTGTAGAAGACTCAAATGAGCTAAGAAATCATACAGGTAGTTTTACAATATTAGGTGTAAAAGTGCAAAAAACAATGGAATAAAAACGATTAGCTGTTAACCATACTGTTAAATACCAGTTAACCGTTTATCGGTTACCATTACTTAACGGTACGGTTATGGTCAGCCCTTTTTCAATAACCCTTATAAAGTGTATAAAATTTCACAAGCATAACATTAAAAAATTATACAAAAATTTACCAAATTCGAAATCAATCCTCTTCATAAAATCCGAAAGAAGGCGTTTGTGAATTTGGAGGGAAAGGAGTGCTACACTTCCTGAGACGGCAAAAACTGCCATAAATCCCACGCCCGAGCCGTCCATTTTCCTTAATTATATGCCTTCTCCTTCTCAAATAAATTTACAACCAAATTCAATACATCACCACCAATAATGAACATTTAATTCAGAAAGAAATTAAGAAAATTGAAAACGAGATAGGCATAATTTTGTATATAGTTTGATAATTAATGAGCCATATGGACGGCTATTGAGTTTTTTTTTTTTTTTTTTTTTTTTTTTTTTTTTTTTTTATCAAAAAACATGCATTATAGGAAGGGAGCATATAATTATGAAGCCTCATAAAGTAATGTAATGGTGTGTCTATGTTTGGGTGTAAACAGATGGCTTCTAAACTATAGCATCATTTTTTTTTTCATCTTTAATTTATTCCCCTCCATACAAAAGCTCTCATCGCTATCTCTTTCTAATAAAAAGGGTTGCCACCAAATGTAGGATGTTGGATTCTATTGATATGATTTCAAAATTATTTGGAAGTTAGAGAGTTAGTGGCTAGCAGTACTTCGTATATTTGCTTTAGCCAGATAAGGTGTAATATAACATATAACTCAAAAGCTCATGATCATGGGTGTAATAAGACATATAACTCAAAAGCTCTTAATTATGGTTAGAGTTGTTAAAAATTGATCCGACTAAAATTAACGATCTAAATCTACAATGAATTAACTTGATCTATACTCGTTTTATATGTAAAATTGGTGATATGTAACCCTACTAGATATTAACTAACAACCAACTTAATTTTTCTATTATATGATTTGAAATCAAACTTGCACCCCATCCGATATAAATCGATAAATGATTTGAATTGATTTGATATTGATGCAAATCCAAAATGACCCTGACTTGAATCAAACTAGAAATTGATTATAATTTGATGCAACCTATTATGGACTCGACAAGTAGTGACTCGTGACCCATTTTATTTCGATTCATTATTGACCCGACTCGCTATGGACCAAATTCATAATAATTTATAACCTGATTTGAGCAACTAGTTTTTGACTAGATCATACACCTATTTAAAATTAGAAGTCAACTTAACCTAATTTTTACTTAATCCAAATTTGACTGAAATATGTTTAATTACTTAAAATTAAATTTAAGGCTTAATTTATTTAAAATGTTAAAAATATGCAGACTTGAACCAATATTATTAGTTTAGTAGAATTGTGTTAACATGATAATGTTTCAATTTCTATATACTAACATGTTGATAGTCACCTCCAACCCAAATCTGACCTGAACCCAAAAGTAAATTATTGAATATCCCAAATGATTTGACTAATTGACTAATTGTGTTAACATTCCAAATGACTTGACCCGAACCCGACTCGAGCACCCGAATTAACAGCTCTAATATGCATGGTATTGTAATGTATATATCCAAATAATGTATCATATCCATTTGCTTCTATTTATCTAATTTGAAATATTGACACTATTTGTAATTATCAAATTTTTTAGTTCCTTTCAATAAGTTCTACAATAATATCAAAGTTTCATGAATACGTGAGAAAAAAATATTAAAGTCAAATATGTACATTAATAAATATGTCAACTCAAAATAAAAAGAATAAAAGAAAACAAATATAATAATAAAATTTAAATCCTCTCGCATTATTCTATGCATACATAGGCTCTTCAAATGAGCATGGGAAAAAAGAAGGTATCATAGGAAAGGATGTAAAATTGCATTAGGATGTACGAAGTACAAAGTACCACGAAACCAAGAAAGTGTGATTATTATTGTCGTAAATATATCGTCATAGAGGTGGCCAATGGGCCGGTTCAGCCCCGACCCGACCCCACTCGGCCCGCTGGAAGCCCGACCCCAACCGGCCTGCTGGAGGACCGGGCCAAGCCCGGTTTGACCTGGTTTTCTAGTGGGCTAAATACGAATCCCAAATTTCTAACCCTGACCCTATTCAATTCGGTTTGTGAACCTCGATTCGGCCCACGAACTTGGACCGAACCGGCCCACTGATTTGGACCAGCCCGGCACGTCAGCCTGACCCGACCCGTTAAATTCGGTCGAAATAGCCGTTGCTTTGTGACCGTTTGTAACCGTTGCAATGAACCCTATATAAAACCCCTCAATTTGGTTTTCAATCCTCACAAACTCACTCTCAATCTCTCAATTAATACTAAATACAATTAGCTTACTTATTAGTATTAATCTTCTTCTTAATTACTCTTTTAATCTTTATTAGTTATCTTAATTACTTTGTTTATTATTCTTAAGTTACTTGTTTACTACTACATTTCATAAAAGGCTTCAAGAGGTAGACTCAGCATGAGCAGCTCCTTCGATGATACCACGATATTTGCTCAAAACTTGGAGCAACAACTTTTCTGTACTTCTGCTGCTCAAGTTTCTCAAACTCCAACTTCGCAGATGCGTCTGCCTCCTTCTATTCCTCAAGGTAACTCTTAAACTTCGGCGTTTGCTCAAAACTTGGAGCAACAACTTTTCGGTACTCCTACTGCTCAAGTTCCTCAAACTCCAACTTCGCATATGCGTCTGCCTCCTTCTACTCCTCAAGGTAACTCTTAAACTTTGGTGTTTGCTCAAAACTTGGAGCAATAACTTTTCGGTACTCCTACTGCTCAAGTTCCACAAATTCCAACTTCGCAGATGCGTCCGCCTCCTTCTACTCCTCAAGATAGCTCTTAAACTTCTAATTAGTTAATGTTGATATGAAAACTATTTAGTTTAATTAGATTATTTGATTACTTATGTTAGATTATTTGATTATGTTAGATTAAGTTGTTGATATTTAATTAGTTGATAATGTTGAAGTTATGTTAAATTATTTGCTTAGTTATGTTAAATTACTTGATTATATTATATTTGGTTGATTATGTTAATTAAATAATTAGTTAGTTAATAATGTTAGTTTTTGGCTTAACTTGATATGAAATGAATGTGAAGGTGAAGGTGAAGGTGAAGATGATGAAGGTGGAGTACCCGAGTCTACTAACTGTAGAAAGAAATCTTCACCTGTGTGGCTATATTTTGAGAAGGTCCTAATGGCCGACGTTAATTCCAAAGGGAAGAAATTCATGTGCTATTGCTTGATATGCAAGCAACAAGGGAAGAAGACAATAACTTCTTATTCATGGAAGACCGGTTATGGGATGGGGACATTATCCCGTCACTTGACCGGAGTACACAGAATAAAATTGGAAGCATCTGAATCCACAGGCGCAACAGAATCTTCAAGTCAGACACAACTACACGGGTATATGAGTTCCATGCCCGGAGAAGGTATGCCTTTTATGTATAACAGAGATAGGATAATTGATGAAATGGCTAAATTTGTGATTGCAGATGAATTACCATTTAGCTATGGTGAGAGTCCGAACTTTGAACATTTCGCTAGAACCTCTTTACAACCCGCTTATAGACGTTTCCCTAGGAACACGCTTAAACGTCATACCCAAACTGCTTATTACATAGAAGTAGCTTAATAGAAATGTTTTGCACTTTTAACGGTCGTATTAGCCTTACTAGTGATACATGAACCTCTTGTTTCGGGGAACCTTTTCTTTGTGTAACCTTCCATTGGATAGATGATGAGTGGTACATTAAAAAAACATATCATTTGCTTTGAAGTTATGGAGGAGAGACATACTGGTTACAACCTTAAGGTAAGGACAATAGAATGTCTTAAGACCTTTCACTTGCTTGATAAAGTTTTTTCCCTTTCCTTGCAAACACAAAATGTATAGATTATTTAATATTGGAACCAAGCTTAAATTTAATAAACAATGGAGAGATATTGCATGTTCGTTGTTGTGCGCATATTATGAACCTCTCGGTTCAATAAGGTTTAGCTGAGTTAAGTGACTTACTTAACCCTATTAGGAGTGTAATTAGATGGATTAGGATTACGGCCTCGATTAGAAGGAAGTATATGGCCTTGTGTAAGGAAAGAGGCCTTAAGAAGAGATAATAGAGTCTTGATACACCAACCGTTAGAACTCAACTTATAGACTGTTAGATGATGACATTAAATACCGTGAGGTTTTGACCATTATTTATAATGAAACCCGAGCGACTCTTGATGAACTTATTGTTGATTTCCATTGGAATACCGCAATTTACATCCGTGATATTTTACTAGCATTTGACCATGCAACTAAAATGTATAAATGTTTTATCTAGTTTATATGATCATTATGCTTTTATTTTGCACCTTCCAAAAATTTATCATCGTCTAGTGGAAGTTCTGGTACGCGATGGAAGCCAGCATTTGGTAGAATTTTAAAAAAATCAAAAACATCGGCTTCTTCTTCACTTTATATTATTAACGAATACCTTTCTTACCAACATGAAATCGATGCAAATTTTTCAATTATTAAGTGGTGGTGCGATCACGAACGACAATTTTCCATTCTGGCGAGAATCGCAAAGGATATCCTTGCAATTCCCGCCTCCTCTATTGCTTCCGAGTCTGCTTTTAGTGCAAGTAGACGAGTATTTGACGAGAAGAGATCCCGCTTATCTCCGGAGAGCATAGAAGTATGCGTATGTAAGAAAGATTGGGATTAGGCGGAGCATAGAACCCAAGGATTGAGGGAGGAGGACAACAACGAAGACGAGCCTTGGATGATGATGGACACCAGCGAATCAAGCGACAACGCAACAGGTGAAGGAGGTTCGGACCCCTTAGGAAACTGTCCCTGGCTAGGCTAGGCACCTCTCGAGGTACGAAACAGAACTATGTGGGCTTTGATTCCTTCGGGATACGTAGACAACTTAATTTTGAAAATCAATATTTAATTATTTAATTAAATTTTGATTTCCTAAATTAAGTGCAAGCCCTTTCTTTTTCCACCAACCCCCAAACACATGTTTAATTAAATTTATTTTTATAAAAGGTTAATTAGTTTATTTAGTTTATTTGCTTTAATAATATGTAAATATGAAATTAGGTAAATATACGTACTTAGTTTAATAATACATAATTATCAAGAAAAAAAATATAAAACGACCTTATTTAAAAGTTTAAAAACGCTTAATAATACATAATTACAAGTAATTAAAAGTTTAAAAAAAATTTAGTAATACATAATTACAAACGTTTAATTACATTCAAACATTTCCTTTATTCTAATTTGTAAATGTATTTATATGTAATTCGTTTTGATTCGATTCAGTTCGTGATTCGGTTTTCGATTCGTTTTGACTCGGTACCGAATCACCCAACCCCAACCCCAACCCCAACCCTGAACCGGCCCGGCCCCAGGACCGGTCCGGTCCCGATTCCCCCGGCCCAGCCCAGCCCACACGGACCGGACCGGTGGCCACCCCTATACCGTCATACTGTTTGTTATCTTCTTCGGTTGTTTTGGCTCTCGTTCATATGGGAATATTATGTTACAATAGTTACAATATTACTTAAACTTAGGTATGAGATAATAAAATACCCCTTCAATATCTAAATGAAATAACAAGAATTATTTTACTGTCAATTTTTTTTTTACTCCTTTAAAGCATAGATTATTGTATTTTAATCTTTATTAATAATGAAAGACTTCGATTTCTTATAAAACCCTTAAAGAGCCATAGTATACAACACCTCCAAAACATTTTATTTTGAGTTGCTTCCTATGTTAAGTATATCAACCAAGAGCTCTTGTCACCTTCTCCCTTTCTCATTTTGTTTTAACATTTTGTTTTAACGATAAATTTAAATAATATAACGCTATTTACCGTCTAATTTTTTCTTAAATCATCCATAAAAAAAATTATTTTCCCTTTCTTTTCCTTGTATTTACATTACCATCCTCCACTTCCTTCAACCTCCATAGCCACTTCTTCCCCTCCACCTCGCCACCCACATTAGTCAGCCCGCCATAGCCACCTCCAACCACCCATTGCCATCGACCGACACCACTTCGGCAAATTTTCGTCAGTATCCAATGTCTTGGCCCGTCACCGTTTTCCTCTTAGGTATTTTTTCTAAAAAAAAAATTATTCTCGCAATTGTTTATTAAAATGACTAGCTTTGGGACTAGTCGATAACTCGCCTCAGGGCATATAAGACGATCCATACCAGAATTAGTCATCTTTCTACGATTAAATAGTTATTTGAAGTTAAATTTGTGTTTTTTTATTTTTATCCACCCAAAGCAACGAAAAGTCTCAAAAATACAAATAAAAAAATATAGTCTGTTCCGAACTCTATTCCCGTAAATATTATGCTTCTCAAATCTCAACTTGTAACTATTGTATCATTCAGATTGGAGTTCATTAAATGCTACTCTTTTTGGTATATCAAAGTCTTCAAAATCTTGGAAATATATCAGATTGAGTAGTGTGTTTTTCTACTTTTTTTTACATTTGAGAATGAATAAATCAAAATTTGTGGTTGTATCAAAGTTGGTTAATCTTCCAAGAAATGAAAATGAATATTTGAAGTATTATTATAGTATTATCTATTAATAAAAAAAAATTGTGGAGTTAAACGTCAGGTAATCTTCTAAGAAATAAAAGAGGTTCCCAATTGCATAAACACACTAACCAAATTTGTTTTCGTTTGGAGCACATTTAGTAATGTTTTTTGTGCGTCGAAATGTTCAACGTTGAGGCGGTTTATATTCTATATAACATACAAAAATATGTTTAAGACAAAATTATATAAGGAATATAATATTTTAGTGCATTGGGTCTTCATTATACGTCAATTAGTAAATGTTTGAATATTACCACTATGTAACGTGCAGCAGAAGCATTCTCATTAGATACTACTTTTTCAAGAAATAATGATGCAACTTTTTCAACGTTCAAGGTATTCTCTTTCCTATATATGTGGAATTGTGTTGTAAGGGCTTTAATTGTCCTAATCATGTTCGCAATATCCAGCATATTTGGAAAGCCTCGTTTAGAGAACTTATACCAATATGGCCTAAGCCATTAACTCCCTAACCGAGAAAAAACCTCTAAGTCATACACTATTCCAGTATGAAGACATGAACTGACCTCAAACTGCAAAGCCAAGGAAGAATAACCAAAAATCGAACCACCCTCTCTCACCCTCACACTATCATCCAGAGAAGCAATTATCTCCCATCCCATTTCCACCATACCCATAAATTTGTTCCACACGCCATCCACTTGGAGGGTTATAGAGGTAGTACCCTAAAGACCCAGTCTAATCGAAGCCACATCAAAACCAAGAGGAGGCTGATAGCATGAAATCTCACCCTTCTCTTGGTAGTATAAGAAGTGTGATTGTCAAGACACTCAACTATTAGAGATAAACACATGCCAACATCCCTTACCGGACTTAGTTATTAAACACTTGATCATTCCTATTTGTCTTAAGATTCCAAAGAGAAGCCACAAATATATAGCACTAGTCGAAGGCTCTCTATTCCATTCATGCTATACAAAGATGAATATGGTGGGAAAAGACAATCCTGAAAGGATTAACACTTACTAGAATTTGGGTGTATAGTCAAAATCCACTCCTCCAAACCTTAATTGCAAATTAAAGGGGTAAAATCGAAAAACATGAACAACCTCTGCCACATCGAAACCACACTCATGACTTTCCAACTAAACCCCCTCCATCCACTCTTATGAAACTGTTGCATCACTGAGACTCGTAAGCAATATCCAAAGAACATGCAACCTTTTTGGCTTCACAATTATATGCCATAGCAGTCTGAAAAACCCATCGCGAGTCTCATATAATCCATTTGTGTGACTTTATGAAAGTAAAAATTAGGATTACTTTTGATATATTTCACTGTTGAGTTTAATTGTTTATAGATGTTGAACCATTCAATACTAAATATTTGTACTCCACAACTGAACGAGAACGACTCTTAAGGAATGGAGTAGAGCTTGCCATAATGCCATGGCCAATGAAGCTAACGAAATACGAAAACATTACAATAATTCCTGAGTTTTTAGGCTAAGCATAAAGACCTTTAAGAGAAGAAAAAACTTAATTCTTTACCATACATGCGGACATTTCATCAATACATACATCAAATCTCCATCGTACAGTATACTGACTGCAAACAATTGCTTAAGAATCTCAAACCCATAATGAGAGATCTATCGTACACTTGAGTTTTACCGACTTCAAACATCAAAAACCAACAGTACAAATAATATGAACACAAGTGACCTTGAATGATCACTGAGGGAAGAGAGCAAACAAGAAACTTTTATCTACAAAATACAAACACAAATACAAAAACAAAATATCAACAATTACTTTATCTATCGACCATCAACAGAGGTAAAGGACTCAGCAAACCCTGTAGGCCTAGCAGGGATACTAGCGTTGCTATCTTCAAGATCCGTATAACTCGTGTCTTTCCCTTCAGCTTCCTGCCATCCCTTCACCATCTGATTTAGGGGGAGACTATAATCGATTCCAGAATAATCGTCGGTATCATCATCCCATGGCTTCCAAATCTCAACCAGTGGGGCCAGTACATTGACAGCATGGCCCATATCAGGTCGTTGATTGGGCTCTCTAGCTGTGCAGTGGCCAGCTAACTCTGCGACTGCTACAATGCTTTCAACTGTTTCCACTCTCACATCAAGTACTGGATCAATGGCGGCCAATAGCTTGTCTCTGTCTGATTTTATCCGCCAAAACCATGCAGCTAAATACTGCTGATCCTCTGGCCTGTTGTCATCGAGTGCCATAATTCCTGTTAATAACTCCATCAACACAATGCCAAAGCTGAAAACATCGGTTTTTGTAGTGATTTTTCCTGTGGCTGAAGCAAATCAACATACGGTTGTTAACCAAAGCTGACATATTAGACTTTGAAAAAATGAAGAAGAGTTAAATCTGAGAGTCGGTCAATAGTCCCTTAACTTATCATAAGGTACTGGAATACTTCATTCACACAATGACACAAACCAGCATTCATGTAACAGAAAAGAAACTTCCAGAAAAAATAAAGGTATACTAACTCTTATGAAAGGGAAACCTACCGAATGACTGAAAGAAGAGAATAACTACAAGAATTATATGTGATATCTATTTTATTTTATCTTTTGATATTCTGCATCTTTTTAGGAGTAAGACAGAGATGTCATTGATAATGCAAAATGTTATGGACATGATGGTATGTCTTTTTCTCCAGGGATTTACTTCAAAGAAGATGCAGATATTTAATCTTTCATCTGTATTCCATCTCGCCTAAGCAATTCTCAGTATTTACTGAACTAGACGGGGCAATATTCCAGTATTATTCGAAGGTAGCGACTAATGGTTTTTCACCACCCTTAAAGATAAAAGAAACAACTTCCAAATCTCGATCCCAGATCTGTTAATCTTTAAAAAGAAGAATGCGTTCAAACCAAATTTGCATTGCACTTTCAAATTGATTGTGGTACTATTGCACTTTCAAAATTGCCTTCAAACCCAATTTGACTCACAATGTCTTAACATCACATGACCTATTTTGTTACTAACCCTTTTCAACTTCTTGGTTCATCTGATTAATGTTTAATTAGATTAATAGCTAACAAATATAGAGGGGCCTTCACTGTTGCAATACAGTTAATAATTTACTCTGTACATTTGTAGGCAATGTCTTGAAAAAAGCTATTAAACCAAGCAATACATGGGTAAAAGATTGTGCAACACAATCCAGTAAAATTTGCAACAAACAAAAAGAAATAATTGCTTACCAGCATATTCAGGTGCCAAATATCCAAATGTTCCAGCCAGCCTGGTGACCACAGATTTTTGCCCCTCATCAGGAGCAAGTTTTACCAGCCCAAAATCTGCAACTTTAGCTCTGAAGTCATCACCAAGCAAAATGTTAGAAGGTTTAAGGTCTCTGTGTATGAAACTCTGATGAGCCAAGCTATGAAGATATTCCATTCCTCTTGCAACATCTAAAGCAATATTTAACCGCATTTTCCATGACAGCGGCTCCAGATTGGAGGTATTCCAGTGAAAGAGATGCCTGCTAAGAGCCCCTTGAGGCATATATTCATACACCAAAATTCTCTCAAGGCCTTCAACTGAATATCCCAGAAGTGATACTAAATGTCGATGACGGACTTTAGACAAAACTGCAATTTCAGATCGGAATTCATCCAATGCTTTGTTGCTAATTACACTAGCTTCCATTCTCTTCACAGCTATTTTAGTTCCATCCTCCAGTTTCCCCTTATAAACAACTCCAAAACCACCACGCCCCAGCTCATTCTCAGGGGCAAAATTATTTGTCACATTTCTGAGAACTTGAACTGATATGACCAAATTTCCAGCTTCTATGACATGGGACTCACCCATCCTGATGCTATTCATACTATCAGAACCGCTTCCAATTAATGTGATGCGGGTATTGTTATTAGCAACAATAATTTTAACAGCATTATCTGTATCTGATGGGTCTCTTGGATTAATCACAAAGGAGTTTGGGGCTTGGTGGAAATGTTTCTTCCTCTTACAGTAATAAATAGACAAAGGAACCACCATGCATAAAAGGGCAGCAAAACTTGCAACAGGAGCTACAATTGCAACCAGATTGAATCTTGCAGGTTTTCTAGTGTCTGATATCTGAAAAGAACCAGAGCTCTTGGAGTTGGAAGGTGCAGAGTGCCCCTTAGTAGGAGCTGAAATTTGTGATGGAGGGGATATAATCAGCGGAGAATTTCCGTCAATAGATAATTTGATTTTTTGGCTAAATTTTGGCCATGGAGGGGAAAGATTGTTGTTACTCAACTCTAAAGTCGTGAGGGACTCCAAGTTGGTCCAGTTCGAGGGAACTTGACCGATGATATTGTTATTATTAAGAATAATTTTTTCAAGGGATCTGAGCTTCCCAAGTGAGGGACTTAAGGTACCATTAAGGCCACGATGAGGCAAATTTATGACACTAACCTGTTTATTATCATTGCAAATCACTCCCAACCATCCAAAACAGGGGTTATTAGTTGACCACGAAGCACTAAGAATCGACGGATATTCTAACCCACGTAGGAAATCAAGAAGTGCCATAACTTCCGGAGCACAAGGAGCTCCTGGAGTAGTTTGACAAAAGTAATTCGAATCATACGAAACATTCTTAGTCTTAAACGCCAGGATCGGACCCATGAAATGATTATTGCTCAAATCCAATTGATCCAATTCCATGTCAGCCAAGCTAGCAGGAATCAACCCCACAAGTTGATTAGAGTTAAGATTTAGTTTCTTTAAACTAGGTAAACTCCCAGTGTTGGAAGGAATCACCCCACTAAACTGATTCCCATGAAGCCAAACAGTAGTAATAGACTCTATTGTCACAATAACATCAAGAGTACCTATCATCCCACCACCACCCTGTCCATTCAACCAAAGTGTCTGCAGATTCGACCCATTTAAGCTCGACGGTATCCCACCAGATATTCGATTCGATGCCAATCGCAACTCGGTCAGAGACCCTAAACTACCCAAGTAATCAGGCAACGGACCAACCAAATTACTAGACACCAATGAAAGAGTAGTCAACTGAGCTGAATCTTGCAACCCAATAGGTAAAGACCAACCAGCACTACCATTCAAGTTAGGATTATGATCCAATGCCATAAATTGTAAACTAACTAACCCATCAAAGAAATCAGCAGGAATTGCAGTGAAGTTATTGAAATCTAAAAATGCAAACTTTAACTCTTTCAACCCTTTAAAAGTAGGTAGCATACCAGTTAGCTCATTGTTCTGAAGACCCAAATTTGACAGCATTTCCATCTTGTTGAAATCTTGAGGCAAAGTGCCCTTCAATCCCAAGTTCTTGGCTTGTATTTGTGTCACTCTCCCATCTGCACAGTACACAAACTCCCAGTTGTTCCCACATGGGTCATCATCCTCCCCTTTGCTTGGCCAATTCAAAAGCTCAGGATTTTCCATGTTTTTCCTGAACTCATTAAGAACTGCAAGGTCTCCAGGATCTGTAACACAGAAGACTTCTGTGTTTGAAGAGAGAAACAACACTAGTGTTACAAGTAGAGCAAGGTTCATCATTTTCCAGTGAGCTAGCATGGCTGCTGTTTCCCTCATTGATGAAGCTCCCAAGAGCTTGAGCTCAAGAGTGATTAGCATGAGTTTAGCGAGGGAAAGGCCATGGCATGGAAATGTTGTGCTGAGGAAGGTTAAATAGGGAGTGCAAACTGTGGTCTGTGGATAGGAGTAATCATGGAGGATGATAATCATGATACGGGTAACATAGGTGGATCGAGAGAGAGAGGGAGAGAGAGAGAGTTTCAACGCTCACATGGAGATTTTGTATTTTTGTATGTACAGATATTTTGTATTTGTGTTGATTTCGTGTCAATTTCAGCCTTTTAGGTTTCTTGTAAACTGCAGGAAGACAAAGTAAGTTAATCTGAGTGAGGTTTAAAGTCGATTCATGTTCGTGTTTGATTCAGTTTTTTCTCCATAAATAGATAGACTTGTATTCATATATGTTTAGATTACTTGTTTGGGCATTTTGGGATTAGGATAATGTATTATTATGATAATAATAAATTAAAACTTAAAAACATAATATGAATTCAAGAAAAAAAAAAGTAAGAAAATGATAATATATTTGTAAGTTGATTAAATATTAATGGTGTGGTGTTTGGGCTAATAGTCACTCACCCTTCCATAGTGTAACTATTTCCCTCTAAAATGAAAATAATAGTTTCTATTTATTTACTTCCCAACACACCATCATTATATAATCTACTTTTAATCACACCACCACTCTATCATTTTTTTCCTTGTATTCATACTCATTTTCTTATGTTTGACTTTTGTTATCTTAATAATATATTACTCTCATCCTAAGCATGTCATCAATGTATCAATTATGCATTTCATAAGTATAACCTTTTTAAGGGAAAGCAATACTTTAACTTTGCTTGATACTTCATTATGTCTCCTTGTTTTTGCACAATTTCTATTTATGGAGTTAAAGTTTTAAAATTTTGACCTAAATTTTCATTATGTTATAAGAAATAATATATACAAGTGGTTATATTGTACGCATCTCAAAGTAAATTTTTAAAATATCAAGTTTTCATAATTTTTGTTTAGCAAATTTAGAAAAAAAATATTTTAAGTTGTATTTTGGAGACTGTACAAAATCAAATGAAAACTTTACATCCTCTATAACGTGAATGTGTAATGAGTGGTCAATGACCACTGATAGCAATAATTAAAGTTGTCAGTTTTCAACCTGAACCGTGAACTTGATTGTACTGACCCGATCCCGTCTAACCCTAATTACTTTACAATCCAACCCGTAACCCGACTAGAAACAATCCAACCTAAAGCTAGCTAACCCGGAAGATGATTCAACACGAAATAAACCCGACTAGAACACTAGCTGATCCAACCCCAAATGTAACCCCATCCAAAATGACCCAACCCAATAGTAAACCGATTAGTAACAACCTTAAACTAATTCAACTTGATAACAACCCGACTAGGTCTAGTTGATAGAGACCCTTAACCCAATTTAAGTCGATAGTTAATGAGATTAAGAGTTATACGTTCTAAATACGCTATTACGTAGGATCGCACGATTTTACAATTTGATGCAAACCAATAATCAGATCATACCGAATCATTCCTACCAAAGTACAATCACGTCCTAACAATACTAATCATTGTCAAAGAATTTACAAGTGTCTAATAGCAACTAAAGAACCATATAGTTAAACTAACCTATAAATGAAATTTACAACATAATTGTAAAATGTAAAATAAACATGAATTAAACCAAATTGTCTAAAAATAGCCCAAAATAAACTGTCTTACCCCATCCAAATTGGATTTAGCCCAAAATCCAGCCAAACCCGAAATACATCGTCTTAATTCGTTTAAATCCTAACCAATTTAAAACTCCAACTATTCATATCAACCTGAGTTGTACAAACCGAAATTAAACCAGATCCGAACTGATTAAGTAAATAATTTGAACCCGGTTCAATTATTGACCTGAACATTAATCGAACCAACCCGAAAATAATTAACAACTCGTTTCAACTCGATCAGGCCGAATCCGCACCGATAATCCAAATTGATACCTCTGGTGGTGATAGCAGTGTCTCATAAGAGGTTATAATCGTCATTTAAGAAGGTGAGGTAGTCCCAAAGCAAAGAAGAGATCTGAAATTAGTGAGCAATATTATATAATTATTGTAAAATGGACGGAAATAATTATTAATTGAGTGGGACATGATTATTGTTGCATGAGATTGCATGATGGAAGTTGATGAGCTGGGATGCGGCATGTTTTTGTTTCTTGCCACCGTAATGCATATCTTTACTTTATTTAGCCACCGTTCTCAAATTTTTTTCTTGTTTGTTTCGAGTGCAATAGAAGTTACGCCGATAGGCCTACCTGCGATTTCGCCGTCTGTTTGAGTATAAATGAGAGTGGAGAAATTATCAATTTTCGACCTTGTTTGATAAAGAGGTGTTTTGATGAGCTTTTTGAGTTAAATCCGTTATTTTGCACAACGTAGCATTTAGTATAGTTTTGATTTAGAGGGTTGTACAATTTAAGCTAAATGACAAGTTTGCCCTTATCTCCCTCTATTATAGCCACCAATTCCCTTAGATTTTGTTTCACTATTGATCTCATGTTAACCACTAGTTCTACCATTTTCTAATCAAGAACTATTATATTTGTTAATCTTTCGATTGAAATTGAGTAAATATAAATATGACAAATGCAAGAATATACTGCCCAATTGCTCTTGCCACCATAGATTTTTGTTGCATATATGTTGATTTGTCTTCTAAGAACCGGAGATATTGGATGAAGTAGTAGGTAGAAAAAGGTGTAAGTATGACAATAGATGCTTCAGAGTATCATTATTTTATTATTTTTAGCAATGGATACAAGTGACAAAACTATTACTACCCTCTCGTTCTAGTTTCAATAGCTAGTTTAATTTATGGGTTGTATTAACTTATAACTTAGAAACTTTAAAACATGCAAAAAATTGAAAATTTGACGCTTTATTTCTAATGTCCTCCACTAGGGGTTTGAGTTCTTTAAAAGTTTTTGAAGAATCAATCAGAACTTCCACTACATTTGTGTCGTCCAATCGTATGATACATAATTCTCCTTATTTATGAAGCTCCTTTTTATGCCTTTTCATATTGCCAGAAGTTGTGAGTGTAGCAAAGAGGAAACTCATATTCTTTCCCCAGCCCCTTCATTTCTACCATCACTTCTGTGAATGAATCACCCAATCAACTTCCACTATACTTAGATTTCTCCGCGATCATTCACTTTGTATTTCTTCCATGCCCCCCATCAACTTCCACTATACTTAGATTTCTCCCTTGAAGTTTATCCCTGGACCAATAATGAATTAGCTAGGGTGAAATTCATAGGTTTTGTTTTATTTTTTCCTACATCTCCCAAGCTTGGCAAGCTCTTAAGGTCAATTCTTTGAATAAGGCAAAAACTACTTTGGGATTTAAATTTACCTCCTTTAAACAGGTCTCATTTTTATGGATTCAGATGCACCAACATAGGATTAGAAATTTTCAGCTCTTTGTTGATCCTGCTTCTCCTCCTTCATAAGATAAGCTAACCAATTCCTAACCCAGTCCTCAATCCATGGTTCTACATCCGAAATCCTGAGTCCTAGGGATGAGACTCCAAATATGCTTAATTACTTCACAACCCCAAAGTAAATGCTCTAACATTTATGGGGCTTGTTTGCAGACTAGGAAAGTAAAGTCTAGATGAATTCCAATTCTTTGAAGTTCTACTCTGGCAGGGACGACTCTATGTAAAATCTTCCACCCAAAATTGAGAATTTTGGGTAGATTTAATTTTCCAGAAATCACTAATTCTTCAGTAATGATCCTAGGGGTGTTGTGACTTTTATCCTTTTGATTCCAAAGATATCTACACCCATATTTGATTGTGAACGCTCCTGCCTTTGAATACCTCAAAACAGTTGCATCATTTAAACCTTTTTGGCTTATATGAGTACCTAGTCTAGCTGTGGCTATTTCCCTACTGAAGAATCCCCAAATACTCCTTGAATTCCAGGTATTGTTATCATCCATAAGTTATGCTACCCAAAGGTGTTTGCTTTCATTAAGCAACCGTTTTGACGATTCTATAGCGACTCTACCTTAGGGTAACCATAAGTCTTCTTCAATCCATGGTTTTTCCATTGCCTAAAATTTTACCCAAACCTCCTCTCATGACCCTCATTGTAGAAATTAAGCTCATATATGCTAAAGATCCCCATGTAATCCTCTTATCCTTCTCCACTGCTTCCAAAGGAAGATCCTTGTATCTACCCTTAATAATTCTTGCCAAAAGGTTTTGTGGTTTTCTTTGCATTTTTTAGGCTTGCTTGAATAGGAGAGAATAATTGATATGTGTAATATTTCTCAACCTCGTTCCAACTTGACATTGGGGAAGTTGAAGAAGTTCCCCTTTCCTCTAGTAAATTGGTTTCTTATCCCCTGAGCCACTCCACCAAAACATGATAAGAGCTTGATTGATCTTCGTCATTGATTTCTTCGGCAACAGGTATACAACTAGGACGTGGGAGGCTAAAGCAATAAGTATTGCATTAACCAAAAAAGCATTCCCCTCTTGATTTACAAAACTTCCAAGATGTGAGTTACCCAATAATACGCTCATAGATGAAGTCTAGTCTATTGCTTGATCTACCATTCACTTCCATCGGCATCCCTAGATACAATCCCAATGCATCCCTATTCTTCATACCCAATGGTTTGCGTATGAATATGATGAATTTCTTGGGGATTTTTGGAGAAAATATAATGAATGATTTATCTGAATTCACCATTTCTCCTAAGATTAGGAAAAACTCGTCTAGAATGACCTTCATGTTTCTACAAGACTTTAGGGTTGCCTTAGAGAAAAATAACGTGTCATCGACATAAAATAGGAGGATAATCCTTGCTCTTGCTTTCACACAGTAATAAAACATTAATACTATATATATTACTATTACTACTACTAAGAAAAGGAATAGTAGGGGTTGAGGACATTCTAGAATTTCATTTTGGAGAGTGTGGCTTCTTTGGGTCAGCCATAGAACCCTTGGGAAAACCAACAAATCTCGCAGTCTTAGTCTCAACACCCATCTTGTCCTTCATTCCATAAATAAGGGAGTCATCATCAAAGTCTGAAAGTCAAAGTTTCTTTGCATGGAATCCTCGGTAAATCTTCATGAGCTTAGCCTTCTTCTGACGCATCTTTTCTTCATGAAAGCTTTGTTTCCTTGGTGGATTATTAAGAAGCCGCACATGAAGACCAGATCCTACTGTCGAGAGTGTAATATTCAAGACATTGTCCATGGAATCAACTAAAATTCCATAAGCTTTCCAAGAGCCCTTGTCCTTCCTTGTCTTCTTTTTAACACTTTCTTGGAGCTGCTAGAAGAGGAGGAGGTGCCTGTATCATACTCCCTTTCTAGTACTTCCTTCATATTTTGTGCTTAAGGAGATTGACAGACTCTTGAACTTAAAGATTGACATTTTCAGAGGCTGAGATGGTTTGGTCATTTGGGAGACAAAAGAGTTGTTAGGGAGGAGGTGGAAAATGGAAAATTTTGGCCATGCAATTTTTGGAGTATTAGTAGGAAGCAAAGTAATAGGCGCCTTATCCACTAAGATGAGTACGTGGATGTGGTAGTTTGGGTTAACTTTAAGAAGGGAGGATAATTAATAGGGCTTTGAGTAAGTTGTGGCTTAAATTCAAATGGTGGAGGTTTGATTGTGTTCATAGGGTTACTGTTATGATAAGGAGAATTATAGAGAGTTGGGCCCTAAGATGGTCCATAAGCATAAGCAGGAAGAAAAGGGTCCACCTTGGATAAATCTGGAACTGAGAGGCGATCCACATTGGAGGTCCTACTAGATGAGAGAGATGAGTCATCATCCAAGTCTTCCAGATAGAGGATATCTGAAATGGATTCATAGATTTCCATTTGGTCTTCTGAACACTAGGACAAATGCTTGTGCTTTGACGGTGAAGGAGGCAAGGTGGAAGATGAAGCAAGAATAAATTTATAGCAACCTTGACTTAAGACAAATTGATGCTTTCCATTTATAGGGTGTGTGGCTTCTGAAGTAAAGATTAATTCCTTGAACAGAGGGAAATTGGGCTGCTGTGGGGAGTTTAATTGATGTTTGCAAAGAAAGTTCTTTATAAGGGTTGAAAAATTTGGACCTAGGATAGCTATGTTGTTAGAACGAGGGTGAAGGATATTTTTGGCTTTGGTGGATTTGGCTTTTATGTCCTCATGGGAAGAATTGGACACAGAGGGGTTGATGTAGGGAACAATTGAATTTTGACAATGAGCAAGTGGAAAAATCAACGTTGCATGGCAATAACTTGATGGATTTATTACGTATCTTCATTTGCTTCCTTCCCCAAGAACATTTATGACTGTAGATACTTTAAGCCAAACTCTTGAATCTTGTACTCACTTTACTCTTCATAGCATTGATGGAGGGAGCCTTGCATGTTGAATGAGACAGTAGGTTTCTTGACCTCTTAGCTACAACCTGCGAAGCCTGATATTGCAATGAGCCCCTTGGATTTGGCCACTAAGAATGACGCACGAGCATAGCCTGAACCATTTCACGAACTATAGTTGCTCGAGTTTGTTATGGTTGGGGTCATTCCTCTTGCATGATCTTCTTGGCTTTCATGAGGACACCTTCATGAAATGTGCTTTGAACATTAGACTGGTGCAGCACAACTCCAGTTTTAGTACTATGTATGCTTGACTGGCCTTTATTCCTGTGTACTTTGTCACTCGATTGACTATAATTGAGTGATTCATAATAGTTTTGGACTACCATACCCTTGTCTTTATTATTGATTTCATCATTTCTGTTATGATTAGTGCTTCCATTAGCTATTTGAGGTTTCTTTGATGGTCGCTGGTCTAATCTAGCTTACAGTGTCATTAGCTAAGCTTCTCTTATTTCCTCTACCATGATTATTCTCCTTATCCTCATCCAAGTGGCCATTGTTATCTCCATCATCATAGCCTTGGTTCTGTGAACTCTAATGACTACTGTCCTCACTATGATCGTCCTCTTCGAAATCATCCTGCTTGTTGTCATGACTCGCACCTTCATTTCCTTCTTCATCCTCTGCTTCATCATTGATATTTTCATCATCCTCATCCATCTCCTCAAAGCTTCCTACAGGTGAAGACTCCTTGCTTGCTTCTTTATTTACAGTTGAGTTTGGTCCCATGACCGATTCTGAGGATGAATTGCTTATGTGATTTACATCCCGAAACGGCTCTGAGCTACTTTCTCCTTCCCATGCTACTTCCTCCTTTTTTGCTCTTACATCAACAACTGAAGTCCTATTTATTTCCCTTCTTTTTAGACCTATTAACTTGTTTGAGTATAGTGAATAAAAAGAGCTATTAATTCTAAGATTTGAGTTGGTCCTATGCTCGTGCAATAAAGAAGGCAATCTGATTGTGTGTCTGATCTTCCAAAAATTGACATGCTCTAGTTTTATGCTTAACCCGACCACATCTCTTATAGGAGATAAAATTTCCTTCATATCTCAAGTCCACCCATATATAATTTCCCTCCCCTACTTCTAAGTAAAAACCGGGGACTAGAGGGGGTGAAATCTGTATCCCTACTTGAACTCTCATAACTCCTCTCAAATCCCGCACTAAGGAGCTAAGATCAAATTTTTACATGGAACGCCCTCCCAACAATGGATTTGGAGTTATAAATAATGGGAAGTCCTTCCATCCTTACCCATAAATATTGCTAGTCAAATTGCAAGGTTCTAATGGCATTATAAGGGTGGTAGTGTTTAAGAATCATGCAAGCACCCTTGTAGTTGAGAACTCTTGGATTTAAAAGGTTAACAAAATCATCTTGAGAATGGCATTGGAAGAGGAAAATACCTTGTATTTTGATAAGTAGGATAATCTCTTGTGAGGACCATGAAGCTTGAATCCATCCTTGGATTTCCTGAATAGTAAACCCAACATTTCTCCAATCTAAGAACTTAGCCGCTACTAATCGCTTACCATCAGCTAATGCTAGCTGATGTTCTTCTAGTGTGGCATCGATTATTGAACCCATATGTCTAAGGTCTCCTAGAAGATTGTAGATCTTGTCTAGGAAAGACCTATCCATCATTGAAGTCTGGCCAAATGCACGTAAAGGAATAGTGACGAATAGGTAGAATGGAGTTTGAATGAGTGGAGCATGGATCAATGAAGGTGGAGTAAGGGTGAAGATTAGTACTGTATGTTTTGCGGTTTTTAAAGAATACTCTCTTTTTAGAGAGAGAAGGCGTTGTCTGAGTATCATTAATTAAAGCTGACAATGGTCAACTAAGTAGAAAAATAGGAGAAATTGTAGAAATGAGGAGTTTGTTACTTAAAAGATGAAGGAAAAAGGAGTGATAAGGTATGAACTAAGGAGGGGGAAGTGATAAACTTAAGGGGTACATGAGAAGTGATATTGATATCTGGTATATAATATAAACTTAAAAGTTAAATTTTTTTTTTTTTTTTTTTTTTTGCTTTCATTAATAAGTAAAAAGTTTTAAACTTAATACCATTGAATTTTACATAGAAATTTTTTTAATAAGCTATTAAATAGGCATGTGAAAAATATGAGGGGCTCCCATAAAAGGTTTTAGCTAATCTTTTTGTACAAAGTCAGATTTGTTAAGGTTTTAAATGAATCAAACTTTTATGTGGCCAACTTTTAATAAAATTTAAAAGAGGTAGGGTTGTTGACCTAAAAAATTGATAGCTCTCTCTTTTCTCCCCCTTCTATTCAATGAGATATCTAACTCCACCCCTATTCCAAGATTGACTTCCTCTCACTAGTAGAGAAATGTCTAAATATTGCGGTTATTTAACCTTATTTGTTGCGATTATTTATACGAAGCACATATAGTCAAAACACATGGAAAACCCACAAATGGTGCGGTTTTTTGGACGCATCAATAAATACAACAAATGATGTGGTTATTAATAAATAACTGCAACACTTATAAGACTTATTTGTTGCGGTTTTCCTACATAACCGCAGTATTTATTCTTAAAAAATAAAAAAAAAAAAAATTTAAATTATTATATGTTGCGGTTTTTTATTATAACCGCAGCATTTATTCTTTAAAAATTAAAAAAAAAATTAAATTATTATTTGCTGTGGTGTTTTATAATAACTGCATCATTTATTCTTAAAACAAT
The DNA here is from genome assembly GCA_026401315.1 of Dysphania ambrosioides. Taxonomy (NCBI): domain Eukaryota; kingdom Viridiplantae; phylum Streptophyta; class Magnoliopsida; order Caryophyllales; family Amaranthaceae; genus Dysphania; species Dysphania ambrosioides. The sequence goes on along the minus strand of CM048659.1, from coordinate 7,228,578 downwards.
AAAGAAAATTAAATTTTTATTATTATTTACTCCGGTTTTTTATTATAACCGCAATAATTATTATTAAAAAAAATAAAGAAAATTAAATTTTTATTATAATTTGCTCCGGTTTTTATTATAACCGCAACAATTATTCTTAAAACAATAAAGAAAATTAAATTTTTATTATTATTTACTGCGGTTTTTTTTATTATAACCGCATCAATTATTATTAATAAAATAAAATAAAATAAAATAATTTTTATTATTATTTGCTGCGGTTTTTTAGTTTAACCGCAGCAAATAGTTCCTATGTGCTGCAGTTTTTTATAATAACCGCAACAAATAGTTCCCTTTTTTCCTGCTTACCAACTCTTTCTAAAAACTAGAAAAATATCAATTGCTGCCATATATATGGAAATGTGCTTATAAAATATTTATTTGAATCATCACAAAAAAAAAATTGTTATTAAACAAATCTAATACAAGCAAGTTGATCGAATTGAGCTTATAAACTAAGTTTACATCTATAAGAATAAGACTAACTTAACCCAATGATATAATATATATAGAAAATAATGGCCTAAGCTAATTCTATATACAAAAAACAATGTCTTAATCTAATGCTATATTTTGAGATTTAACCCTAATGTATTTATGTAAAAACAAAAGCGAAGATTGAGCTAGCTACCTAATTATACATATTGTCCGGCCCCAATGAAGTATTCCGCCCATATTTCCTTAATCTCCATCAGCTCTTGAGGTGAGTATGGCGTTGTTCTTTGAATTGCCTGAAAGGGTAAGAAAAGATAGGTTTAGTATATCTACAAAACAGGATACATAATTCCAAGCGTAAATTTCGACAGAGTTTCCTCTATAATTAGGCCTATTTCCATTTTTTATAAGTACCTGTTTTCACAATGATTATAATCCAACACAATCCATCCAAAATTCACAACACAATTGTGTGTTCACAACACAATTCCCATACACAACACCATCCATTATCGATGGTCTCGAGTTATCTATATCCTAGATCTCAAAAATAAATTACGAAACAAATGAATAATATGTACTGTTGAAAGATCCTCACAAGTAGCATGGTTGTGGATGATGTCAAACAAGAAACGCATAAGAAAGTCGCCACACTCCATGTTTCCTATCAGCTGAGGACACTGCCTTTGGAAAGCAAATAAAATGTAAATCAAACAAATCTAATACAATTCTAAGGAAATAAAATAGTCATATGATTGAAATTAGGGATACTTGAGCTGGAATCCAGTTCAACTTCAATCCGTTACGGAGGCCGGACTGAACTTTAAAGCTCTTGAAAGCACTATATTTGAAGAAAAAAAATAGTAGTCAATAACTATACTTCAATATGTTACTCTTGTCAGTGAAATAAAAGATGTAATTAACGAATACTTAAGTATTTAACACTTCCTTAATCGCTAAATTACGTTTTCTTTGAAAAGAATCGAAAACGTATAATGTCCTTTTCTCTAAGGACAGAACAAGTAGTATCCAGTGACGCCTACAAAATGATTGGTAAATGGTTAAAATACGAACATATTCATACAAGGCCTTGGATACTATGTAAGAAGCTCATACCTTTCATGGTACGGGTAGAAGATGAAACACTTGTTACGGTATTTGGCCATTAAAGATACCATGTAAGAAGTGACGAAATTCTGGTCGTTGCCGATCAAGGTAGCAGAGATCCTAGAAGGGCACATGAAACCGAAGGATCCTAATCCTTCTTCTTGGACCAACTCATAACAAGCCCTATAATTAATTTATCAAATAACAACACCTATTTAGCAACATAAACGATTCAAAAAAACATACTACAGTAGGAATTATATGCAATAGTTAGGTAACTTACATCATAAAGACTTGGAGCACAGATATGTTCAACTCATCTCCTGTGAGAAGTTGAGTGACGTCCTCTCTACGATCATGATATCCTGGTCCTCGGGGTACCCGAATATCATCTTCCCACAATGAAAGGAGACGATGCTATCTAGCGGAAGCCTCGACAACTAAGCCCTCATTTGACAACAATTCTCACCAAGATGACTCAAGGCCAGCTTAGTGAGATCGGTTTGGGCGACGTCCTTCTTCACGGACTCATTTGTCTCTGGACCACTAGGACCGTTGGCAACACCTTCAGCTGCATCCTTTCCACCCGTACCTCTTTGCTGATTCAAACAAATTCAAGACTTAAGTAGAATACATTATTAGAATATAACTTCCTTCATAAAGAGAGTTGGAATGCATTTACCTCGGTCGTTAGGAGCCGAACTAGATGCTTCAGCCACTGTGTGAAGGTCCCATGGGCTTTCTCAAGCCTTTTAATAAAGGTAGAAGGGGCAAGAACAGGGACATCCTTATATACCTGGTCATAGTCGTTGATGCTGACCTTTACATGATCAGGAAGGATGTCAGCATGGTGGTCTCGAGTCAGACATGGATGAACAGTTCCTAAAGCAACGATGATTGCTTCATTGCCATTCAACATGTACAACAACTGGCAGGAAACTTGCTCCTTTAATAAAAGTGACAAAGATGTCAGTATCTCATTCATTTAAATTATACGAATTTCATATGCGATTACTAGTTTGTAAAACATGAGTAAACCAACCTACAGATCCTGAAAAAGATCTCTAACCCTTGAGACACTACTGGATGGGAAGATTGGAAGGTCAGGCCTAATGCTACACTCAGGTTCCTGCGTAGGTGGTTGCGGGATATCGAACTACGCAGCGAACAACCTGAACTTCTCTTAGAGCATTAGATCCATCTTCTCCTCCATTTCCTTGATCGTCTAAGGTCAAACTCGCTGCTCAGCCTCTCTCACAGTGTTATCGATTCGAGCTTTGACATCCTCTACCCTCTTCATTAGGACCGAGCTCCTCTTGTCAGCCCCGTACACAGTCTTTCGGTCTACACCAATTTCGTAACCGACCACCCGACCTGGGTGGTCTTTTTTGCCAAGGGAATGAGACAAGATGTCGTCCCGTGGCTGAGAGACAAACTCTCTCGATTCCTCTCTCCATCTCTATTCCTCCTGCGTATTTAACAAAAGAAAAGAAAATATCAATTATTAAATGATAAGTAATAAGACGAATATAGTAATGGTATAAATAAACATAGCTTACAATGGAGTCTCGGACGGCAGCGGTCTGCTGGTCAGACACCACAAGATGTCATTTGTCATTAGGGACGGATCTCGCAAGAAGCCAAGTCATCGTTCTATTTGGCAAATTCAAAACAACTGATGAAAAACTGAACCACGACGACAAAACTGAAGGAATGAAGCCCTCTCGCCTCTAAATTTCACTTATCTCATCATATGAGTGTTGACCCATATGATGAGGATACAAGTTCTGGGCCGCACTCCTCTTCACCTTCTCGCTTCTTTGCTGTTTATAGGATACAAGTTAATACATATAAGAAAATATAGTGAAATTGAAGTAATATATATTACATTAATATCAAATATATTCAATGAAATGCTTACCCTAAACTCCTCTGTAGAATGCATCTTCACGAATGCGCTCTAGTCTTCCTCATAAATAAAGTTGTAGAGCTCCCATGGTCGCTTTCTGGTCTGACCCTCCTTATTCCTTGTACAGGAGATCCAACCACTCACGATCTTGGCCTTGAAGTCTCTCCATTTCAAGTCGCAAGAGGTGAGAACCGCCTGCTTCTTTCGAGGATCCTCCGCGATCTGGAACTTTTTCTGTATGATTTACAAACAAAAAAGAACACAATTAGATTAACAAAAAATAACATAATTAAATTTGCAAAAAGTAACGTAATTCAGTATATTAATTACCTTTGCGTCCTCTCAAAGCATATCCTTTATACCTTTCGGGAGGAAGCTCCAGTCAGATATCAAGATCGATACTTTCGACCGACTGATCTCCCCCAAATGGCATTTATAGGCCTTGTAGTGTGTCCCACAGGGACGTCCGAATGCATCCCACTCTAGAACTCTCTGGACACCAGGGATGGACTTAATCCTTTTTGAGGGACCTCTCCCCATTCTCTTCTTCTTCGTCTACTGGGTGTTGGCAGCAGAAGATGGCTCGGGTCCTCTTTGTTCTTCCATTTCTTTGAATCTGCAAATTAAAAAAAAAGTAAAGTTAACATGAATCAAAGAGTAAACAATTAGATCAAAACATAACATAAAAGAATGTAGAAACTATATGCAATAAACTTCTATATTTGGAAATTTTGTTGTTTATTAACAAGTTAATTGTTTAGATTCTCCTAATCTATCCATTTTCTTAGTAGTACCTTTTTGTTGGATTCCTTGGCAGTTAATTATTACTCAGACTCCCTAGCTACGTAGAATCCTTCATCATGGTCATTGCGTCTTAGAATATCGTCCACATCGTCAACAACTAATTTCGGGATATTCCATGTGGATGGCGGGCTTTCATCAAACTGTTCATCATATTCATCTTCATCAACAACATCTCCAATGCCAAGAATCCGTCTCTTCCCTTCAATAACAACTGACCAATTGCAATTGGCAGGATCGACCATATAAAAAACTTGCTTCGCCTGTGAAGCTAATATAAATGGATCGACATGATTTCCTAGGCGATTGGGGTTCACTAGGGTTAAATACTTCTGTTCATTATTATCAATCCAATTACAATAGAAAAGAGGAATACTGAAATTCACTTAGTCAAGTTCGAAAATATTAATAATAACCCAATAGTATGAACTCTGTTTGTCGATTAATGTTCGATCTTTTGAACTAGAAAATTCTAGAGACATGCCAATGACCATTACACCACTATTCTGTGTAGTCGACTTCTCATCTTGGCGCTTTGAGTAAAAAGAATAACCGTTGATGTCGTATCCCTCATACGACATAATTTAAACTTTTGCACCATATGCCAACCACCTTGATGTATCAGAAACATCGTTAGGTGCGTCGGATAATTGAGCCATGATCCTTGCTTTGAACCATTCAACTAATGTCGCATTATGCTCCTTTATTAGCTGCAAATCTCTTTTAGAAGGATATTGACTCCTCAGAGTGTTCATGTGCTCATCTACATACGGATGAATTTCACTCAAGTTTTGTAAAATAAACAATTCAGCCTTATATTTCAAATCAAAACCGAGTGAAATTCGTTTTCGACCAATAGTGCCATGACCCTCAAGCCTCCCTGTATGTCTTGATATTGGTATCCCAATTTAATGCGCTCGGGCAAGATAATGTGCAATCCATGATGCAACTTCTTCAGCAACTATTCTCTGTACTATACTGGCCTCTACTTTGGCTGGATTCATGGTTGGAAATATATTTCAAATCAACACATGGCTGAAAATACAAGTGATGCAGTTATTTAATATAACCGCATCATTTATTCAGTACATATATTAATTTTCATAACCATAAATATTTGCTGCGGTTATTTAAAATAATCGCAACACTTGAGGTATAAGTGTTGCGGTTATTTTAAAGAATCGCAACATTTATTCAGTATATATTATTTTTCCAGGGCATCAATATTTGCTACGGTTATTTTAAATAACCGCAGTATTTATTCATTAATATATTTATAATTTCCAGGCATTTATAAATGTTGCGGTTATTCAAAAAACCGCAGCACTTGTGGTATAAATGCAGCGGTTATTTAAAATAGCCGCAGCACTTATGACAATGATATTTTTCCATAATTTTATTTTTCCATGGCATATCTTGACGGAGTTAAATGCTGCGGTTATTAAAATAACCGTAGCACTTATAACCACAAGTGCTGCGGTTATTCCGATAACCGCAACAAATAAATGCTGCGGTTATCTGAATAACTGCAGCACTTGTGATTATAAGTGCTACGGTTATTTTAATAACCGCAACATTTATATTAATGTGCTTCGAAATGTGTTTAACCGCAGCAATTGAAACGAAGCAATTAAAGTGTTTTCTACTAGTGTCTTTCCCTAATGTCATGATGAAGGTTGATATATTTCCCTCAAGTCTCTTATTAGCAACTACTTAATCATACTTTATCTTTTTATATATAATTCTATTAGCTTGATTAATCATGAAGAATAAAAGAGAGAGGCCATGTCACTAGTTGATGTTAGACTTGGGTTTTGAAATAAATTTGGTTTAATTAAATTATTTTTGAATTTTCTTGAATTAAATAAACAACCTCTATCTTTATCAACTAAAATACTTTAATTACATAAAATCCATAGAAATTCAAATCTAATATTCCTCTAAAATTATTTAAATGAGCTTATTCATAAATCACCACCTAAATGATTAAAATACATTAAAAGTACATATATTATTAAATAAATATAATAGTGGTAGAAATACTTTCTTAAAAATTTTGAAGATACGGGATATTATATTACCCCTTTCTACAAAAAGGTATAATCTCAACACCACGAAAGAGATCATGGTCAAAGACTTCAAAATAAGTTCTCGTGTTAAAAGGCTGAAACTCTCTCTAGAACTGAAAAGTTAGTCCAGCCTTATCAAGGCCTCTTTAGCTACCTCACCTTCCTATTGGATGCAATGTATACACCTTCCCAACAATATTTAAACTGAGATAGATAGAATTTGCTATAAATTTTTTTTGGAATAATTAACCTAATAAGAAAGAATAAATCTAGTTTCTTGGGACATGGTTCTAGGCATAAAGAAATGGGTGGTTTGGAATTAGAAGTGTTCAGGCCCAAAATTTGGAGAATGATGTGCGATGGGCAATGCTCAAACGAGGTCGTGCGATTGGGCTTGTGTTAGGGAGAGTAACTTGCCTGCATGAGAGTTTAGAAAAGTTTTGTAATTGTGGCTAGCAATGTAGGCAACAATAATGTCAATCTATCATAGCCCCAGTCAAACGGAAGTCTACAAATATGAAAGGGAAACAATTGGGCTCCTCTTTTTATTGCAAATTGATTTTGTAACGTTAATGGCTAGGGGTAGTATAAAAGGGATGTTCATGTCCTTAGAATCCATCCAAAGATAGCCTAGATCATTTATAGGAATACTTCAATATAACTAAGTATTTCATGCATTGGTAACTTTCTTTGATTACACGACTGTTAACCCTTCATCCAGATGATCAAGGCTCATCTCGCTAAAATGGTCTATAATAGTTTGGTGCCCACCATATCATAGAGATACCAAGGGCATGTACCATCGGTTAGTTCCAGACGATTTCAATCGCACTCCACCTACCATCGGCGCGTCATTCAATGCCTGTTAGAGCCAACCTCTTGGAGGCATAATCTATTTAAACATCTTGAACCCCCTCAGTCCACTGCTCCAAGCCATACCATCAACATACTTTGTTGGACCCCCCAATCCTTCTGATGCCCATGATTAGCTACCTTAAGATACCTACCAATCTTGAGGTGATTAGGTGTTATCACTCTCATGGTAATCTGGCTGACTGTGTTATCTTCACACCCAAAATTTGTGCCAATCCATAGCCAGCCTAGGCTAGGTGCCCAATGCAACATGGGGTTCGACCCATCTCACGACCACTAAAATCATGTCCCAACAATGAGCTCGATCTTCCTAGATATAGCTAGTGTTGGAGCATGGTTTCTACACCTCGAACCCACATGCCCTCTAGCTTAAGCCAACTACTTTAACAAGAAGTCGGGTAGTGTCTATACCTTCTCTTCCCAACCTTCTTCCAATATTAGCTCTTATCGCCCCGATTTTGGAAAATATGTTATGAAAGACTAAGGAGTTAGCTAATATGAATAAGAGCCAACTCAGAGACCTTATGGCCATGATTATGAAGATCCCTGAAGTCCTAACTCCAATAACTTAAGTGCATCCAGATTGTTACGCAGGCTTGCCATATTCAAAGGCTATTGACATGGTGGACATCCCTACAAGATTTGGTTATACCAATGTCTCGATGTATGATTGGACCACTGATCCAGGAGAGTACATCTTGGTCTACAAGCAGAGGTTGATAATCATCCCAATATCCCATAACATGAGGGAAATAAGCCTGTACAAAGGGTTTGGCGTTAAAATAGCTAACCAACCTGCCAAACTGAAGCATCAAATCTTTTTGCTCATTTACTGAATATGTTTAACCAATAATTCGTTAGAAACAGGCGATTGCAAAAACAAAATACTGACCTATACCGAGTCGTGTAAATGCTAGAAAGCCATTGAGGGATTATCTAGCTTGTTTCAATAACGAAAAATTCCTCATACATAATGTGACATAGCTATGGCTATTGAAGCTTTCAGGCACAGTTTTCGAGGAGACACAAAGTTGTATTGACATTTGACCAAATGCCCATGCAAAATTTCAAAGAAGCCCAAGCCAAAGCTTTGGGTTAAGTCATATTAGAAGAAGAAATCAACTTGAGAAAGAACGTGATAAAGCACAATAGGAGCAACTGGTGTATCCAATACCACAGAAGGAAGGAGACACGTCCCACACCGTATTCAAGACTCTATAATTAGATATCTATGGTAGAAGCTGATGAGGAAGACTGGACTGACCTATCAGACCTTCCCCCGAGGTTATCTAAGTACAATATCTGTGTGGACACCTCAACGTTAGTTTAATACCTCATCAACATGGGAGATATAGTGAAGTGGACAGGTAAATCCAAACTATCAGATGCAATGAAAAATACGTCCAGGTAATGTGACTTCTATGTAGATATAGATAACATCACCAGCAAATGCATTGCTTTAAAGCGAGAGGTCGCCCACTTTCTTAGAGGTGAAAGTAATAGTATTGTCTTGCATTATCATGCAACAGTAACATCTTTAAGGGTGTTTGAATTGATAGCCAAGTCAAGCTAGAGTTTGGTAAAGCTTGACTCGAGTTCAAAAGCTTATGAGTCAAAAAATCAAAGCTTAAGCTCAATTCGAAACCCAATTCTCAAGCTCAATCTACTAAAGCTTTTTTCAAGCTCAAACTCGAACTTATTTTTAACTCGTTCATAGCTCAATAAGCCCATGTATTAATTAATGCTGAATTGGGCCAACTAAAAACCCAAGTTTTACCTTATATAAGTTAGATTTAGAGGAGGCCACCGGTACGGTCCGTGCAGGCTGGGTCGTTTCGGGCTGGGGTTGGGGTTCTTCGATTCGATACTGAATCGAACCGAATCGAAAACCAAATCACGAATCGAATCGAACTGAATCGAACCGAATCGAACCGAATCATGACCGAATCGAACTGAATCACGAACCGAATCGAACTGAATCACAACCGAATCGAACCGAATTGCGTCGTTTTTAATTTTTTGGTCTTGATAATTATGTATTATTAAACTAATTACGTATATTTACCTAATTTCATATTTACCTAATTTTAATTAAATATGTTTTAGGGGTTGGGGGAAGAAGAAAGGGCTTGCACTTAATTTAGAAAATCAAAATTTAATTAATTAATTAAATATTGATTTTCAAAATTAAGTTGCCTATGTATCCCGAAGGAATCAAAGCCCATGTAGTTCTGTTAAGTACCTCGAGGGGTGTCTGTGCCTAGCCTAGTTAGGGACAGTCCTCGAACCTCCTTCATCTGTTGGGTTGTCGCTTGATTCGCTCGTGTCCATCATCATCCAAGGATCGTCTTCGTCGTTGTCCTCCGTCCTCAATCATTGGCTTCTACACTTCGCTTGATCCTAATCTTTCTTATATACGCATATTTCTATGCTCTCTAGAGATAAGCAAGATCTCTTCTCATCAAGTACTCGTCTACCTACACTAAAAGCAGACTCGGAAGCAATAGATGAGGTGGGAATTGCAAGGATATCCTTTGCAATTCTCGCCAAAATGGGAAATTGCCGTTCGTGATTGCGCTACCACTTAATAATTGAAAAATTAGCATCGATTTCATTTTGGTAAGAAAGATATTCATTAATATTATAAAGTGAAGAAGAAGAAGAAACCGATGTTTTTGATCTTTTTTAAAATTCTACCAAGTGCTAGATGCCATCGCAAATCGGAACTTCCACTAGACGACGATACATTTTGGGAAGGTGCATAAACAGAAGCATAATGATCATATAAACCAGCTAAAATATTTTTACATTTTCCTATTTAGGCATTCACATCGTATTGTAAATTAGAGCGTTATAATAAAATTCTAACACGTTTTCTAAACCCGTAGTCTTGACCCCAAGATCAAGAATAGCAGCTATACTGTATATGACAGGGAATTCACTAAAGTAGGAGTACCATCTACTTAACATACTAGTAATTACATCACTAATTTGGGTGATGTTGAAATGCTTGCTAAGAGTGTTAACTACGCTAACACACTCTAATATAACTAAATAAATGTTAGGGTCGTAAACATAAGAGTAAATTTTGGTTGCATGGTCAAATGCTGCTAAAATATCACGGATGTAAATTGCGTTATTTCAATGGAAATCAGTAATAAGTTCATCGGGAGTCGCTCGGGTTTCATTATAAATAATGGACAAAACCTCACGGTATTTAATGGCATCTTTAAATAGTCTATATGTTGAGTTCCAACGGGTCGGTGTATCTAGATTCCATTGTCTCTTCTTAAGGCCTCTTTCCTTACACAAGGCCATATACTTTCTTCTAACCGAGGCTGTAATCCTAATCCATTTAATTACACTCCTAATAGGGTTAAGTAAGTCACTTAACTCAGCTAAACCTTCTTGAATCGAGAGGTTCATAATATGTGCACAACAACGAACATTTAATAGCTCTCCACTGTTTATTAAATTTAAGCTTGGTTCCGATATTAAATAATCTATACATTTTGTGTTTGCTGAAGCATTATCAAAGGAAAGGGAAAAAACTTTATTAAGCAAGTGAAAGGTCTTAAGACACTCTATTATCCTTACCTTAAGGTTGTAAACAGTATGTCTCTCCTCCATAGCTTCAAAGCATATGATACGTTTTTTAATGTACCACTCATTATTTATCCAATGGACGGTTACACAAAGAAAAGGTTTACCAAAACAAGAGGTCCATGTATCACTAGTAAGGCTAATACGACCGTTAAAAATGCGAAACATTTCTATTAAGCTACTTCTATATTTATAATAAGCAGTTTGGGTATGGCGTTTAAGTGTGTTCCTAGGGACACGTCTATAAGCAGGTTGTAAAGAGGTTCTAGTGAAATGTTCAAAGTTCGGACTCTCACCATAGCTAAAAGGTAATTCATCAGTAATCACGAAGTTATCCATTTCATCAATCATTCTATCTCGGTTATACATAAAAGGCATACCTCCTCCGGGTATGGAACCTATATATCCGTGTAGTTGTGTTTGACTTGAAGATTGAGCTGCGCCTGCGGATTCAGTTGCATCCAAGTTTATTTCGTGTACTCCGGTCAAATGACGGGATAATGTCCCTGTCCCGTAACTGGTCTTCCATGAATAAGCAGCTATTGGCTTCTTTTCTTGTTGCTTGCATAATAAGCAATAGCACATGAATTTCTTCCCTTTGGAAGTAGCGGCGGTCATTATGACCTTCTCATAATATGGCCACACATGTGAAGGTTTCTTTCTACAGTGAGTAGAATCAAGTACTCCTTCATCACCTTCACCTTCACCTTCACCTTCACATTATTAGTTGATTAACTAATTAATTAACATAATCAACCAAATATAACATAATCAAGTAATTTAACTAATATAACACAACTAATCAATTTAACTTTAACATTATCAACTAATCTAGCATAACTAATCTTAACATAACATAATCAACTAATCTAACTAACCTAATCAATTCAACTTCAACATTATCAACTAATTAAACATCAACAACTTAATCTAACATAATCAACTAATCTAACATTAATTAATTAGAAGTTTAAGAGTTACCTTGAGGAGTAGAAGAAGGCGGACGCATCTGCGAAGTTAGAGTTTGAGGAATTTGAGCACCCTGAGTACCGAAAAGTTGTTGCTCCAAGTTTTGAGCAAACTCTGTAGTATCATCAAAGGAACTGCTCAGCTGAATCTACCTCTTGAAGCCATTTTCTTTTATGAATTGTAGTAGTAAACAACAAACTTAAGAAGAATAAACCAAGTAATTAAGATAACTAATGAAGATTAAGAGAGTACTTAAGAAAAAGATTAGTACTAATAAGTAAGCTAATTATAATTAGTAGTAATTGAGAGATTGAGAGATTGAAAGATTGAGAGATTGAGAGTGAGTTAGTGAGGAATGAAACCGAATTCATGGGTTTATATAGAGGGTAGGGCAATGGCTAGCTCAACGGCTAGTTTAACGGTCGAATTTCTACCGAATTAGCGAGGCGGGAAGGGCTGAATCGAGCGAGCCAGCCGATCTGAATCAACGAGATGGTCTGAATCAAATTGTGGGCCGAATCAAGCTTCTTCGCGAACCGAATTGAACCGGTTCAGGGTTGGAAATTTGGGATTCGTATTCAGCCCATTAGACATACGAGCCGAACCGGGCTCGACCCGATTCGTTAGTGGGCCGGTCAGGGCCAGGTTTCAAGCGGGACGGGCTGGTGTTGGGCCGGGCTGAACCGGCCCACTAGCCACCTCTAGTTAGATTTGGTTTTACACGGGAATTGAATAACTACTGGGTGTTTATATACTAATTCCCTCAAATCATCTTTTTTTTCTTTTTTTTTTCAGTGTAGGACTTTGAGTTTATATATACAACTCTCTCCGTCTATTTTCCATATTATGTTAATGTGGAACTTTGGGTTTAAATGTCCAACTATCTTTCATTTTATTTCAATCTTATATCATAAGTATATTTTTATATAAATATATATTATAAATAAAAAATTGAGCTTTTAACATGCTTTTCGAGTCGAGTTTTTAATTTGCTCAATTTGGCTCGATAATTTATCAAGTTGAGTTTAATCTCGAGTCGAATCACATGACAACAATCCACTGAAGAAAAATTATGTGATGACGATTTCAATGAACGGTTTAATATGTCAAGTTTATAATTAATTATAATAATGTAAGTTATTGTTACTTCTTTTTCCACAGGATTACAATGGAAGTGAACTTTTTATCAACTGAGAAATTTGCAAGCTTCTTACTTGTTGGGTTCAAACTCATAAACTCTGTAGTATCTTAAATATTTGTACTTTGTAGAACTTTTATTCTCCTATCCCACATAAATTGTTGTAGTATGGTTTTGAATACAATTATATTTCATATTCTTTTGGTAAATATGTTGTTTTTGTGATGGTTAAGTGGATCTTGGATGATTGATGATATACACTAATGACAATGCATTAATATTAGAAGTGGTTAAACAAGAGCTTTGCATTATTTTCATTATGTTGGGTATTTCCATTATTTAAGTGAATCTCTGCCAAAATTTATGACGATAAATTGTTTATTTCAATGATTATTTTGTTGTAATTTTGTGATTAAATAGTTGAATTTATGTATGGAAGAATGATGTGTTATTATTGCTCATTCTTTGTAATTTAAAAAAAAAATAAAAAATTCAAGCTTAAGTTTGAAGCTAAACAATTGCTTCATGCATTACTTATTGTGAAGCAACTGATATGCACGTAGCATTTGAAATATATAATGCTTCGAGATTTCGAAAGGTATGCAGAAATTACTAATATTTTAAGTAGGGGTATGCAAAATAATCGTAACTGTTATCCATGTATAGCTGGTTCATATTAACGGTTATTTTACCGAATCGTTAAGAATTAATGGTTATGGTTATCGGTCCGTTAACCTAAACGATTAACGGTTACAGTTACGGTTATAAAATTTTTATAATGGTTAACCGTCGGTTAACTGTTATTATTATTTAAAAAAAAAACTTAAAGGGCTAAAACATGAATAATTATCATAATTTTTTTTATGCATGATCATATCTTATATAAATATATGTTATTACTATTGTAAAAGACCAAAATGAGCTAAGAAATCATACAAATAATTTCACAATATTAGGTGTACAAGTGTATAAAAATGGAATGAAACGGTTAACCGTTAACCGTACCATTAAATATCGGTTACCGTTTCTTAATGGTATGGTTATGATTAGCCTTTTCCAATAACCGTTATAACGGTTAATCGTACTATTAAGGCTTAACGGTACGGTTAACCGTTATAACGGTTATTGGAAAAGGCTTGACGGTATGGTTAAACGTTTATGCACATCTCTAATTATAAGTGAGATAAGATCTACAATTTCTTCAGAGTTTTTGTTTCGACTACATATGAAGCAACACGTCATTTTAGGCCCAAAGCAATACGGAGTGTTACTTTCGTTCCTAATTTTTTTTGCCTCGCTCATTAGACTTTTTACGGTTTTTAGGACACAACATAAAACATTTCTATTTCAAAATTTGTAAGAAAAAATATTATTTATGAAAATTTGATATTCTAAAAATTTACATTAAGGTGCATCAAACAAGATCCCACTTGAACATATATTTCTTATAACATGATCAGATTTTGTGGACTCTATAAATAGAAATGGAGCAAATGTAAAGGGATGGATGGAGTATCAATTTGTTGTAGTAGTGAAGATACTTTCCTTAAAATATTGCTCGTACTCTTCTTTTTTTCTCGTGTCCAACATTTAGTACATTTGTATTTCGAGGTAATGTTCTTGCACATTTTAATAGAGGATCTCACATATGGGATAACATCAAAAAAAGGTGGGCTATTTAACATAAATTGCAATCTTAGGTCCTTGGTAAAGGTGATATTATCTGTATGGAATAATATTAGGTACCCTTAAGTAGTCCCTGCTTTGGGCATAGGCACGGAATCCGATTGCGTAGAGCCCAAGGCTTCTAAGGGTGCAAAATCAATTTTAGAAACTATTGTTCAAATATGTATTTTTAAAAAGCCTTAAATAAGTCAATAATGATAATTTTAAAGTTTAATTGATTTTTCTTTATTTTAAATAATAATAAATTCAAAGCATTTTCTAATTTTTAATCGAAATTTGTACCTTTATCTTTACTTCTAATTATTGTTCTCTATTTTCCTAATTTCTAAAATTATACTCTATAAATTATTAAGATTATGGAGAGTTGTAAGGAATAAATTTCCCTTTTATCAACCTAATTGTGTCATATAACTATTCAAGTATCTTAAATTTAAGATTTTTATATTTTATTTTTTTGATAAAATGCAATCAAGACTTTATCTTGGTGGATATAAGGAGTAATGATAATTCTAGGTTTGTATTGGGTATCAAAAATTATAATGTGTATTACATGTACGCTCTTGTATTGAAATTGGATTTTTGAGTTTTGATGTAATTTTCTGATTTGCTAAATATTCCTTTAGTATTCAATGAGGTACCCAATTATTAGAGCTACATATAAGTATCTATAAACTCTTAAGCAAAGAAATTATCATTATTCTACTCTATTTGATTAGTTTGTTTCCAAATAAATATTTTTTGATTACTAGACATCCTGTGTACTTTTTATTTAAAATTTTTTTTTCCAATAATCATTTTATAGGTAAAATAAGTAATATAAAATAAAAAATTATATTCTAATAAAATTATGAGTTTACTACTCAGAGTGAATAAGGAAAAATTTTAATCGTAAAATATAATAGTATATGAATATTATTACGCCTATGACACGTAAAATGTCAACACCCTATTTCAAAATGTGTCTTATGGGAACCCCTCCTCTGCGTCTTATCTCCTTCCCCATGAAATTTATTCTCTCATTAGTAGCATTCCCATTCCTTATTCGAGAATTATATGTATGGTCATTTTGGCTTGGTATGACTGGATGAGGACCTCTGTAAGGTTTGGGAGATCAATGCTGGATCATAATCCAACATTGGGTTTATATGTAAATATACATGTGTTATTATAATTTATTGAAACTGTCTTTATACCCAATTTTATGGTGATTTAATTAATATTAAAGGATTTGGGCATAATGTACCACTAGGTTGTTAGCCTTAAATGTGTATAGACTTATTTTATAACTGTATTTAATAATGGGCAGAATGACAGTTATAGGTTATTGCTATATATAGGAAATTATGATCCCCTGATTATATGTATTATGTTTTCTCCCTGCTAACCCATTATTAGAGAGATTTTAGAGTGATAACATTAAGGGATCACTCATACAAAATACAAAGTAATAAGAAAGGTTTAACCGCTCTCTCATCGAAATTTCTCTTGTGCAATGGAACCATGTAATCGTCAGTTTCTCCTTGTTTTTT
This sequence comes from Dysphania ambrosioides, assembly GCA_026401315.1. Lineage (NCBI taxonomy): Eukaryota > Viridiplantae > Streptophyta > Magnoliopsida > Caryophyllales > Amaranthaceae > Dysphania > Dysphania ambrosioides. The sequence goes on along the minus strand of CM048659.1, from coordinate 7,212,420 downwards.
CTAATTCAACATAAAATATCCTGTTATGAGAATTATTTTTCATCATTAATTTGCTCTATTATGTGGTATCAAAGCCTTTTATATTGGATTCTAGGGTAATTTTTTACGATTTTCATGGATTTTGTTGGTATTATATCTTGTTCAATATTTTATGTTTTCAATTCTTCAAAGTTGAGCACTATCTAGATGTGCGGTTGCCATTGCTGATAATGGTTTAGTTTTTTTAATGTATTTTTTACCGTTTTCCTTATATCAATACGAAATTTTTGTTAATTGTCTTTTTTTGAATTCAGTTATGGTAATACGTGGGCGTGGGCTTTAGTTTCTTATTTTTGTTTTTATTTGGGCCTTGTTAATGATATATATATATATATATATATATATATATATATATATATATATATATATATATATATATATATATATATATATATATATATATTATACCTATTGTTCTAAATTATAATTCTAATGTTCTAAAAGGTCATACTATTGTTCTTAGTGTTAAACTATATTTTCAAATATTATAGCATATTATACCTATTGTTCTAAATTATAATTCTAATGTTCTAAAAATCTATTATAATGTTCTAATAAAATCAACTAATGTTTAATGTAATAATTCTAATGTACAAGATTCGTATTAAGGCATAAATTTATACACTAATCTAATGTACAACATTTTAGTGTTCTAAAATTTTTCTAATACATCAAACATAATAAGACCAATTTTCCACAACATAATACGACCAATTTTTTTAAGAAATAAAACATACATATTAAGAAATTTTTTTATCAAATCGATAGAAGTGAAAAAAATACAACAATTATTACAGTTATCATCATCACATTACGAAAACTATTGAATCATTAGCTTATTTTTTTTAATGCCAAAACAGCAAAGATATCCTTTGAATATGAAATATTGCGAAAGAAGCATTCAAATATTGTCATTTGAATATAGAGTAAAATGAAAAATAGGAAAACTACTGATTTTGAATAATACGATTTTTACTGAAAACTACCCAATAATCACGGAAACAAGAAACTTCCTTAACTACCAAATCTGAATTTATTATAATTACAACTTTGCCATTAATGTAGATTAAATCACATCCATCTAAATAAACTAAATTAATGGTATTAGATGAGTTCTTATATAAGAAAGGTTCTTATATAACTAAGGGGTTCTCACATGATCCCATTTCTATATATATATATATATATATATATATATATATATATATATATATATATATATATATATATATATATATATATATATATATATATATATATATATATATGGGAGGGATTCAATGAGAAGGATATTTAAAATAAGAAGAATAAGAAGAGATCTTAGCTATTCAATTGGTAAGATCCAACGTTAGAGATTACACGTAGAAAAAAATTGTTACTATAACAATAAAAAGAGTCATTATAAGTGGAAAAAAAATTATTTGGTCACTATGAGTTAAAAAAGGGTCACTATGAGCACATAAAATATCATCCGTTGGATTTAAGAGATGAAGAGCCAAGATGTCTTCTCATCCTTCTCATTTTAAGTACCCTTCTTATTTTAACTTATATATATATATATATATATATATATATATATATATATTGTGAAAATAAGGGTTGTTTCTTATATTGAAATCCTAATCATAAAAAGAAGCAATGCAACAATTATTATGCTTAGTGTCCTAAGATAGATATGCATCTTAATTTGGTTTGTTTTGAGGTTAATTTAGTTTCAATGCCTATACACACATGGTGGATTGATTCTGGTGCAACCACTCACATCAGTGTGTCTTCATAGGGTTGTCTGAGTTGACGAAAATCGAATGATGATGAATGATACATCTATGTGGGAAATGACAATGCGGTTGAAGTAGAAGTAATTGAAAAATTTATATTATTGTTAAAGACTGGATTTTATTTGGATCTTGATGAAATATTTATTATACCGTCTTTTCGACAGAATTTGATTTTAGTTTATGCTTTGGACAAAGGTGGTTTTTCTTGTTCATTTGAAAATGATATTTTTCGTTTGTTTCATAATTTAAAATTGGTTGGTACTGGTTCTTTATTATTTAATGAAAATTTGTATACAATTAATTATATTGCTTCATATAATGAATTCTTGCAATTATCTTCATGAGGAACTAAAAGAAATGCAACTGTTGAAAATTCAACAGCATTATGGCACAAGAGATTAGGCAATATCTCCAAAAGGAGAATGGAAAGACTTGTGTCTAATGAAATTTTAACACCTTTAATTTTCACAGACATGGATGGGTGTGTAGAATGTATTAAGGGAAAACAAACCAATAAAATGAGATATGATGCCAACAGATCATTGGATGTCTTAGAACTTATTCATACAAATATTTGTAGTCCATATCCAAGTCCTTCTTGAATTGAGCAACTATATATTATCACGTTCATAGACGATTAATTCTAGTTATGGCTACATATATCACATTCATGAAAAGGCTCAATCACTAGATTTGTTCAAAAATTATAAGGCTCAAGTTAAAAATCAACTTAACAAAAGAATTAAAGCCGATAGATCTGATCGTGGGGTAATACTATGGTCATTATGACGGTTCAGGAGAATAACGTCCGAGGCCTTTTGATAAATTCTTGGAACAATGTGGTATCGTTCCTCAGTACACTATTCCTAGTACTCCAACTATGAATGGTGTTGTTGAGAGACGAAATATGACTCTTAAGGAAATTGTAAAGAGTATGATTAATCATTCTACCTTACAAGAGTCACTCTAGGGAGAAGAACTTAAAACTATACCTTATATTCTTAACAGAGTACCAATAAAAAGCAACTAATAATAAGATCCCCATATGAATTTTGGACTGGCAAAAAGCCAAGTCTAAATCATTTTCATATTTAGGGATGTCTAATTAAGGCACAACCTTAGGCCAAATGAAAGGAAATTGATTTCAAAACAGTTAGTTGTTACTTCGTTGGATACTTTGTAAGGTCAAGGGGGTTAAAGTTTGATGATCCAAAAGATATATCATTTTTTGAGACAATTAACGCTAGATTTCTTGAGGATGTCGATTTTGTGGGGGAAATTTAGTTAGGGACATTGTTTTTAAAGAAGAGAATATTATTATTCCTCTACATATTATTGATATTGAATTGATTCCCATATCGTACATTATTCAAAAAATGTTGGAGAACCTCCTAGAGAACAAATTCTCACTCCTCTAAACAAGAAGTAGTGCCATTAAGGAGAACCACTAGAAAGAGAAGATGTGCATTACCAGATGATTACATTGCATATCTTCAAGAACATGAAAGTTCTACCTCTCAAGAGAGGATAAATACCGCAAATGACGAGTTTGAATCTATGGTATACCAGTCAAGTTTCATCAAAGCTATGGAAAGTGTAAATTCTCAACAGTGGCTTAATGCCATGAATGAGGAAATGCAATCCATGAAGGACAATGATGTTTGGGATCTTGTGCAATTGCTAGAAGATATAAAACCTATTAGTAATAAATGGATATTTAAAACAAAAAAGGATTCAAATTGCAATTTAGAGAGATTTAAGACTCGTCTAGTAGTGCAAGGTTTTACACAAAAGGAAGACATTGATTACAAAGAGACTTTCTCTTTGGTTTCTTCGAAAGACTCTTCAAGGATTATAATGGAATTAATAGCTCATTTTGATCTTGAATTAAATCAGATGGATGTTAAGACAATGTTTCTCAACGGTAGTATTAATGAGGCAATTTATATGAAGCATTCTAAAAACTTTATGGTGGGTGACCTAAAGAAGATGGTTTGTAAACTTAAGAAATCCATCAATGGCCTCTAGAAAGCGTCTCAACAATGGTATTTGGAGTTTCATCAAGTGATTCTCTCATTTGTTTTTTATACGAATTTGCTTGATGAATGCATTTACCATAGTTTAGTGGGGGTAAATATATTTTTTCTGATTTTGTTTGTTGATGACATATTGTTTCCTAGTAACGATAAAAGCTTTTTGCGCAAAACTAAGAATTTTTTATCAAATATTTTTGAGATGAAATATCTTGGTGATGCCTCTTTTGTATTAGGCATTAAAATACACCTGGGATCGATCTTAGGGTATTCTTGGGTTATCACAAGAGAGTTATATAAAAAATGTGTTAAAAAGATATGGCATGCAAAACTGTAAACCAGGAGAAACCCTATAGCTAAGGGAGACAAGCTTAGTCTTGATCAATGTCTTAAGAATAATTTTGAGAAAAAGGAAATGGAAAATATTCCTTATGCTTTGGCATTAGGGAGTTTGATGTATGCTCAAGTCTGCACTCGTCTAGATATAGCATACATCACAAGGATGTTGGAACACTATTTAAGGAATCTAGGATTAGAACATTGGAGACCAATCAAGGGTTTTACAATATTTACAGAGAACAAAAAAAATATATACTCGCATATAGGAGGTCAGATAAAATTAAAATCATTGGGTATCTGACTATAATTTTGCTGGATGCATTGATACAATGAAATCTACTTCTGGTTATATTTATATGTTAACTGGAGGTCATGGAAGAGTGTCAAACAATCCATTACGACATCTTTCACTTTGACATCAGAATCCATTGCATGTTATAAGGCATCAAATCATGGGATATGGATGTGACATTTTATCATGGGACTGTGTATAGTGGATTCTATTCAAAGACCACTTAAGTTATTTTGTGCCAACAACTCCACTATGCAATATTCTAATAACAATAAGAGTTTGAGGAAGTCAAAGTTTATGACTCTCAAATTCTTGGTAGTAAAGGAAAGAATTCAGAGTAAAGAACTGTCAATTACACATATTGGTACAAACTCTATGATTGTGGATTCGCTTATAAAAGGCATTGCCACCCAAGCGTTTTCTTGAGCTTGTGGCTCATATGGGTGTTGTTTTTTCTATGGAGGATGTTTAGTTTTAGTGGGAATTTGTAATTTTATTTTACTTTCATTAGCCATGTGTTGACATATTTTAGTTATAAAACTTTTTGCAGAAATAAAGTTATGATAAAGTTTAATTTTACACTCTGATTATGTTATGGTAATAGTTTGATCTCATTATTAAAGTGGACCAGTTGAATACCAGCATGTTAAGATCACATTGCATGTTGTTTCCATGCTACACATCTACTTCATAAATCTATGTCATTCTTTTGTGTCGATATTATGGTCATTGATAGGTCTAGTTACGATAAATGTAACGAAGGTTGCTTTGTACTTTTCTAATATTATTGATGGACGAGATTGATTTCTAATACATTACAATTTTGACAGTATGGTTGAACTCAAATTTGTTTATTTTTGTAATGATAAATATTTATACAGTTGAACATAAATCCCAAGTGGGAGATTGTTGGATCATAGTCCAACATTAAGCTTATATGTAAATATACATGTATCATTATAATTTGTTGAAACTGTCTTTATGCCCAACTTTGAGGTGATCTAATTAATATTTAAAGATTTGGGCTTAATATATCACTAGGTTATGAGCCTTAAATGTGTAAAGACTTATTTTATAATTGTATTCTATAATGGGTAGAATGACAGTTATATGTTATTATTATATAATTGCAGTTATAATCCCCTAATTATATGTACTATGTTATATAATATAAAATCAAGAAGGTATAATCGATCTCTTACCAAAATTTTTCTTGTGCAATGAAGCCAGATAATCGTCAGTTTCTCATTTTATTGTTCTTCTAATTCAACATAAAAGATCATGTTATAAGAAATGATTTTCACCGTTAATTTGCTCCATCAGTCAATATGTCCTGGTAAGATCCGATGTATATAAAAATGGAGTAGTCACAAATCAGGGAGGTTAGACTTGACAATTACAATAATACATATTGCACTCCAATATAACTCTTTTGCTAGATAGTCATATTTTATTATTCAAAATTAGAAAATTGTTGAATTTGATTAGCGAAAAGGACCACGATACGAGTTTTAATCTAGTTCGTACTCGTTCAAAATAATTGCACAATTTCACTTTTTGCAATATTTATACAATGATTTTAAACCCATTTTTAAAATTTTGTTATGCATTGCGTTTTCAGATTACATTTTGGTATCATAATAGAAAAATATTATGTACTTTCAATTTATACTAGTAAATAAAACAATAATAAAATATGTTAATAGTTAAACGAGTATATTGGCAAACATAAAAATAAAAATAAAAATAAAAATAAAAATAAAAATGGTACAGCTAAGTTTAAAACTTAAAGTTCGCGAGAAGTTGAAACTTAAAAGCACTGCAGGAATCCATAAACAATAACGGGCTAAGTTGGTCATACACTATCCAATAGTACCCAGTACCCACCCGAATCCACCATACAAACTCTTAAACCCCAATACCCCAACACCGTCGTCCTCCCCCCTCTCTCTCCTCCCTGGCTCGCTGTTTTCCCTCAAATTCTAGGGTTTTATCAACTAACCCGTCAACATGGTATCGTCTCCAGTTCCATCTCTTTAATGGCGGAATTCCAATTTCATCTGAATTTGGTTTGAATTTGGACTTTTTTTGGCAGCCTCAAGGAGATTACATTGAGCTACACAGGAAGAGACATGGGTTTCGTCTCGATTACTTCGAGCGCAAGCGCAAGAAGGCGGCGCGTGAAGTCCATCAACGCTCAAAAAAGGCGCAGAACGTATGTGAATTCGTCTACATTTTTTGTTTTTTTTTTTAATTGGATTATTTGGTTAGGTATTTGATTTATTATGTTGGAAATATGCAGACTTTGGGTATTAAGGGTAAGATGCTTGCTAAGAAGCGATATGCGGAGAAGGCTCAAATGAAGAAAACGTAAGTTTTACATTTTCTATAATTGTTGGCATTTGTGCACGCGGGCAACAATTGCATATTGTTTATGAGCCATGTTTAACTTCTCAAAATTGGCTCCTTTATTCAATAAATTGAATATCTAATTTTTAGTTGATAAAAAAGTTCATGCCAGGTTCTACTTTATTTCCTAAAATATAAGAAAATTGTTGAAGTAAATGGTTGAACTTGAGATCTCTTTAGTAGAGTATAAGTATTCAAGCAACTGCTCAAACTACACTTTTATGTTATTATACAAAACTAATATAAATATATCAGGATTTTTAAGACTGCATGGAGCCATATCTCGTCGAGCACCTGCTCATGCTCATAACTGCCTTTGCATTTGTGGATGTTTGATTGTATTTGTTTGCATTACATTTACCGTGTTCCGGGTTTTCGAAGTTATTGCTAATTTGGTGAATTTTAGGGTGGAAAAATTGGTTTTATAATATGTTTAGTTAGAAGGGGTGGGTTTTATTTAGTGGTCTGGTAGTTCCTATAGTAGGGGCGAGCGAGGAAGGGTTGGCGCTTGGAATTTATTCATTGATTACATGGGGTGGTTTTAGGGTGTATCATGTAATGCATCTTTCTTAGTCGTTGTGATGTTTGGTGAAGTGTTAATTTTGTTTTTAGAGATCGAGAACTGTTTCTGCCAATAATCGTCACCGACGTTTTACAATTAATTGAGTTACGTGTAGGCAATAACATGTAGAATAAAGTAAGAAAATAATGCAAATGACATAGCAAATTGATAATGTGAAAAACCCAAATTCGAGAAAAATCGCGAGGGCTTATTAAACCGCCATTCTACTATGTTGAAGGAGGGATGTAACAAAAGATTGAGATTAAACAAGTAGGAAAGTACATCAAGTGACATGTGTTAATGGAGCTAATGAGAATGATGTAAATGATGATGGGTTGTGTTTTAATATTGGATTATGAGTGAATGATCTTCCTCGTGTGTGAATGATCTTCTTATTGCTTTGAGTTGCCTTTTATTAATGTTGGTTGTGGGCAACAAGCATGTTTTCCTTCCGGTTGGCTCATTCTAATCTTGCTGCCATTGCTTTTCGGATTTCTAGTTTCACGTGTATATTGAGTTGGTCTTCTTTGTCTATCCGTCGTGATCTCGAGTTGATATTTTTATTACTTGGAAACATTCCTATCGCTTGTTTGTTGCCTAAACTCGTGCTAACGCGAAGAGTTGGTGCTTAGAATCTCGACAATTGGAACTAACACCTAGAATCTTAGACACCTGAGGTTGACTCTTGGAATTTCAGTGCCGCTTCAACTATATAGCCGAGATTCTTTCGTTTACTTGTTCAAATGTTATTTCTCAGCCGTTTACCGATTTTTTCGCTACACGTAGTCCATCCCGTAACTAACGCCTGGAATTTCGCGGACGGTTATTCCTACCTATCTGTCAGTGACCATCTGGTATTATGTACTAACTCCTACAAATTTGACCATACACTTTTAACACCTAGTTGTCCTACACGTCACATCACTTGGATCAGATAAATTTTAACCTCTAACAATAGCCCCCATTATTCTAATTGTAGCATGGTGGAAATTAGGAAAATAGTCTTCATATGTTTGTCATTACGTTTTATATGTCGTCACTTGGCATCGTCACTTGGTTGTTGAAGAATTCTTGCTTGATGACAATGCAAACCGAAGAAATAAAGAGCACTGAGTTCTCTATGCCGTAGATTCATGTATCATTGCTGCAAAATAATCATAGTGGTTAGAACATCAATTCGAGATACTTAAGGTACAATTTTAGTGTTTGGCCGAAACTGGAGACAAAGAATATGTGATGACTAGGTCATCAATATATTGTGTCCTTCAAATGTTTGCTGGCACAGTGTCAAGCGGCAAGGCCATTTTAGGTTTATCAATAGATTACCATGCGACAAGGCGAATCACCGTACTTAGCGTTGAAGCTAACCTTGGTGTTTGGCTATAAGGCCATTTCTTGTGTTATGCGTCACATTAATAAAGCCATCATGAGATTACTTAACATGATATTTAATGGTATAAACATTTGAAATGAACTAATATGATACTTGGCGATAAAGCCATTCGTTGTACAACACATGATTTCCGACAACTAGATCATTCTCGGCGTAATGAAATATCATTTCGTGATCTGTCGACTAGGTCACATTTGGTGTCATGACATATAATTTCTGACGGCTGAGTCTTTTTGGTGATCTGATGATAGGACTCACATCAAGCCACCGGTGACCATAACTTACCGGAGGAGAAGGGAACGTTCAGGGCAGAGGCTGACAGAGGCACAAGTTGGCGCTTGAGAAGTGCATTGCAGGAATAATACAGTAAGGAGGAGCAACACAAGGGTGAACAACTTTTATACTATATATGGAATCCTGTAATTATTATGACAGAATATTATATAGTTTGTTACAAAACGTTTGTTACAAAGTGGTTATGTAAAGCAGATAAAGAAGGGGAATATTGTAAGCAAGCAGGATCAGAAAATTATTACACATAAGTATTTTCTCTCTTGCAGACCCCCTACTTCTCGAATTGTAGGATTCTCTGCCCCTCTTTCCTCTCGTTTTTTCTTGCCAGTGCAACAACATCCCATAGCAACGTACTTATCATTTGGTATCAGAGCAGGTAGGGAGGGTTACGAAAATTACTAAAAATAAGTAAGTACTCAGTAAGGAAGAGTAATGGCACCCACACACTCGCAAAGGATGGACCAATTTGAAGCCGATACCGAAGCAATGAAGGTAAAATTCACCGAACAAATGGCAAAAGTGGTTGAGAGTTTAGAAAGAATGGAGGAAGGATGGAGAGAAGTAGACTGGATACGTCTGGAGCAGAAGGAATTATGGGAGAAGGTGGGAACTCAACCGCCACCAACAGGAGGAGCAGGGGGTAATTGGAGGTTTAAAAAACTGGAGTTACCATTGTTCGAAGGAGACAATCCAAACGGATGGATCTTGAGAGCGGAACGGTACTTTGAATTTTATAGGATGAACGAAGAAGAGAGATTAGAGGCAGCAATTGTATTATTAGAAGGCGATGCCCTATTTTGGTACCAATGTATTCACAAGCGTAGAGCACTGAGATCAAAAAATTTCGGGTACCCTCTACGGGATCACTCTACGAGCAGTGGATTGATCATCATCAAGAGGGCTCAGTGAGTGACTATACGCGGCGGTTCATCGAACTGGTCGCACCCTTGGAAGGGATGATAGAGGAAGTAATGAAGGGAAGATACATCACGAGCCTTAAAGAGGATGTTAAGGCTGAAATAAGAGTACTGGGTCCATGGAGTTTAGAACAAGCTATGGAGCTGGCCTTGAAGATCTAGGACAAAATCAAATTGGGCTGGGTGAGTCGAAGGGGATTCGGGCCTAATAGCCATTGTTTTAACAACCTTAATCCAAGCCAGATGAACCAGCCAGCCATGGTCTCCACAAGATCCTACAACTCTCCCATTTCCTATCACCGATTCACACCCAACACATCCCTCAGGTAATTCTCAATCTTCTGTGAATAATTATAGAAATCCAATGCATAATACTTCAAGGGGAGGTTCGAAGGTTGAGTGAGAAAGAAATCCAGTATAAGAGGGCTAAGGGTTTGTGCTTTCGCTGTGACGGAAAATGGAATGTGAATCACCGTTGTAGTAGAAAGGAATTAAGTGTGTTGATGGCTCAGGATGAAGAAGCGGAGGACTAGGAACCACTGAGCCGGAGAATGTGACAGAAAAAGGTAAGGTTGGGGGTGAGTTTGAAACAACGTACCCCGCAGTATCCTTAAATTCGGTGTTGGGCATCACTAATCCTAAAACACTCAAGCTGTGGGGATGGGTGAATGGTCAAGAGGTAGTTGTGATGGTAGACCCCGAGGCCACGCATAATTTTATCTCTCAAAAGGCTGTGGAGCGGTTAGAATTGAGTGTAGCGAGCACCCTGGCTTTTGGAGTCTCCTTGGGTACAGGGGAAGCTGTACAGGGAAGGGTATATGCAAATCAGTGACTCTCCAATTACCGAGCATAAATATAGTCGAGGATTTTCTTCCTTTGGCTTTGGGTAATTCAGACATGATTCTGGGAATTCAGTGGTTGGAGAAGTTAGGAACAATGACTGCGAATTGGAAAACTCAAACTCTACGTTTCCAGGTTGAAGGGAGGACGGTCACAATACAAGGGGAGCCATCCTTGGGGCGTTCTCTTGTCTCTCTTAAGGCAATGGTATCTCGTTGAATTTAACCAAATATCAAATGAAGATACTCTGGGAAATGATAGATTGCCTCAATTCAGTGGTCGTAAGGAAGTCTTTGAGATGCCAGTTGGTATACCCCCTTTGAGGGATCACGAACATGTCATCATCTTGAGAGAAGGCACTAACCCAATTAGTGTTAGGCCATATAAATATCCTCATGCACAGAAGGATGAGATCGAGAAAATGGTGTACGACATGCTTAAGGCTGACATCATTCAGTTGTCCTCAAGTCCTTTCTCAAGCACGGTTATATTAGTAAGAAAAAAGATGGATCCTGGAGATTTTGTGTCGACTATCAGAACAGGGCGACGGTCCGAGATAAGTTTCCCATACCTGTTATAGTGGAGCTTTTGGATGAATTGAGGGGAGCCACCATGTTTTCTAAACTCGACCTTAAGTCCGGATATCAGCATATCAGGATTCGCTAGGAAGACGTTCCAAAAACGGCTTTCCGCACTCATGAGGGACATTACGAGTTCCTTGTAATGCCGTTTGGTCTAATGAATGCTCCCGCAACATTCCAAGCGTTGATGAACTCTGTCTTCAAGCCGTTCTTACGGAGGTTTGTCTTAGTCTTCTTTGACGATATTCTAATCTATAGTAAGTGCGAGGACCATCAGCAACACGTAGCTACTGTGCTTGACATTCTAGCTCAGCACTCTCTTTTTGCATAATCGAAATAAGTGAATTTGGTAAAACCAAAATTTCTTACTTAGGCCATGTCATCTCTCTTGCTGGGGTTGCTGTGGACCAGTCAAAGATCGAGGCAATGTTACACTGGCCAATACGCAGAAACCTCAAAAGTCTACGTGAATTTCTGGGCCTCATGGGTTACTACCGAAAGTTCATTGCCAATTATGCCTCCATTGCTGCCCCCCTTACCGATCAGTTAAAGGACAATTTTGGTTGGTCTTCAATATGCTCAAGGATGCAATGACCAAAGCTCCAATCCTTGCATTACCTGATTTCCAAGGTAACTTTATAGTGGAAACCGATGCCAGTGGGTTCAGGGTTGGGGCCGTGTTGCTACAGTATGAACACCCCATAGCCTACTTCAGCTGATTGTAGGGAGTACGGGATAGGACCTGGTCTGTCTACAAAAAAGAGCTTATGGCGATCGTCATGGCTGTCCAAAAGTGGCGACATTATCTCTTGAGCAGGAGGTTTGTGATTAGAACCGACCAACAGAGTTTGAGGTACTTAATGCAACAGAGGGAAGTTGGCTCGAAGTATCAAAAGTGGGTCAGCAAATTACTTGGATATGATTTCGAGATTTGTTATAAAACTGGAGCTTCTAATAGAGTGGTTGATGCTCTCCTTAGGAAATTTGTTGATCAAGTGGAGCATTGCTTAGTAGCAGGATTATTGCGTGGGAGGAGTTAAAAAAGAGTTTGGACTCAGACCCATTCATTCTGGGAATCAAGAAAGCTGCTGAGAAGGGTTGTTCTTTACCGAGGGGATTCTCACTTGAAAGGATAATATTACCTTCTACGCCCCCAGTGGTGAACATGTTACTACATGAATATCATGATTCCCCAGTAGGCGGTCATTTGGGTGAATTTAAAACGTATAAAAGATTAGCCATGGATTGGTTTTGGCCAGGCATGCGTAAATCTATCCGGAAGTATGTTTAGGAATGTGAAAGTTGTCAACAACATAAGTACTCCACCCTATCTCCTGCCGGGTTACTTCAACCTCTGTCGGTCCCTGCACAAATCTAGGAAGATGTATCGATGGATTTCATCGAGGGACTACCAAAATCTAGGGCTGGACAATAGTGCTAGTTGTTGACAAATTTTCTAAATACGCGCATTTCCTGGGGATGGGTCATCCTTTCACTGCCAAATCAGTGGCTGATCTCTTCATCAAGGATATTGTTAGGCTTCATGGATTTCCAGTGGCGATTGTGTGAGACAGAGACCACATTTTTATGAGCATCTTCTGGTGAGAGTATTTCGGTTGCAGGACACACATCTTCACAAGAGCACCGCTTACCATCCGCAATCTGATGGTCAAACGGAGGTGGTTAATAGAGGGTTGGAGTCATACCTACAGTGCTTTATCAACGGAACACCCAAGTTGTGGGCACAATGGCTTCAATGGGCTGAATTGTGTTATAACACAGCATGTCACACCTCTCTGGGCTGTTCTCCTTTCAAGGCGGTCTACGGGAGAAACCCACCCTCCCTCTTGAGGTATGAAAGGGGAAGCACAAATGTGCAGTCACTAGAAGACGAGCTTCTCTAGAGAGATGCAATGTCGGATGATCTACGGGCTTCTTTGCTCAAGGCACAGCAATGCATGTCGACTCAAGCCAACAAGCACATAAGAGAAGTGCATTTTTCTGTAGGCGATTATGTTTATTTGAAACTACAGCCCTATAGGCAAAAGTCTCTTGCGAAAAGGACCTTAGAGAAATTATCACCTAGATACTATGGTCCGTTCCGGATTATACAGGAGGTTGGCCAAGTGGCTTACAAACTGGATCTTCCCTCTTTAACTCGTATCCATCCCGTCTTTCATGTGTCTCAGCTCAAGGCAGCTATTGGGGCTATTCCTGTTAATCCTTGTTTGCCTGAGGCTCTTACATCAGATTTGATCCTAGAGGTGGAATCGGAGTACATATTGTCTGCTCGAAATGGAATGGGCAATGATGCTGCCAACCTAGAAGTTCTGGTTAAATGGAGAGGGTTGCCAGAGTTTGAAGCAACTTGTGAGGATTACACGGCTCTGGATTTGAGGTTCCCTGCATTTCACCTTGAGGACAAGGTGAGATTTTTGGCGGGGGGTAATGATAGGACTCACATTAAGCCACCGGTGACCATAACTTACGGGAGGAGAAGAAAACGTTCAGGCAGAGGCTGGCAGAGCAGGATGAGGCACAAGTTGGCGCTTGAGAAGTGCATTGCAGGAATAATACAGTAAGGAGGAGCAACGCATGGGTGGACAACTTTTATACTATATATGGAATGTTGTAATTATTATGACAGAATATTATATAGTTTGTTACAAAGTGATTATGTAAAGCAGTATAAGAAGGGGAATATTGTAAGCAAGCAGGATTAGAAAATTATTACACAAAAGTATTTTCTCTCTTGGAGACCCCCAACTTCTCGAATTGTAGGATTCTCTGCCCCTCTTTCCTCTTCCAGTGCAACAACATCCCACAACCACATACTTATCATCTGACGACTAGGTCACTCTTGGTGTCATAACATATATATCTGACAGTTGGGTCCTCTTGGTGTCATGACAAATATCTAATGACTAGGTCACACTTGGTGTCATAACATGACGACTCTGTATATTGTCGTTGTCTGACCCGATTAAAATACTTACGTAAATTTTGCTTGCATGAATATTTGTGTTAGTTGTGGTGCACAACTGTTTGGGCACTCGGGTATTTTGCACGCCGTTTGGTGGTGCCATTGTACTGGCGACTGTCGCTAGTCCTTTGATGTTCACTCCAATGGCAATATCCTTGGCTAAGGGACATTGTATCGACAACTGTAGTTGTGAGAGCCCTTTCGACGTACATTTGGTAATAACCATTTTGCGTATGTCGGGTGTCCCATTCTTTGTTGTCATTGACGAATTGTTACATTGCATTTGATTGTTGATATCCTATAAAACGTTAGGAGACAATAGCTAGGGGCGGTTGTTGGTGCCTAAATGGCCCTCTGATGACAAAGTTAGAAGTCTTTTATTGAAATAAATTAAAAGTGGTAAACAACGACTAGAATGAAAGAACTATACGATTGATAAGATTACACTATGGGTCTTCTACAATATTAGTAACACATATTTATACAAGGTTTGATCATGCATAAAAAAACTTGTGATATTCATTTATGTTTTAACCTTTTAAGTTTAGTTTTTTTAAAATAATAATAATGATCGTTACAAAAATTTCATTACCATAACCGTAACGGTTAATTCTTAACGGTTCGATAAAATAATCGTTATTATACACGGTTAACGGTTGCGGTTATTTTACACACCCCTACTATGTAAGTCGGATATGGGGTGAGCCCTCTTGGATAATGCGATATAAGTCACTTGTCTATCCGTTGTTAATTAAAATATGAAAACTATTGATAGAAAACGGTTTCAAACCTGTTAACAATGATAAGGCTGGTCATGTGAGTGTACTATTTTAAGGTAGCACATGTTGGTGATTCTAGCCTTGTATGCTTCAACGTGCTTTCATCCCATCATAAAGCGGAGTCCATAGGGGAAACACTAGCCTTTTGGGGATGACTATATTGTAAATCTCCGGGGTAAAAATGGATGCCTTGAAGCCGTAGAATTTTTTCATAGTTGATAGGTGCACACCTCCTAAGCGTCTTCAAAATCATGGTGTTATTAGCCTCGATTTAGCTTCGTCGTAATTGGATCAGGCTCATGTGTGGTTTGTTCTAGTATTCCTTGGCGCACTTGTTGAAGTTGGTTGTTTGGGCCCTCCCAGCCGTCTTCTCCATCACTGCCGGAGTCGTCAAAGTAGGGGATGATAGTTGTTACCTTTGATCTGTTTAGATTTCAAGCTGCTCTTAACAATTCCAACTCTTTATGCATCCTCTCCATTGATTCTTTTGTAGAGGTACGTTCTTAGAGCATTTCCTATATTTTCTTATGAGAAGCCTCAAAGTCAGCTTTAGCTATCATGAAGGCTGTAAAAAGTTCCTCTTTTGACATGTTGATTTCGTTGATCTCATTTTCCATGAGAGAAAAGCAAAGGAATGAGCTATGTGATTGTGTTTAACTTTTGTTTCAAAGAACTAGTTGCATGCCCCACGGTAGACGCCAATTGTTTTTGTCAAAAATCGTCATATAGTGACAACTTAAGGTTAGGAAGTTTAACAACAAATTTAACGTATAGGCAATAACATGTAGAATAAAGTAAGGAAACAATAAAGTGATAAGGCAAATTGGTGACGTGAAAAATCCAAACTAGGGAACAACCGCGGGGACTTATTAGGCCGTCATTCCATTATGTTGAAGGAGGTGTTTTCGTTGAGTATATAAGAGATGTAACAAAAGATTGAGATAAATGATTAGGAAGTACATCAAGGGACAAGTGTTAATGGAGCTAATGAGAATGATGTAAATGATGATGGGTTGTGTTTTAATCTTGTCTTGTGAGTGAATAATCTTCCTTGCGTGTGAATGATTTTCTTATTGCTTTGAGATGCTGGTCGTGGGCAACAAACTTCTTTTCCTTATCTTGGATTTCTAGCTTCACGTGTGTATTGACTTGCTCTTCTTTGGCTATCCGTCGGAATCTTGAGTTGATATTTTACTAGCCGTAAACAATCTTGTACTAATACATCTTGGGATTGACCTTCAAACGTTTAGTTACACCACTACTCTTCCTGCTGCTTAGGCATTTGTTGCCTAAATTCGTGCTAACGCGTAGAGTTGACACCTGGAATCTTAAGCTGTTGAAACTGACGCTTGGAATCTCGGACGTGGGGTTGACTCCTGGAATCTCGGACACGTGGGGTTGACTCCTGGAATCTCGGAGCCGTTTCAACTGCATTGCCGAGATTCTCTCGTTGACTTTTTCAAATGTTATTTCTCAGCCATTTACCAATTTTTCCGCAACACGTAGATGCTGACCATACGCTTTTTATACCTAGTTGTCCTACAAGTCAGGCTACCCACACGTCATGTCACTTGGATCGGATATATTTTTGCCCCTAACAAGAACATAGATTAAGCATAGATAAGTTTTCTAATTTGCTATTTCAATTGTATATGAGGATGAGATAAGATGTGTTACTTGGTTAAGTTCGGCAATAACTAGGTTAATGGTATTTTGTATTATACTCCTTGTTGGAAGGTAGTTAGATATATAATGTTAGGGCTATCATGGGGGAAGGATTTAATTGATCGTAACTTACTCTTGTATACATAATTACCTTGTAAGTCTGAGTTGTGGAGCTTGAGGCATAGATGGGAGGCATAGCCGTTGTGTACTTATGCTGATAATTTTATTTAACCTCATATAGGTCCTTTCCCATAAATCCATTGGTTTGTGGAGAATTGGAGATTTACAGGCTGCAACTGTCTGTTTAGAGAGAACTATGATTTAACTTATAAGGTTCTGAATCTGTTAGGCTTAGTAACGGTTGTGTCACTCTGATGTCATTGGGTAGTTAAAATATATGGAAAGGGTTAAAACTTATGTCGAGCCAAGACTCTAGGAGGCTACTGAACTTATTTTATTGTTTGCTGCTTTGTCTGATATAGGATCAAATATAGGATAAGGAATTTGAGTTTTTTTTGGAGATATGAGAGCCCTTTTGAATAAATTTTTTTTTATGATGCATTTGAAAATTAAAAACTCAAAGAATTCATTTGTTTCATTGACTTGTAGCTGCTCAAAATCAGGAATGCACCTTCCTTCTCTTCAAAATTTTTCTGTTTTCAGGTTGAGGTATTTTTTTAGCTATTCATCATTTACTGTTTGTAACTTCTATGCACATCAACAGACTTAAGATGCATGATGAAACACCAAGTCGGCGCAAGGTGGATGATGAGGTTCATGATGGAGCAGTTCCTGCATATTTGCTTGATCGTGAGCAAACAACTAGGGCTAAGGTTAGTTTTTTTTTGTTTTTTACTATCAAATGATTCATTTTTGCTCTACCAACGTTATTTACATTTACTGTGACATCTTTTTGAAATTGATGTACTTACATCATATATCTTATGGTTCTTATTTCCAATTGAGGTTCTGAGTTAAACAATCATTGGCCATAGCTATATGTAATGTTTAGAGAACTCTACTTTTGTCTTGCTGCCTGTTAATTTGGCTTGTATTGCAGAACTTTGAAATTTTCTTTTCTGACAACCAGAGCTAAAAGCCAATTTTATGAGAACTCTGATTATTTAATGTCAACATTCATTGTAAACCTGGGCTAGATGCCATCATGAATGCATTCAACCAGTGATGTGCGCTACTACTGTCAACTTTCGCATACCTAGTTTCTTGAACGGGGAAGATCTATAACAGAATAAATTGGCTACTGTTGCTAGCGGAAGTTGATTTAGTTGAAATAACAGTTGGAGTTTCTATGTCAAAAAGTTTCAGTTAGTTATAAGTTGACCTCCATAATCCATCTAATGTCCATTGGGTATGGAACTATGGATGATGTTGCTGTTTCTTTTTTTTTTTGCCTGCGTGAAACATTCTGGAAATTACCTGGAATTTGTATGTAAGGATTTAGCCAAAACCTAGTCCATCTTATTAGAACACCAATACCAATCTTCGTGGCATTGATGTTTTGGTTTGGAGGTCTTGTCTCTGGATTAAGGCTCAGTCAATTGATTAATTGATACCATGCCTAAGGCTGGGTGTACCATCTGTGTGATCTTTGAATACATTCTGGACGGAAGAGGACTAAGTCATTTGATGCAACAGATAAAGCTGGGTGTACATTTCGTTGTACTGATTGAGGTTTTTGTCTGTTGAGGGTTTGGTTTTTATAGATGTCGTTTTAGAAAGAGGTGATAGTGGTTTTTGGTTTGAGATAGAGGTCTTAAACGGTTAATCTGAAGTTGTTTCTGATTCTGTTTATATTATTGGCTTTTATGATAACGTATTGAAATTTCTTAGTATAAACCTTTTTATTTTTATAATGAACTTGCTAAGCTTTTTTAATATATTATGTTGAACCTCTTATATGATTTATTTACTTGTTTCTCCCTTAATTTTTTTTGAATAGATCCTGAGCAACACAATCAAGCAAAAGAGAAAAGAGAAGGCTGGAAAATGGGAAGTTCCATTACCCAAGGTAATGTTTAACTTATTTTGCTGTGTTTTGTCTAACTAGCATTCATACTCTACTTTTGAGGCTTTTATCTACTTATAAGAACCTGTCTCATGCTGTAGGACCTTTGTAGTAATAGTCAGCTTTGGCTATAATTGTATAATTGTATTTGACTATCTGAGGAATAGCCAGGATTTCCCTCTTTATTTTCTCCAGTTGTTAGTTACTCAATTAAAAGTTACTGGATATTTTTATGTAAGCATTTTTTTTTTTAAGAATGTGAACTTAATGATTCTTGTCTATCAAATTAATCTCTCTTACTTTCACTTGATGCTTCTCTCATTCTTGTTACTATATTGAGTTTAGGATTCTTTGTTATATAACAGATAGATAGAAATATTCAGAAGTCCGTGTTTAGTATGGACCCTCTTAGTTTTTTTTTTTCAATTAAAATAAGTTGGGGGGGGGGGGGGGGGGAATTAGAGCGTAAATCATCTGAATGTTCTAACTTGGATACTATTTTTCTGTTCTGCAGGTCAGACCAGTTGCTGAAGATGAAATGTTTAAAGTTATAAGGTCTGGGAAAAGGAAGAGTAAGTATATATAAACAACCCTTATGTTTTTATTGGATTTCATTTGGTAGTGAGTTTCTGCCTTGCGCTTGAAGGATCTGATGGCGTAATGGATTCAATTTTGTTTTATGGTTGGTCATTATTTTTTGGGCCCTGTTCTTCCTTTGAACTCTTGTTCTTGTAAACATCTTTGTTAAGTTTGCTTTGAGTATGAAGGATTTTTTTAGTTAGGCAGCAACGAAGTGGTTCTTGTTGAACTGTAGCATTCCCATTGGTAGCCGAGGGTAACAGATATTTTCTCTTGCAGCCAAGCAATGGAAAAGAATGATAACTAAAGCTACATTTGTTGGTGCTGGATTCACTAGAAAACCACCAAAGTATGAACGGTTCATTCGTCCATCAGGATTGCGGTTTACCAAGGCCAATGTCACTCATCCAGAACTTAAATGTTCCTTTAATCTCGAGATCATCGGAGTTAAGAAGAACCCCAATGGTCCAATGTATAGCTCCCTCGGTGTCATGACCAAGGGTACAATAATTGAGGTACACTCCTCTATTCATCTTCCACTGTAATTTTTAATATGCTGTACTTGATTTACACTTGCTTGCCGCTAGTACGTTGCTAAACCATGTGCTTCATAATTACTCTAGGTCAATGTCAGTGAACTTGGTTTGGTCACACCAGCTGGGAAGGTAGTGTGGGGTAAGTGATATTGCGTTTATTACATAGGAATATCATTGAGATCTTGTCGATGACAATTTCCTTTACGTTCGTTTACCTGACTAATGTTTTGTGGTGTTTTCAGGGAAGTATGCTCAAGTGACAAATGACCCCGAGAATGATGGCTGTATAAATGCCGTTTTGTTAGTTTAATCAGGCTGTTGGAATGAGTATCTGTAATGTAATTTTGATAGTAATGAATGAAAAATCTATGAACAGTGTTTCTTTGGTGTTGACTGTTTTACACATCAGTGGCATTACACAGATTTAGCTCAATTAACTGGATCAACATAATTTCTATTCCCACTGCCCCTCAAAGATTGACTTATTTTCCATTTTGGTCCGTCTTGTAAAGATTGCCCATTTTCTTAAAGATTTTCCATTTTGGGTTGTCTTCTCAAAGATTTCTCATTATATCTTAAAAAGGTTAAAATTTGTACTTAGAGCAATTTTTTGGGGACTGAGGGAATCCTGTTATTGCTTGTTCTTTTTAGGTAGATATTATCGAGGAGGTAATGATTGTTACTACGTTTTCCCCAGATAGCCTTAAATGCTTGAGGTGCATGAGCTATGGAACCGCATGCTTTTGTGTTATCCTACTAGAGGTCTTTGGTGAGACAGGTAGGTTGGTCAGTTTATCCATAAAAATGAAGAGCATACATGTATCACTGGTGACAGTGGTGAGTAGAGAATAATTGGATTGACCCAACTTTGGCAATAATGATGGGTCAGGGGTGGATCTCTATTCTCACCGAAAAGAGTTCAGAAGTTTTTTGACAAAATCTGCAAGTTATCATCCTTTACTGGTAGTTACATGGATATTCAGACATGGCTAATCAACTATGGAATTGGGCCATTTAATTCCGGGAACACTGCAGATTTCCTCGGATATTTAAGATATGGTCACCCATAAACTACATACATGATACATGATACATGATACATGATACATGATACATGGTACATGAACTATATTATGTCATGTTAGCTTTGGACCGCCTTGTCATCTTTCTAAGGTTCTTGTTTCTCTTCCTTGAATCTAAATTTTGGCTATGCACAACTAATTTCCATTGATTTCCAATTCAGTCCAAATCAATTATTTTTACAGACGCAAAAATTCGACACATAGTTTAATATATTATAATACATTATACAATAATCTTACATTCACTGAACCCGGTTCATCAAAGGTTTGATTCTCTACCTCTACGGCCCTTCTAGTCTACCGCATCAAATCGAATTACGTACCACATCGGTATAATTATGATGATCATCTGTTTAAATACGACATATAAACTCAGAAAATACACTGAATGCATCAGCAGAAAGGCGCATAGTTGGGAGTTTAATGCAATCTTATCTAGTAAGAAATTCGAATGCTTTTTCTATATTTTTTGACATAAATTGTCTTTAATTCACCGACCTCATACTGTACGTACATTTGAGATGAAAGAAAATGATTGCACTCTTTACAGTCTGAAAATCAATTAGCTAGGATAAGATACCTGTGTTTTTATATTACTGCGATCTATTTACAGAATTTTTAGGTTGCTAAACTTCATGCATGTCCATCAACCTATTCATGCCAGCTTATTAAAGCTTGTTTGACATCTTCTTTGGTTTCTATTTTTTCAAAAAAATCAAAAAACACAATATGAAAAAAAAAAACAGTTTTCTATCTTTGTTGTTACTTTTCAAAATCAACATGACTAATATAGGTGTGACTAATTCTAAGCTCAAACTCAAAAAACCAAAAACCAAAAACATTTAGTTTCATTGGGTGCTGTTATTGAGTCTTGATTCATTTTGCACTCGTTATGGAGATCATATTGCAAAATAGAGGTCTTTATACAGAAACTCGTAACTTATCCCTAATATAAATATATTAAGGGTCATTTTCATAATTTCATTTTTATACATGAGATCATAATATCTATACCTAATATATGTTTGTTTTTATATATTTTGTATTTTTATATCTGACATAACAATACTTATATATGATATGACAATTGCTATATTTGATATAACAATACCTATATATGAGATCTTAGTATTATGAAATAATATATCATATATGAATTAGATCCCAATACCTATCTCAAAACCCTTGCCTTTAGGTACTTTTTGCAGGTTGCCAAGCCATTTTATGATGGTCATCGAACCTTAATGTATGATTACATCGCTATTTTGTAGTAAGATATTAGTGTCACTTAATTTTCCTAAACTTATCCAACTTTATTATAATGCATTTAATTTCATTGTAAATTGTACTTGAATAGCTATTATGGAGGGATTTGGAAAATATTCGATTAACAATTTGCATTTTCTCTGATTTTGTAACATATTAATTTTGCATGATTCCACTCAATGAGAGGCTAATTCTTAGGTTCGTCTTGTTTTTCTCATTTAGAGATGGCCACGGGGCCGGTCAGGACAAGCTGGGCCGGGCCAGCCATCAGGCCGGTTTGGAGAAATCGAGACTAGGATCGAACATGTCCTTGGGGCGGGGAGGGCCAGTCCGGTTTTAGGATGGGCTTTGGAAGGTGATTCGTACCGAATCGAACCGAATCACGAACCAAATCGAAAATAAGCAAATCAAATCGGAACGAAATTGGTATCGAATCGAAACGAACTCACTAATCGAATTGAAACGAATTACATATAAACATATTTAAAAATTAGAATAAAGAAATGATTTCGAATGTAATTAAACATTTATAATCACTCATAATGACATTTTTTGTAAACTTTTAAATAAAGTCGTATTTTTATTTTTTTTTCTTGATAATTATGTATTATTAAACTAATTACGTATATTCACCTAAACTCATATTTACGTATTATTAAACTAAATAAACTAATTGACTTATTATTAAACAAATTATGTATCATAATACTCATTAACATAGTTACCTAATTACATATTTACTTATAATCCATTATCATATTAATTTATTTTAATTAAACATGTTTTGGGGGTTGGGGAAAAAAGAAAGAGCTTGCACTTAATTTAGGAAATAAAAATTTAATTAAATAATTAAATATTGATTTTCAAAATTATGTTGTCTACGTATCCCGAAGGAATCAAAGCCCACGTATTAATGTTACGTACCTCGAGGGGTGACTAGCCTAGCCAAGGATAGTCCCAAAACCTCCTCCACCTGTTGGGTTGTCGCTTGATTCGCTTGTGTCCATCATCATCTAAGAATCGTCTTCGTCGTTGTCGTCCTCCCTCAATCCTTAGGTCTTATGGTCCGCCTGATCCCAATCTTTCTTACATACGCATATTTCTATGCTCTCCGGAGATAAGCGGGATCTATTCTCATCCAGTACTCTTCTACCTGCACTAAAAGCAGATTCGAAAGCAATAGAGGAGGCAGGAATTGCAAGGATATCCTTTGAAATTCTCGCCAGAACGGGATATTGTCATTCGTGATCGCGTCACCACTTAATAATTGAAAAATTTTCATCAGTTTCATGTTGATAAGAAAGATATTCGTTAATAACATAAAGTGAAGAAGATAAAGATGATGATGAAGAAGAAGCCGATGCTTTTTATTTTTTTAAAATTCTACTAAGTGCTAGCACGAATCGCGTACTAGAACTTCCACTAGACAACGATAAATGTTGAAAAGGTGCATGAATAGAAGCATAATAATCATATAAATTAAATAAAATCTTTTTACATTTCTCTATATAGGCATTGACGTCGTATTGTAAATCTAGAGTGTTATAGTAAAATTCTAACACGTTTTCTAAACCCAAAGCCTTAACCTCGTGATCAAGAATAGCAGCTATACCATATATGACGGAGAATTCCCTAAAGTAAGAGTACCATTTACTTAGCATACTAGTAAGTACATCACTAATTTGGGTGATGTTGAAGATGCTCGCTAAGAGTGTTAACTATGCTAAAATACTCCAATATAACTAAATAAATGTTAGGGTCGTAAATATATGAGAAAATTTTGGTTGCAAGGTCAAATGGTGCTAAAATATCACGAATAAAAATTGCGGTAGTCCAATGGAAATCACTAATAAGTTCATCAGAAGTTGCTCGGGTTTCGTTATAAAGAATGGTCAAAACCTCATGGTATTTAATGGAATCATTTAACAATCTATATGTTGAGTTCCAACGGGTCGGTGTATCAAGACTCCATTGTCTCTTCTTAAGGCCTCTTTCCTTACATAAGGCCATATACTTTCTTCTAACTGATGTGGTAATTCTAATCCATTTGATTACACTCCTAATGGGGTTAAGCAAGTTGCTTAACTCAGCTAAACCTTCTTGAATCGAGAGGGTTATAATATGAGCACAACAACGAACATGTAAAAGCTCTCCACTGTTCAACAATTTTAAGATAGGTTCCGATATCAAATAATCAGTATGTCTTACCTTTATAGCTTTAAAGCAAATAATACGTTTTTTAATGTACCACTCAATATCTATCCAATGGGCGATTACACAAAGAAAAGGTTCATCAAAACAAGAGGTCCATATATCACAAGGCTATTACGATCGTTAAAAGTGCGAAATATTTCTATTAAACTACTTCTATATTTGTAATAAGTAGTTTGTGTATTGTGTTTAAGTGTGTTCCTAGGGACACGTCTATAAGCAGGTTGTAAAGAGGTTCTAGAGAAATGTTCAAAGTTCAGACTCTCACCATGGCTAAACGTTAATTTGTCCGCAATTACAAAGTTAGTTAATTCATCAATCATCCTATCTCTGTTATACATAAAAGGCATACCTCCTCCGAGAAGGAACCCATATACCAGTGTAGTTGTGTTCGACTTGACGATTCTGTTGTGCCTGCGGATTCAGCTACTTTCAGGTTGATTCCATGTACTCCGGTCAAGTGACGGAATAATTTTCCCGTCCCATAACTGGTCTTCCATGAATAAGAAGATATTGGCTTCTTCCCTTGTTGCTTGCATATCAAGCAACAACACATGAATTTCTTCCCTTTGGAAGTAGCGTCGGTCATTGGAACCTTCTCGAAATATAACCATACAGGTGAAGATTTCTTTCTACAGTGAGTAGACTCGGGTACTCTACCTTCACCATCATCTTTACCTTCATTTCATATGAAGTTAAGCCAAAAACTAACATTATTAGCTCATTATCTAACTAATTAACATAATCAACCTAATATAACATAATCAAATAATGTAACTAATCTAACACAACTAATCAATTTAACTTAAATATTATCAAGTAATCTAACATGACTAATCTTAACATAACATAATCAAATAATCTAACTAACCTAATCAATTTAACATCAACATTATCAACTAATTTAACATCAATAACTTAATATAACATAATCAAGTAATCTAACATAGCTAATCAATTTAACTAATTTTAACATAACATAATCAAGTAATCTAACATAACCAATCAATTTAACTAATCTTAACATAATATAATCAACTAATCTAATATTACTAATCAATTTAACTAATCTTAACATAACATAATCAACTAATCTAACATAACTAACCAATTTAACTAATTTTCACATAACATAATCAACTAACCTAACATAACTAATCAATTTAACTAATCTTCACATAACATAATCAACTAATCTAACATAACTAATCGATTAAAACTAAATCAACTAATCTAGCTAAAATAATCAATTTAACTTAAATCAATTTTCTTAAACTAATCAAACAAAATTAATAATTTTACTTAAATCAATTTGTTATCATCTAAATAAACTAATCTAACTAAATAAACTAATTAAACTAATCAATTTACTTAAACTAACATCATCAACTTAATATTACATAATAAATTTCAATCAATTTAAATTAATTAAACTAATCTAACTAAACTAATCAACTTAACTTAAATTAATTTACTTAAACTACTATAACTAAATTAATCAATTAACTTAAATCAATTAACTTAAATTAATTAAACTAATTAAACTAAATAAATGAATCAATTCACTAAAAGTAAAATCATCAACTTAATATAACATAATTAATTTAAATTAATTAAACTAATCAAATTAAATTAATCAATTTACTTAAAATAATTAAACTAATCTAAATTAATCAACTTATTTATCATCATCAACTTAATGTGCTTAATCTAACATCATCAACTATTCAACTAATTAAACAATATCAACATAATTTACCTATTTATCATAATCAACTAATTAAACTATTTAAAATAATAAATTTAATTAAACAAATTTAACTAATTTAACTAAATATACTTAATTATCATCACTAACATAATCTACATAATTAAATAATCAACATACTACCTTAATCTATATATTATCATCGATTAATCTAACATTATCAAGTAATTAAACATTATAAACTTAGTTAATCTATCTAATTAAACTAACTAGTTTTCATATTAACATTAATTAATTAGAAGTTTAAGAGTTACCTTGACTATTAGAAGGAGGCAGACGCATCTCCGAAGTTGGAGGAACTTGAGCAGCAGGAGTACCGAAAAGTTGTTGCTCCAAGTCTTGAGCAAAATCTGCGGTATCTTCGTACGAGCTACTAACGTTGAGTCTATGTCTTGAAGCCATTTCTTTTATAAAATGTAATAGTAAAAAAGTAAATTAAAGAATAATAAATCAACTAATTAAGATAACTAATAAAGATTATGAGAGTAATTAAGAAGAATATTAGTACTAATAAGTAAGCTAATTATAATTAGTAGTAAGTGAGAGATTGAGAATTGAGAATTGAGAATTGAGAATGAGAGACTGTGAGTTGTGTTGTGAGGACGAATAACCAAATTTCTTGGTTTATATAGGCACATAAGCAACGGTTACTTCCAACGGTTAGAAACGACTAATTTTGCAACAAATCATACGGTCTGAGTCAGGTCGGGCCGGTTCGAATGAGTGGGCCGGTCCGGTTCGAATTGTGGGCCGAATTGAATTTTTTCATGAACCGAATTGATTAGGGTCAAGTTGAAAATTCGAGATTCGTATTCAACCCACTAAGGAACCAGGCTTGGGCAGGGTCCGGGGTAGAGGCGGGGCGGGTTGGGGTCGGGCCGGGCTTAACCGGCCTAGTAGCCATCTCTAGTCTCATTCTAGGTTACCCTTGGTGGTTAAAGAAACATTGACCTAGCTAAGGCTCTTGGCCTAATGGATCCGTGTACTTAACCCACCAAATTAAGATATGCAATTTGGTATATACTCAAAGGGCAAGTCATGCATGACATTCAAAATAAGTGAGAGTGTACTCCCTTGGACACCCCTCTAGCTTAGTCATAGACACTTTGTTTATTTATTTCCTTATCTTTTAGGAATATAATATTTTCACGCATATCATATCATATCATACATCATATTTTGGTTCATGATCACCTAGGTTTTTTTTAGGAACTTTCCATTTTTACTTTTAAGAAATAATTCAAGCACCTCCACCTAAAAGACCTAGGAGAGACCAAGGAATGAAGGTTTATCTTCAAGGTCAATAGTTGTAACAACTTTAGGGTCTAAGCACCTTAATGCCACTTTCTAACCAACACAATTAGAAAGAGTTGGTAGAGCAATTAGAGGAGGAAGAGGATCTAAAGGTAGCAAAAGTAGTGAGCTAAGAACAAGATTAGACAACATGGAAGGTGTAGGAGGTAGTGGGAGAGGAAGAGGTTTAGTCAATGGAAGAGGATGTAGAGGTAGAGGCAGGGGCATGGGCAAGGGTAAGGCAGGGGAAGAGCTCAAGCTGAACAAGTTTGTTCATCAGTTGTACTATCTTTGTAATTAATGGTTTTGATGTTAAAGTAACCCCTTAAACTAACTCCATAAGTAACTTCATGCACATATTACATGGCTTTGAGGCTTATTTTACAGTGAAGGATCAATGATGCTCACTCAATCTTCTATAGTCAACTAGTTTAGGCAACAACCATAGATTGGTTTAGGACCTCATTTAACATATTTTAATTAGTCACAAATGTGATGTACACTTAATCGTTTGTGAACTCATGTAATGTAACATGTACTTTTATCTAATCTAATGTAAGCACTTTATCTAATAAAGCTTATATTTTGAAATCAATAAGCAGATTTTGTACAAGAATAATAGTATACAATACTATACAAGTCCTAACTCCATTAACATAGCATTATCCTTTACTACTTTTTTGTTTAAAATAATTGTTACTTCATTGAAAGTGCCAAAACAGCAAACATTATGACATAATTATATAAAAAAGGGTTAAATTCTTCTCATTTCTTGTAAAACTTATTAATTCCATAAGTAATTTGTTTAACTCGTTCTTCAAATCTTTCAATTCCTCTTTAATTATATACTTTAATTAGATAAGTGCAGGCAACTAGCTAAGATACATTTAATTGGATGTTTAATAAAGTGATCACCAACAAAGTAGTATTATGAGTTTAATTGAACCCACGTTATTAGATATGTGTTCTTTATGGCGTTAGTATTGTTTTGTATTGTAATTATTAGATTTTTTTTTTAAAAAAAATTGATTGTACAAGTAGAGTCGCTTATGGGTAAGTTATGGCTTCATGACTTAACACGAACACACGTATAATAACATACATAAACAAAGAGATGCAAAGAGATGCTATACATAAACAAAGAGATGCCTACAGTTTAATTATAGGATAATCCCACATTCCTTCACACAATAAAGGGTTAAATCCTTTTCGTTATATGGAACCAAAAGTTCATAAAAAAAAAGGCCAACATGCATTATTTGACTTGATGAAGAAAAAGATAGGAGTTAGATAAATAAAAAAAAAAATATTATGTAATTTATGAGTAGACCTTGCTAGCTCAGGTTGATTTGTGGATTTTAAAAACCCTAATAACGTCGTAATAGTACTTTGCAATTAATTTAAGTTATGAGAAAAGAGAGTTGATAAGCTATGGACTATTCTGACTACTGATCACCCATTGCATGTTACATTGAGTCACCTTATCACTATATTTTGCCCTTTCTTTTTCCATTTTCTTTAATGCGAATGAAACATCGTCATTAGGCAGCCATATGCTTCACTTAGCAAAAGGTGATGACAGTTTTCAATTTTTTTTACTAAAAAAAAAAATTGTGTCCGAATGCATACCATACATCCATGTTGTGTGATCAGCTCAGCTGCCTCACAGTATATATTACAGGTACATATTCAACATACTATGCACTAACACACCAGTTCCAGGAAATTAAAGGAGATAAAGGAATATGATTGGAAAAAAGAGCTTTAATTTGAAGCTAACTTCCTCTTGTGGGACCTTAATTTTTCTGATCTAAATGTTTAGTTGTTTGGACTTTGTGATCATATGACTTTGAGCTTATGATTTTTGATGATAAACACATAGGTAGGATGGTACTTAATGATGCCCGATTGTAATACGTCACCTCTTGGAAATAGTTGGTTGCAAAGTATTAGCAAAGTTACTTAATTTGATTCTAGAGTTAAAGATAAATATTTAAAAATTAAATGATTCAGATTATCTCTAGTAGTATAATCATTCCATTTCCGATAGAGTTGTAATATCATAAAATTGAATTATATTTCTAACACCAAAACATTAAGATTCTACTAAGAATTGGAAATAGTTATATTGGAAGATAATGATGATTTGACAACAATTAATTATAATATGTTTTGAGAAAGATAAAGATAGTGGAAAGGGTTATGAGGTTGTGTACACTGAATGCAAAGTGAGGTACAAGCTAACAAAATTTGTTTACACACGAGCTTTAGTCATATTCAATACAGAAAAATATGTTAAACAACCAAATTTCTCAGCCTCGTACATTTTCAAATTATATTTGGTTGATGGAAAAAAAAAAACTTTTTTAAGGGGTAGCCTTTTACTTTTTAAAATTATTATTAGTAATCTGACAGCTTTGTGCAAAATTTAAGCTATTTCTTTAATTCTCATACTACATTTAGATTTTCCCTTTCAAACTTTCTTTTACACTAAGCATTTAACCAAGACAAATTTAAAAATTCGAGGAAAATGCTAAACAGTGGTTATGAAAAAAAGTTCAAATCCTGTAAAAAAAACCGGTAATAAGGTTATGAATAAGAATTTTGAAAATTAAAGGGTCGTCATTGGTAAAGTTTTTTTTTGTCCTGTCGATTAAATATAATTTGAAAATGTATAAGTTACTAATGAGAATTACCCAAAAAAAATATTAATCTAGAAAGGATAGGCTATACGTAGGCGAAAGAGCTCCAAAATGTTAACAAATTGTTTTTACACATACGTATCTATCAAGGACCTGAAAATCACCCCTGTTATTTTTTTGGGGTGAAATTCCTCCTAATTTGAAAAGCTTTCTAATGAAAGGAAGTAATTATCCTAGGATTTTGAATGCTAAAATGCATAATGTTAAATTCTTTGGATAATATCCAAAGTCTAGGTCGAATTATGTGACATTACCAACTCCCTGAATGGGACACTGAAAAGTACAATATTATGATTGATGAGAACATAATGTAGTCTAGCTCACTGGTTCACTCACTTCACTCTATAATAGCTAGCTAAGTTTGGGTCCAAAGGGTTGCATCCTTGTTAAACGCTTGCCAACTCATCTAAGTTGAAAATATAATTCTATGTTGAAAGTAACTAATCTAACTTAATTTTGTGTTGAAAGAATGAAGAAATTTTTAGAGGGGAATGAAGGTTGGATGATGTAATCTAGGAATTATAGGTTCATAGTCATCTTTAGAAACAAAGTATTATTATTAAAAGACATAAATATCTAAAATCACACTCCCTTTGTTTTTTTTTTTAATATTATAACAAATAATATATTCAAGTGAGATCTTGTTGGATGCATATTTAAGTAAATTTTTAAAATATTAAGTTTTTGTAATTTTTTATCTCACGAATTTAGAGAAAAAATCATTTTAACTTATGTTTTGAATATCATAAAAAATCAAATGTCTTAGTAACTAAAAGACGGAGGGAGTAGGACATATTAGGTTCAACAAATATAAACTTGTTGAAAAATCCAAAAGTTTGTAAACATCAAAATAAATACCATGATTTGTACCTCTAAAAATACAATAGAAAGCTAAATGGCAACGCAGCCTAGTTGAAAACAATCCACACATGTTCCTCAAAGGAAACTACTATATCTAGATGCAGCAAAACTTTGGTTTTTGCGTATTAGTAACGTACGAAGTACATACAAATGCAAAACCGATCTCATTTTCTCATAGCCTTAAAAAAAATAGTGGAATACAGCATATTTTACACTTTACAGTGTCTTTTTAGCTAGTTACCACCACCCACCCACCTGCAATTTCATCAGTACATTCACCTCTTATACTGTCAGAAAAAGAGAACAATGAAAAAGATGGAATCAGCAAAAGAAAATTATAATTTGGCATGTAAAACACTCTAAGCAGTCGGCTTTGAAAGCCGACCTTAGAAGTTAATATTCTCCTAGCTTAAGAATATACGATAGTGCTGCTATATACACATATATCCTGTCTTCTGGCCGATCATATAAAAAAATTAATATCAAGCATTTTGTTTAAACTTAGATAAAAATGAAATTCTGTCAGCATTTATACATGGCAAAACCTTTTGTCATCAGCCACGTTTGTAGCTCACTAAATTTTGTTGTTTAGGAGAATTTTTAGTTGTCCTTTCATCGCATAAAAGACAGTAGCAGTAACACATGCATCAAATAACTATTTCTATAACTTTTTCTCTTAGTATAAATTCACTCCCATTTCGTCGAGACATTATTCACAACATTTTTCTTTTCTTTTCTTTTCTTTATACTTGATTATTATCTTCGTATTGGTACACATTTTGTTATTGCTTTCTTAAGCTAGAAAAGGGAATGGAGATGGCACACGGGGCGGACAGTGGGATATTCTCAAGGGGATTGAGTAGTCTTGGAAACTTAGCTGTGAAGTTAAAAGAAAAGTGTGTAGGAATAGCTAAAAACATAAAGAAGATAGCTAAGGATGATCCAAGGAGGGTAATCCACTCCCTAAAAATGGCATTAGCTCTCACATTAGTAAGCTTGTTTTACTTTGTTAGACCTCTCTATGATGGGTTTGGTGTCTCAGGGATGTGGGCTGTGCTAACTGTCGTGGTCGTCTTCGAGTTCAGTGTAGGTAGGGTCTCATCTCTTGCTAGAAACCTATTTTCTCGATAAAAGAACTTATTTCTGTCATATGAGAAGGTGAGAAGGATGAAAATGGTCTTAAAATAAGAATTATTAAAAGGTATTTTGATCCTTCAACTTCTAAATTTAATACGTAATATTTCACGTAAATTTAATATGTAATATTTCACGTATATATATAATAACTCTTTTTTTAATTCATAGTGACTAAATTATTTTTTTCCACTTATAATAACCATTTTCATAATTATAGTAACCTTTTTATTTTTTACGTAAAATCTCATATATTAGATATCATTATTTAAAGGTGTTGTCGATCAATTTAAACACCCTATTCATTAAATGTCTTCTATATTAGCTACTGTTTTTAACTTGGATTGTCTCCGTGAATATGTTGATATAGGTGCAACTATAAGCAAGGGTCTAAATAGAGGCTTAGCAACCTTAACAGCAGGTGCGCTAGGGGTAGGGGCTCAACACTTGGCCGTTCTCTTTGGTAGAAAAGGAGAGCCAATCGTCCTCAGCATCTTGGTCTTCTTATTAGGTAAAGTACTCTATTAAGGTCATCAACTCGTTCATACAACACTAACAAAATGTTATGTCTGGTTAGCCATATATCCTCCCGAGAGGGGTAGAGGAGAAAATGCTATAAATTCAAAAGTTTATGTGTAAATATACATGTTACGTTGATGATGCAAATGCTAAGATGAAGTTTACACAATGAATTTGCAGCTGCGATGTCTACATTCACACGGTTTGTGCCAAGCATCAAGAAAAGATATGATTATGGCGTACTCATTTTCATATTGACGTTTAGTTTAGTGGCAGTCTCGGGATATAGAGTAGATGTGATCTTAGTATTGGCTTACCAAAGACTGTCGACCATCGTAGTTGGAGGTGCCACTTGTATGATCGTCTCCATTTTTATATGCCCCGTTTGGGCTGGAGAAGATCTTCACTATCTCATTGCTGGCAACATTGAAAAGCTAGCCAAATTCATGGAAGGTATGTGACTACATTAGTTAACTTTTCCTTTGATTTCCCTCAAAAAAAAAAACTATTTCTTTGATTATTTGTGGTTTTTGTTTTTCGAAATCTTACTGTGACTCAACTTCGTACTCTTAAACATTGATTAAAAAAAATTTAATGCCATTTAGAAATATTGGATTATTAGTTTAATAAATATAATAATTTAGAAAGTCTCAACCAATTATAACATTATTTTTAGGGAAAAATGATTTATAATTGGATTAAATAAAATACGGTGAATGACACACAGGGTTTATGTTCTAGTTCTAGTGTTACACGGAATATTATGCATGCAATGGGTGAGTAAAAGTGGAAAATAAATAAATAGGGAATAAAATTATATTTTTAAATATTTATTTAATTGAAACAGTTATATTCATAATATTGAATTTTACATAACTTTCTTTAATTATTATATTTATGAGAGTTATTTAGCATCAAAGTTCCATCTTGAAAAATGAAATCAGCAGTTGCAACTTCTAAGAGCAGAAAGGGTAAAGTAATTGTATATAATTTATAAGGATTATTTCTGGTAATAGTAACAATATTTTAACAAGGTATGTATTTTTGTAACGATTATAACAGGGTTTGGAGAAGAATACTTCACGCTTCCTGATAATGACACGAAAGATGGGAAACCCTGCCTCCAATGTCACAAAAGTGTCCTTGCTTCCAAAACAAATGAAGAAAACTTGGTATTATGAAGATCGCCTTATCTTTTCAATATATATATATATATATATATATATATATATATATATATATATATATATATATATATATATATATATATATATATATATATATATATATATATATATATATATATATATATATATTTTAAGTTTGATCAAGTTCATTATGCATATGTGATCATAATATAAGAGTGGCCACTTTATGCACAAAAACTTTTTGTCCTTTTTTCTTATGAACTGCTTGCTTACAAGTTATTTTGTTATTGAATTTGGTTAACAGGCTAATTTTGCTCGGTGGGAGCCATGCCATGGCCAATTCAGGCTCCACCATCCATGGAAACACTACGTCAAAGTTGGAGCTCTTACTCGACAATGTGCATATCACATAGAAACTATTTGTGGGTTTATCAATACTGAAGTCAAGGTACTTGTACTTCGGCACATTCATATGAGTAACTAATAATACACATTTAATTTGTTGAATTCTTATGGGTGTTACTCATAAGACCGGAGTTTAAATCTTGTTTATGTATATTAATCAATCCGCTGTTGAAAATACTAAAATCGCATAATTAAATATTGTGAAAAATATGTTCAAAATATATTCACTCTAAGTGGGGATAACAAATATGACAAAACGAGTTTAAGACCCATTTATAAACTACACTTGCACGTAGCTAGCCTTCTTTAAATGTAACCCAATTCAAACTCCCTCTTCTATTTAACAATGTAAAGATTGTATACTTACCACGGCCTCGACTTATAACTATATGTATTTTCTCATTTTCTAATTTCTAATTCTCGATAGGTCCATCATTCATGGCAATACATGTAGGTATGATCGGATAATTCAAGCAATAATTTCAATATTCGACTTCTAGCTAGTTTCATGGTTACATTATTTTTTAATGGTTAGTTCTTAGGTGCCTAAGATAATGAAATAGTTTGTGTGTTTCAATTTACTATAAATGACCTTATTATATGCTATTTCTACAGGCACCATTGGAATTCCGCCAAAAAATTAAGGACTCATGCTCTAGGATGTGCATCGAAGCGAGCAAGGCGCTAAGGGTAATGGCTTCGTCGATTGAAAACATGGCTTACCCTAAGGCAGTAGACATCCATGTAGAGAACTCAAAACAAGCTGCAAAAGAGCTCCAAAATGTACTCAAAGCTATGCTATATGAACCTGAAAATATCGTAGCACTCGTCCCTGATGCAACCGTTGCATCTATACTAATTAAAATTACCACTTGTGTGGAGAAAATATCAGAAGCTGTTCATGAACTTGCCAAGGTAGCTCATTTCAAGGAAGCCGTCGAGGCCACGGTTTCTCCAGAGACGGCTAAATCAACGACAAAACTTCACCGAGGCATCGTGAAACCGATGTACGATGATGGTGATCGTGAAGGGGATGATTTTGTGGATGTCTTAATATGTGATCAGAAGCCTCAAAAGCTTGGGGGTTGTACAGAAGGGGAGACAGGGGTTGCTAATAAGTGCTCAGATTATGTAAATAACAGTACTAAAGTCAGCCCCCCACCTATAGTAATCACATGCATGTGAATCTCTTTATTTGTTGAGGTATCCATGCATGTATAAGCTTACTTCATTAAGCTAACTCTTTTATTTACTTCATACTTTTTCGTAAGAGAATTTCCTTATTTATATCTGATCTAAATATATTAGGGATATTTTCTTGATTTTATTTCTATATCTGAAGTCATAATGTCTATATCTGATATTAGTTCTTTAATATTTTTCTATCTTTTATATTTCTATTTATAATATAACAATAGCTATATATACGATATACCAATACATATATCTAATATAATCATATCTATATATGAGATCGCAATATCCTGATATAATATATCACATATGAATTAGAAAATTCTCTTTTTCTTGATATCTCTACGCATAGTACTTGGTAGATCGAGCAAGGTTATCTAATCTTGCTATACGTTTACTTCGGTTCTTTTTTCATGAAATAACTTTGGTGGGTTCTATTTGGGCTTACATACATGGGGTCCGATTCATACGAGTTATGCCCGTTCACTAGCTGCGAGGAACAAAAAGTTGTGCATATAATAGGAAGAGTTAGGAAACCATGCAAGAGTAAGGGGTGTTTTGGAGAGAATGGGAAAGTTGGAGGTATTTAATTAGGGCAGTCTACCTAGAGACAAATGTAGGTTGCATTGTTAAATTGATGAAAAAAGTTTGTTACTCCTAATTATAAACTTACATTAGACACTTCTTTTTCTTACTATATTTTTATTTTTTAGAGTTAAAGTTTATAAAATTTTAATCATAAATTATAATTACATATAATAAATAATATATTCAAGTAGAATCTTATTGGACAATGCATCTCGATGTAAATTTAAAATATTAAATTCTCATAATTTTTGTCTTGCGAATTTAAAGAAAAAAATATTTAAAATTATGTCTTAAAAACCGTGAAAATCAAATGTATCAAATAAAATAAGACAGAGGGAGTAACTAATAAAATCGAAGGGGCTTTGGCAAGAAAAAGAAATAAGTTAAAGTAAATTAAAGTAAAAGGAGCTTAAATTAATGTCCTATTTGACTGTAAAACACCATGTTAAGGGGTTGTAATGACTTTTTTTTTTTACCTATACTACCGCAAGATCTTTACATCATGCATGATCGATATTTTACTCTATGATCATTATGTGGGAAGATTAATTACATCAGACATTTTGAATACATAGGATATACTAATAATTATATATGTTATGTACTTGACAGTTGGTAGGATCATATTATTTAATTTGATCTGCATCACTCTTTTGGGTGCAGAACAATGATCTTTCTAGTTAAGATACTTCCTTTTAATTTGTTGCCCTTTTGGAACCCACTACTAGAAATTAAAATAGACGAAGCAATTGAGTTCATGGAATGTACTAGAAACATACTCCATATATTAAAGGAGAATCTGAATATGCAGTACTCCGTATATACTGCATCAAGTCATCAAGTTGGGTGTATATATATAATAATTTGTACACTCCATATATGAAAAGCTAGCCAAAAGCTGAATGTTGGTATTACAGTGCAATACTTAAATACTTTGGTATAAGTTAAAATAAACGTTCACTCAGTTAAAGGCTATGCCATTCTCTTAAAATTGTTCTAGTGGTGTCTTCAAGTTTATGCGATCAATTAATTATTTTTGTCATTTTTATTAGGGAGGGAGTGTTGGAAAAATATAGAAAATTAAGTGAAAATGGGCAACTATATAGGTCGTTCTGATGGAAATTATTGTACGTGTTTTGTTTTCGTTCCAATCATATTATTCACTTTCTCTATTTTTTTTTATTTTTCCTATTTAGAATATTTCAATTGGGAAGTGAGAAACTTAAACATGATTTTTCGTTGATAATATATAAGTTAAAATATATTCATATGAGATCTTGTTAGATTCGTTTCGAAGTATATTTTTTTAATATGCAAATTATATATGTATTTTTTTAATATATATTTATAGATATTATAGTTATAATATATGCATTGAAAATTGTGTAAAAAATAAATATGACAAATAAAAGTGAATAAAGGGTGTATTTAATTATAATAAAAAAGAATTCCTTTATTTAATTATTTATTTTTATGAAAAAAATACAAAAATTAATCCTCATATCAAACTATCTTAATTACTGCCCTGATTTATAATTTATAATGAGAAGAAAAAAAGAAAGAGGAAATAATCATAAGATAGTGATTTTACAGGAACACGTGGTAGATTAAACAGTACTAGAGGCAAACAACTAGTTTACTTTGGTCAGTAATTAGAAATTATAGTATAAGTAGTGGGTTAATCCCAATTGTAGAAAGCTGAACATTCTATTTCTTGCCAGCAAGTTATGCATTGCTACACCTTCAGTGTAATAAAAGTATTAACCTTATGTACTGTGTGTGACAGAGGTATTGGTTAAAATAAAAAAGATCGATCATCAATCACAATTTTACGAGAATCTTAGAACTAATTACATATTATAATACATATTAAGGTACTAATCTTTTTTATCAAGGGATCAAGTGTCAATACTCTATTTATGTATTATCAATTTCTAATTGCTTAACTTGTCAATTTCTTCTAACTTATACATCCGAAGTTTTGAGAGAGTTTGTTTGGAACGAACAATTGATATGTTAAAATGCTAAAAATATTAACAAATATAGTTTAAATTGTTTCAATCTTAACTTAATTAAGAGCGAATTGTCATAAATTTAATATCAAATATAGCAAACGATTAGAAGATAATATTGCTATCTTAACAAGTGCTAAGGACACTTATTAGAAAAATCATACTTAGAATTATATAAGACATGACAAATCTCCCAAAACAAGTAATTTCTTTATATTGTATTAATCATAGCCATTCTAAACAATTGACCAACACCCAAATTTCGGGGCTAGCCACATAATAATAAACATACTGTGTTATAGAGTTGTCAATTGACATGACCCGAATAATCTACTTGAACCTATAATAATTTGATACAAGTTGCTTCCATCTTAACCCAAAAAGACATCGACTTGATTGGAACTCAAAACTAAAGCTTAACTAACATATTATTAAACCAACTCATGACAACTCGTAACCGAAATTATCTCAATCTGTTGTTGACTCGATATGTAATTATCCTGAAAAATAAGTTTTAAAAAAAAAACCAATGGATGATGATTATAAAATAATTTTGCTAGATACTTTTAAAACATTTTGTGATGAACACAATTTCTTGTAGAAGTTTAGACATCTAACCTAAATTTAACTTAAACTTGAAATTACTTGACCTAGAACATATTCGAACCAAACTTAGTTCGTACCAAAACTATTCAATCTCATAGTTACCTCATAATTATCCAACTCAAATATTACATGAATCCAAAATTATCCACTACAAATCTAGCCCCAACTCAACTCAGCTCAACTCGAACTCAAAATTGAACCAGACTCGAATTGGATAAATTAAAGCTGTCTCATATTCAGAAAGATAAATAATCCGACATAATCAGAATAAAACTCAACCTCAAGAAAATTTAAATCACACCTAATGATTTAAGTTAATATGTCTGGACACCCAAATAACATGATTTGAATTCAAGTCGAGCATTCTAATTAGCAACTCTACTACAACATTGGAAGCCTTTTTAATTAACATCCCCTTAAGTAGGTACGGATAATAAGTAACAGATTAAAGTGGAATTCCAAGTCCTCCTCAACTACGTCCAACTCTCCAGTATCTACTCCCCTCTCTATTCTACGCCCTCCTTTTTATTCAATGTACTTTTAGTTATTATTATGTCAAATTGTTAATGCTTTCTTTTTTTACTTTTCCTATTTGTTTATTATTTTAAACGCTTTATGTATTGCTTTTTGTGGCTGATTCATATACATAAATTTTTAATTCAAAACATCTAAATCCAAACTTACCTTTCAAATATGATTTATTGGTATTGATTTTGTACCATCATACTCATAGCTAGAGTTGGGCGTGGATCGAATGGACACGCAAGTCGAGTAGGTATGACTCGCTTTTGGCATGGCACAATACAAGCATAGCCGTGTCGTGGCCCAGCCCCACAAGTTGTCTGTGGAAGTTGGCCCCTCGCCAAGCCGCGGAAAGCATAAAAAATTTTAGGCATGAGCACTCGGACATTTCGCAAAATTGGCACAAGGCACAACCTTAAATATGTTATTATTTAGTAATATTTTATACTATTATTACTATAACTAATATTATTATTACAAATATTATTAAGATTATTTTTATTTTTGATGCTATTATATTCTTATAGTATATTTAAATTATGTAAACTACATTTTTCTATTTTATTACGTACTTTATTTTTTTTGCTAAAAAGAATTTGGCCAACACGAGACACGACACGTCAAGGTATGACAAGATGCTACGCACAAGCTGGCATGACCCGCGGCGGGAATGATACGGCCCATGCCGACCTCTAGTTATAGCTCGGGTAATATTTCCTTCCATGGGGAGAATATTAGTGTGAGGAAAATACTTTAATAAATAAGAAGAGGAGAAAAGTTTGTGAGAAAAATTAATTCTCCTCCTATTGCAGAATTTGTTTACTTTCTCACTAAAAAAAACTTAACAAGAAAATATGAAGTTTGGTGAAAGATAGAGAAAAATTAGATTGACAATTTTAATGGTTTTTTTCAAAATATTTAAAATAAAATATTAAAAAATATTAATTACCTCGATATTAATATTCCCAGCTTTCGAAGAGTATCCTTATATCTACCACATAGTTTGAGTAAGTGGTTATGTCGGAGGCAGTTAAAGAGTTATAATGAATTCAAAATGTCCTAGAAGAGAAGAAGAGGAAGGAAAAACGAGCTAGTTCTTCTTTATAGTGATAGTCAAAGTACAATATATTTGGGTAAGGATTCTATGTTCCATGACAAGACCAAACACATTCGACGGTGATATCATTATATTCACAGTTTGGTGGACGATGGGTTATTACATCTGAAGAAGTGATCGTTCGAAGAATCCGGAAAATATATTCACGAAGAAAGAAACAGTGGATAACTTGAAATTGTGCTAAACATTAGTTGGCCTTCGGTGATTGCAAAGGTGCTGAGTTTGAATGGAATCAAGGTGTGGCTGATAACAGTGTGTGTCGCTTTTGAGGGCTTTTTCATTTATACCAATTTTCAAATGGGAAAATGTTGAGTACTTAGTATGGAGATGATAAATATGAATATATGTAGGAAACATAAGGATTAGGAAGGTGTAGAAGAGGTTGTCTACGGCTTACCCACGGAGTAGGATATCCATGGATGCGGGCAGCCATGAGCAACCTGTGGTCGGCTCCTTTGGACCATGGCCAACATGTGGGAGTGCTTGTACATGAGTACTTATCCTAATATACCTCTATTTATACCTTGTATGTATATATGTATGTTTTGTGTGTGTGTGTGTGTGTGTGTGTACACCATCATTGAAGATATATATTATATCTTGTTAACCAAAAGACATAATCATTATCATTTGGAGA
The DNA here is from genome assembly GCA_026401315.1 of Dysphania ambrosioides. Lineage (NCBI taxonomy): Eukaryota > Viridiplantae > Streptophyta > Magnoliopsida > Caryophyllales > Amaranthaceae > Dysphania > Dysphania ambrosioides. The sequence goes on along the minus strand of CM048659.1, from coordinate 7,171,310 downwards.
GGTTTTGTACACCATAATTAAAGATCTAGATTCCTTGTGCAAGTTTGTGGTATTTTTCCCTTTTCCCTGTCAAAGAGGGGAGGTTTTCCATATAAACTCTTGTATCTCTTATCTCCTATTTTCTTTTATTATTTTTTCATTGTTCTATTTTTTCTCTAATCCTCGTTTGCTAGATAGATAGTCAATTGTCATACCTTACAAAAAAGGGCCATGTTCATTCAAGGTCCTCAAATTCAACATTACGCTTCAAGAACAGGTTGGGTCAAAAAAAGATGCAAAATCGACCAAGTCGGGTCGGATCGGTTCAAAGAGAGTTTAGTTCTATCTATGGAAGATGAGCAAGTGGGAAGCATTCATTTTTTTTTTGGCAAGTGTATTGAAAGCAGAAAGACTAACTACTCTTCTTAGCAACAATTGCTACACACATGTGCATTAACAACTACTTGTTTATCCACTTTAACACAGAAAATAAAACTAAACTTTTGAGAGAACAAAAGAATGTCTATGACCAAGACTTGTACCTCCTTTGGGGCCAAGTTCGGCGACTTCAAAGCTGAGATGGCAGATAAGCTACTAGTTCTCACGATCCAGGCAAGTTCGAATTTTAAATTGCCTGGTCAAGGGCCTTCCATATAGCAAACAATTCCGCATGCAATGGTGAGGATGCGAAGACTTTTTCCCTGATTGATAGCAGACATGAGAAACTCAAACCAAAATTTAGGGGTGTCATTAATGAAAAATGTTTGGTTTCAAGGTCATTAATGAAAAATGTTTGGGCTTTATCAGGTTCGCATCGGGTTATTAATGAAAAATGTTTGGTTTCAAGGTTATTAAAAATTGGGTAAAAAATAAGTCAAGAAATATTAGATTACATTCACATATATTCATAGTATTAATATATCGATTTAACTAGGGTCACGGGTTGTAAATCTGGTCATATTGGTTATGTGTCGGGTTTAATCGATTTTGGGTTCTCTTCGGGTCGGTTTTGTAATGGGTTAGGACTATAACGGGTCGAACACGAGTCGAGTTCGGGTATTTGAATATCGAATCAAATCGATTTCGGGTAAACTTTAAGTCGGGTTAGATCAGTTTTCGGGTCAATATCATGCCAAGTCCGGGTTGGTTTAGGGTAACTTATTGGATCGGTCTGATCTTGATAGCTCTGCCAAAATTACCCTAACAAGGACACAACTTTGGAGAAAACGATAAAAGGAATTGACAAGTTACAAGTTAATATACAAAACACTAAAGAAAACTAAATATCCCGTAAACGAAATCTAACTAAACATGGAGAGGGCTTTATAGCTGCAGAAATTCTGCCTTGATAAATTCTCCGTACAACTAAACTGGAATTTACGACTACAACCAAAACAATGATGAAGCCATGAATAAACTAAAAGACTTCTAACTTTAAACATATTTCTATGTTATTTCTTACAGCATAGTCAAAAATACATATTTTGTATACACTACTATCGGATTCTCCTAATCTACATAGCCAACGGTAAAGCAAAGAATTCATGGATGGCAACCCACATACATAACATACCAAGCCATAGAGGAGCTCTAAGAACTAATAAAATACCCTACTATACAGTATGCACAAGATATTAGTTCTCCCAGGCTAAATTCTTCACCAATGATAAATTGGATCCTCTACCTGTGGAGGCAACAGGTTCAGGTCCTTGCTATGCTGTTTGTCATAATTCCGAGAGCCAGGAATTGCTCCAGTTGCTAGCCTTAAAAGCTCACTCCCAGTGAAACAATAGTGAGCAACTGCTAGCCCTCCATCAACCATATCAGACAAACTAGGCAATGAAACTGATTTTATCATGCTGTTTTTGGTGGATTTCATGCTGCTTTGATCCATTTGCAGGACTTTCTCAAGATCAGAATGTTCGATAAATCTTTCAGTGGCTGCTTCCCATGATAGTTTGTGTCTTTGCTCTGGGGTAAGTGGCTCAGGCTCCTTGGCTAACGCTTCCTTCACCTTGGCAACAAAGTCCTCCGATGACTTGTATGTCAAACAATTGGGAAAAGACCTGAAGAACTCATTTGATGGATGGTCAGCACAAACTACAAACTTACCCATTGCAAGTGCTTCAGCAGTGGCGGTGCAAAGCACATCGCTGACACTAGGGTTTATGAAAACTTTATATCTGCAAACATAAAATCATGGTTTGATAGTCAGGCTTAATCATTACAAGCATTGAAAAGCACCGGTCCTTCTAGATTTCGAGAAAAAAATTATGAAATAAAGCAGGTCTTACCCATGCAGGGAGTCATCAGCATGGTCTCTTCCCTTTTGGAAATTGAGGTCGAGATTCAACTCTTTTGCAGTACTCTGCACCTCATGAGCATCCTCTCCATTACCAAAGACGTCCAATTTTAGGCTACTGAGCTCAGTTTTGTGCTTTGACAACAGATCTATCAACTCTCGGTATCCCTTTGCCCAAACCATCTTGCCCAAGAAATATGCTCCCTTGGGAAAGGCTTGCTGACCAGAGACCCTTTCAGAAGCCAACTTCTCTCCAATTTCTAGAAATTTAGGATTAACTCCATGGACGTTACATACAGTAGACCTGGGCAGATCCTGAGTAGCAGCAGAAAGCCGAAGAATCTGAGGTACATTAACCAATTTTTAGTCTCTCAATAGAAATCATCATAGCGTTAATATTCCTTAAAATATTTGAAGTGGGAAGTAACAACTATCCAGCAAATAAATTGATGGTAGGGAGCCATAGCTCAGATCATAGATCAATCCGACAATAAATTGGTAACAGGAAGTCTGAACCGTACCTTATGACAATGCGCCCTTGCCACAATATTATTAACATGCTTCACAAAGAAAGCTTGTATTGCTCCATTCTTCTCTCTTTTTATATATTCCAGATAATTAGTGTGTACAACACCAACAACATGATTGAATTTATCAGTCCACCGTTTACCATGATGATACCAGTTCAAATGCTCAGGTTCTTCAAGGATAGCAATGTCAGCTTCCTTTGAAGAGATAAATTGAGAAGTATCACCAGTTGGAATAATGCTCCTCCTTTCTTTAGAAAACTGCAAATATACCAAACGTCAAATCGTAGAGTAGAATCATACTAAAGTGTTGACAATGTGGCACTGACATAAATTTACCTTTCCAGGGTAAAATGATATCTTGAAATCAGCCTTGAAACCAACCCTTTCCTCCAGCCAGCTTCGTATATAATGCTCCTGCTCTTCTGGAGAACTGAATGTGACCTTGTTCGGATAAACTAGTTCTTGGTCAGACTTGCAAAGCCATGGAACCAATAGAGTTACTTTCTGATTTGCAGATTTAGCTAAATATGCTGCGCGAAACAATGGATTTACAGCTGTTCCTGTCATCCAAGGAAGGCTAGCAGTGGTGACAATGGCAACATGTCTTTTCTTATCTGGTGGATTATGCTTTGCAAAGTCTGACCAAAAGCCACCATCATAGTGATGGCCTGTACTCTGAAGGACACTGGCTATCCTCAAATCAAGTTCATCATTGATATTGTCACCTTCGATCACAGAAGATTCCCCCCCAGATAAGGAGTGTAGGAGAAGCTGATTCTTGCGTTTACTACACAAACTCTCCACTATCTTGTCACATAAATCTGCAAGTAAAAATTAAAGAGGAAGTGTTAGCATCTTAAAATGTTATCATCCACCATATTAACTGGAATATCTCACACCAAGAATACCATAAATAAATAACACAATGTTTCCCCGAGAAAGCACGTGTATCCCATTTCCATGTTCCACGTTAATATGTTGACCCAATATGCCTAAATGAAGGATCATATGCCTCACATGTACAGATTGAGATGTAACTAAGGTTTCCATCCACTCTCAACATCCTACATATCAAACTTGTATTTTCAGTATATGATACTTAAAACTTAAACATCAACCCATCAAAGAGCCTTGCATTTCAAGCATAATCTTCGAGAAATTAAACCATCATGACTCCTTGTAAGTCAAAAACAGTTCCAATTTCTGACTCGATATTATCACAGGTTTGCAGGCATCACTTTACATGTTCGATTAGCATTGACTTCTGTGTCATTCCTATTGGTAACTTGGGCCACTAAAAGTGCCCCATTCAAGGAAAGTGAATTGCATCTCACAAAAGTTGAACATGAATTTACTACCCAGACATCCCCTCAACCCTCACAAGATATGATCTGAACTCTGAAGCTAAACAGACAGACAGAGAAGTGTCAAATGATGCCATAATATATATATCACACATCAGAAGTACCAGACTACAAAATCAATATCCAGTAAGGCTCTATTTACAAAACATTGTACATATCCTAAATGTCAACTAAATCTGCAGAATATCAAAGTAATCAAGATGATTCCCTACAGACACACCAAATACATGATTTTTTTGGTTATTATTCCCAGTAACATTCAGATACTTAAAAGAGATTGCGAAACTGTACTATACCTTTTCTTACACCAAGTTGATCCAAAAAGGGTTCAGACTGCCTAACAAAATATGCCAGGAGTTCAGGTACATCCAATGGTGGTACGTCCTGCAACAATTACACAGAATCATGAGTCCAAAAAAACTGATAAATGTGTGATAAAAAAATCTATGCAAAAAAAGGGGGTGTAAAGATTTTGATCAACAAAAAAAAAATATTTAAAAATTCTGACACCAACCTTAGAATCCTCTGACTCCCACCGGAACGATTTCTGCAAATAAATATTGGAGAATACAACATCTATCAGAGAGGCTTAGATATTCATAGCGAGTTGCAAGACAAGCTTCTCAATATCAACAAAGATTACAACATCTATCTATCCTTTCGCCATAAGGAATAAGAATTTTTTAATGGGTTAAGATTTTGCCAAGGCAATTTAATTAAATGAAATATTGTACTGGTAGCAAAATTTTCAATCATAGCCCTTATTTCATAATCACAAAATTCAAACTTGCAAATTGAATAGGGATCTGATATATAACTGTTAAATAGGATTTCCAGATGAAAGAACTCAAATGCCAGCAAATTGAATGTTGCAAAATTCTAACAAGCTAGAAAATACTGAGCACCAAAATGGCATAATCTACAAGAACAGAACCTACTGTCAAACCTCCAACACATGAAATAGCAATTAGCCACTATTAATACACTCCCAAACTCAAAATCCTCAGTCTAACAGGGACAGATAGCTACTTAATTCTATTATTAACACACAAAGAAGAAACTTTCCGCATAACTTCAATTTGAATTTCAATCTCCATAACGTAATACCCCATTCCTCATCCCTTCCAACATGTCCAATGAAAAGTGAGGGAATGAGAAAAATACACAATCTGCGAAGAAAGCTTAAAGAAGGATGAATGGATAAGTCACATACACTCTTTAGGAATTTAATTCACCTGCCGAATACAGAAAAGGAAGTTCAAAACATTTATTTGGTTCAGTGCATTACAAGGGAGCTCAATGGTCTAAACCTTGTTGTTGGATGAGCAACAAGTGTTTCGTTGCTAAGCTTGCAGCCTATAGGTTGAGGTTTCTTTCTGAGCTAGCACCCACCCTCCTCCAGTCCTTGATAGCACATGCTAAATTAAAAAATTAAATTAAAAAAATGGCTCGCAACCACTTTCTAGCTTTACTCAAAAGTGACCTGGCTTCTGTCAAAACTTGTATCACAAAATTGTCTTCCAAGAACTTTGAACATAAATATCCACACGCAATCAGCTCCCTCTACATTTGCAATGTCATGTACTCATTGTATTTTGGATAAAGCAACCAGTCCATTATACGTTATAGTCAATGCATCCATTGTTTCACTAATAAGTTATATGCACGCTGGCAATCTAATTGAAGAACCACAGAAAGGGCAGGAACCCAGTGCCTATAATGAAGCAGCTGATATAACTAGCAAGTATGACTAGCTCAAATTTCTCCTTCATTTCCCTTTGCTGGCAGTTCTTAATTCGGATCAGCACCAAAAGCCGGAACAAATAAAATAAAATGAATACCTTCCAAAATGGAACGCAAGAGCAAGGACGCTTCTCAAAACCCATAATCATTGCGTCTAACAAAGATGCAAAATTTACCCCATAAAAAGCGTCCCGAAACAACACAACAACAATCTCCTAGATAATCATACAAGCTACAAGTCCTATACATCCGAATTCTGCTACAAAATCACACAGTTCGAGTGGTAAACAACAACACAAAAGCAATGTAATCATGAAATACAATAGTAAAATGAATGAACAAGAGAGATACCAAGCTAGACTTGAACTTCTCAACGAGCTCACTATTTTTCCAAGCCCCAAAAATCTCATCAGGCGACTTCTTCACCTCAAAATCCTTCAACTTAGTCTTCAAAGCTCGAATTGGCTCCCCCCAATCCTTAAACCCCTCCTCCCCTTCCTCCCCCTCCGATTTCCAATCCCACCTAAAATCCGTAAACCTAACCCTCCCTCGCCCGCTCCGTCCCACTCTCTCTCCTCCATCGACCTCCGCCTCCTCCACAATCGCATTCCGAATCGCTGACAAATCAATCCGAATCCTCTGCGTCGCCGGCCTACTCCACTTCTCCAACACCTTTCGGCTAAAATCCGGCGACGAGTACGCCCTCCGAAACTCCGACAGCTTCGGCTGCAACTTCTTCACGAAGTCGATCTCCGTCGTCTGATTCTTCGCCGAGTACGACGGAACCGAGAACGAAGACGCCGAATTGATAAAATTCTCCAGCTCCCTGTCCAAAGACGACGCCAGATTCTTGAACGAGTTAGCTCTATCCCTCATCAGCCGGATATCGGCGTCGGCTGAGTCGCGGACCTCCCTCCACCCTTTCGAGATGAAGGATAATGCGCTCGCCGGTGATCCTCCAGCCGCCGTTTCCGGCGATGTTCGCGACGTCGACGCCGATGTGACCGCCTGAGGGATGAAATTGTTCATGCCTTGAAAAAACGAGAAATCTAGGGTTTTAGGTTGTGTTTATTCGGGTCGGATTTGGGTGACGTTGGGAATAAGACAACAATCGAAGATGCAGAGGTGATGGGAAGGAGAAAGAATGTGAGCGGATGGGAGAGAATAGAAGATGAAGAGATTGGCGGAATTTTTAACGGCTTTCTATTTCTTCAACCTGAGCCATTCGGTTTTCTGTTATGGAGGATTTGGAGGTATATTATAATAATATGCTCAGTATTTTGTTACAAAAAATAACTCACTATTGTATTTTAAATATATGTTATTTTCAGTATAAAGTTCTTCGAATATGTATTTACTAATTACAACACTACAAGTATATTTTTCCTGTAATTGTATTTTAAGTGCTTTGGATATTGATTTATTTTTCCAAATATTGCACATAAATATTGGTTTTTAATTGATAAAATACGAATCAATGGTTATTATTTAGTCAAAGCAAAATTTAATATTTCATATTATTTATATTATTTCTTGGATGAGGTTAATTTAACTCGCGGAAAATAAGTAATTCATGTAATTTTAGATGGAGTTTTCGTTTAAATAATCGGATATATGGGTTAGTTTCGTATGGTAATCAAATATTAGGGAAAACCCGTAAACAATTAGACAACCAGAGGGCTAAAACTGGATATATCTAGCAGGAAAGCATGATGACATGGGAGGGCGTGATTGGATGGAAGGGATTTACAGTGTGGGGGCGAGGAGAGAGAATATTCTGGAAGTGGAATATGCTGGATGGACGATGGAGAAATGGAGAATGATCGGTATTCGGTAATGACGGGCTGTGCGTCACAATTGAGATTGAGAGAGAGTATGGGGTACGCACAAGGCACTTAAAAAGTATGACAGTAAGACGATCAAAGCACGTGGACGTTGGTGCCTTAAACAATGCAAGCAGGATTTCTGTGAGGCTGTGATTCCCCCCCAACTCCAAAGGCTTAGGAATTGGTGTTAAGCAGTTGAGCTACTTATGTGATGGCGGCATACCAAGCATTTTTATTGACCCTCACTAGAAGGAGGTTACTCTTTATCCTAATTTGTATGTTTCATACATAAATACAACAATTATGAGGTTACTCCTAATTTGTGGGATAAAAATTTTCTTATCAAAAATATGAGGTGAATAAGAGGAAAATGGAGAGAGAAGTGAGGAATTATCGACCCTAGCAAGGCTTACTCACTTGTGGAAAAGCAATAGACGCACATTTACATTTTATTTATCATGCTCTTACCAAAATAAGAAAAAAAAAATCTTGATGTGATAAAAATAATGAACTAATCTTATTAGGCATTACTGTATAAATGTAACATAACAAGTACTTTAAAACCTCCAAATAAAGAAAACGGGATGTAAGTTAAAATGAAACTAGCATGTGCTTATGTCATAGTAATGAGATGTAACTTTTTAAACTGTTTACTTCGCTAATTATTATAGTTAGAAGTACATAGTCAATATTTACATTTATTTTAATATATATAGTGATCTTTTTAGAAGACTTAGCGACTTTTTTTATTTGTATAGTGGTCTTTTATTCATATAGTAACATTTTTTATTTGTATAGGGAACTTTTAAATTTGTATGCTAAATACATAGTTAACTTTATAGAAACATTATTATTTATCAAAAATGAGCAAGTATGCTTGTTATATAGTTTTCTATTTTGTTATTTAAAGTTCACATTTTTAATATAGGTTACATAGGAATCTTTTAATGATTATAGTAACCTTACTAAATTCTATAGTAACATTTATTATATCTATAATGACCTTTTAAATTTGTACTCAGAAATACATGAGCATTTCTTCTAATGAAGTGAGATACTAAATACATGAGGAATACCCTTCTTTCTCTGACCAAGAGTTGCGCCATCAGCATGGTTCGTTCTTTCATTGATGTAAATAATAATGAGCATGGAAGGGTGGAGGATAGTGGGAATACAAATGTGGAGCAAAGTGACGGGAGTGAAAGCTCTTCTCCCACATTTTTGATCAATGCTAAGACTGCAGCAGGGTGGAACGTTTGGGAGTGCAGCAAGTTGCACATCTGCATTATCTCACTCGCCTACAGCTTCACAGCCTATACAACCTAGGCCGAGTGGTTTTAATTTGTAACTGAGAGAGCTAATGGGGCTTCTTATCTGCATGGTTTTGGAGGAGTTTTCACTAGTGGAAGGCAACCTTTCCGCCCTGGAAGACCCTATGAAGAGTCTCTTAATAAGATCTGGCCACTAGGAAGCACTCCTCATGTAATTCGGTTGGGCAAAAAGGAGACGGATTCGTAAGAAAATGTGGACGACTTGGGTTCACTTGCTGGATTCGGGAGTTTCCAAGGGCCCTTCTATTTACAGATACATGGATTGGTTTGCAAAAAGGACGCAGATTCGTAAGAAAATGTGGATGACTCGGGTATCTTTGGGTGTAAAATGTCTTACTGATTTATCCAAGGCATTATCATGGTATCGTTCCACTACTTCCACTGTGAAGAAGAAATAGTGGGCAATGCTAGGGGATAGTGTTGGATTATTTATAAAAAAAATAAATAATCATTATCAAGAAAGTGGTTCATTTATCTTGGTAATTAGTTTTCCATGATCAAAGAAACTAACTATCACTATCACACTATCTCCATAATCACCATACCCACTAATTGACTCATGTAAGTGGGAGTTTTTTATGACAAAATTCTCTATATATATGTCATTCATGCGTGAGTTATTTCTGATAAGGGGTCACTGCATCCAACTTTCAAATATACAAAACACCATCTTAGCGAGAGTGAGGGTTCAACATCAAAATTCAGAAAAATTGGATCATGGTTTCGACACCGTGAAGAGGTTTATTGGTTTTCATCTTCCTTATAGCAAACCTGCAATGGCTGGAGATAAATTTACAAATTAACGCTTCTGTAATCATGAATTGTATGTTTATAATCCACGCTGTAAACTTGTTGTTTGTTATGCATGTATTACATTTGGTATAAGAATCATGTTTTCCTCTGCCTTGCTTAATTAGTATCAGTATTTTATTTTTTGCTGGAGAGTTGATGATGCGGCAATCAATTGTGTTGAATATTATTATATATATGCTGTTTAATTATAATAATACCATGTTTTAAATTTATAAAGCAATAAAAATTTCTCCATGATTGGTTCTTACTTGATTGTTGATTTCTGAATCTAATGATGACATAATTGCTGGGCCACTGATGGATATGAATAAAAATAATGGGTCTAACTATGATATAATTTTTATTTTGGAGTAGCTTATTGTTTTGAGCAAATGAATAATTGAGTTTCATAATGATCCCTTTCGGATTATTTGAATATTAAAATGTCAAGTGTTTCAAGATTTTATTAATTAGGGAGTAGCCACAACACCTCTACTTATTAAAATCTTATTCGGAAATCACATATGATAATTGACTTCTGCTTGTAATTAATCCTCTATAATATGATGAGACTTACCCATAAGAATTTTATTATATTAGACTGATTAATTAGAGTGAGGTATTAAATCTTGTTTCTTAAATGTCCCATAGAAGATTAAGAAATTGATACAATGTAATAGCTTCACCATATGATTATTACATTTATCTAATTGAGTTAAACTTTAGCCCACATGCAAGCTTTATTTCAATAGATCCGCATAATTTTATTTAAAGTCTATATTGATATTAAGCATCTTTATTTTTATTTTACTTTACAGTAGTTTTACCAGGAAATATTTCTGATGCCAAATGTGACATTCCTAAACTAAGAGGTGATAACTATAAGGTGTGGAAATTAAGAAAGAGTGCTACTGCAATTAGGATGGATGGATATTGACTATGCTATTAGGAAAGACAAACCACGTGTTATAACAGAGACTAGTACTATAGATGTAGTTAGTCTTTATGAAAAGTGGGAGAGGTCCAATCGTCTCTCAATTATGTTCATAAAGACTAAAATATGTGCTAGTATTCGTGGTTTTGTTGATAAGCATACTAATGTTAAAGAACTCATTAAGGCCATCGATGAGCAGTTTGCAACTTCTGACAAAGCTCTTGCTAGCACCTTAATCATGCAGTTTTCATCCATTGCTCAACTTAAGGATTTGGAAGTTACCATGTCTAACTCTTTCCTAGTGCATTATATTCTGTGCACTCTTCCTAATCAATACGGCCCTTTTAAGGTCTCTTATAACACACATAAAGATAAATGGTCAATTAATGAACTTATGACCATGTGTGTTCAAGAAGAGGGACGATTGACGATGGAAGAGGGTGAAAAAGTTAATATCACAACTTTTGAAAAGAAGAAAACGGAAAGGGAAAGATTCTAGCAAATCAATCCATTAAGAAGGAGTCTTCTTGTTTCTTTTGTAAAAAGAAGGGACATATGAAGAAAGACTGCACCAAGTTTAAGGATTGGCTTAAGAAGAAAGGTAATTTTCTAGCGTTTGTTTGTTATGAATCTAATATGGTTGATGTTAATTGTAATACATGGTGGATTAACTCCGGTACTACAATCCATATTGCAAATACCTTGCAGGGTATGCTCTAAGTAGTGGTTTTAATTTGCATTTAGAAAGGACATTTTATGTTCCAAATTTCTCTAGAAATTTGATTTCTGTTTCAAGACTTGTACCTTTGGGTTTTTCCTTTAATTTTTCAGATTCTAGTTTCAGTTTATCAAGAAATTCTGAAATTATTGGTTATGTTATTTTTTTTTCTAATGGTTTATATTGTCTTAAATTGCAAAATTATATAACTCATAGTTCCTTGCATGTTAACGTTGGTTTAAAACGATGTATTATAAATGAAAAGTCCTCTATGCTATGGCACCGGAGATTGGGACATATCTCTATTGAGAGAGTCAAAAGGTTAGTTGCACCGGAGATTGGGACATATCTCTATTGGGACATATCTCTATGGCACCGGAGATTGGGACATACTCTAAATTTTGTTGATTTTGAGACATGTGTTAGTTGCATCAAAGGAAGAAAACTAACAAATCTAAAAAGGGTGCTAAGAGGAGCTCTGACCTATTAGAAATCATACATACAGATATTTGTTGTCCGGACATAAATGCTAAAGATCTGAAATACTTCATCACCTTTATTGATGATTATTCATGTTATATGTATCTTTACTTACTTCATTCCAAGGATGAAGCTTTGAATGCCTTTAAGTTGTTTAAAGCCAAAGTAGAGACGCAATGTGGTAAGCACATTAAGATCGTGAGATCAGATAGGGGTGGAGAATACTATGGTGGATATACCGAGAATGGAAAATCATGTGGTCCATTTGCAAAATTTCTTCAAGAGCATGGGATGTTGCCCAATACACCATGCCTGGTTCAACTAATCAGAATGGTGTAGCAGAAAGAAGAAATAGGACCTTAATGGAGATGGTGAGAAGTATGAAGAGCAATGCTACACTTCCACCATCTTTGTGGATTGAAGCTCTTAAGATGGCAGCGTATATATTAAACTGGGTTCCTTCCAAGGCTGTCTCTAAGACGTCTTTTGAGTTGTTCAAAGGATGGAAACCAAGTTTGCGCCATATGCGCATTTGGGGATGCCTGTCCGAAGTAAGAATTTATAACCCACAAGAAAAGAAACTTGACCCAAAGAATATAAGTAGGCATTTTATTGGATATGTCGAAAAATCTAAGGGGTATATATTCTATTGTCCATCTCATAGCACCAGAATTGTGGAATCAAGAAATGCAAAATTTCTTGAGAATGACTTATTTAGTGGGAGTGATAATTTTCAGGACAATGTCTTGAAAAGGATCACATTGAAATTTCACCTTTTGTTCCTGAAAAGGAGCACATTGAAGTTTCCCCTTTTAATTCAAATGACAGAATGGTTATTGTTCACGTCCCTTAAGTTCAACCGGGCGTAATGCAACCAGTAGCCAATGAAACTCCACAAAATGTTGATAATAATTTAATGGATAATAATGCAAATGAGGAACATATAAGTGATCGACACATTGATCAAGTTCCTGTAAGAAGATCCATTAGAGCGAGAAGATCAGCTATGTTTGATGATTATGAGGTGTATTTGCAAGAACCGGATTATAATGTTGAAGTTGACAATGATCCAATTACGTTTCCATAAGCCACAAACTCAACGGGTTCCGACTTGTGGATGAGTGCCATGAAAGATGAAATGAATTCTATGGCATCTAATAAAGTTTGGAATCTTGTTGAGTTGCTTAATGGTGTAAAAGCCATTGGATGTAGGTGGGTCTTTAAGACAAAGAAAGACTCATTAGGCAACATTAAGAGACGTAAGGCTAGACTTGTTGCTCGAGGGTTCACTCAAAGGGAAGGAATTGATTACACAGAAACTTTTTCTCCCGTATCAAAGAAGGATTCTCTTCGAGTGACCATGGCATTAGTAGCTCATTTTGATTTTGAGTTACATCAAATGGATGTAAAAACAGCATTTCTGAATGATGACTTAGAGGAAGAGGTTTATATGAAACAACCTAAAGGATTCCTCTCGAAAAAGGGTGAGCATTTGGTTTATAAGCTTAATAAATCCATATATGGACTAAAACAGGCTTCTCGCCAATGGTATATGAAGTTCCATAAAGTGGTAACTTCATTTGGTTTTGAAGAAAATATCATAGATCAATGTATATACCATAAGGTTAGTGGGAGTAAAATCTGTTTTCTTGTATTATATGTGGATGATATTTTGCTGGCTATTAATGACAAATGGTTGCTATACTAGGTCAAACAATTTCTTTCAAACAAGTTTGATATGAAAGATATGGGTGAGGCATCTTATGACATTGGCATTAAGATCCATAAAGATAGATCTCGAGGCATTTTGGGTTTGTCTCAAGAGGCCTACATCAACAAAGTACTTAAAAGATTTAATATGAAAAATTGTTCACCCAGTGTAGCACCTATTGTATAGGGTGATCGGTTAAGTTTGGAACAAAGTCCTAGGAATGACATTGAAAGGGAACAAATGAAAAATATTCCATATGCTTTAGTTATTAGAAGCATTATGTATGCTCAGGTTTGCACTAGACCTGACATTGCATATGCTGTTAGAGTATTGGGAAGATATTAGAGTAACCTAGGTCTTGATCACTAGAAGGCTACAAAGAAAGTGTTAAGATATCTTCAGGGTACCAAGGATTACATGCTTATGTATAAACGAACAGAAGATCTTGAAGTTGTGGGCTATTTAGACTCTGATTAAAGTGGGTTCCATCGACTCACGAAAATCCACCTCTGGATATGTGTTTATGCTAGCCGATGGTGACGTCTCGTGGAGGAGTGCAAAGCAGACCTTAATTTATACTTTTACTATGGAGGCTGAATTTATATCTTGTTACGAGGCTACATCACATGGTTTTTGGCTAAAAGGTTTCATACCTGGGTTAAGAGTTATTGACTCTATCATTCTCCCAATAAGGATGTATTGTGATAATTCAATTGCGGTTTTTATGGCTAAGAATAATAAAAGTGGAAGTAAAAGCAAACACATTGACATAAAATTTTGAGCCGTAAAAGAACGTGTTCAAGAAAAGAAAGTGATCATAGAACACATTAGCACTAAATTGATAATTGTTGATCCCTTGACCAAAGGCATGCCAGTTAATGGTTTCAAGGGTCATGTACAAAAGATGGGACTTGGTTCTGTCATGTGAAACATTTGTTTGTTACATTAAAACCTTTTTCATTCAATTTTGATATTTCTTACATTAATGTACGCACTTTGGATATTTGGTTATTTCAATAAGAAATGTCGTTTTGTTTGACCTAGAGTGAACATAAGGTTTACTCATTTAGTTTTATGCGTGATGGAAAACTAAATATATTGTGATACATGGAAGATTAGTACTCGCTATTAGGGAATTCATCGCTATGATTCATGTATTGAGTTTTCTGTTTAAATGGACGAAGTGGGAGAATGTTGGATTATTTATATAAAAAATAGTCATTATCAAGAAAGTGGTCCATTTATCTTAGTAATTAGCTTCCCATGATCAAAGAAACTATCACTATCCCATTATCTCCATAATCACCATACCCACTAATTGACTCATGTAAGTGGGAGTTTTTTTTATGGCAAAACTCTCTATATATATGTTATTCACGTGTGAGTTATTTCTAATACGAGGTCATTGCATCCAACTCTAAAATATACAAAACACCATCTTTGTAAGAGTGAGGGTTCAACACCAAAATTCAGAAAAATTGGATCACGGTTTCGACTTTGTGAAGAGTCTCATTAGTCTTCATCTTCCTCATAACAAACCTGCAATGGCCGGAGGTAAATTTACAAATTTACGCTTCCGTAATCATGAATTGTATGTTTATAATACACGCTATAAACCTGTTGTTTGTTATGCGTGTATTACAGGTAGCCCAACTTCTTATTATTTGGTTAATAAACATCGATGTATACAAAGCCAAGTTGATCATTCCAAGGCATGTTTGGATTTGGCAGCCGGCTCTTCACAACTTCTGTAGGCCTCATGAAGTTCATCTCCTGGAATTTTTGAGGATTAATGATTAAACAACATCAACTCCTCTTCAATTCCTTATGTTTTTTAATAGTAAAGTACCTTGGCTCCTATGTTTGGGTTTTTATTAGAAATTAAGATGTAAGTGTCTCAAATAGCTAGTAAGTTTAGTTACTTGACCCCCACTTTTTCTTGTGGAATAGACTCATTGGGGTCAAGAGGTGGCTTAGTTCTTTATGGGTGTTCGATGTCTAATATCTATTTTATCTTCAATTTCTCAAATATCATAATTTGTAAAATAGTTGACGCTATTCATAGTAGCTGGTTTGTAATGCTCATTTATGGAGTTCTAATTTTAGGTGATAGGCTGGAGTTTGAAATATTATGAAGAATCTTTTGACTCTTTACCACCCTTGTTTGGTTATTGGCGATTTCAATCAGTTAAATTACTTTTCGGATAAGTTGGATGGTTCTAGAAATTACAAGGATGATATGATTTTGTTGATTGGAAATTAGGCTCTAAGTTTTTGAAATTTATTTGGTCTAATTTTAGACAAGGTGATGACTTAATTTTGAAACATTTGGATAGATCTTACACGACTTTGGACCGATTTGAATTGTTTTCTAATGCTAGGCTTGAAAACCAACCTATTATAACTTCACTCCACGCAATGATCGTTATAGTCATTGACTCATCTTCGCCCAAATCCTTTTGCCCCTACCAAATAGAGGAATGATGTTTATCCTTCGTGAAGGTGACATGCAATATTCACCCTACTTGGTCCCTTCAAATATTTAATTTGGGCTCTCTTTCCTATAGCGCGTGTCTATCTAGGAGACTCGACCTCCTTTGGCGTCTTCTTAAAACTTAGTGTGTAGATCATAAGAAATTCTAGGGAGTTAACTGGCGTTCTTGCTCTCAATCTTTGGCTCAAGTGGGTTCGTTTATTGACTCATTGTATATGGGTCATGTTTATGTTCGTTCGACTCTATCATCAATGGCTGAAATTAAAGATCAATACCACTACTAGCGTCAATGGATCAAATCAAGATGGGTATCGGAGGGACAATTCACAACTCATTTATTGTACTCTAAGGTTAAACATCATTCAAGTAGGAAACAACTATATGCCTTAAAGGAAAAAAATGGAAATCGGAAAGCTGGTTTTCCAGAACTTGGTTGTTTTTTCTCTTAAAACCACCTTTAAATTGAATTCTTTGTCTCCTCCTTCTTTGGAAGTTCATAAGGTCCTCCAAAAATGGCACTTTCTAGTCTTTCGGTTGATCAAGGTTTGGATTTGACTCATCCCTTATCCTTTTTAGAAATGGAAACCTCAATGTTTGGCATAAATAGTGGATCGGCACCTGGCCCAAATGGTTTCCCATCGTCCGTGTTTAAAAGATATTGGAATATTGTGGATCATGATGTTTACAGTGCGATTAATCATTTCTTTTCCACTTACTACTTAAAGAATTGAATAAGTCCATTCTCGTTATGATTCCTAAGATGGATAATCCAGAGGAAACTAATCATTTCTGTCTAATTGGCCTTTGTAATGTCATCTATAAATGTGTTTTGAAGTGCTTGGTTAATAGACTAAAGAAATACCTTCCTTGATATTGGATAGCCAGTTTGCCTTTCTTTTGGGTTGTTTTTTGAGTGATAATTTCATCCTTAGTCTTGAGCTATTAAATGTGATTAACAAGAAGAAAAGACAGTTCACTTAGCAACACTGATATTAGATACAAGGAAGGCCTATGATAGAGTTTCTTAGGATTTCATGCTGGCTGTCCTTCAGGCATATGGTTTTTTTCCCTCACTTTATTTAATTGGCGCACCAATGTATCTCTATAGTTTCTTTCAAAGTTTTGATTAATAACCAGGTATCTGCTTATTTCTTACCAAAATATGGCCTTTTTCAAGGATATCCTCTTTCTCCTTTCCTTTTTCTCTTTTATATAGATGTCTTGGGTAGAATGCTCCAACGGTATGGATGTGAACCTTTTCCAAGGTATTCAGGTCTCTCATCGAGATCCAATAATTAATTATATCTTTTTTGCGGATGATGCCCTTTTCTTTTTCAGAATTAATCTGAATCTCAGGCCAACATTTGAATCTGCAGAAGTCCTTATTTAAGGTAAGACCAAATGTTCCTTGAGATGATCACACTATGAACAAGGCTATTTTTCAGGTTCCCTCTATTTAAAAGTTTGGGAAACACCTCGAGGCCCCAATTGACATAGTCGGCAATTGAAAGTTTCACTTTTAAATTGACAAAATTCTATAGAAACTCACAACTTGGAACTTGGCATTATTGTCCGCGATGTCTAATTCTAATCAATTGTGTTCTTATCTCCATAGCCTCTTCCATCCTCTTAACAATGGAGATTCCTCTATCAATTTTGTCAAAGATTGACTCCCTAGAAATTCAATTTCTATGGGCAAAACAATATCAAGGGGGTATTCACTAGGTTAAAGGGTCTGTAATCCAGCGGCCAAAAGGTATGGGAGGATTGGGAGTTCGTTGTCTATCAAATTTGAACTCCTCCTCTCTAATGAGGCAAGTTTGACATATGGCACATAACCTATAGCTCTTGTATGAAAGGTTTCCTTGGCCTCCTCTCTTTTTAGCCTAGTCTCTGGGACAAGAAACATTGTCCATAACCCTAGACTTTCATAGGGGTTTTGGGGTCTTTGAAAAGTGGGAAATGTTCTTCTAGAAGGTTGTGGATGGAAGGTTGGTAACGGGGAGTCAATTCGTGGTTATTCACATTTATGGGTAAGGGTCATGTCCTTGTTTGTAAATCTTCCATTTCCTTACAAGATGCATCGCGCTTCAAGGTTAGCAATTCTTTTGATCAATCCACAAGAAATCAAAAATCGATTAGACTCTTCTAAGTCATTGAACCTGCATATGCCTAGGAGAATCGAGCATGTTACAAATTTTAATGACCTATTATTTGAACCCCCCTATTATTTGTCCCTTATTGAGGGAAATCTGCTTGATCATTCTACCTTTGTGGAGTGTCATAACAAGGGGTTACGCTTTTTGCATCCCATGGAGCTAAATATTCAACCTCCACCGAGGTTTAACCTAGTCTTCCTAAGAGAATCAAGCACGTTACTAGTTTTAACAAATGTGCAGGTTTATGGCGCTTGGAAACGAAAGTTTGGAAAGTTGGCAGGCAGGTGGGAGATTAGCTTAGGATAAATTAATGGGGGCAATGGTTAATGAGGATCATCAATCAGATTTGCTTCTTTAACCGTCCATTTAGAGACTTTGGCCTATTTCCATGCTTTGTGGTGGTGTTTACCATAAGGTTTATTTTCCACTCGAATTCTTACAAACTTGTCGCTTTTGGTCTCTTCCCTCTGTGACCTAGGGAAGAATATTTTGGAAATATCTAATACATTTTGCCCACATTAGATCAACTGCAAATTAGTTCCAAGTCTACATAGTCCACAAAGTAGAATGTTCTCAAGTTTCCAAAGCCCCTGATAGAGCCACTCGTACTCTGGCCTCCATTTCATCCTATGTTTATTTTTTATAGTTCTTTCTATTTATTTTCTAGATGTAAAAAAAATTTACACACTCCATTGTACTTGGCCCCTTAAATATCCTACGAATTACATAATGATGTTAGTAATTTCACGCTATTAATAGCTATACAAACCTACACGGATCAGTTTGCAATTTCGATGTAGCAAATCACAAATTAGACTATGGACCCGGGTGCACAGTGCTCACTATGCACCCGGTGCAATAGCAGGAAATTATAAATAAAATGCAAGAGATTTCACACGAAATGAACATTCTTTACAAAGATAGTGAACATTGGTTTGCGTAATATTCATTATTTCCCAAAAAAAAGTCATCATCAATGCTTCGTAATTTGCGCATTGGGAATAAGATATGTACAGAACTTTGTAGAAATTTGTAATATTCTTTTTAAATCTGAACTTTTGCATTGGGAATAGTACACGTACCGTACACATATATGTTCATTGGATGTACATAATTTATTAAAATGAACATTCTGTATAATAGAAATAAACATTATATATTATGAAAGTGAACATATCATATTATGAAAATGAACATTAGTTATTATTTAAATGAACATAGAACATTCGTGAAGAAAGATTTTTACAATGAACATTATGCATTCATAAAATGAACATTATGTATTACGAAAATGAACATTATATATCACTTGAATGAACAGTATGTACAAAGGCAATAAACATTGTTTGCGTAATATTCCCAGCAAAAGTCATCGTCAATGCTTTATAATTTGCGTCATTAATGCTGTTAGGATTTTATTATTTTTGCATTGGGAATAAGATACGTATAGAACTTTGTAATATTATTTTTAAATATGAACTTTTGCATTGGCAACAGTACACGTACACATATATGTTCATTGAAAAATACACAAAATCATATAATGTTCATTAGTTATTAATTAAGATGAACATTCCGTATTACAGAAGTGAACATTATATATTATGAAAATGAACATTATGTATTATGAAAATGAACATTAGTTATTATTAAAATGAACATAGAACATTTGTGAAAAAGATTTTTACAATGAACATTATGTATTACAAAAATGAACATTCTATATCACTTGAATGAACATTTTGTACAAAGGCAATGAACATTGGTTCCAGTTCTATTAGAAGGATTTTTACAATGAACATTATGTATTCATAAAATGAACATTATGTATTATGAAAATTAACATTATATATCACTTGAATGAACATTATGTACAAAGGCAATAAACATTGGTTTTAGTTCTATGCATTATATCCCAACAGAAATCATCATTAATATGTACTTTGTCATTTGCGTCATTAATGTTGTTGGTATTCTATTATTTTTACATTAGGAATAAGACACGTACATAACTTTAATTTGTATAATAATTGTGGTTTATGGGGAAAAACTTTAAAACTTCCAATGTACATTACTTTTGTATAGAATATTATTCATTGTGTTTTACACCGGGTGCACTATCCTACCACAGTAATAAAAAGGCAATATAGGATAGAAACATAAGGAAAATAAAAAGGATCTAAAACCACCTATCCACCTTCATTATTGGGAGGCTAAAATAAAATTCTATATGGAGAGGAGTGTGTTGTTATAAATGATTAAGTTGATGTTAAAAGAGTCATAAAAATTAAAAAATGGCATCTCTTATCAAAAGTTATCAAATATGTTAAGTTTGATAAATAGTTTGTCACAAGTAAAAGTTTTGGTTTTAAAAAAGATAATTATACATTAAATCACTCCTAAAAAGGCTACCCATATTAATTTATGAATACTATGGGTCCTCCAATACTAAATGAAAAATAACTTGCAGAATTTCATAGTTAAAAAGTCATGTTTTAAAGTGAATCTCAAAAACCAAACATAAATTGGGACTCAACGTAACTCAAGTAAAAGACCATCATTAATGGTGATTAAATTATTGTAATTATGGTTTTTATGGATAAGATATAAGACTGGGACTTTTGTTCATGCATAATTACTTGTAAGTGAACAAGCTCCAAGATTAGTTTCTTTTTTAAAAAAATTACAAATTACTTACTCCCGCTGTCTTTCAAAGATTGTCCCATTTTTCATTTCGGGTTGTCCCCCAAAAGATGCCCTATTTCCTTAAAAAAATTCCATTTTGGATTGTCCCCGCAATAATTTTCCATTGTAACTTTAAAAAGTTATTTTTTCGTACTAGAGACAATTAAGGGACGAATGTGGATTACTATCACAACTTATCTTGTTTACCATAAGAAGCCATATATAATTAGATATTTATTTAGTTGATAGTTTATAGGTGAATGATTGCTAGATATAGTTTAATTTGAAGATTAGGATAAGTATCTAATCCTCAAATTTTTTGAAAATATTTACTATCGTACATTTGTCTTGGAAGTTGGAACTAACCTAAAAAAAGTCTTATGTTGCGATGTAGAAAGGAAAAAGTTGGATGATATCAACTTGTTAAGATGTAGAATTTGAAAAGGGTGTTCCTCTATAAACCAAAAAGGGGAGAGTAACAGTAATGAAACTCCCAAAGACATCATAAATCAATTATTTTCCTATTTGGTCATATTTTAATATTGATGAACGACATGTCAATGTCGACGCACTCTAAAATCTCATTTTCATTCACCCAACTTATTTGGAAATATGATTTGAGGCTTGAATTCAAGAACTTGTGTGGGCTAATACAATAATGTACCCACCACTTCATCCTTCTTGATTTGAGTATTTAGTGACAACTGTCTCTTTAGAGCACTTTCTTTTTAACTTATATAATTCTTCATCTATAATTTTCATATTTTCATTTGTCTTGGAAGTTGGAACTAACCTAAAAAAGTCTTATGTTGTGATATAGAAAGGAAAAAGTTGGATGATATCAACTTGTTAAGATGTAGAATTTGAAAAGGGCGTTCCTCTATAAACCAAAATGGGGAGAGTAACACTAATGAAACTCCCAAAAACATCATAAATCAATTATTTGCCTATTTGGTCATATTTGAATATTGATGAACGACATGTCAATGTCGACGCACTCTAAAATCCCATTTTTGTCCACCCAACTTATTTGGAAATATGATTTGAGGCTTGAATTCAAGAACTTGTGTGGGCTAATACAATAATGTACCCACCACTTCATCCTTCTTGATTTGAGTATTTAGTGACAATTGTCTCTTTAGAGCACTTTCTTTTTAACTTATATAATCTCCTCGCAAGCTTCCTACGTGTCATGCATAGCGGCTCACTAGCATCGCGTAATCCCTCCACCCGAAGTCTTACTCCGAAAGTTATTGAACTTCTTCCATTTCTACATGTATTTATTTTGTACCCTTTATTCTTCACCAATTATATCTAGGAAAACCTACTATTATTCACTAAATATTATCATCTTCAACCTTCAAGATTTCAAAAGCCTAAAGCACTTTATTCCTAAGTAATATATCTTAAGTTTCATTTTTTTTACCATGAATCAAAGTATATTTTTAGGTCCTAGTATAATTCTATTTTTCTTTGTATTTACTAACTTCTTATTAATTTTATAGTCATGTAAGTGTTAACTCTTGGTATATTGTACATACATTTATTTCCTTTTTTATGATTATTGGTATATTTAATGTGTTTTTTTATCTAACAAAGTTTTGTGTAGGGGTTTCAAAAATGAAAAATTCCTAATTTATATCTGATATAAATATTTTTGCGATATTTTTATAATTTTATTTTTATATCTGAGATTATAATGTCTATACCTGATATGAGTTTTTCTATATTTTTATATCTTTTGTATTTCTATATCTGATATAACAATATATATCTAATATAGCAGTAGCTATATCTGATATAAAAATAATTATATTTGAGATCTCAATATCCAAATATAATTAAATCAGATATAAATTAGAAAAGCTCTTTCTAAAATAATTACCTTGATTATGAGTAGGTCCATCTACTTTTTGCCAAACTCATTTGGCAGCAACACAATCACATATAATATGTAGAATTGATTTATCTTCTCGAATACAAATGGGACAACTTAGGTTCGACTCTAGGTTTCTCCTAAATCTGTTTTCATTCACCATTAGTCTATCATGACACACCAACCATTAGAGGCTGTAAATTCTCTATTGGATCGGTGCATTCCAAACTAATTTCCATACATCATCTTTAAGTTCATTATCATCCTTTCTAGTTATCCTCGTCACTAATTTATAGTGAATCTTTCCTCTTCCAAAACAACAGATCTATAGTGTTGGGGTCTACCTAAACCTCATGGCTTTGGATGAGTGTAATAGTATTTTGATCAAGTAAATGGGCAAATCCTACTTCTACTCTGACCCATGCTCCCACAAATCTTTAATTGTATCCTCATCCATGTCTTCTGGGATCGTAGACACATCCAAGTCATGTAAACATAGCGTTGTAGACCAAATATGGTCCCAAAATAAACATCTTCTTACCATTCCCAACCTTAGCTCTCATACCCTCCCACAAGAATTTGGCATTCTCAATTATGCCTAACCTAACATTTAAGCTGAGCTTGGTCAATAGAAGCTTCAACAAATAAAATTATGTCATCAGAAGCGTTTAAGGAAATCCTGGAAAACCTATGCTTAGTCAAAAGAAGCTTGACTCAAAGCTTAACCCTCGACTTTGCGAGGCTTATCTTCTGACCCAATGCTTGACAAAAGCGTTCAAGGGAATCTTGGAAAACCTATGCTTGGTCAATAGATGCTTTAGCAAAAAAAAAAAATGTCGTCAGCAAAGAAGAGGTTCGAGAGGAATGACCTATCATTACACGTGTATGATAAAGTTTTTCCATACACATTACAAAAATGTAGAGAGATATGAGATCACCTTGCCAAATACCACTTGTCGAGGTGAAGCTCTTGATTAGCTTTCCATTACATAACAACCAGATAGAGTTGTAGAGATGCTTTCCATGATGACTTTTATTAATAAAATTGGGAGAATCTTTTAGAAGAGAGTTTTTGAATGAAAGAGCACTTTAGCCTGTCATAAGCTCTACATTTCTTGCACAATGAAGATGTTATCGATAATTTGCCTCCCTAGGACAAACCTTGAGTATTTGAGATATGCATAGGAAGGATGGAATATTTTTTATCTATAAGCTTTTTTATAAAAATATTTGAAAAATTGGTTTGGACAAAAATCGTTGCTTGATGCCTATTTACCTAAAGGTAGTATAATAAATGAGCTTGTCTCTCTTTCGACAATGGAATTAAGACCTCCTTAGAACCTACGGTGTCATACCCTTTGAGCCTCCTTTCATGCCTCGATTTTGATAACCCAATTGCCTCCCCCTTAGTTAAGAACTCACTAAAAAACTCACCTACCTCCTCTATGGTTATACCTTGAATTATACTACCTTCATAGTGTGATGGGTTTCTCACCTTCTTTTTTAAAGTACCTATGTATCTCTTGAAAGGATAAACCCATCTTAGGAACACTAGACCACACATCTTGATTTCTCGAACCAAATGCACAACTAGATGTACCATAATATCAAAGAACAAAGGTGGAAAATACATCTCTAGTTGACATAAGGTCGTAACAACATTAGCCTATAACTTTTCCAAACATGATGGATCAAGCTCCTTGTTGCATATTGTATTGAAAAAAGAACAAAGTCTAGTGATAGAATTCCTAACATGCTTGGGCAAAATATGGTGGATGGCAATTGGTAGAAACACTTGCATCATAACATGATAATCATGAGACTTCATACCCACTAATTTCAGATCTTTCAGGGACACAAAGTTCTTCAAATTTGATGTACCCACTAGGAACTTTGATCCCATACATACACTCACATAATATCCTCTTTTCAGCTCGGGACAAAGTGTAACAAGCTAAAGGAAGATATGTGGATTTACCTTTTCCATTTTGATGCGTTCTATCTTTAGGCCACAAATTGGATTAAATCTTCATTGTCTACATATGTCTCCTGATATTAGGACCATCTTTAGTCTTACCATCTATATTCAATAGCATCCCTAAGATGGCGTCACAAACATTCTTTTCTATATGTATAACATTAAGACAATGTCTAACGGGTAAATACTTCCCATACTCAAGTTTCCTAAATATTGACTATTTCTTCTTTAACCCCTAAGCATCTATGTATTTTATAGTTTTCCCGAACACATTATCTATTTTTTCACAAGGTTATAAACCTCACTGTCAGTCAACGGTATAGGGGATATACGTTGCTCAACTTCACCATCAAATGAGGTATTTCTCTTACGATAAGGATGAAACATATTCAAGAATCTCCGATGCATGAGATACACATGTTTTCCACAATGTGGCAATTATGTTGAGTCCATATCATCCACACAAATTGAGAAGGCTTTATTTCCCTTCACCTTATACCCCAAAAAATTCTCATATGTTTGAAAGTCATTAATGGTACATAATAAAATGGCATGGAGTGTAAAAGTCTATTCAGCATATGCATCGTACACAGATATACCTTCATCCCACAACAACTGCAAATCTTCAATAATGGAAGCAAGATAAACATCAATGTCATTCCTAAGTTGCTTGGGCCCTGATATTAGAAATGATAACATAACATACTTACGCTTCATGCATAACCAAGGAGGCAAATTATATATCATTAACAAAACTGGCCATGTGCTATGTTGATTGCTTAAGGTACCAAAAGGATTCATTCCATCAGTGTAGAGACCAAGTCTTAGGTTCCTATCTTCCCTGCCAAAAGCCTTGAAAGATTCATCTATTGTTTTCCATTAGGGAGAATTAGTAGAATGTCGAATCATCCCATCTTTCTTCCTCTTCTCTGCATGCCATCTCAAATTCTTTGCATTTCTCTTAATCGAAAAAAAATGCTTGAACCTTAGTATTATGGGAAGGTACCACAACACCTTTTCACTAAGACCTTTAATCCTCACTTCAGTCTCTATCCCATGTGAGAGTTTGTAATGTGATTGTCCACAGTTAGGACATTAAAATGAACTCTGCATACTCATTTCAATTTAGAAATTAATATCTCAGTTTTTGATGTTTGGATCTTAGAAATACAAGTTATGATCTTAGTTATATTATTAGGTATAGTATTTATCATCTCAGGATAAGAAGATATTATCTTAGGTATAGAATTTATTATCTCAGGATTAGAAATTTATATATTATATGATTTATTATATAATGTATATCTATTTATCTAACAATAAGAAGTTATTATCTTATGTATAGAATTTATTATGTCATGGATTAGAAATTTATAGATTATATGATTTATTATATTAGGTATATATATTATTTATTATTTATAATTGTTAATATTATTTTAAATTTATTTTTTTATTAATTTATTATAGAGATGGAGAAACTGAAGTTTAATAACGGCCCATCTATTATAGTTATCAATTGATTGTTAGTAAGCTTACTACAAAACTAAAGAATGATATTTTTGAAATACAATTTGGTTCTTTGTTGGATTTAAAGCTCAAAGAAGTGTCAAGACTTTTATATCCTTATCTGATAAGGAATTATAATCCAAATGGTCGATTTCTAAAGTTAGCAGACAAGAAAGTTATTTAGTTTAATGCTACTGATATGAATTATGTGTTAGGAATAACTTGTACTAACGAAGAAGTTGAGTTAGTAAGTGGTATGAAGAACAATGCGCACTATAAATCTAGATTATCCTTTAAAATAGTTTTGGAGGGATTTTTTTGGATTGAAGGAGAATAATAGTTATGTATCTACGAGTTTATGGGAGTCAAAGTTTAAAGAATTGGAGAAAGGAGAAGTAGTGTTTAAGAAGATGTTTGTACTGTTTGCAATGACAATATTTGCCCCAACTTCTGATAAAACATTAACATTGAATATTGTAAAATCATTTGTTAATGTTGATGATATCAAACACTACAATTGGTGTGGTTTTGGATATTCTATGTTAATCCATAAAAGATTTTAAAGAAACAGAGGTCAGACAAATGAAAGCTATCAAGGAGGAAAAAGCAAAGGTGGTGTGAAGAGTTATAAAATTATAAAGCCAAATCTTTAGAATCTAAAATTAGTCTTGGAATTCCTATAGTGATATCTCCTTTTATAAGTGCTATAAAACCAGTTGATGTCATCAAAAATGTATTGGATGATGATGATGATAAGGAGGACAATGAATTTGAAAGAGGAAAAGAAAAATTGATGAAGTTGACACATCAGAGGATAGATGTGTTAGCAATAAGTTCTTAAAATAATGGTTGCTAAAAGATTGAGTGATGATACAACTTGTCCTAATATTAATGAGCAGAAAATAAGTAAAGTAAGTTGTGTTTTATGATTTACTTTTTTTATTAAGATATAATTTTGTTCATTTGAATAATATATTTTCTTGTTTTGGATTGTTTTAGCCTTTGGATGTTATTTCTAAACTCAATAACAAACTAGTTCATGAAATATCAATGGCAACTTCAAGTTATTTAAAGCAAATTGGAACTTTGAAAGAAGAGGTTGAGAAGAAATCATCACAGGATTCCCTTTCATAAGAAGAAAAAGATTTAAACAATGATTCTATCTTTTGAAAAGTCATTGATGTAATTGTGGCAAGAGCGAATAAATTTCAAGAGGAGTTTAGTAAGAAAGTGGATTTTAGTGCACCAATAAGTTATTAACTATTAATATTATTTTTTGTGTTTTTAAAAATACTATTAAATATAATTTTAATACTGTTTCTTTTTTGGTATAGAGGAATATAATTACAACAACTCCTATTGAAAATAGAAATGATGCAAGTATTTTTTAGTGTAATTTTTCTCAAAAGTCACCTGTCTAGGATGAAGTTCCTCTTAAGTTGACTGATATTCTTCAAGCTAGGATCATTGGAGAAGATGATAGGAAGGTTTTTAATGACATTGATAATTTTAAGTTATTGAGTTCATTAGAATGTGAAAGGGAAGATGAAACTAAGAATGAACATCCAATTAAGCAAATTGGAGGAGAAGTAGGCCATGAGAAGCAAAAGGTTTTGTTGTTAAAGTAAGAAAATATACTTATATTTTATTATCTGAGGATAAGATGTTATATAATTTATAGAAATTAATATGTTAGAGATAGCATCTATTATCTCAGGTATATAAATCATTATCTCAGGATTAGAAGTTATTATCTCAGGATTAACATCTATTATCTCAAGATTAGAAATTATCATCTCAGGATTAGAAGTTATTATCTCATATATTATCTTAGATATAAAATAAATGATTTTTGTTTTTAATATTATCTTAGGTAATATAATATGAAAAGAATGAACAGAGAGAGGATTCTATGAATGAAGAAGAACAAAATTCAGAAAAATGTTCAATGGGTGATAAAGCGTTGAAGGTATAATTTTTTTATTTTCAAAAAATGATTATGGTTTTCTCTACTAACTTTTTATCTCGGAATCAATAGTAATTATGGCTTTTACATTTATTTTTCAGAATTATGAGAATCTAATTGGGAAAAGAATGAGTTTGAATCAACTAAATGAGGAGAAAATAAAAATACTTAGGAAACCTAGTCAAGTGTTAGCCTTAGTAGACATGAAAGGGTAAGTTTATCATTGCCTACATTTAATGATCTAGTTGTTGATGAAGTTGAAGAAGTTCAAAAGTTTGTGGATCAACAAGTTTGTATTGAAAGTGAGTATATAGTGAATGATCTAAAGAGAAATTTGGCAGATATTGGTGATGTGATTGTAGATTCTTCAACTCATGCATATGAGTCAACTAAGGCTATTCTTGACTCATTCTCTCCAAAAAAAATTATTACCAACGATATTGTGTTGCTTGACTCTCATGAACAAGGTTTGTATATGGAAGATTTGGTTTTGGAGATTGAACAAAGAAGGAAAAGGTCCAAGATGTTGAAAAGAGGAACCAAAAAGGAAGAAGGAAAAATCACATGCATTAAGTCCATTTGATAATGAAGAAATTAGTAATAACGGAAGCATTGATGTTCTAAAAGAGAATTGTAATGTGTTTTTGTCAAGGGTTATGCAAGTTAATCTTGATATTTATTCTTCTCTTAGTGTTGAAAACAGACTTCTTACTGATTGACTTTTTTTCTCTGTTGCAAAAGAAACTTATCCAATTCAAGTGGATCCACCACCAAAAGTTATGAGTAAAAAAGATCAATTGTTCATTGAGAAAAATTATGAAATGGTGGCTTAATATTCAATAGGGGATGATTTAGTTAGCATTTTGGACAAATGTGATATGAATTCTTCGGATGAAAGAAATTGAATAAGTTTAACATATATTGATGTGTTTGCATTCCGGCCTCTTGAGCAATGTAGAAATGACAAAATCTTCTGGACTAAGAAGATTTTTTTTCAATACCTAATCTTTTGTAAGTTTTTTTTATTATAAAATCATATGATTCTATTTACTTTTTTAGTTATAAGTATATTAAATATAGACGTTATTATCTTAGACATAGTTGTTATGATATTAGGAATTCAAATTATGTTTACAATTCTTTTTATTACTATATCAGAAATAGAGATAATGATCTCAGGGGGTATTGAATTTATTATTACCAATATACAATTTAATATGTCTATCAACCATTTAAAATTAAATACAAGTTATTATCTCAGTATATAAATTATAATCTAAGATAAGACAATTTAATATCAGGCAAATAAATTCTAATATCAAATTCATAGGAATTATTATATTATATATGTAAATTCAAAATTAATGATTACCAAGTGAAAGATATTCAGATTTATGTATAACAATATGATAGTTACCTTCACAGTTTGAGCTTTTAAATCTTCATTATTTGATTTAGAAACATCATGTATTTCCAGTTGCAATTCCTTCGAACTCGTAGCTTCGTTAGAATTCTTCAGCAATGCATTCGAAATCGTTGTTTCGTAAGATTCCATAATTCTTGTAAAAATGTTGAGCATGAAAGAGAGAATGAAAGAGTGAATGAAATGTAGAATGTAATAATGCGGCATATGATTTAATGTTCACAGAAATTGCCTATTTGTCAGCACGTTTAATTAGGTTTATCACACCAATAAAATAGTGTAACATGTCACAACCAATACCAACTAACTAGTAGTTAGTATTTCTACTGCAAACTCCAAAGAACCAATCAAACTTTTATTAACAGGAGGTAATGCCTATAGTCTAGTAATTTTCTTTATTGAATTTTATTTTATGAGAAAATAATTTGTGAAAGTGGAGAATTATGAGTGTGATATACTCATAGAGTTGAAGTCACATGTCCTACTAATTCATGTTTAGCTATTTGATCGGCTATTGGCGAAGGAGTCTAAAAGAATTACTTTGAACTTTATGCATGACATAATGGAAGTATGCATTTTAATAACACCAAAAGCGGTACATGGATTTAAAATACTTAGACATAAATTAAGAGTTGAAAAAACAACAAAATAATTCAAAAATATTTTAAAAATTTCATTATGATAAAAGGACGATTTTGCTTATTTTAGATTGATTTTTATATTACTGATGTGTTTTTTCTTAATTTGTATTCCCTCTATTTCTTTTTATTTTTCTCATATTTTTCATTGAAAATTTTTATGAAATTCTTTTCACTGTAAATTTATTCTACTTTAGACAAATTTTTTTATGATCATTGATATTTAAAAATTATTATTTTATTCTCATCTTCCTAAATTACTCCCACATTTACATAATTCAATCTCTGTTATTACTCACTTTTTTCTTTTCAATATTCTTTTATCTCTCGTTAATAATTTTTTTTATTTTAACTCAAAAAACCATGATAATTGTGAAAAATATTTATATTTAATTATTTTCCTTTCATGAAAAACACACAAAAATTAATGCTTATTTAAACTTGTTTTGATCCCCTCAGATTTCAAATGAAAAGAAACAAAAAGAAACATAGAAAGTATAATAAAAGAGAGATTTTATATGCCTTTAAATAATTTTAGGAGTAAGAAATGACAGTTAAACAAATACTAGTATGATATGAAGGTGGACTGAAGTTTTGATCGCCAATATGAGTGTAAATAAAGTCAAAAGTATATTTTTACGTAATTAAAGGAAAATAACAAATTACGAAGAAGATAAGCATATGTCAATGGTAAGTTTACAACCTAATCCCGCTTAAATATATTCCCAAACTTTTAATAACTAAAGACAGTGTTATAAAAATTAAAAATTGAAAAAGAACATGTATAAAAAAGTTTACAAAGCACCTTTCTCCAAAGAACTTAACAGATCACAAACAGTGAGCTGTTGTGCTACTTACTACATGACCCACCCCCGTGCGAAGTTTACAAGCCCGTGCTGTAGAATTTTATCTGTTCGCAACGCGCGCATCATACACACAACACTCTACTCCAATCCTTCGTCGTCAAATTTACCGTCTCCACTTCGACCAAAATTTATCAAACCCATTCAAAGGCAAACTACAACGGACGTATTATACTTTTCCGGCGAGATCTATCGGGAACTCATCGGATCTTCCCTACACTACATTCAAATCACTCTACCTTAGGTATCCCTCCCCCCTCCTCTCCCCTCCAGCGACTTCCGAAAATATTTGAATTTTTTGAAAGATTTTTCGTTTGCACATTGTTCAGCTTCAAAAAATTTCAGATTTCTGGGTTGAGTTGGGCCTACTGAACTCCTTTATTGATCTATTTTGCTGATTTTCATCTGGGTTTTTGGTAATTTTATCTGGGCTTGTGCAGGAATTGGAGATGAAGGAGGGCGCTGCAAATGGGCCCTTGATTTTAGACATTGAAGATTTCAAGGTATTTCGTATAGTCTATAGTTTTTGAATCCCTTTTTATTAAAATGTTGTATAATAAGAAATAAGGGTTTCATTTTTTTCGCAATTTTTGTGATTGTAGGGGGATTTTTCATTTGATGCATTGTTTGGCAATTTGGTGAATGAGTTACTACCGTCTTATAATGAGGAAGAGGGCGAGGCGGCCGATGGGCCTAGTAATTTTGGTGGGAATGATGTATTGTCTAATGGGAATTTTCGAGACGGGTCTAAATTAGCACAAGGGGTTTCCAATGTCATGCCTTTGTTTCCGGAAGTTGATGCTCTTTTGGCGCTCTTTAAGGATTCTTGTAAGGAGTTGATTGATCTCCGGAAGCAGGTTTTGTTGTTGTGTTTTGACTAATTTTGTTCTTATATGGTTTTTGAAAATGTGATAATTAGAGCTTCAATCTTATGTTTATTTGAATGTGGGGACATTTAAAGGTTGATATGAAGTTAAACAGTGTTAGAAAGGAGGTTTCCCAACAGGATGCTAAGCATCGGAAAACACTTGCTGAGGTTAGTTTGCTAAATGTATCATATTTTTGTCTTGTTGATTTTATCCTGTTTGAGAAGATATATTGTTTTCTAGCTTAGTAGTTGTTTCCATTTCAAATTGATAGGAAGTTCAATGGCTTAAATAGTTGCTATTAATACATGAGTGTAATGGCTCAAGTTGATATGTGTCATCAAGAACTACGAAGCTGGTTTGCTAAGTGCATCATAAATTCGTCTCAGTAACTCAAACCTGTTTGCGAAAATTTATTCTTTTGTCTAGCTTAGGATTTTTCTTAATTTAAACTGATAGGAAGTTTAATGGCCTAAAGATCGCTATGCCTTATACATGAGTGTTTGTCATGTGTCATCGAGAACTACAAATAGAGACCAATATATGTTCCTTCCAATCCTGCTAACTATTTCCAACTTTGGTGTGTGCTGAGATGATTTTCTTGTTCTCAAATTTATTGCTAATGCAATTGTGAATAGTGTACCATGGAACTTTGCATGTGAAAAATGTTAGAGTGACGGACATAAAATTGTATTCATATTGTCTGTATGTTGCTTTCAGCTGGAGAAAGGTGTAGATGGCTTGTTTGATAGCTTTGCTAGGTTGGATTCCCGCATCTCTAGTGTTGGACAAACTGCAGCTAAAATCGGAGATCATTTGCAGGTGAAATGCCTGTTATTATTGTTATTGCTTTTATGAAATTATTGTAATAAGTAATTGATGGAAATGTATTACTCTTTACTTTTGGCAATTACCTTACCATAAAATAGATCATTTTATTATCATAGAGTGTGTTTTATTTTTATTTTTTTTTTAAAAATTCCTGATTATGTTTGGTATTGATCCGTAAGTATCTTTTGCCAGAGTGCAGATGCTCAGCGAGAAACCGCAAGTCAAACAATCGATCTGATAAAGGTATTATTAGATGCTGGAACTTCATTGATAGTTTTTCAATTCCCGGCCTAATTCGTGTTCTTTCTAAAATTTACAGTACTTGATGGAGTTCAACAGCACCCCTGGAGATCTTATGGAACTTTCGCCACTATTTTCTGATGACAGTCGTGTTGCTGAGGCAGCTTCAATTGCACAGAAGCTGCGTAAGATGTTTCATTAACCCTTGAAGTTGAGCTTGTTATGCTGTTGTTGATGATTTTTAGTTTTCATGCCTGATTCTGTATGTTATTCTCTATTCATGCATATAATGTTTGAGCTCCAGTTATATTTTCATTTTTCATGGTACTTGAACAGGGCAATTTGCTGAGGAAGATATAGGAAGACAAGGGATAGGAGTACAATCGACCACAGGAAATGCTACTGCCAGTAGAGGATTGGAAGTTGCTGTTGTTAATCTCCAAGAGTATTGCAATGGTAAGTCCACCATTCTGCTTTAGGCTTTCTACTTAATATAATCCGCTAATATTTGATGAAATCAGGTTATTATGGATTTATGCCATTGGTTAATCCTATAAAACACCATTAAGTAAGTTAGTATTTTCTAAGACTTTGGTAGCTTCTATATTTAAGTAGACTTACGTATCCTCTTTGCTCATGCTTTTGTTTTATACAGATTAAAACTGAAAACTATGGAGTACTTTATGTGTAGTTTTCTATAGCAAAGTTTTTTTTTTCCCCCTTGTGTTGACTGCCAATGTAGTTTCTGTATCTTGTCCAAGTCTTGCTTTCTTCTTATAAACTTTTTATTGTTTGTTCCTTTTTCAGAATTGGAGAATAGATTATTACAAAGATTTGATTCTGCATCACAGAGAAGGGAATTATCAACCATGGCAGAATGTGCCAAAATATTGTCCCAGGTAATTTATCTGCTCAATAACCTTTCAAAAAGCTTGGTATATGTATATTTAACTTGTTCCATGATTAAATATGTCATCACACAAATGCAAGTATGGATGGCATTTAGATGATCAATAGCTTGTTTTTAAGATGCTTTGTGTTCTTGATGTGATAATTTGTACATTTCTTTTGGTTCTCACATTATGTTGTTTGCACATTTCTGTGGCAATTAGATGAGCCAATACCATTTTTTAAAACTTTTTGACCCTCTCTGCACTGGTGCAGCATTTTCTGTTTGCCTTAATCAATCTTCTGTAGGTTCCTTACAGGTGTCTGAATGATATGATGAACTGCTTTTGCATGACTTGGGTTTATAATTCATGTTAGTAAAGTCAACAAGCTTAAGCTATTTAATGACTTCTTGTTAAACGCCCAGTTGGCCTTTCAGCCGAGGACTGGAGCCTGAGCTTATGTAGGTATTATGATTTGGTTGGTACATCTCCTGAAGGATCCATTTAGCCTATTCTAGTCTTTAAATCATTAAGGAACTCCGACCAGTTTCATTCATGGGATTGATGTAACAGAGAAGCTATCTAGTTTTTGATGTTGGTTATTCCCTAAATTTCAGTATAGAACTAAGGGAACTAGAATGGTCAGGATTTCTTCAGACAGAAATGTTTAGAATATCATTATCTTCAATCCTTGCCTGGGTTGCAGCTGGTCCTGCTGCGAAAGCTGCAAAGTTTGTAAATTAGGCAGAGATCCATAGTTCTTTTTGATTCATTTCATTTCAGTAATGGCCTAAGTCCAGCAAAAAAGTGATTATAAGTATGTTCTTATGGATTTAATTGTTAGTTTAAAATCCCCAAGAGAGTTGGTTGACACACCATAACCTCCGCTTGGATAGATGTCTCTGCTAAGATAGATTTTTTTTATCTCCTATTGGAACACGCAAGTTTTCATTTATAATATTTACAATCCATATTCTTTTCCTGTTCATGCACCGTTAAGCCTTGCGCACCTGGAAATCTATGCTTAGGCTCCTCTCCCAACCATTAGGCTTGATGAGCCTCCCTGATACGTTGGGAGAAGTGATCCCAATTTCTGAGATATGGTGGCAAAAGTGCTCTTTTCAAAAGTAACCCAGCTCTTGCTTATTACTTAATATTCAGTGTGGGCATAACCTCTTATCCATAATGACTTCTCTACTGTGGGTCCTAACTGCCAAAAAGTAGTTATTCATTTCTTCAATCAAGCTCTGTTGCTGAGATTTTTAGCTGCAAGATTCATAAACTTACACGTGACTCCACTGGTGAAGAGTATTCTGCAATATTTTTCAGTGTGAAGCAGCATACTGTGTAGTGCTTTGAGGTGTTGGGGGCACAAAGACTATAGACCAGAGGGTGATCTTTTCTTAGGTGCCTCAAGGCATTTCAAGTTAATGCCTCATGATTGTTTTTGCTATTGTCTTTTTAAGTCTCTCTTAATAAAGAAAATTGATGAACTATGATGTTTCAATCAGTTTCATAAATTAACCATCAAACACGTGATTTGCCGAATAATGTCTGTAATATATATGAAGAGATATGACTTGGACATGTGTGCTTTAGGTTGCCTTTAACTCATTACTGGACTCCTAGATCCCTATTGCTTTTACATGCACCTCTTGTCATTTGGTACATTGGTGCTGGAAGGCCTGAACCCCTTCTTACCTCAGCCACAGAGGGTATGAAGCAGATGCCTCATTCCTCATTTCCTAGAATCATCTTTGACCACATTGGTTTATGGATGATCCTCTGGAAGAAGGAATGAAGGGATAAGAATAAGATTCAAAGTATAAATGGAAGGCACTGATGGTTCTTTTATCTTGTAAGTACTGAAGACTCTGAATTTTCTTCCAAAGCTTCTTCTATACCATGATATGACCACCTTAGTTTTAAAAAGCGTGCAAGGCATCAGGCATAGGGCAGGTGCACCTTAAAACATCTTGCATTAACAAGGCGAAGCTAGATCCCAATGGTGCATTGAGGCATGCACCTTGGACCGCTTTTTCTGAGGCGTCAGATGATCTGCTTTTGTCACTTTTGGGGTTTCATCCGTGTAGATGCTTTTTTCAAAAATAGTAAGGTTACAATGTGAGTTACATTGGGCCCCAACCAACCACATTATGTTGTCAGTTGAGCATTTAGTGTTTTCTTAATATGAATTACAACACCTACATGAGAGAAAAACTGCCAATCTAAGAGGTGGGACATTTTTCACTTTTTTCATTTTACTGTCAGTGATATGTCCTCCCTTTGCCCTACTCTCTCCTTTGCCAAATAAGCATATCGATGTGACATGATCTTCCATTTTTCACTCTCTTTTTGACTTGACAAGCATTTTGTACCCTTCACTCTTTTTTTTTCAATTCAATTAATTTTGTCTTCCAATGGCAATTTTGCAGTCAGATTTCTGATTACTATTTGTGTATTTTTTATTCAATTTATTTCACTTATGCTTCCCTCCATACTCAATTACTCTGTATTAAACTTTGATTTAGGCTCTTTTGCTGGAAATTACACCACTAAAAATAAAATTCATAAATTAAAAAGGTTTGCGCCTTTGCCTTGCACCTTACATCTAGGCTTGAGGGACCCTTTGTGCCTTAGTGTGCCTTGCGCCTTTTAAAATTAAGAAGAGCATTGGGTGGAGTATGATTCTCAACTAAGTGTGTATCTCACTTTATTAGTGATCTTTGTAATCAGAGTAGAAAATTATCTGGTGATTGGAGTTCAAGAGATCTAATGAGAGAATATTATCAAACTGCACCTTTGTGAAAAAGCTCCTTATTGAGGTTGCTTCCACTGTCTTCACAAATGGGCTATGTCAATTTATGGAGTTGAAGTGGAACTTCAATGCCATTTGTAGAATTCAGCCTATGGTTCTCCTAATTTTATGTCCTTAATCCTTATTAACATCAGGTTTTGTCAAAGAAGACCACATTAGACCAGTTAAAATCCTGAACTATTAGATCACCTTACTTGAGAAAACTTATTATTGTTACTAGTGTTAATATCTCTGTTATGAGTATTACTCATAATAATTTCAACATTGACTTGGTAATATCAATTTTTTTTGGCAATAAAGCTCTTATTTACTATAAAAACTAATGCAAAACACCTAAACCCCCTACCTTAGTTTCTAATATTGCATCAGTATGACAACCTCCCCCACCTTCTAGAAAGGGTTGTCAGAGAGACCCTTCTTGTCCAAGAAAAACTATGTCTTTCAAATTACAACCTAAACAACTGCCTCAAATCAACTGAGAATCTACTTGCAACTTTGAGAACCATAGTTTTTAAGAAAATGCTACTCTCAACTAGAGTTCCAGCAAACACCTTCTGGTTCCAACCCATTTGCCTTAGCTTGAAATCTAGCCCTCTCACATTTTAGCATCTTCAAACATTGCTTCCAAACTCTAGCAGAAAATGGACAAGCAAAATATGGAGGTGTAGAAGACTCAGCAAACTCATCACGTAACACACAGTGCCAATCAGTAATGTTGTTATTGTTACAATTACTACCTCTGTTTCTTCTATTTGCAAGTTTGCAACCAAGTCATTTGGTACACAAACCAAGGAAGAGGGTTTTTATAGCTTCTCTTTACTTTCACATATACCTTTAAGATCTATTGTTGGAGTTTTTTTCATTTTCATTAGTTTCTTATTGGTTTCCCTACCTTGTATCTTTTCTTTTGCTGTCATATTTTTCTTATATAACACAAAACTTCCTTTGCTTTAAGGGTTGGGTTTGGGAATTGAGAGTGTATGACCTACTTCAATCTTGTGAACACAATGAGACTAAATATATAATTTTTATTCACTTGCGGGAATTAGGTTGATATTTGAACTTGATGAAGATTAGGTTGGCATTTGCTTGCAACATAGTTAGGCTGTAGACAAATTTTAATTTTGAGTTCAATTGCCTACTGATAATTATTTTTAAGCATGACAACCTCAGTGGCCTTTTCTGTATCAATTGGTATTTTCTATTTAGTGTTAATTAACAACAGCAACCCACCAACCCGCAATCGTTCTCACTAACTGTTCCAGGGAGGACAATATGTGAGCAGCAACTGCTGCTGTCAAGATAATCCTTTCATTGCAAATTGACTCATTTAGGGTTAACTCATTTAGGGTTTAGTTATCAGTTACTTTGGAAAATAAGTATCTTTCAAGGACTCTTTCTGCGTCAATGCTTATTTGGTGGAAGATCATTCTTGCCCAACATACGCAA
Organism: Dysphania ambrosioides; assembly: GCA_026401315.1. Classification (NCBI taxonomy): domain Eukaryota; kingdom Viridiplantae; phylum Streptophyta; class Magnoliopsida; order Caryophyllales; family Amaranthaceae; genus Dysphania; species Dysphania ambrosioides. Next base: position 7,132,915 of record CM048659.1, on the reverse strand, counting down.
AATAAAACTATGTGTTAGTTTCTTTTTGCCTTCATCTTTTGTAGTATCTGGTAACCTTGAAGTTGTTTTCTTCCTTAATCCTTCACATGCAAACGTAATCCTCTTAGTCTCTCTATTTCTATGACCCTCTCTCTCTCTCTCTCTCTCTCTCTGGGATTGTGTGTCATTTTGTTAAGCTCTTTCACTGTTATCATTGCTCACAATTTCATGTGCTACACTATCATCACTTAAGAGGGGAGAATGACTACATTAGGGAACTTGAGTTCATGCTTCAAACTTTAGAGGGTGGTTATAGTGTGTTCACATTATTCCTGTCTTGTTTCAGCTCATCAGATGTTCAGTTTGATGTGTAATAGATGGTTAAATGATTTGTTATTTTCCTGATCATTGATTTATTCTTGCTCTTTTTGAGCAGTTTAATCGAGGCAGCAGTGCCATGCAACACTATGTGGCTACACGTCCAATGTTTATCGATGTGGAAATTATGAGTGCAGACAACAGATTGGTTTTGGGTGAGCAAGGTTCGCAAGCCAATCCCAGTAATGTTGCTCGTGGTCTTTCATCATTATACAAGGAGATCGCAGGTTGGTGCTTCACTCTTACTGCTCATTTTGTCTAATGTTAAGTATAAAGATGGATAAATAAAGAGGACTGCCACAGAAATCAAGATTCTTTTTCTCATGTTCCAAAATTTAGTGGAATCCTGATCCTTTTCTCGGTGGCATTTGTGCACTCCTGATTTCTTTTTTGTTCAAAAATTGTGGCAGATACTGTGAGAAAAGAATCTGCCACGATAATGGCTGTTTTTCCTTCGCCAAATGAAGTTATGGCGATCCTTGTTCAGGTGCCTGTGTTTTTCCTCCTTTTTGTTGCTAAAATTTAGGTATCTCTGAAGGAGTGTGTTCTCTGTCAACCCCATTCATCTGTTTTTTTCTCACTATCAATTTTTTTGAATTATCAATACTATTTTGTGTTGCATTGCTGTCAGATATGTATATTGAAATCTTATGTGTTGGTAAGGCCCTTTGTTGATTGTTTGTGTAACTTCTTGCAGAGAGTTTTGGAACAAAGAGTCACAGCCCTTTTAGACAAGTTGTTGCGGAAGCCTTCTCTAAATCATCCACCTCCAATGGAGGAGGGTGGGTTCCTAGTAGTAAGTTTTGATCCATCTCCTGAGCTGCTCCTTCCATGCTTTTATTGCTTTAATTATCTTCTTTGGGGGACTTATCTTTCTCTTTCCATATCTGATGCAGTACCTTAGAATGTTAGCTGTGGCATATGAGAAAACACAGGAACTTTCAAGGGACCTTCGTGCAGTGGGATGTGGAGACTTGGATGTAGAGGGTAATGCTCTTTGATCTCTGTGTGTTTTATTTTGAATGTGTTCTTAGATTTTTATGCAATTTTTTGAATTTGTGTTGTCGTAGATAATGGCAAGCTGAGGATCCTCATAGATGATAAACTCCCCTTTTTGTCCTGTCCTTTCTAGTTTCTTATTACTTTTTTTCTAGAATAATTCTTTTCTGCTATGCTTGATGGTATACAAGACTCATACTGTGCAAGAGATTTATGTGGCCATAGATGTCTACATTGTCCATAATATGGTACCATGTTGATGCAGAAGGTTGAACCCTTTTGGCAATAAAATCTGAAACATGATAGTTGGTAACTGACATGGTCATCAAGTCAAGGTTTGAGCTTTCATGCTTAATATTTGAGTCCTGTATTCGTAGACTGTAACTTCTTCTTCTTCTTGTAATCTATCTATTTTATTATTTCCTTGTCGTCTTTGAAGGGGTGAGGACTGAGGTAAGGATTTTGTCTTACCTTTATAAAATCTTAATGGTCAATATACAATGCCAATTATAATGTTTACCTGTAGTAGCAAATGCAAAAGGAAGTTGGAGATAGTCTTTTGATCAGGCCCCTAATAATAGTTATTTCTGGTAATTGACTTGTCTCTAGCATACAGTACTCATGTTTTTTTAAGTCTGGGCCTTGTATTTTTGTGATAGGTTAAAGCACTAGCTAAGTTGATTATTGTCCTGAGACCTGCAAATAGGGCGTAATTGTTGAAGGAAAGCAAGCCTTCACTGGGGCCTTGAAACCTTCTAGAGGTGATGTGGCCTGTAGGGGACAGCTGATTGATTTTTGTGTGTCTCAGGTCTGACGGAATCTCTATTTTCTGCCCATAAAGATGAATACCCTGAACATGAACGGGCCTCTCTTACACAACTCTACCAAGCAAAGGTTGAACTTGTTCTCTTATTTCCCTGCTATTTCTGAAAGGGTTCTGACTGTAATCCTATAGATATGTTGTAATCATTGGTTTTACTCGTTGTATAATCTACCATATAGATGGAAGAATTGCGTGCTGAAAGTCTTGCCGAGTTAGGTAGTGGAACTGGCAGTATTGGGCGATCTAAAGGAGCTTCTATAGCGTCTAACCACCAACAGATATCTGTTGCTGTGGTGACAGAATTTGTACGCTGGAATGAAGAAGCTGTATCCAGGTGCAATTTATTTTCTTCGCAGGTAATTCTTATTTTCATGTGCGTTTGGTTTTACAGTTTCATACCAGTTACCACATTTCAATGTATTTTTCCAATGTGTATTCTTGAAGGTTTTTTTATGAACTTTGTTTTTTTTATGGAATGCTAGTATCAGCATCCTATGTCTATTCAAAATCTAAAACACTTTCAAATTTGAATGTATACTGGGATCTTGGAGGGTAATAATATTTTTATGCTTATGCTAAATCAAGGTTTGAATTTTTGAATCCTGAAGTGCAATGTTAGTTCCTCTCTTGCCCTTCTGTCACTAGTCTGAGATTTTATGTGGCTGCGTCACAAAGAAGATGCCATATGCTAATGTTGACCTAAGGTTATAACTTAAGTATGGAGTACTTAATTTGAACATTGTGCACCGTTCATTCTGCTCTATCTCCAAAATGGCATATATCCTTCTAGGTACATGAGTCCTTAAGTTGCTTTCCAGGGCACCTTAAAAGCTGAGAAACTCAATAACCTTTAGTTTATCATGGCGGTTACAAGGTACTCAAGACTTAAATGTTTTCCTTGTGCTTTTAATTTTCTATCTTCTTACCTTTAGTGTCTCAAATGCCTAAATTAATCCTGGAACTCTTGGTCCAAGCTTGTTGATTGCAAAGCGGTGTCATCTAATTCACTTATCACCCCACTGAACCATAAGTTATTGTGTATATGTACGCCGGTACTGTCATGGATTAGTTTATAAAAGACTTGATATTAAATTGTTTCCGTACCCATTCCATGACCAGTATGGTACACATACCACACTCCATGAAAAGATTTAAGTATGGTTCTTTTGCTATCTGCATCTAGTTCTATAATTTATGATTTATTTTTTAGTCCAAGTTTATTGAATTTCTATGATTATTGTCATTGTTGAGTTATGTGGGTACTTTTAACTTTTAACTGTGTTCATACAGCCTTCTATCCTGGCTGCAAATGTAAGAGCCGTCTTCACTTGTCTTTTGGACCAAGTAAGTGGGTGTTCTCCTGCTTCCTGGTTTTTTCTTTGGTTACTAAAATATGATTACTCATCTTTCATGGTTACCTGTGTTTGCTCAGGTCAGTCAATACTTAACTGAAGGCCTTGAACGGGCTAGGGAAGGCTTGACAGAGGCTGCTGCTTTGCGGGAAAGATTTGTTCTGGGAACCAATATCAGCAGAAGAGTGGCTGCAGCTGCTGCTTCCGCTGTAATTATTTCTTTTGCCTACTTTGCATCTGTCTGAAATATTGTAGTTAATAGATCATGAAGTTAACACTTGAAATATTCTTTTAAAAAGGCATTTATGTTGCTTGATTTAATTGATGTAAATTTGTTATGTATAGGCAGAAGCTGCTGCTGCTGCTGGTGAAAGCAGTTTCAGATCTTTCATGGTTTCTGTACAACGTTGTGCCAGCAGTGTGGCTTTAGTCCAGCAAGTAAGTTAATTTAGGTTATACACTTTAAGTGTTACCTTTTTCCTTTGTCAATCATTAATTATTACACTGATTTCTCAACAGTATTTTACCAATTCAATATCTCGGGTTTTACTACCTGTTGAAGGAACACATGCTGCATCATGTGAAGAGATGGCCACAGCAATGTCTAAAGCTGAATCTGCAGCTCATAAGGGACTACAACAATGCATCGACACTGTGATGGCTGAGGTCTGATACCTGATTGCTGGTCACTTCGTACTGATTTTAAGGGCAGCTTTACTAGATGAACCTGCTAGATTCAGATGTATACTTGTTTCGTAGTTCAATATGACTTCGTTACCTGGCTCCAAATTTCAGCGAGTCTTTGACTTTGTCTAAAATTCTTCACAAATTTCTCTAGGTTTTTAATCTGTATTCTGGACCATATGCAGGTGGAAAGATTGTTGTCAGCTGAGCAAAAGGCTACTGATTACCGCTCACCTGATGATGGGATTGTCCCTGACCATAGGCCAACTAGTGCATGTACAAGGTACTTCTTTACTTTTTGTTTTTTAATATAATTTGGAATTTAAATTTGTTTGTCTCTGCTGTTTTTGACCAGATCGAGATCTAAAGTATACTAATTGTAGATCTACACTCACATTTTCACTACTTTTTTTTCTCTTTTTTCTAGCTCTGGATGGAATGGTGTGAATTCCTTTAGTTTTTAGTAAGGACATCACTTGTGCTGTTTTACTGTCATGTTTTGTTTTTTTTTTATAAGAGATCTAGAAATCAGTTAAATATTTAGTTAAAATTTGAAACCAATGCATTAATGATGTTCTATTATTATTATTTTATTCCTGCAGAGTTGTTACATATCTTTCACGTGTCCTCGAGTCTGCTTTTGCAGCTTTAGAAGGTCTCAACAAGCAGGCTTTTCTGACAGAATTGGTAATGTGTCCCTTAATTTGTTTTTATGTTAAGATACTATTGTTATAAGAATGCTGGAAAGAACTGGTTTTGTTTTATAAAATTTTTTCTTTTTATCTTGTCTGATTCATATTTTTGGAATAACCTGTCTTTTGTGGTTAAGTGTTTAGAACTGCATAATGCATCATTCATTAATCTCTCCTTATGTGTGTTTTATATCATGCAGTTTGATGGATTAATCATGAAGATAACTGGAAAAATAAGGATAAACCAATATCACAAGCTTATTGTAAAAATACAATGGAAATGATATAGAAACTTAACTTCACTATGCCTCTTTTATTCTTTAAATAAAACAAATTCGAAAAAATTTAAGAGGTTTATATGGCCTTCAAATATCGAGACTCGGTGACTAAATTTGAGACCATCACAATTGGGATTCTATACCCCTGACAGTTTTATCTTTGAAAATAATGAAATAGACTAAAATAAAACATTTTGGGAAAATATAAATTAAAAGTACACAGAACATGAAATCACTAGCTGTTAAAGTAAATAAAGGCATACTGCATGATCTAATATGGTTATGATTTCAAATAAATAAATCTTATGTCAACATGGCTACCTGAATTTTAGTGTAAAAATCATTATTTAACTCAGATTGTTTCCATATGTGCTTAATAGTCAAACTGCTAGCTTCTGCTGACTAGAAGCACCAAATGATGACATTCCAGTATCTTGTCGGAGTGGTATATATACCCCTCAGCCTCGACAATCTGAGTAGAGCTTCTATATTCTGGCATAACACGCAATTGACAACTATGTCCTTTGACTGTTTTTTTTTTAAATCGTCAGTTATAAGAGTGTGTGATCTCTCCACTATTCCTTACATTTTGACAGTTAAGTTTATTTTCTAGGGAAACCGCTTGCACAAGTTGCTGCTCAGTCACTGGCAAAAGTTCACTTTTAATCCCAGGTAACAATTCTTGTATGGCATGTGTAGACATTTTAGAGGCATGGGGCGAAATAAGGAATTTGGGCCATTTAATTTAACAGTATACTTCGTATAATTTTATTTGCTTGTTTTACAAAAAAAAAAAAAAAAAAAAAAAAAAAAAAAAAAAAAAAATCAAGTGGAGAGTTTTCTAATTCACAAAACAAAGAAACTACTGAAACATTTGATTAAAATTCTATGCGTTATAAATAATCACATTAATCATTAATGGGGTTTAAATAAACAAAATCATTGATGAAATTTTTTATTTAAACGATATTATGAGCAATTTACTTCATTGAAGTTTTTAGTTACCAAGTTATCATAATATAATAATGTTTTTCTTCACAATATTATGCATAGTTTTCTTCTCAAATTAAATACTATAGTTAAAATCCAAAACATTAGTTTATATTTTAAATACAATGATAATGTGTTATTGTATTAACAATATGAGTAACAATGATAAATGTGCACAACTAGTATACAAAATAATTGGTTAATTATCTAACATTTCTTATTGGTGGAATATTTAGTGAGCTATTTATTATAGCTAAGGGTTAATAATTGGATACTTAGTATAATGATGATAATATTTTGTATGTCATATACATTTTTAATAGGTTGTTCCTTATTTTTGTTTAATTTTTAATTCGTATGAAGTATATATAGCATATTGAGAAAAAAATTATAAGAAAATCATGAAGTATACATTCAGACTGTTAAGAATTGAATCCGTGCTAAAGAGTCTTAAAGAAAGAGGGAATTGTCATTCTTTAGGAAAAAAAAGAATCAAAGATGTAAGGAATTGAACCCTTGCCAAATCTAATTCAAGTAAGGTCCCCTACCATTGAGCCCCTTCAATTAATGTAATACAATGTGCACATATAACACTTGTATCCTTTTATTTTTATCAGAATATTTAAAAATCTGGGCCCTTCTCCAATGGGCCCAGGGAGACCGCCCCTCTCGCCACACCAAAGTCCCTTACCTTTTCCTTAGCTCTGACCTAGACTCTTTTAAGTTTTGTACTTCAAACAGAAACGTAAACGGTAGTAAATTTCTATGACAGCTTTAAAAATTGTAGGCCTAGATGGGGGTGTGTACGTCTTTTTTTTTTTTTTTTGGAGGGGGGGGGGGGGGGGGGGGGGGGGAGGGGGGGAGGGATTGTTTTGATTGACTAATAATTGCAGTTTTCATCAACCAAGAGGATCTAGTGATACCAAAAAATTATGATGGAGTACTGCCAATTAAGTGGTGGCATTAAGTATCTGATGCAGTATGGAAAGTAGATCTTATTCATTCATTTACATTTTATGCAGTATTCCATTTTTTGTTTTTATATGTTGTCTCCTCTCTCTCTTTTTAGTATTCTGTTGTGTACTCCTGTGTCTTAGACACTAACGATTACTATAAATGATTCTAGGAATTTTTGTATGTGATTTAATCAACCACTTCTTACATAAATCCCCTTTTGGCAATATGATTTAGATGAAGAACCGTAGGAAGTCCTTGAATCAAATTAAAAGTCTTGTTACGAAATTGTTAACGGCTTATTGGTGGCAATTTGGCTAGAACTTTGGCAGTAACTTACCTTAGGTTGAGGCCTTGAGACAGCGCTACAGAGGGAGGGGGGTGTTGCTAGCTGGGAGAATAAAAAATAGTAAAGAGGCGCTCTTGTTTGTCCATTAGATTTTAAGAATAGCAATGGTTCTGTCCTTTTAGCTTGAGAACCATGTCTACTGTACTGTTGGAAGAAAGAACCAATTGTTTTCTTGTTGCATGTGTAACTACTGTAAATGGGTGCTATGGATGCAACATATTATTTGCATACAAAAATAGAAGTAGCATGCTGTTTTCTTTCTCATTTTAGTTCAGGAAGTGTTCCTTTCTTGTAACCAAACTGGTCACTTAGAATAATCAACATAACTTATGGAGTACTAACTAGTAACTCAATATTTTTCAAATGCCTATTTCTTCTATGGAGTAAAAAGTTTATTTTTTTTAATGTTTGCAATATTCAGTAACATGTGGTTCCATTTCCCTGTATTTGATTCCCTTTCCAGTGGGGGGTTACGGCTGAAGCGTGATATAACAGAGTACGGAGAATTTGTGCGCAGCTTTAATGCTCCTTCTGTTGATGAGCATTTTGAAGTATTGGGAATGTAAGATTCATGAAACTGAAATCATTAAGTATTTCATTTGATATTTTTTCGTCAATTAACAGTTAAATATTTGTCTCCAGTTTGGCGAATGTCTTCATTGTTGCTCCTGAAAGTCTATCTACTCTGTTTGAAGGGACCCCAAGTATACGAAAAGATGCACAAAGGTACTAGCATTTCTATATTTTTGTTCCATGGATGGGATGATACTAGAATTTCTGACCTTTTATTCTCTTGCTCAATTTTGATTTTATTTTTATAATTTTGTGTTGGCTCGTTGAATTAATAATGAAAGAGCATGCAAATAGTTTCAAGTCATTGATCTTTCTAGCTTAGTTGTACCATCACTGCTATTAGTTCCTGATTCTTCTAGGTACCAAACTACTCCAGCACTATGTTATCTCTCTAACGCCATAAAAGACATGCCTGAATCCTCAATTTTTATGGGAATGCCTCTGAAATACTATGGAAAAGAGAAGCTCACATAGAAAGCGAGTTTTGTTTTCGGTAGTTTTCTTATCTATTTGTTAAGCTTTCTTCTGAAAAAGTGTGCGTTGGTTGTCCATTCAGATTTATCCAACTTCGGGATGACTACAAGTCTGCTAAACTTGCTGCAAAACTGAGCTCGTTGTGGCCAAGTCTTGGTTGAGTTGAGCTTGCCAAGTGTTTGATTAAGATCACTCTCGTAGACCATCCACGAAGAAGCTGCAGTGACAAATTTTGCCAGAATTCTCGAGGTACGTTGCTCTGATCTGGACAGCAACTGCTTGGTACCTGCATACCAGCTGCTTCAATCTGAAAGTTGACGGTTATTCCATTGTATTTCCCGTTTTTTGGCTGTTACGTGTACATGTTGGTGGATCTTTTAGTGGACATTGTATCTTGTGCGTTGATCTTCAAGGATTAAGTGATGGGAATTCTTTTTGTTTATGTTTTTCTTTCATTAATTGTAAACTAGAGTCGTCTAGTAGAGAAAACCATCATGTAAGTAGGTAGTTTATTGATGTAATTTGATTATGGTGAAATGTGTATAATCGGATAATTTGTTTATATCTTATTCGTACTATTGTCTATGCATTTGTTTGGCTAGTCATGTTGTTCTGTGTTTTAGTAGCTAAGCTGCTTATACAAATCAATTAGGTTGGGAAGATCAGCTGCGGCTGATCAACAAGGCAAGCGCCAAGTTGACGATTATTTCAAAATTATTCCAGTGATTTCAATAGTACAGCCAAAGGAAATGACAACTTTAAAAGTAGTCATAAACTTGAAAATGACATATTAACCATAACTTGTTACGTAATAGAAATCTAATCACTTGGACCAACTCTAATAGCAAGCTATAATACATTATGTCGTGTTTTGTCGCTTAAGTTTTTAAAGCTATTATTCTTTCAAGCTATCTATCACGCATTTGTGCTTCTTTTTCTATTTTATTTTCGAATAGGGAGTTAGTTTAGTTGAGCAGTGCCTGCTTGCAAACACGTAATTTTCTTTCAACTCCAATGATTAGCATATAGCTATACTTTTACTATAATCACAAGCAACTTCCTAAATTAAACCATTAGAGTTGCTCTTAGCTTCACCTTGAGAGATGTGCACTTGTCCAAGACATGAATTGGACTTGTTTAGTAACGTTTGTGATTTAGAAAACTATTTTTTTACGACTTTCTTTCCCGATTGTTACTTGGTAGGTGAATCCTCTAAATATGATATATTAGTGTCAACTATAGGAAATGCATTTCTTGTCCTCTCTCATTCCCAAATTGTTGCAAGATTTGATTTTGTAACATTGATTTTACGTAAGTAAAATAGCTGAGAGAAAAATGTAAGCCAATGAAGAAGTGATTATTATGTCTATATTCAATTAGTAATAGAGAGAAACAATTTTTTTTTATTATCAAAAATAGTCTATTACTACAAAATTGAGGCACTCTAAATTAAAAATGTAATCCATACAATATATTCTATTGTTCGTACACAGAGACGGTTTTGGACATGAGCATGCTGCTTGATAGAACAGGACCCTTAAATTTTAGGGGTCTTAAAATTTAAATATATTTATATTAGTTTTCTATAATAATATAAAAGTGTAGTCGGAGCAGTGACTTGAATAATTATGCTCCAGGGGCATATAAATAATATACAATTGTTGTCTCGATCGCATATACATTATACATATACATCTATTTTAAAGTAGTTGCACCATTTTCTATTTTTACCTTTGTCAACACACTAGTTTGACAGTTAATCTCTTTAATTATCAATCAGTAAAAAATTTTAAAATATTTGTACTTAGAAATACACATTGAAATTAATCCAAAAACTTATAATATAACAGGATTTATTCTTTTTATATGCGAAAAACAACTATGAGTAAAATTATATGCAAATAGTGAAGAAGAAGATAACAAAACATGTAGGCCCCACGCGGGAGACATGTGGGACAATGCTAAGAAGATGTAGCCAATGAAAGAGGTGCTACTTTCCGCAACCTTTAAGTCTTTGTCCATATCTTTTAGACACGTTTCGGGCGATAGCAGGCGACCATGCGTTGCCTGATTAAAGAAAAGTGAATACTCCTACTGATGTCATTGTTACTTTCCTGCTAATGTTGACCATATGCACATTTTCAATATTTCCAACGTACGAGACTTTATGATTATATGAATTATTTTGAAAGTAAAGGTATACTTTTTTTATTCTTCTTATTTGAAATTGGGAAGAAAATCAGACAATAATAAGTATTATTACAATTTTATAAAAATAATTTAAATTAATCATAAATAAGATTAGATTCTGTTAAAAAAAATAATGCAAGTGTGTTGAACATAATTAGTAGAATTTCTAAAGTAGATAGCATTAAACAGTTAAAAAAATATTTCTATTTAATTTAAATATTAGACCAAAATAGAATAATTTCAAATAAGAACGACATATTAAAATTTTTGGATGGAAAATGGGAAGAAAATTAAAAAGAACAAACGGAGTATTAAAAAACACTATGAAAAATGAGAATAACAATGGTAGTATAATCTTCTAATTCTGAATGTCTTTCCTTCAACCATTTTTTCTCTGCATTTCCCTTCAAAGTCCGTATTGGCTTGAGCCGGATCTGGTTCCATCTGTCATGATGTCATTGGTTGTGTTCTTGCTTACGGATAAGAGTTGTGATACTATTTTTTTTTTTACATCTTTACTGTGTTATTAGGGTTCTTTTTTTTTTTTTTGACATGGTGTTATTAGGTTCTTTTTGTCATGGATTGTGTGCATCATCTTATTTGTTTCTAATGAGGTTTGTTCTTTTGTTTTTACTTCAGTTTAGGTTAGGTTTACGGAATTTTATTTCAGAATTTGAATATTATATTTTTCTCACATGTAATCACAAAATTTACCCTACGTCATAAGGGTGTGCAAAACCTGCCTGGATTGGTGTTGAACAAAATTAATCTCAATTTTCGTTATGTTCCATTAGTCTAATATTTGTATTGAAAAAAAATTATTATATGAGTTAATTAGTTAAAAAAAAATAATCCAACCTAAAAATTTGGACCAATTTCAATCTAGTTTGATCTGAGTATTGACATAACCGGTCTGATCATTGAGTCTAAAAATTTAATTTTCAATTTTCAATTTTCAATTTTCAATTTTCAATTTCGTCTGGTGATCACCCCTAACCATGGTGCACCACAATTTGAAAAGTGTAGGGCTTCTTTCATTTATAGTACAAGGTCTAAACTTTTTAATAAGTCATGTAAATGGATGACTAACGCTACTTTAAACTAAAAATTTAATATGAATGAATTACACAATATGGACAAAAACCCTAATGAAACCAAAGGAAACAACGTAGTATGAATTGATTTTGACGGGCAACTAGTAACTAGTATTATATGATATTAAAAGAGGATGTGATCAATAAAGAATGGAAGTGTACTATCTGTATAAAGATAATGCATGTTCATTGTATACTGTAAACACTTTCTGAGGCACAAATCTCTCTCCAACATTGGCTTACTATTCCTCTGTTATCCTCTAGCTTTAGCTTTTGCCTGTCCTTATCAAACACCACCATTTTATTCGTAGAAAATGATAGACAGTGTATGACTCAATAACAATGCCAAAAAAACAAAATGCAGGATATTCAATAAAGAAGCATGATAAGTAATGGATAGGTAATACTGTAATATCGTGATAAAATCGTTGTACACGTGTACTATTAGCCAAAGGAGCGACAAAAAATTTCTTTGAGTAATTTAGAAAATAAAAGATCTTATATACATATGTAATATAATAAGTTTATTGTATCCCAATAATTTACACTAAAAGTTGATAAATATTGAAACAAATTTTATTATATTAATAACTTTATTGCATTGCATGTAAATATAATATCTTGTTTTTAGAAAACCAGTCGATCATATTACCATCGCCAACTTGGTGCAGTTACCAAAAATATTCTTATATTGAAATAACCTTCAATAGTTATTATGATTTTTGCTTCGCTATTTTAGAGGTTCTAATCCTACTAATAGAATTGGAGTATAAAAACTAGGAAATATCAACTTTTTTTCTTTTTCTTTTTATTTTTATGGGCAAAACATCTATGATACCATCTAAACCTATTCAAATGGGTGGGGGCCCGTTAAGAGCCCTTGACCGGTAATAGGCTTAATGGGTCGGTCTCTTAAAAGGTCATGTTTTATTGGGTTTTTAATGGGTCAAGTCGAGTCAATAATGGGCCTATAGTTTCCAAGACTTTTAAACACTATAAGGTAACGAATTATTTACACTTACTTGCCAATGATCCACTACCAAAGATTGGAGGTGATACACGTAAATTATCCCCCTCTATAGATAAAAATCACTCTCTTTTGGACGGCCTGACCCGTTTTGCATCTTCTTTGACCCGCCTCGGCCCGGATCATTTTGCTTGTGACCCATCCCGATCCTGACCCGTTCCAATGCACAGGTCTAATACCATTTAAAGGATCACAACGTAACTACTTGGATAGTTTTCAGAAGTGTCCATCCTCTAATTCGAAATGGTGTGTGCATACGACATGTACACGTCATTATGTTGAGTACTTGAGTAGTCAATAAAATAACTGAGAAATTAAGGTATACAATGAACATTTGATCGGGCATTGTTCGTAGAATACGGAGTAATGAATAGAAAAGTACGCAGTATATATTACTTGCATTAAAGTTTTCATCAATATACACAAAATCACAGGAAAACCAAATGTATCTTCCATTGATCAGGGACAACTAAAAGTGTACAACAGACAATAGCATAAAGCAACAGGTCAGATTCCATTAAACCAGACATGACAAGATGTTCTCACGTACAACAGTGATGTCAACTGAACTTATGTACCCTGCAAATCATTACTGCTCAAGAAGAATTTGCATTCTCTGAGAAACAATAAGCTGGGTATATCAGGCACAAACGAAGTACGAGTAAAAATTAAGTAAAACATAAAAAGCCATTATAAACACAAGCATAGTAAGTAGCAGTACGCTAGCTGACAAAAGGAGCTGGAGGTTGTGGGGAGAATGCACCCATTGCTAGCCGCCTCGTTAGGTCCTCGACCTCCAACTTCATGACATCCTTCCTCATGCCAATATCAGCCGCCACTCTGCTTGTGCAATATACGCCCACAGCCATTGCAGCCATCCCATAGGGATTGCTCGTTACAAGACGTAAAGGTGTAGAAAGAACAGCAGCGAGTGGTCCCCCAATTAGTGAAACTGCTTGCCCACTTTGACCCATTGTCACTTGATCAACGACTACAAGCCCTGTTTTACAGTATATGGCAAAGTCCTCACAGTTGTTCTTGAAGACATTATAGAAGCCAAAGCCATTGTCAATTAGGAATTGGGCTCGGTGCACTACAATTTCGGCTGGATCTGATGCAGCAAGAGTGCAAGTCCCACCACGCAATTTAGCAACAAAAAGGGTGGCTTTCACATCATATTCAAACCGATATAAGATGCCACCCGCAAGAAAGCAATCTAAACATGAAGAGACAACCCCATGGCCTTCTTCAGAAGGAATGCAAGTAGGGCATGGCACATGGGATCGAGTAGGTCCCGAGCTTACTAACAGGACATCCAAAACAGTCCCTGTTCCTACTTCTTGACCGCGCCTTGTGAAGTGGATCACCTTATTACCCCCAACAAAAATACCTACATCCAAAAGTCAAACGCACCTGCTTATAAGCGTGACGATGACAAAGAAATAAGCCAACACAAACAACTTTGATTAACTTTGCGAAGCTGGACTTTAAAAGTTATAACAGCTACTTCCTTTGTCTCATAAAAATTGCCACACTTTAACTTGGACATTTGCCAAGACACTAATTTGACCACTAATATCTCTACATATGCACAGATAAAAATTACGAAAGCATGTTCTATTGAAAATATACAATGAGACCAATTTATGATATTTTATATGGTAAAAACAAATATCTTTTTATGTATGAGTGAAAAAGAATTGGTTAAAGCTAGTATAAGAGTAGTGGCAAAACTAAAAGTGTTACAATTTTCATGAGATGGAGGAAGTATAATACTTTGGGCATAGACATAGAAGGATCAACTTATGAGACACTAAAAATCTATAAACAAAAAAAAAAAATTCCTCTAAGAGATGTCCCAAAATAATTATGATCATACGGGTTACAAAATCAATCTCTTTGTTTTCCCTGAAGTACAGAAGATGCACATAGTCTTATCTCAGTCAGTAAAAACCAATTGATTAAAGTTTCTGGAAGTAGTCGTTATGTTCATAGCTCATAGCCCTATTATACTTATCAATCTCAAGGATTCCAGACATTTAGTCACAAATTTCTGGGTAACAAATAAAACCCATATTGATAATGCTTAGATCAAGACTCAAAAACATTTTTAGATGCTTAACTGGTTAGCCAAAGATGCCAGATAACAAGTTAGCACATCACAAATAGGGAAAAAAGGATAATTGACATGATACAAGGCCAAGCCTCCAAGATATGAAATTTCATGATGTGTTAAAAACCTTTAAAGTTATCTTATCCTGAGCAATAGCTAAATTTATAAAAGCTTACAGACAGTTTTTAACTGGTGTATTACAGACACGTATACACTAGTCGACTAATAATAAAAACTTTTGAGTAGTAGCACAAACATGATCAACACCAAAAATCAGGGCATAAAAGAAGAAAATTGTTGAGTAGACCTTGAAAGAAAAGGAAACTCAATAGTCTGATCAATTCTATAGCTTAGAAAGGGTTGTACACTTGTACATAAAAGCAATACATACCGTACATACAATAGCTAGACCACAATTAAACTCAGCCTGTTGTACATATGCCTAACACTTCTATGACTACGCTCCATTCCATTAATACTTAAGTGTGACGATGCTTCTGTGCTTGTCCAGTATAGAGCCTAATTTCAGTGACTCTTTCCCCCAAAATCCATGGATGATAAGCACATGGACATGTGAGAATTTGATGACCAATGAAGAATAATACTGTGGTGCGGTGGGGGCCATGGAAAGCTTACTAACTCCAAGCCAAACCAAGGAAACATCTTTATACAACCAGATTAGGACAAAAGAAAATAAAACTCTATGAGAAGGAAGAGCGCACATGCTTCTTTAAGGATCTTTATGTTTTGACATGCTAAAATATAAGATTCCATCCAAAATTTACTTCACAATAGAAGGCAAACTCTTGTAATAGAGAAGAAAAGTTGCCAGGTATAGATTGTCAAAACAGAGAAAAACACTTTAACGTTACTACTTATTCCAAGTTCCAACTAACTTTCAGTAACATGTCTCACCAATCTAGTCTAAAACTTGAACAAGATACAAGATACAAGACACAATATTTGGAAGAAGCATCCTTGAAAGAGGCTTGGTAAACTCAAAGATAAAAATGATATTTCGGATACAAAATCGGAAAGTCTATAGGATGGTATGAACCTTCAACTCTACTTATCATACCGTTACTGGGAGGTTCATGTTTTAAGTGCACAAGGATTGCCACATCTTAAAGGATAGCATCATCACATCAATCAACAAACGTACCATTTCTCGAAGGAATTCGAATTCAAATGTCTCCACTCTCCACAACTATATACCAAAGAGCAATTATACTTCCTATAACAATTACAACGAGCACAATATCTTGAAATCCCTTAGTACTCGGTTATCAATTAACCGATCAGTTTCATCAAAGTTGAGTAAATCGATCAAGGAACTACCCCTAAGAGTGACCTCACATAGATTATCCTTCCATATCCTAACTTAATAGTCCTCAATTCATTCCAATCAAACTCCTTTCTTCTTTGACCAACCACACCTAATGACCTAATCAAGCCAACCAAAAATACAACTAGAACCAAAACCCGAACCCGAAAATCAACTCATGAAACCCAAAACTCACAATCCCAAATATTAAGGGGTTGGATGTGAACTCAAATATATGATCAACAAACATCAACTTAACAAGAAACCGAAACAAAACCCAAAAATTAAACAATCAATCAAATCAGTAGACCTCAAGAAGGGGTGTAAACTACCATGATGGGCATAAATGTAAGCGGTTCTCCAAGAGTAAATGTGATCCCCAGGTTTAAGAATGCTTCGATCGATCCTATTATTGGAATTTCATAATTAGCAAACCAAAAATACAAACTTTAACAAAAATCATAAGTGACGATAATAGAAAGCAGATCAAAAAACCAAACCTGTTTGAAAGCAGACCCATTTCTGTTGAAGCAGTTCCTTAAAGTGTAAGCTTTTGGGATTACCAGGTTTTGAAGGGGATTGATCATCACGTGGCGGTGGAGGTTATGCAACGCTAAGCAAGGTGCTTTTCGGATATACAACTATTTTTTTTTAGTTTATATTACCATTTTTATTATATGTTAATTTACGCGGATATGACCCTTTTTTTTTTTTACATCAGACGTAGAGCATAGAATAGCTGCATAGGCCAGGCGTCATTTTAGCGAGTATCGTGTACCCGGGTCAAAATGCACAAAATTAAATATAAAACGCAGCAATGTCACAGAAAATGAAAATGAAAATAAATGAACATTCTTTTAGTAGACAATGAACATAGGAATATGTGAAGCTCATTATTCTCCATGCAAGTAGCTTCGTAATTGGGAAAATAAAAAGTATTTTTTACAGAGCGGGAGTAGTACAGGTCCCAAGTTTTTTTAAAAATCTGATTTTTTTGCATTGTGAATAGTCATGTACTGTACACAAACAATGATAACGAACATTATATATTATACCAATGAACATCATATATTATTGCATTGAACATGATATACGATAACAATGGACATTTTATATCAAGATAGATATAAACTTTTTACATTGGAAATAGTAAACGTTCTCTTCATATATATTGGAAATAAACATACTCTATTTAAGTAATGAACATCCTTACATTATACTACTGAACATTAAGTGTTATAAGAATGGACATTAGTATTATGAAAATGAACATGAAACATTCGTAAAGAAAATATTGCGAAAATGAACATTATATACAACTTGAATGAACATTTTGTACAAAGGCAGTAAACATTAACATATTTCACATGAATTGAAGAGAATGAACATTCTTTACTAGGCAATGAACATTGGGATGCGTAATATTCATTGTTTCCCATGTGAAATCATCATCAGTGCTTCGTAATTTGTGCATTAGGAAAAGAAACGCACATATAATTTTGTAATATTATTTTAAAATCTGAACTTTTGAATTGGGAAGGTACACGCACTGTACACATATTTATTAAAATGAACATGAACGTTACGTTCAAAGGCAATGAACATCACGTTTAAAGGCAATGAAATTTATGTTCACATGCAACGAATATCATGTTCAAAGGCACTGAACATTACGTTCAAAGGCAATGAACATTACGTTCATAGGCACTGATCATATACTCCAAAATGCAACAAAAAAAATATATTACTGAGTACTAGGGAACGTGTTGCATGAGAAATCGAAATAGTCATGTTGCGTGGGAAATCCAATCCTAATCATTGCACTTAGTGGGGGGGGGGGGGAATTTTTGAAACTGCCAATGTTCATTGTCTTACACTCGGATATTCATTGCCTATGCTGACGTGTCAATTTGCCTGTATTTTATGTGTAATTTGCCTGTGTTTTGTACCGGGTGCACGATGCTCACTGAGCACCCGGGTGCAGGGTCCAATTACTCTCGCCGCCAGGAGTCCCCGAGCAGGCATGATACACTTTTGGTACGGCATGATACAATCACAGTCTTGGCCCGCCGCGCCCCGCCCTTGTTGTCCTGTGGAGTGGACCGCAAGCTAGGCCGCGGACAACAAAAACATTTTTAGGTAAGAGCATGCGGGCGGCCTACCAGTTTAGCACAATACACAACACGAAGCACACTATTATTTAGTATTATTCAAATACTATTATTATTATTATTATTATTATTATTATTAGTGGTGGTGGTGGTGGTGGTGGTGGTGGTGGTGGTCGTGGTCGTGGTGGTGGTGGTCGTAGTAGTAGTAGTAGTAGTAGTCGTAGTAGTCGTAGTCGTAGTAGTCGGAGTCGTAGTCGTAGTCGTAGTAGCAGTAGCAGTAGCAGTAGCAGTAGCAGTAGCAGTAGCAGTAGCAGCAGGAGTAGCAGGAGTAGCAGTAGCAGTAGCAGTAGCAGTAGCAGTAGCAGTAGCAGTAGCAGTAGCAGTAGCAGTAGCAGTAGCAGTAGCAGTAGCAGTAGCAGTAGCAGTAGCAGTAGCAGTAGGAGTAGTAGTAGTAGTAGTAGTAGTAGTCGTCGTCGTCGTCGTGGTGGTGGTGGTGGTGGTGGTGGTGGTGGTGGTGGTGGTGGTGGTGGTGGTGGTGGTGGTGGTGGTGGTGGTGGTGGTGGTGGTGGTGGTGGTGGTAGTAGTAGTAGTAGTAGTAGTAGTAGTAGTAGTAGTAGTAGTAGTAGTAGTAGTAGTAGTAGTAGTATTACAACTATAATTAATATTATTAATAGTATTATATTCTAAAAATATAATCTAAATTATTTTTTTAGATTTTAGTTATATGCTTTATTTTTATTTTTTGTTAAAAAATTTGGCTTAGCACGAGGCATGATCCACAATAAGAGGTTTGTGCCGTGCTAGGTCATAGGTCGAGTTTTAAGAAATGGTAGTATGGCACGACACGACACAACAAGAGGTTAGTTACGACCTGACATGTACAACACGGCTGATATGGAACGGTCTATGCCCACCTATAATCACATGGGTATGACTTTTGATATCAATACTTAGGCCATGATGATTAAACATTTAACATACACATAGGTGTAAGGTGTGATATGTTTTATTTATTTGATAAATTCTTACTTAATTGAATTTAAAATGAGTAAAAAATTATCATTAAATTTACCTAAATCCAAAAGCACGTAAAACATACGGAGTACTAGCTCTACTTGTGCATACCCACTCCAACTCTAAAGATTGTGGTGCGGTCGCAAAAAATTGTAACAACTAGCTTAGCCATCCTACAACCCAAATTTAGATTTGTGCAAAGGATTAAAGAAGATTTGATAACAATTTTTTAACATAAGTAAATATTAAAAAAAAATTAATGGGATTTTTTAGGAAGACCACTTTACTGGTCATCCTTGAACTTCTTCCACTCTATTTTAATTTCAGCAACGTATAAGTTGGGTAATATGGACACACATATTAAGAGAAGGGTTGGCATGGACCACTTGGCCCATGTGATTATGTAAAACAAAAAAAAAAATCAGAGATAACTACAATGATATAAGAACATTCAAGCCATTTTGAATTTCAAAGTTATCCTAAATTAGAAATGTTGTAATTGATATGAAATTTCCTAAGTTGATAAAATAATCCGTGTAATTTAGCATATTAAACGCTAATAAAAGTCATTATATAAAAATATGAATAAGTGTACCTACTTTATTGGTACTAACATAGCTATAACTTGGTCGGTGTGAGTGGTAATTAGAAACTTTCCAAACATAACCTTCTTGAAAGTATCAAACAACCAAACAAAAGATAACCTTGTTGAAATCAAGTTGTAACAATGAGTGGTAACCATCGTATCAAATAAAGTGACACCATCGAAAACCTTGTAATCTTCTAACATCATCGAATCTATCCAAAGAAGGTGCATACCATCCCATGACTATCTAGCCTCAGTCTAAAAAAAAGTCAGGTTCTTCAAAGTGTTGTTGGAATAATGTGTCAATCAATCATAGCCTGAAAGTCTTCTTCTTCTTCTTCTTCTTCTTCTTCTTCTTCTTCTTCTTCTTCTTCTTCTTCTTCTTCTTCTTCTTCTTCTTCTATAGCATTAATTTCTTTATCGACTACTTCAATGGATATAAACTTAAATGATTCCATAGGATTGAGTCTCAATTCTTGCATTGCCTCTATAGGTTTCCCATTTGGAATTCAAATTGGTGAAGATGGTTCTATTATTGTCATGTCAATATATGATTATGCACCATTACATGTTGTATGACCTCAAACTAATCATCCTTATTCAGATTTACTCTCAACAATGCATTACAATTTGTCCTCGCTTCTTAGGGGGTTATTCCACCTTTTTCATGCTAAGATTTCTTACTCCAACAGTAGAGCAAAAGAAGTACTTGTCTTTGACTCTGGTCTTTCCATGTCTTAGAACTTGCTCTGCTTTCCCTTGCACTAAACCTAGTATATCAGCATATTTCAGCCAGCAATAATATCCTCCTTGTTCATGGGTTTTGCTCCTAGTATAATACATGTTAAATACAATGATATCATACTTTTATCGAATATAATGATCCTATTGTAAGTCATAGTTACATTTTTTTATATACAATATAGTAACTTTATACATCATTATGTCATGTTATAACCAATGCACTACAAAGCTTTTGTATGAATACTTTAACATGCTTTGTAATGGACGAATAAGGTTAAATGCTTGTTTCTTCCTCGTCATTTCCATGCAAATCTTAATTACAATACAAGTTTGCTACAATCAAATTCTTCAATGTCACATTTAACTATGATTACCAATTCGAAGACCTTTTGTGGAAGTTATTATGTTCTCCAAAATCGGAACGAGGATGTCACTGTTCAAATTAAAATCAAACAAAGTCAATGAATTACAATCATTAAATGAAGGTATTGCGTTCTCTTTAGTTACATGATTGAGAAATCAAAGCTATTTTGTTCTCTTTAGCTATGTGATGGAGATCAAGTAAACCTAGGTTTAGCTCTATTGGTCATAAATTTTGAAATTCTTAACCAATTTTTTGGATTTCCAGGAGATGTATAATTGAGGTTATAGTGAGAAATTATTATTATACGGATTGCTTTATTACTTGATCTATATTAAATTTAGTTTGGAATACTCCACACAAGATTTTTTGATTTTATATTCTCACTGTTAGTTTTTTTTCTTCGTATATTTTCCATTGAAAAAGTACATAATTTTCTTCATATTTAGAATCTTTCCAATATAAACCTAAATTTGACCCTGAAATTCCCTTAGTTTTTTAAATGCCATTTTTTATCCCTACTTTTTTTGTTCCTTTAAAATCATGTGTGCCTACTTTATTTACCTATATACCATGCTATGTTTCTATGTATCATTGTTACTTGGTACAACATGACACTGTGTTAGAACACATATTAATCAACATTGCTTTGTAGGCATGAATACTCGAACCTACAACCTTCATGATCAATGAAAAGAAATACTATTAACTAATGAAAAGAAATACTATTAACTAGTCTATTACACAACTTATCATATCAAACCAATAAAATAATAATAAAGGTATGCTTATTAATTTGAAAACTTCAATGGTCTAAAACTCAATTTCATGACATAAATAAAAGCAATAAGACTATGTTTAATTGTTCGATAACTTTAATGCTCAAGTATACATATCTAATTAAGTTTAATTTACTCTTCAAGAAAATTCAATCTTAACATCTCATACGAATATTATATATAAAATATGATCTTATACAAGTACTGAAGATCATATTTTATTTAGATAAAACATACTTTCAAACTACATGTATGTATTGATGTATGGGGGCATCAACCACTAGTAGAAAACAGTTCAATTGCTTCGCCTCAATTGCTGCGGTTAAATAAATTTCGAAGCACATAACAATAAGTGCTGCGGTTATTCAAAAAACCGCAGCACTTATAACACAAGTGCCGCGGTTATAAAAATAACCGCAGCATTTATTACAAGTGCTGCGGTTATTTAAATAACCGCAGCACTTATGAGTCACAAGTGCTGCGGTTATTTGAAATAACCGCAGCATTTAATCTTCCCCTAGGAATATAATATATGACTGATTAAATGCTGCGGTTATTTGAAATAACCGCAGCACTTGTGACTCATAAGTGCTGCGGTTATTTCAAATAACCGCAGCATTTAATCAGTCATATATTATATTCCTGGGGGAAGATTAAATGCTGCGGTTATTTATTCATAAGTGCTGCGGTTATTTAAATAACCGCAGCACTTGTTCATTAATATAAAAACCCAGCCTTTTCTGTTCTAGGCCATTCAAACACGAAAACTTTCCCAGAATCGTCCCAACACTTCAGCACACAAAAAAAAAAACTAACTCTAACCTTAACCCCATAACCTAACATCCCAGGCCATTTGGTCTCTAACCCTAACCTTATAACTTACTCATCTCTCTTATTTTGAAGAAGTCTACATACTCCGAAGCCCAAATGTAAGGTTTGTATTTGCCTTAAACTCTAGTATATATATTTTTTTAAATTCTTTTGTCCATAATTTCCATAATTTGTTAATATATAAATGCGAAGATTTTCCCTAACCTTATAACTTCTTATATGTTCAGATCTATATGTTACATGTTGTGTTTATGAAAGAATAAGCCTTAAAAAAATCGAATTTCATAGATTATAGGGTGTTAGAGGCCTTTTTTGGGGATAATGAGTGGACAAATCCGCCGGAGGGAGTATTGCCCCTGTAGATCTCTCAAAAATACACAAGTTAGACATATTATAAGGCCTATTCGGAGTCCCATAGTCAATTTTATGGCTTCTCAAAGTTTTTTTTTTCAATATCTCAAATAATACGTCACCAAAGCCGCTAAAAGCTAACATAATTGTGTAGTACCTCTTAAAATAGGTGGTTTCAAAAAAAAATTTACACCATTTGGATCACCGGGCTAAGAGATATGCCTCTTCGAACTTTACGAAACTTTGGAATAGCACCCGAAATCTATGAGTAATGAATTGGTTGTTTATTTTGAGTACAAAATATTGTAGATCGCAATTTTGCGTGCGAAAACGAGTGGTCATAATTGAATTTTCGATTTATATGCTTCACGATTCATCATTTCTTAGCTTTTCTTATCTTTTATGACCTATTCATTTTTATTTTTTTTTGTTCTGGTAACCATCAATTGCTGCGGTTATTAGAAAAACCGCAGCAAATAATGCTGAATTTTTTTTTTTATTTTTAAAAAATATTTGCTGCGGTTTTTTGGTAAAACCGCAGCAAATAATAGGTATATTTGCTGCGGTTATTACTAAAAACCGCAGCAAATAAGTATGTCAATTTTTTTTTAGTTTTTAATAATTAATGCTGCGGTTTTTTATAAATAACCGCAGCAAATAAGGGTAATTAATGCTGCGGTTATTTTAAATAACCGCAGCAAATAATATTATAAGTGCTGCGTCAAAAAAACCGCAGCATTTGTTGGTTTTATATGTGATTCGGCCATATGTGCTTCGGTACAATAACCACATCAAATAAGGTTAAATAACCGCAGCAAATAGACTTTTTTCTACTAGTGAACCAAGCCCATAACTAGTTATATTAATCAAACCACAACTTTCATTTCCCATTCCTTTGTTATTTAACCCTTTCTATATTAGCCGAAAATCATTTTTTACTTTATTTTTGGTGAATTAAACAAGTATATATAAATGAATCTCAACTTCTTTTTTTTAAATGTATCTCTTTCATGAAATCCTACCCCTCTTTAATTTCTCCTTATTTTCTTCTCTGATTCTAAATAGGAAAATAAAAAGTAATGAAGGGATTTCCTTTATTCTTTCCCTCTTCTCCCAAATATTTGCCTATATATATAGTGCAGTTAGGTTAGCTCATGAGATATTTTAAACCAATCCAATAGGGTTATTCTCCCTATACCAACTATAAATAAAACATGCAAATAAAAAGGGTTACAAATGTCTTATAAGCTAATTTTTATGATCAAGCTTTGCATGAGTTATTTTTTTTTCCCTATTACATATGGATATAACTTTCATTATGGTAAAAATATAGTCATTTACCTTAATAAAAGTACAAATAAAGAATATATCATAACTTACAAAATATTTACTTTATAAAATTTAGAAATTAAATTGCATGGTCTATGCATTGACAATGTCTTGAAATGTTACACTAACATCATTTTATGACCTTAAGAAAAAGTCTTTATTATATATTCAAACTTAGTTGGTATTTATTAGAAAAAGCATATTTTTTTTTATACAAATGACATACTTTTGTAGATCATAGATTTACGGGGTCTTTATCTTTTAGCCCTTTTAATTCTACCCAATTATTTGGACTATGGTTGATATTAGACTCGCAGTCCCAGTACGATCTAACGCAAATCCACTATAATTCGACCCAATGTATTGGGTGATTAGTTTCGTCGAGGAATCTTTGCAGGAATATTAAACAAATATAGAAAAACTAGAAAAAATATAAAAAAATCATGGGGAAAGTTAAAAAAAAATGTCGAAAAAATATTAGATGTCAAGAAAAGGGTTTTGTAGAAAATATAATTGAAATTGAACCAGATGACAGTATTTTAAAATACTTATTATGGGTCTTACAGGGACATATTAAGCCGTATAAATGATAGAAATAAACTAAACACCCATTTTAAATGATTTCCAAAACTCCTAGAGTTGTATTCTAAAGTTGTATTCCAGGTAGTTGAGATTGAATATAAGGAAATAATTGGTTTTAAACCTCCTATAAACCTAGAAAGTATCTATCTTAGTACCTTTATTTCAATTGAATAATTTTTTTTTGAAAATATCTCAAAATTAATTTATATCATTTGAAATTTGGTCATATAGGACTTCAGACTTAGTAAGAAAACACTTTAAAATTCTTACCAAGGGTCTTATAAGGTTATATTAGATCCCCTAAGAGTGATTGAAACCATCTACTTTAACTATAAGCACCCATTTTAAACAATTTTCAAAATTCTTATAATTAGGTTGTCATAAACTTATTTTAGGGTCTTTAGATATCGAGTAAAGTGTATTGAATAATTCAAAACTTCTAACTATTGGAAGTATCTAGTAGCTTTATTTCAATTTTAAAAATTTTGTTGAATAAATCTCAAGAATAATGTAATTTGGACTATTTTGGACTAGGTGAGGGAATACTCTTGTATATTTCGGACAATTTTAGAACCAATGAGGGAACACCCTTCAAACTTTGTAGTTTGTTTTATATGTAAATGTGACATGTTATTTTTCTCTAGGGTAAATATAACATGGTATTTTTCTTTTGTGTGAATATGACATGTTATTTTAATTTTCCTTTTAATAATTAATAATAATTAATAATGAATTTATTTTCCTACTTGGCATTCACTAATAGAAAACCATCTAATTACTTCGGTACAAATATTGTGGCTATATACAATTTGAAACACTTAATGGTTGTAAATTTAGCTTAATATCAAGTGCTATGGATTTTGGGAAAAATGCAGCACTTGAAATCATCACAAGTGTTGTGGCTATTTAAAAAAACACACATTAGTAATAAATGCTGTGATTTTTTAAATAACCGCAACACTTATGAGTTACAAGTGCTGCGATTTTTTAAATACTCCCTACACTCTCGAAAAGATTCTCTTTAATTTAGTTATATTAGTAAATACTAACCTTTTTTAAAAGTAAAAATTAGACTAATTTTTATACTTGTTTACATTTAAACTAATTTTGATTAACTAATAAAAACATAACCCGTATTTACTATTTCTAAAACCCAAGTCAAATAAATGATATCTTGCCACATATTTCCCCTTCTCTTTAAATGACGTAGTGCCACATGTGCATTGATATGGCATCATGCCATGTTGGGTTCTAAATTTCTTTGTTTGATATAAGATAAAAACATAGTTGTACGCAATGATTCGCCTATGGGAGACTACACATGGACCATGTTTGGCTCAGGGGCTTACATGCTTGATAACTAAAGAAATTTTTTTTGTAATTTCCATCAATTGCTTCGGTTCGAAAAATTGAAGCAACTAATGGCTTTATCTTTTTTAAAAAAAGAAACAATTGATATAATTGCTTCAATTTTCTAGGAAGGGAAGCAATTGAAGCATAATTGCTTCGGTAGAAAAATCAAAGCAATTGTACGATGCATAAGTGCTTCACCACTACAACCGAAGCAAATAAGCCTTTTCAAACAACGCAATCGCAACATTGCACACAATTCAAGTTCCTTCGGGATAAAAACATTGTAATAATCAGTTTATGCTATGTTTCTAGTGTATTAGTTTGTGTTGAATTTGTCCACTTTTCCTAATTTTCTATGACGTCTTACAGGTATTTTCAACTTACATTGGAAATTTACTTGGTGAACTATTTTTATACTTACGCTTCCCATCAACTATTCTTTCATTTCCAATTTTTTTTTTTTTTTTTTTTGTGAAAACTTTATATTGATATTATCCTCTAGCAAATTCACAATAATGTGCAATATACTACTCAATTACCATTTAATTTCCATATACATATTGTATATAACCTCAATTGAAATCCAATTTCACAAGCCCTCCCTACATCTACAATTAACAATGGGAACATCATGACAATTTTTATAATTTCAATCAAATAAACTTACAATGAAGTAAACATGGTCCAAGTTCAATGCAAAAATAACAAACCACAAAAATATCGAGGGACATAACATTGCGTGGTTCACTAACTAGTTTGATTAGTTTTATCCTTTTCTCTTAGCGATGAATAATCTTCTACATTCCAACCTGATTGCTGAATTTGAAGAATGAAATTAGCTAAATACTTTCTTTAACTTTTCTCCATAACATTGCAAGCAAATACTTCCATTTTCTAAATCTCTTTCTTTTTGGTATTACTCTCTACTAAAAAATGTATTTCTTATAATTCTTTTGGAAAATTAAATTGTTCAAGATACAAATTTAAACTCCAAAAACGTTATAAGAAATCATTTGGATCACTAACTAATTTTAAAATAATACTCCCTTCGTCCCTAATTGTTTGCTAATATGCTATATTTCCTTTTTTGAGTCATGATTTAAAAACTTTGATCAGAAATTCTAATTATATTATAATCAATAATATATTCATATGAAATCTTGTTAAATTCATCTCAATGTAAATTTTTAAAATATTAAGATTTTATAATTTTTTGTCTTATGAATTTAAATTATTTCTTAAAAAGCGTAAAAAGTCAAATAGGACAAGGGGACATATGGAGTATGCTACATCACTTGTGCCCGGTGATTTGGAGTACAATGGATGTTACATGGCTCTCTTGTTTAATTTATCTTATCTTATTTAGCTAGTAGCAACTATCTACGTCTATCTCAAAGATTAGGAAACTTGATTATATATCAAGGTTTTTTAACGACACACATAAAATACAATCATGCATGTCTTTTTCTTCCTCCCTTCCCTCGTTTGTCAATACATCATTGATTCTCATTCAATTCAAAGGTTTTTTTTTTATCATACACTGTGTTAGTGATATTGAAAGGACAGTCACATCACTAGAAGTCCCCTACAACCTTTTTTTTCAATCTATTATCAATTTTTTTTATTTAAATTTTTGATTTTTTTCTCGGATCTGTACACAAAAAGTAAATATATATTAATAAACGCCGAGCAGACGAGATGCATGATATATAATAAGAGTAACTGATAACAGTGATAAGGCCAATTTTTTTTTCTTACATGTGATAAAATTGAATATGAACTAATTTTTGATGTAAAATGACACGTGAAAATCCAATTTTAGCTGGAAAATGTGACGGAGGTTTAATTATCGCTATACTTTTGCCCATTGTAATCTTTACGAGTAATACTAGAGGTGCTTATAGAGAGCAGAAAAATATAATAACATACTCCGTAATTTCTTAGTTTGTTATTGGAAATATCTCAATTGGAAAGTGATGATTAATAAGATAATAATAGGGAGTCTTGTTTTGATTATTAACTTAACCTCCCAGTTATGAATCAAATAACATGTAGTTTCTACAAGTTTACCACTGGGTATGTTGATTAATAAGAAATAATTCTAAACTTGTACGATAAAAGATTGAGGATGAAGAGAAGACAAGCACTACATGCGCACAATCTTACATACCTTGTCGTCATACATGTATAGTGGTCAGTAAGTGGATTATGCCCTAGCTTGTTGAACAATGCCTTGATTAAAGAGTTAAGAGGCTCAAAAGATCAACTGCTAACGCACATGATTAATCATGCCTTTTGAGTACTAACTCATGCTAACCACAAAGATAAACTATTTTTTTTTTTAAATTTCTTTTAAATTATTTTAAAATTAAATTTCACAATAAATTATTTTGAAAAATAAGCTTATTTCAGTTTGGAATAAAGTTGTTGTTCAGTGTAGTGATTTTGGTTTTTGAATTGGGCTCGAATTGACCCAAAAAAATAAACGTAAGGGATCGCTATCAACCGTTGTCCCAAATAGTGATAGTGATTTTCCCTCACTTAGAAAGATTTTTTTTTTGAGAAAATTGGTTTCTTTTACTTAGTGAGGGAAAATTATTATATGGAATATCAATTTTCCTTTTTTTCGAAATCGCAACTATTCAACCCTCAACCTAGCAACTCAATATCCAAATAAAACCCAAATCAAAAAAGACTAAAATTGTCGTTTAGACGCAATTTCACCTTAACTAAATCGCTATCCTAGAAAGTGATTTTAATCTGAACCTAAAGAAACTTATATTTCAAATTATTTTATTAGAAAACCTAAAATTAAAAATAGTTTTTTTAAATAAAATTCTCAAAGATATCCATATGATTGAGTTAGTAGTCATATTTTTAGTTAGCGTCGTATATATCTTCCAATGCAATTACAAAGATCTCAAACTTTGTTACTTACTCTTGCCCACTTTATATTACCAGCCACATAACTCTCTCTCTCTCTAAAATAAAAAGAATATTTAAAATGAGAAGGATGAGAAGATATCTTGACTCTTCATCTCCTAAATCCAAAGGATGATATTTTATATACTCATAGTAACTAAATATTTTTTTTCACTTATAATGATTCTTTTTATTATTATAGTTACTATTTTTATTATTATAGTGATCATTTTTTATTGTTATAGTAACTATTTTTTTTACATGAAACAAAGATCTCAAACTTTGTTACTTACTCTTGTCCACTTTATATTACCAGCCACATATATTTTATATACTCATAGTGGCTAAATATTTTTTTTTCACTTATAATGATTCTTTTTATTATTATAGTTACTATTTTTATTATTATAGTGATCATTTTTTATTGTTATAGTAACTATTTTTTTTACATGAAATTTCTAGCGTTGGATCTTACCATTTGAATGGCTAAGATCTCTTCTTATTCTTCTTATTTTAAGCACCATTTTCATTGGATCCCTCATATATATATATATATATATATATATATATATATATATATATATATATATATATATATATATATATATATATATATATATATATATATATAGGTAAAAGTTAAAATAAGAAGGGTAATTAAAATGATAAGGATGAGAAGATATCTTGACTCTTCGTTTATTAAAGCCAACAGATGATATTTTATTTATTCATAGTGACTAAATAATTTTTTTCACTTATAATGATTCTTTTTATTATTATAGTTACTCTTTTTATTATTATAGTGACCATTTTTTATTGTTATAGTAACCAATTTTTTTACATTAAATCTCTAGCATTGGATCTCACCATTTGAATGACTAAGATCTCTTCTTATTTTTCTTACTTTAAGCACCTTTCTCATTGGTACCTCCCCAATCTCTTGTTTGAGCGACAAAAAACATTGTGATTATCAAAGGCATTCAACTTAGAGAATGCATGAGAAGATAACATTGTGATTATCGTCCCAATCTCTTGTTTGAGCGACAAAAAACAAAAGAAAGAAAAGGGGTATACGTAAATTTTGTGGGATGATAAAAGGCCAAAAAAGATGGGTATCTTTCAAAGTGGAGCATTTCATTTTAACCCCACAAACCCAACTGCTCACCCTTTTATCTCAGTCACTCTAACCCTTTTTTTTTTTCTTCCTATTTCCAGTATAACTAAAGTCGCAGCGATTGGTGTCTGACAGCATTTTCTCCTATTTTAATCCGATTTATAGTTTTTGTTTCCCTTTAATTTCCTAGTAAAAGTGATCTTATAACATTAGAATTTAGATTGGCAGGTAAGATTTGCTTGTTTTCTCTACTGAAGAAAATATTTTACAGGTTCTTTCCCTCTCAAACTTTAGATATTGTCATACAGTTTGCATTGGCTCAGCATTGCTTAAGGTTTTTTTTAACGAAAAAATCCTACTCACCTTCAAAATCCATGTGAGGCCTCCAGCCTCCAACCTCCAATATGAGGTTTTTTGTTGTTTAAGGTGTAAAATATTCATAAAAATAAAAGTGGTAGATTTGGATAACTAAGGAATTGTAGGTTCAGGTGGAAGTTATCTTAAATAATAATATAGGATTTAGTTTAGTTTGGATACTACGGAAGTTATTTTTTCAAATCTTTTATATTTCACCACTTCTAAATCCATTATAAATATATATTTTTAATAATATATATATATATATATATATATATATATATATATATATATATATATATATTTAAGCATTTGTTCTTCATAATTTCTTTCTTTTTTATTCTTTTTATATTGAATAATTTGAACTTATTCGTCTTCATTTAACTTATTGAGTAACTCACCTTACTTGAAAACATGCTCATTTTTTTCTTGTTATTTCTAGTGAATTGATTTATTTTCTTTTACTGATTTAAAATTTATAAGTTTGATTGTTTTAACAAAAAGTTGTTACTAGCATGTGAAAGATAATTTGATTGGTTTTGATTATTCTAAGTAAGTATTGGACATGTTTGTAATTATGTAGGATAAAAGCAAAATTGTTTTCTATTTGTATAAAAATTATACGAATTGAAGTGTAACAAGGATAATCAATAATGTTGAATCAAAGCTGAATTGGATACAAGCATGTGGATTTTTAACATGTATCATGAAATGGTTTTAGAAATTCCGATTGTACCATGGCTACATGTGCTAAATTCCGATTGAAGGGCTTCAAAAAACGGAAGTAGTTAAGTAATTTTAGGGTGATATAAGAAAAACACTCTATCTTAGGCGAAGATGGTAGTGTACAAATGGACATATCATATGATAAATAATGAATAAAATAATTGAACGAAATTATTGTATGAATAAGAAAACAAAATCATCATTTATAGAAAATAATGCACAACCATAAAAGTAGCTAGTGTCACTTATTTCTTACTCCGTATAATAACAATAATTTTTGATCTTGTAATAAATTTAATTTCATTAAGGTAAAGAGGTGAAATATGGAAATATTGAAATGAAAAATAGTTGACCCATATTGTCCATAAAAGCTAATCTTTATCTTATTTTCGAAAAATACAACCTTTGCATTTGTTGTATTTTAAAGGTATTAATGAAACTATGACCGATTCCACAACATGTCATAATGCTTAGCTGGTAGTTCATGATCGTTGCAATTCAAACTCCTTCTATTTTTCATACCCTTCTTCTTCAAATGGTTTGCCCCTTTGATATTGTGTTTCTCTTGGCATCTTGAATGTCGTAGGACTGTAAAAATATTGTTATTTTTGAGATCTTGAATAGAATCTTGTGTCAATTGTACGTGGGCTCATTATTCCCTATTGTTAGGTGAGAGTATTAGATTGGGCCTTTGAGGATAGTGTCTGAAGAAACTCTCTCAAATGCTCAAGTCAGAGTAATATTCAAGATTTAATATAATTCTACAAGGCTAGTATTCTGTATTTTCAAAATAAACATATATTTGCATAAATTATAAATGAGGTACTTATTCTTAAAATCAAGTCAAATAGAGAGTGAATTTATAATTGAATATTTTCCATTGTACTAGATTGACATGACTTAAAGGCATTTCGATTTAACCTATTAACCCCTTCTATTCACATACTTTGTAAATTTCTTAATAAAATTATAAGTTATGAGTCCTTGGAGAGATTTAATTTAACTTCTAATCTATAACCCAATAATTGACACATTCATTGTAGCAAATAGGACAGTATATATTATTACCTAGATCTTTTCGGTCATGATCAATTACAGTTTATTTTTTCAAGTACTACACTGTAAAAGTTGACCAATAAATGTAATGGGATTAACGCCCATCACAGTACAAAATTCCCTACATCTGCAGCAGCAATAGCAGATCATCGCGGAACACGTGCACCCTCAGATTTTCTAAATCACAAACAAAAATAATAATGATAAAAAAATACAATAGTAGCTACACCCAATCATATTATCTGACACCCCCAATCAATGTTTCCCTGGGTCTATATTTTATCTCTCTAAAACTCCTTGCTTCATCCTCCACTTCTTCATCCTTGTTCTTCTTGTACTACTATATTTCCCTTTTTTTTTTCAATAATTGGGCTAGCATATTATATTTCATTTTATATATTCTTGATTCATAACCCAAAGTTTTTATTTTATTTTCCCAAAAAAATTGTAACAAAGAAAATGGTAGCATATTATCATACTCATCCTCATAGTCATGGGACAAGTAATACTGAAATCCAAGACCATAATACTAATAGTTTTCATACACTTATTCTCATGAACCCAAATTTAGCTGATCCTCAGCCACAACCACAACCACAACCACCAACATCATCACATAACATCCTATTGCTAAACTCGGCCGCGACGGTAGCGGCCGGTTTGTCCCCTCCACATCCACACCTTCCACAACACCACTTTGGTCGGCTCCCTACTTCGCTTCCTCAACCCAATAATGTTACCTTGTACGGATACCCATCCCATGAGGTGCGTGACATTCCACGCGCTAGGCAGGGGCTGTCTTTGAGCTTGTCTTCACAGAATAACGCGCTTGGGGGAGGGCCACAACAAGATGGAGAGGGTGACGTGGCTGGTGGGCAGGATTTAGTTTTGAGGTCTAAGTACTTGAAGGCAGCTCAGGAATTGCTTGAAGAAGTGGTTCATGTTGGCGAGGAGGGTATTGGTGGAGTCAACTTCAGTGCTAACACTGATGGATCACCTAAGAAGGGTAATGATAAGTTTGAGTTCCCGTCCGAGGATCGAGAAAAACAAGGTGGGAGTGACTGTGGTGGGCAGCTGAGCACGGCCGAGAGGCAGGAGATTCAGATGAAGAAAGCAAAACTTGTTACCATGCTTGATGAGGTGTGTGTATATATATATATATATATATATATATATATATATATATATGAAATTATTGTGTACTCCTGATGTTGTTTGTGTTAGGGATATTATAAGTTTTGAGAATTAAGGGTCTTTTTCAACTAACTTTGATTCATACATCTGCCTATTTACAGCAGTTTGTGTTATGTATGTCAGAACTTTTTGTTACAAGTTACTATCAGTCATACCCCTTAGATTTTTCATTCTTCATTTTTATTTTTTGGGTCTTTAGCTGTCAAATTTTTCATGAAAACATCACTCTTTTTTCTGTCCTCTTCAAAGTTTTTCCTAGTAGCTTAGTACTAAATAAAAACAATTGTGAAATTCCATTGGATTTCTTTGGCATATTACCTGTGGCATATGTTGTAAATAAAGTATATAATATGAAATTAATGATTGAAGTGTGTTGTGTAATGTTATGGATTCAGGCAGAGCAAAGGTACAGACAGTACAATCACCAAATGCAAATTGTGATGGAATCGTTCGAGCAAGCAGCAGGTAAAGGATCAGGAAAGACATACACGGCGTTAGCACTTAAGACTATTTCTAAGCAGTTCAGGTGCCTAAAAGACGCTATTCATGGGCAAATTGGAGCAGCCAACAAGATCTTAGGTGATGATCACGAGAGTGGTTCGGGTTCATCAGGGAAGATTGAAGGTTCGAGGTTGAAGTACATTGATCTTCAGATTAGGCAGCAACGTGCGCTCCAGCAGCTAGGAATGATTCAAAATCCCAATGCTTGGAGGCCTCAAAGAGGGTTGCCTGAGAGATCAGTTTCTGTTCTTCGCGCTTGGCTCTTTGAGCACTTCTTACACCCGTAAGCATC
Source organism: Dysphania ambrosioides (assembly GCA_026401315.1). Classification (NCBI taxonomy): domain Eukaryota; kingdom Viridiplantae; phylum Streptophyta; class Magnoliopsida; order Caryophyllales; family Amaranthaceae; genus Dysphania; species Dysphania ambrosioides. Next base: position 7,098,439 of record CM048659.1, on the reverse strand, counting down.
ATACACTCATTGCCAGATATGCTATATATACTTTACAATGAACAATTTAGTTGTTTGTTTAAACGTGATAAACAAGGATATTATGAAAGTTACTAAATTGTTCGGAAATTGATGAACTTACGCTTTCAGGTACCCGAAAGATTCTGATAAGATCATGCTTGCTAAACAAACGGGACTCACTCGGAGCCAGGTAGGTTCAATTTAAGTGGGGATGTATATGTTTGAATTGTTTGATGGTTTGTACTCTCTCCGTCTCAAATTAACTGTCACGCCCTCGTGCTGACTGTGTAGTTTCATCTACTAGTACCATGACAAAAAATTGAACGGAGGTAGTATGAGTTTTGTTAAGGAGAAAAGCCATACGTTAATTGGTTATTTTGGTGAAATATAGGTGTCAAATTGGTTCATAAATGCTCGTGTACGTTTATGGAAGCCAATGATTGAAGAAATGTACATGGAAGAGCTTAAGGAGCAACAGCATAATAATGGTTTGTCAGAGGAGAAATTAGGTGGTAGCAGCAAGGAAAACAGCAATAATGACGACAATGCAGGAGCTTTGAGTTCCATTAAAAGCAAAGAGATTAAAATCAACATTGCTGAATACCATCAAGTTAAGAGCTCCAAAGATCAGAGCAATGCGGCTGCTGGTGTTGCAACTACTTCATCAATAGGCGTAACAATGAAGTCCTCCATGCCCTTCAAAGGCAGCACTAACCTTACTCAGAACCAACATGGGTTCACCCTTGGTAGTTCATTAGAAATGGAGGGTCGGATTCCACAAAGAAGTCCCAAGAGACTGAGACACGAGGAGGTCCTTCGCTACGATGAGAGTACTAACGGGGAGATCATGATCAAGTTTGGAAATGGCAAGCAAGAAAGACAAAATGGGAATGGGTATCCCATCATATCTAGTGGAATGAACTTCATGGAAAGTGTAGGTGGAGGCGAGGATGAGAAGCAAGGCAGAGAGAATGTGAATGGGAATGATTATCCCATCATATCTGGTGGGATGAACTTTGTAGGAATGGGAGGAGGGGAGTTGGGAACATACCCAATGGGAGAAATAGGTAGGTTTGAAACAGAGGATTTCACTCAACCACCTAGTTTTCTTCAGGGGAATGGGATTTCCCTTTCCCTTGGACTCCCTCCCTCTTGTGAGAATCATCAACAGCTCGAAAATCTTTCCGCTACGAATCACACATTTCTGTCGCCTAATCAGAACATCCAGTTTCGAAGAGCGAGTGATTTTGGTACAATGAGCAGCCCTACATCTCATTCATCAGCAGGTGCATTCGAGTGCATCGATATCCAGAACCGAAAGGGGTTCGCAGTTCAGTTGCTACCAGACTTTGTGGCATGAACACATGAAGATAAGGGAAGTAATCTGTGTAGTAGTATATATAGGACTAATATACTGTCTTTTTCATAGAACTTGGAGATATGTATTGCTCAAATAGTTAAACATTGGAGATAGTACAAGGTGATTGGGAATGTATATTAAATTTTGTAGCATAATGGTATTATATATGGATAGTAAATAGATTGGGATGTTATCAGAATACGTAAGGATTCTTGTTTTGATATGGTAGGTATGCATGAATTTGATTTTAGTTTGCTAGTAGCATGTTCCAGTATCAGTAGTGAGTTTGATTATTTGTGATGTTCTTTGAAAATGACTAGAAGAGCTCACTTAGCTCAGTGTCTTGTTGACACCTTTTCCAATTTACTTAATCTTTCTACAATAATATTTCTTGCTTCCTATAAAGCTTTGGTAGAAAACCATATTCCCTGATGAAAGCAACCCAACTAGTCTCAAGAAAAAGGGTGTGGGAAATGATGTATAATACTCGGTTTCAAATGACCATTAAATATACAATTTTAAAATCTTTGAAAAAGTTCCCACATTTTCTAATATAGTACTGTTTTATGTACGCTAACAAACTTACCATTGCTTTTACCACTTGGAATAAGTTGCCGAACTCAAGAATGTGATTTTTTTACGGCTTTAGAAGTCGTTTGGTTCACCATGCAGGAATGGAATGATATGAAAGTTCAATCCTTAAGGGTATGTATTCAAATGGCTATACCACTTTAAAATTGTTTGCTAGTATAGAGGGTTTGATTGTATAAATGAATGAGTTTTGAATGTTGGGGTTAGGGTGGGTATGGAATTTCAAGGGATTGAGGAGGTCCTTTGGTTATGTAATTCCATTAAAAAAATGTTTAACCAAACTAGTCTAACTAAGTTATGGATTCAAAACCCATTTTAAAATATTGAACCAATCAGCTTTGTCAAACACTAAAAGCAACATCGAAAAATAAAGTAAAAGAAGAGATCATTCATTATTACTTAAAACGAGATGTGGTAACACCATTCCTATCAAGACCCTCTAGGTAAATCCTCTAGGGCTCAAGTTCTAGCGCTTGTATGTAAGCAATCTAGGTAGTTTGCAGCTCTTGCACCACCCTCTTCTCAACAAGCTAATCCACTGCTCTGCTGCCCTCCCAGTAACAATGCACTTACGCTAAGGGGCATCAGAATCGCAACAATACCGTTTGATCTTGTGGTTTCCTTTTTCCTTTTGTTTATCTTCGTTTCTTTAAATTATTGGATGCAACCCAGATTTCTTAATCTTTACCATATTGGTCAATGATGTCGATGCATTCTTTTTACATGGGAAAACATTATAAATATATTTTTCATTTTGTTTTTGAATAACATTTCACTTAATAAATTTAAAATTACAAGATTGCAAATTTTTTTTTGAACACATACATAAAAGTAATGGCTGATTTCCTTGAATTTAGTTATTCTTTACAAAAACACATAATCTCTTAAAACAAAGAAATCACACATCCTTGATTCTATTGCTAACTTTGGGCTAGTATTTCCTCTGAAAATGGCCAACAATCTATTTTTCCATCAATTATACATGTCCCATCTTAAAAATGTTGTCTTGCTATAGTTGTGAGGAACATTATTTTGCTTATGAACCTCTTTGACTTTGTATGCCTATATGGTTCAATTTCTTTTGAGGATAATTAAAAAGTCTGTTTGGTTTTTATTTGATACATATCTTGCAAATGAGGTTTTATTTGATATTAGTGACATGAGATATACACCTATGCAATCTTTATATCTTATTTTTGGGTGTCAAAGTTGGCTTCATTTAGTTATTATGTCTCTTAATAACTCCCTTCTTTATGAATCTATGTACCGTGCTCCTATTTATGTTGATTTAAATGGCTAGTGATCTAATATTGGTCTTATTTTTCATTGGAATTGACATTAAATCTTCCACAACTTGTAGGATGAACTTCCTCCTTACCCTACCTTTGTAATGTTTGTACAGCTTTACTAATTGCTTCAAATTGATACTTGTTTTCATTTCTTTCCACACTCTTGCCACAATCCATATGCTAAAACATAGACTAATTGCTAGCTTTGAAATATATCCATGTCGTATCTTTGGATTTTTATTGTTATGCAGTAATTGTACAATTCATGAAAGCCTTTCTTCCCCATTCATATATTTCCTCTTTAGCCCTTGTTATTATTGCTATGTTACCTATTTCTCCCTTATTGAAAGTTATTGTTCTTGTAGTTGTGTTGCTTGTTCTACTCTTGTTAGTTGTGATTGTTGTTGTGGTTGTGTTGCATGTTCTACCCTTTTTGGTGGTGATTGTTGTTGTAGTTGTGTTGCTTGTACAACCCTTGTTGTTTGTGATTTTTGTTGTGACTGTGTTATATGTACAATCCTTGTTGTTTATAATTATTGTTGTGGTTGTGATGCCTATACATTCCTGCTGGTTGTGATTGTTGCTATGGCTATGTTGTCTGTTTCACCCTTGTTGGCGGTGATTTTTGTTATAGTTGTGTTGCCTATTTAGCCCTTGCTAGTTGTGGCTGTTGTTGATGCTCAATTTAACGTTGTTGGCTGTTTACTTAAGTATGGAGTGTTTGTGATGAGTTATTACTATTATTGCTTATCAAGAAACCTCTAATAGACATCTCATGACCAAAACACTCCATATCAGCTGCCTAAAGTTGTGATACTGTTGTTTGGTTGTCATTAATGCGCGAGGACAAGCTTCCTAACGACAACTCTTATATTGTTCTCAATGAAGAGATTATTCTGAGAGAACCACGGGGCACATCCTTGATGTTAAAATTTATTTATTGTTGTAGTCAATGTGGTTTATTGTTTTGGCTTTGATGTAAAAATGATAATTTTAGAGAGAATGGGGTTGTTGTATGTCTGATATTATGGTTTCTCTCTCATTGTAAGTGTAGGAAGTCTTATAAAGGGCTTTAGTTTTGCATTACCTTTATTAAAACCCACATTTTTGAATTTTGGTTGAAAAGTTGTATTGAAGTTTTCTCCAAAATTTGTACGGAATTTAGAAAACCCTGGATTATTTCCCACCCCATGTGAAAAGGGAGAGAATTAAGGATTAAGTGCCCCATATTATCTGTTTATTTGCTTTAATAAATCAAGATTTATGAGTTAATAAAGGGGACCACTTCTTTCGAGTTTTGTTCCCTTTTTAAAAAAGGGTCTTTAGCATTTAGGGAAAAAAGGAGATGGAGGGAGTAGTTCATGGATAAATTTAACCAAAAACTTTTGCCATTAATACTTTTGTAATTTTAAATTCAGGAGAACCACTTTACTTCAATTTTCATTAACTTGATAGTTTCCATGTTCTTATTTTATTGCTTTTGGGATTTTTTTTAGGCAAAGGACAATAGATGTAAAAGCCAACGACCCTTTCTAGCTACAGTTGCTAGTCCATAGGCATGGTTTACAAGATTTTTTAAAACTTTAATACACGGAAAAAGAAACTTACACACATAAAATACGACATCCTCTATCAGGATCATAAGCTTTTTCAAGTACTTGGAATGTTAGATGCTTTAGGATTTTCACTACTAAAGTGGTATCTATGCGAATAAAGCAAGAATCACCTATCCTGTGCAATTCATTCATGCCTTTCCAAATTGCTTGGACTTCTAAATGAAGATTTGAAGCCCAGACTCTTTCATTAGCCCCTTCACGTCTTCCATCATTGTTAAAGATATGCCAACATATCCCTACTTTGACGAACCATCCGTGATTTTTCTTCTCCTCTTTCAAGCTCCGTATAATTCAACAATAATCAAATGTCTACCTTAAAGCTTCCCAATAGTCCAAGAGTGAATTGTCAAGGGAGGAAGATGGAAAACTTTTTTACTACTCTCTTCAACATTCCAAGACTGTGTTTTTCTCATGCACCATTTATTGAAAATACCAAAGACGGCTTCGTATTTGGATGAGTGTTTTAAAACAAACTTCATTCATATGTAGCCAAATGCTCCAACATAGGAGAAGAAAGGATTTTGCACCTCCACTACTACAATTGTTATGTCTCATAAGGTAGTATAACCAATTCATGACCTAATCCACTATCGTAGGCTCCAATTATGAAATTCTTAACCCTAAGAATGATCAGCTCCAAATGTGCCTCGCTACTTCATAATCACAGAAAAGGCGCTTTAGAGATTCTGGATGATTATTGCAGATTACGCGCATGGTACCTAGAGTAAACCTCTCTTAGCAAGTACTTCTCTAGCCAGTAAGGCCTTATGGCGAATTTTCCACCCGAATATCACAACTTTCAGTGGAACTCTTAGTTTCCAAAATTTCCTCCAAAACCCAATAATCTTAAAAGAGCTAATCTTCTTTTGTTCTTACTCTCGAAGAAATTTACACCCATCCTTTATTGAGAAATTACTTTTTTTAACACCCCCATATAGCTACATCTTGGCTAGGCTAGTGGTTGATGTGTGAGGTAGGGAAATCTGTTGTTTCCCTCTTAAAAAGTCTCCAAATTTTGCTGCGTTCCCATGCTTTTACATCCTTTAAAAGGTCAACAACCTTTTTAGAGATAATTTCACAATTGGTTGAGATAGAATGCATAGAAGTATGTGAATAACTCTAAGTCATAGACCTTTCCACTAGGTCACGAACCTCCTTCAACAAAAATAACCATGATTCTAAGTGGTATGGTATGGCCCTCTTCCTCTAAAAGGGAGGGGAAGTATCAAGAAAAATAGGACCATGGTTTGACAATAGGAAAGGAAAATTAAGAATTTTGGTCTCTGAGAATTCTCCAATCACCATTATAGTACCCTCTATCTAACTGTTTAAGAATACAATCCTCTCCAACTCTATTATTTGTCACATGAATCTAGCACCATGCGAGGGGATCTCTAAAAGACCAAAACTTAGTTTGCGTGTAGTAAAAGCATATGCGCCCAAGAGATAGTGTGAGCCTCCTAGTTTTGGACTCTAGAATTTCACTTAATTAAAGTCTCCAATTAAGCAATGAATACCATCAAATCTAATCATGAAATTTTAGAGAGTGTTCCAAACTTCTTGCCTATGAAGCACTAGTGACAGTACGAAATGCGTGTTATCATCTTGTAAAGAGGTTGATTCGCAAAAATTTAGAAACTCACTATGTTGTGATAAATTTCGAGTGATAATAGGATATTATAAGTGATATTTTTACTTGTAGTTTTTGATTTTCTTGTTGCTAAGGATAATACCTATTAGGCTATCATCCATAAATTAACTACTACTACGAGCTTGTCTGGATTTGTATTCAATATATGCAACAATACATATATAGGAGGGTAAAACGATAACTTTTTATTAGTTTTTTGAAGTTGCAATTTTCAGAATTAAACTTGTATTATTTGAAAAAAAATATAGTTATAGTGTATAAAGTTGTATTATTAGATAATAAAGTTGTACGTAGTTTCATCATTTCACATGGGCTTATTGCTTTACCTTCTTTTTCTTTTTTGAACACTAGTAGAAATTATAAATATGCGGTGGGTTTTTAGTATTATATGCGGCGTCAAAAGTCTATCAACAAATAAGATGGCAACAAATTAATCAATTTAATTTGCAGCGTAAAATATACGCCGCAAATCACTTAATAATATGCAGCGGGTGCAGAATAATACACCACATATTAATCATGATAATGCACATTAATTTACGGCAGGTCTTGGGTAAATACGCTACATATTAATCATGATTATGCACATTAATGTGCGGCGGATCTTTATTAATACGCCACAAATTGTTAGTTTTTATTAATTAAAAAAGCTATAATTAATAATAAGCGACGATTTTAGGTTAGACCCTCCGCATATAGATGGATTTCTTTTGAAGCTTTTATTTGGTCCCTACTACGCCAAATTTGCTGTACATATTATCAAAACACAACCATATTTCCAAAACCTGCTATACAATTCTTTTGGTACAAAAACTTGCTTTAACATTGCAATTACCAACCAAGGTATATATACAATAATCTAAAATTCATACTATTAGGGTCATAAATCACTCATTAAGAGACATCCTAAAACTACGACCCAATTAATAAATTAACAAAATGTACAAAAAACTATAATAATATCATCATGAAAATACACAAAAGGTAAGGTAAAAAAAATTTATCAGCCCAATACTTGTCCAACTTGTTACAGACCACAGCGATTTCTTCGGTGGAAAATGACTCCTCGTTGAATCCTTTGCATACCTAAGAATGATTAAAATATCATTAATGTATATATATATATATATAATGCAATATATTTAAAAAGTAAAGTTCAAACATGCCATTTTCTACCCAAAGTTTTATAGTTAACTTATGATACTAATTTATGACACTAACTTGACTCATATCGACTCAAAACTGTCCTATTTGAACTGTTTGGGGCATGATCTGAGGGAAATATGCCAATATCGACTCAAAACCGCTCCTGTTTGACCTACATTGACTCATATCGATGTATTTCAAGTGTTAAGGCCATTTTCTACCATAACAGCTCCTAGTCGACCTATATTCACTCAAATTGGTGTATTTCAAATGTTAATGGACATTTCTACCCCAAACCGCTCCAATTTGACATATTTTGACTCAAACTGACCTATTCGAAGTGTTTTAGGCATGGCCTCGGGGGAATATGCCCTTATCGACACAAAAATGCTCCTATTTGACTTATTTTCACTTAAACCGCCTTATTCGAAGTGTTTAGGGATGGTTTTAAGGGAAATTAGCCAATATCGACCAAAAACCACTCCTATTTGACCTATATTTACTCAAACCGTCCTATTCAAAACATTTGGGGCTTGTTCTAGGGGAAATACGCCATTATCAACACAAAACTGCTCCTATGTGACCTATTTTGACTCAAACCATCCTATTCTAAGTGTTTGGGGCATGTTCTAAGAGTAATACGCCATTATTGACCCAAAATTGCTCCTATTTGACCTATTTTGACTCAAACCATCCTATTCAAAGTGTTTGGGGTATGTTCTAAGGCAAATACGTCAATATCGACCTAAAACCGCTTCTATTTGAACTATTTTGACTCAAACCGTCCTATTCGAAGTGTTTGGGATATGTTCAAAGGGAAATATGCCAATATAGATCTAAAACTACTCCTATTTGACCTATATTGACTCATATCGATGTATTTAAAGTGTTAAGGCCATTTTCCACCCAAAACTGCTCTCATTCGACCTATTTTGACTCAAATAGATGTTTTGCGAGTTTTAAGGGCATTTTCTACCCAAAAAGCTCCCATTTGACCTATATTTATTCAAATTGTCCTATTCAAAGTGTTTAGGGCATGTTTTAGGGGGAATACACTATTATCAACCCAAAACGCTCCTATTTGACCTATTCTGACTTGAACTGTCCTATTTGAAGTGTTAGGGGCACGTTCTTAGGGAAATATGCCAATATTGACTCAAAATCGCTCATATTTGACCTATATTGACTCATACACTATTAAGGATACTCAAAACGATGAAATTATGGGCACAAGTTCTTACCTCTACAATGGGCATTCCACTACCGACCCAAAGAGGACGTTAAGCATGAAAAGCATCACGAAGTAGCCGCACTTAGTTCCCCCACATTGTTGAGCACATATGAATTATAAAAAAGAAATATTAGTCATATTATAGCATTATTTTACAATGTTTTAGTTAATTAATTTACTGTCACTTTTATCCATGTCGATATCTACTTTCAAGTTCGATTTTCTTACAATATAAGTCTTTTGAACACACTAGAAAATGACATTGATTAGTTTAAGTGTTTAATTTCAACCAACCTTGCAATGTAAATCTATTGATAACACTTACTAATTAATAATCCCTTTCAGCTTAATATTGCGCATTAGCCGAGCCAAATTGAAGAAGTAGATTCTTCCACTGCCCACACAAAATGACTAAAAGCATCCAGTGTACACTACATATTATGCAATAAGTAATTAGAATTATGTTTACATACTAATACATTATCGTATTCTACAGTAAATGTATAAGTAATTAGCATTATGTTCACATATCAGATTTAAATGAATCGTTCAAAAATAGGGGCAAAAATGAACTTCAACCTAGCTTATAGGGCTTTTGTGAATGCAAAATGAACATACGTCTTTACCTCCTTGATGTTACCATCGATTCTTGCATCTGAAGTGGCCTTAGGATACAACTAATCAACTAACCAGAGTAAATTGCATGACACGCAATCATCCGTGTGCCCTACACAATCATAAAAAGCATTGTCAAAATAGTTTAGAAATTATTAGCAGTACAACATAAGTTAATATATATCATAATTGTGTATACCTCATAAAGCATTGAATAACAGAAATATCCAATTGAGCTCCCTGTAAGAATTGGGTGATATCAACTTTGTCAAGCCAAGCTGTTCCATCTTTAAAGTAGTGGAATAAGGCTCAATCCAATGGCACAACCATAGTATCCTCTTCTTTCGTCATTGTCGCACATTAAAGTAGCCACTTACATTTAGGACTAAGAGAAGCCGCTACATCTTCAGTGAGAAGAGGCCGATTTTCTGCCATTGACTTATTTGAGGCTGGTTCATTGCTCCCAATTATCTCATCACCTGACATCCCCTTCATCTTCTTAGCTTATGGAGTAACCTAAAAAGGCATAAGAAGACGAATTTTATTATACTGAAATATAATTATTGATAAAATGCGATTGAATCTTTAATTTCTACCTCACTTATGAACTTGATCAAATGTAGAGGCTATTGCACAAAAGTACCAATTGCGTCATTCATTGTCTCTAAGTCATATTGTGGAATCGGGTCCTATAGTATTGTACCCTTGAAGAAGTCAGAAACAGTCATAACCTTCACCACTTCATGTCCTTCAAGCCTCATTCCTTGGTGAGTTCATGTAAACTATTGGCCTGACTATCCTAGGTATGCGACACCACCGGACACATCATAGATCATTCCCGTACTTGGATCTTTTAGGAGTAGACGACAGCTGGTAGGACCCTAAAAATCCAATATAATATGTCAATATTATAGGTAATTAGTATTACAAACATTAGTTATTCAACATAAAGGTTTAAAAAGATCATATAACACACCTCTAGCTGGGGAGTAGACACCTCTGTAGTTCGGGATGCTAACTGCTCGGTGTTAATACCAATGTCTTGAAGTAGGGAGAACAACTTATCCTCCATTGTGGTATCAAACTCTTTCCTAATTCTTCTCGGAGTTGAGCCTTCAAAGTATCTCGATCTTCCATTGAAACGTGTTGTCTTGGTTGGCTTGATCTCGGTGGAGGAGGTCCAAAAAATTTTCTGTATCCAATATTGGTCCCTCTCAGCCTAATGTAGCGTCCAAGATGATCTGGATTCCTAATGTCCATAACTAATGAATCTTGGTTCCTCACGGGTACAAATTCTCCTTAAATTTTCTTATCTCAGAACTCCAACAGGAAAGAAAAAGTTAAAGATTAGATATTAATGTTAGATATTATAAAAATTGGGAACTTTAGTGATTTTCAAATAGAGTTCTTATGTATTTTATAGGCAAAGCCTGCGTCTCCTTATTTAGAATGACTCTCTCCCAAGTTTTCTTGTCTTTCTTGTGCCTTGAACAAATTCAGTTATCTCCATGGCTTATCTGCGTGGTGCTTGATTCTGTAGAAGAAACTCCCACACAAGAGGGATAGAAACCATTTGCTATCTAATGTTGGCTTGCATTGTTGTAGCTTGACTGTCCATGATAATAGGGATGAATTTTTATCTTGGCACTCTTGCTTGCCTTCTCGCGTTTGGCCTGTCAACAAATGTAAAGGTCATAAGTACCTTAATTAGAAAGCATTTTCAAAACTGAATACATAAAGTATTTAACTTACCGCTGCACTTTAGACGTCTTATCCTTGACAAAGGTTGCCTAATCGCCTTCCTTAATATGTTTCCAGATTTCATAAGGCAACCTGTTAGCTTATTTCTTGGATACCTTTCTCTTCTTGGTAATCCAACCGGCCACCAACTTTAATTTAAATCTCAAAATCTATCAGCGATTGTAGATAAAAATAGCTTCTTCAGCTAGGGGTTGTTTGGAATGTGAAACAAAGCTGAAATAGAGAAATTGGATTAGTTTCATTTAGTAAAGTATTTTACACAAATATTTAAATAATTAATATTAAGTTAGAAAGGCATATCATTGCGTCCACTCACAATGTCTGCCAAAGACCCTCATTTACTCCCGACCACTCCCAATTGATGTTGAACTTCCAAAGAAGTAGGCCAATATGCTGATCGTACTTGCGATGCCACCTACCAACGAGCTAGAGAAAATGATCGACCTTTAAATGCATGGCCTCAAACACTCTAAGGCTCCTAGGCGGACCTCTAGGTTGACTTAAGCCATGAGCACCACCCTTTCCCCTCCCTCTCTCTGAACTCGAACACAAGGGGATGTCAACGTTCATGGGTTCATCATCCCCTAAACTTGTTGCTGCTTCAGCTGTCCTCTCATGTTTGATGAACATCCTATCGATACTATGAGCTTCTAACTCAGCAACTATGTCATTTAGATCTCCTCGATCAGTCTCCAGGTGAACATTGTACTCAATGTTGTCCTCATCAACAATGAAATCTTCACCACAAGACATGATGTAAGACCAAAACTGCATTAAAGAACAAGAAAACAATGCAAACTGAGTTAGTGAATCGTTCAACCTCAGGGCTAAAAAGAAAATAAAGCAATCATTAGCGTAACTACAAAATAATACTTAGAAAATGAGTGTTACTCATCTATAGTAACTCCTTTATGTTGATCCATTCTCATATAATTTGTTTTCGATTTAAGTCCATCCATGTCATCCTTATATTGCATCGAGAACGGTGAGAGATTATTAAAGTCATCGTAGTCTTCCTTATTAGTGATATCTTTAATTCCAAGGATCTGTCATTTACTAGGGAATACAATAGTCCACTAAGGGTCATTTATGTCTTTGATGTAGAATACTTGTTTAACTTGTGATGTAAGTATAAACGCTTCATCCGTATCATGCATACGACTAAAGTCGACTAAAGTCCAATTCGATTAATCTTTCTTCACTAAACCACGTTTGAGTGATATCTGCCCACTTGCATTGAAAAAGGAAAACCTTAAAGCTACAATATTCAAATTCTTATATCTCTTGAATGATCTCATAGTTAGACAAGGTTGCATCAATTGGTACTTTATCTTTTGAGCTAGCCTATTCTCGAGAAAAAGTCAATATTAAAATACCGCTATTTTGAATAAAGTTTTAATTCTTATCCCGATGTTTAGTGTAAAAGGTATATACATTGATATCATTTCCCTCAAAAGGTTGAACAGTTGTCCGAGGGTAATAAGCTAACCACTTGATTGTATTAGAAATGTTATGGTGTGTTTCAGACAATTCATGCATAACTTTTTCATGAAACCAATCAATAAAGGTGTTGTTTTTTGTTGCATCATCAATGGTCGTTGACCTCAAGAAGGGTACTTCAACTCTAATTATTTCATATATCTTTCCAAGTAAGGATGAACCTTTGTGATATGGCGCAAAACAAATAATTGAGCTTGTCTCTCTTTCGGCAATGGAATTAACACCTCTTTAGAACCCACAGTGTCGTGCCCTTTTACCCTCCCTTCATGCCTCAATTTTGATAACCCAATTTCTTTCCCTTTAGATAAGAAATCACAAAGAAACTCACTTACCTCCTCTGTGGTTATACCTTGAATTATACTACCTTCAGGGTGTATTAGGTTTCTCCCCTTCTTCTTTAAAGCACCTATATATCTCTCAAAAAGATAAGCTCATCTTAGAAACACTGTAACACATACCTTTATTTCTCAAACCAAATAAACAACTAGATCTACCATAATATCAAAAAATAAAGGTGAAAAATACATTTACAGTTGTCATCAGGTCGTAACAACATTAGCCTATAATTCATCCAAACAGGATGGATCAAGCTCTTTATTGCATATTGTATTAAAAAAAACAAAATCTAGTGATAGAATCCCTTAAATGCTTGTGAAAAATATGATGGATGATAATGGGTAGAAACTCTTGCATCATAACATGAGACTTTATATCCTCTAATTTCAAATATTTCATGGACACAAAATTCTTCAAATTTGATGAGTACCCACTAGGAACCTTAATTCCATACAAACACTCACATAATGTCCTTTTTTCTACTTGGGGCAAAGTGTACTAAGCTGGAGGAAGATACGTGGATTTACCTTTTCCAATCCTAGGCATTCTGTCTTCAGGCCACAACTTGGATCGAATCTTCATTGTTTGTATATCTTTCCTAATATTAGGACCATCCTTAGTCTTACCAGGTATATTTAACTTCATCCTTAAGATGGCATCACAAACATTATTTTCTTTATGCATAACATCAAGACAATGTTTAATGGATAAATACATCTAATACCCAAGTTTCCAAAAAATTAATTGTTTCTTCCATAACCAGTGAGCATCTCTGGGTTTTATAGTTTTCCCAAACACATTATTTATTACTTTCATAAGGTCATAAACTTTACTACTAGTCAACAGTATAAGGGCTCTATGTTGCTCAACTTTATCATCAAATGAGGTTTTCCTCTTACGATATGGATGAAAACTATTCAAGAATCTTTGATGCATGAGATACACATGTTTTACACAATGTGGCAAGTATATTGAGTCCATATTATCAACACAAATCAGGCAAGCTTTCTTTCCCTTCACCTTATACCCCGATAAGTTCTCATATGTTGGAAAGTCATTAATAGTACAAAACAACATGGCATGGAGTGTAAAAGTCTCTTTAGCGTATTCATTGTACATAGATATACCTTCATCCCACACCAATTGAAAATCTTCCATGAGGGGAGTAATATAAACATGAATGTCATTCCCATGTTGCTATGGCCCTGATATTAGAAGCGATAACATAACATCCTTATGCTTCATGCACAACCAAGAAGGAAAATTATATATCATTAACAAAACTGGCCATGTGCTATGTTGACTGCTTAAGGTACCAAAAGGATTTATTCCACCGTGTAGAAACCAAGTCATTAGGTTCCTTTTTCATGCCAAAAGCCTTAAAAGATTTATTAATTGTTTTCCACTAAGGGGAATCAGCAGGATGTCGAATCATCCTATTGTTCTTCCTCTTCTCTACATGCCATCTCAAATTCTTTGTATTTCTCTTAATCGAAAAAAACTCTTGAACCTCGGTATTATAGGAAGGTATCATAACACCTTTGTCGAAGGACCTTTAATCCCCACTTAAGGCCCTACCCCGTGTAGGAGTTTGTAATGTGACTGCCCACATCTAGGACATTAACTTTGCATACTCTTTTGATATAATATGAAATCATTTGGACAGGCATCAATCTTCTTATAATCTAAACCCAAGGGACACATTAGCTTCTTCTCATAGTACGTGGATATAGGGAAATCATTTCCCTTTAGAACACATGTTCCTAATACTTTCAACAAGGCCATGAAACTTGTAATAGTCTTACCATATTTTGCTTTCAAGTTAAACATTGATATACAGACGACTTAGTGTATTTGGTACATCCAAGATACAACGGTTTCTCAGCAGCCTCCCATAAACACTCAAAAGTACGAGATTGACTACCAAATTGATCCCTAACCCCTTCAAGCATTTCATTTATACGGTCTTCATCATCAAGGTTATTATTATCTAATTCATCCTCCCCATCATCTTCTTTCTTGGCATCAACATCGTCATCATTATTAGATTCTAATTATCCATGATGCTCTAACTCAACATAATGGATGGGAATTTCATTAGAACATGACCCCATGTCATTGGAAGCAGGCACCTTACCATGCCATACCCATATGCGGTATTGTCGCCTTAACCTATGCTAGATCACATGGTCTCTTAACTCTCTTATACTACTAGTTGTATTCACATTATCACAGTTAACACAAGGGCAACACATCTCATCATCTCCAATGTTATTTTGGTGTTTCAATGCTTTTCTACAAAACTACTCAACTCCATTCATGAATTCCAACGAAGCATGATTACCATACATCCAATTTCGATCCATAATTTGTGTCATGCTCTATTTTACATGTAAGAGATCAAATAACAATCTAATCAATACTCAGTTTTTGCATAGTTATATATATGCACCTAAAGAGTCCTCAAGTAGCTTGCCGAAAATAAGGTTAAGCAAACTCCATAATGACCCACAAACACTCTATAATTTAAGGTAGTAAATTCTTCTAATGATTTATATTCTATGCTTTGTAAATCAGTACAAGTTCTATAGAAAATTTGACAGAGTTTCTTTTGTAAGAGAAATATTTCCCATTTTCAAAAACAATTTTTAAACCTATTTATATGCATTTAAATACAACCAACACACAATGCCATTTTACATCTAGCTAGGTAACCTAAGGAATTTTTATTAATAATTTTAGTGATTTTACTTCAAAAGGAGTAGACAAT
Source organism: Dysphania ambrosioides (assembly GCA_026401315.1). Taxonomy (NCBI): domain Eukaryota; kingdom Viridiplantae; phylum Streptophyta; class Magnoliopsida; order Caryophyllales; family Amaranthaceae; genus Dysphania; species Dysphania ambrosioides. The sequence goes on along the minus strand of CM048659.1, from coordinate 7,082,573 downwards.
GTCATACCTAAATAGAGATTACGGCTTCGGCTACTACTAGGACTGAGGCTTCATAAAACGAGAATATCACCAAAGAGAGTTGTCATGAAAGATATACGAGCAAGAAAGAGCAAATTTCAGTTTATTCAAACTCTGTGTATGAAATAAATGAGCAAAATAAGAAGAGCATAATATAGATTGACTAACTACTATAATTGACCTACTCTAGTGTTACATTCCTAATTCCTAAACATTTTCCATTAAAATATAACATTATTTTCTAATATACCTTTTTATTTCACTTTAACTTCCTTCCTTACTAATTACTAATAAAAGTTGAAGTATCTTAGAAATGTAATCAAATTACAGAAATTTAGAAGTATTTATGTTTAATCTCCATTAATATATATAGTTCCTTAAAAACGCAAACTACATAAGGGGTTCCCCCAAAATGACACTAATATTTATATTCTATTCCCTTTACTAGATGTAAAAATGAATAAATACTTTTGTTCTAGTTTGTTTCCGAAATCCTAATAAATATGATAATCTATTTGTCTAATTGAGGGGTTAAGCCTTAATGAAATTCAAATCCTAATATACAACTAGGATATCTTTTTTAATATACAACCATTCCTGTACATTTACCTATGCCTACCAAATAGGGGCAAATAACTAAAGGATATGTCATTTTAAGAATTGTATTCAATTTCTTAGAAAAAATTAACAAGAACACGATTAATATCAAAGACCAACTTGCTTGAGGGCCATAAGATCGACATACATAGTACTCCGTATAATGTTAGCACCTTAGTTAAGGCTAATAAAAACAATAATTAATTACTGAAACCAACTTGTGCTAAACTGCTATTGATACTTATGCTAAACTGAATACTCGTACATTGCATATCTACATATTAAAGAACAACATGTCCTTACATCAAAACATATTCAGAAACAAACCATCCCAAGCCCAATTAAATTATATACACCAAAAACATTGATATTCATGTATAGAAAACGAAATTATTTACACCAAAAATCACAACCTAAAACCCAAAAAATATAAAGTATCAAAATATATAGAAAACGAAGAACAAATGGGAGACCAACCTTGAATGATGGCACGGAGACCGTGAGGGGAAGAGATGGTTGCTAGCTTGGGCACGTTGATGGTGAGGGGAGGGCCAATGTGGGTGAAATCCATGGTAGGTGGGTGGGTTATATTGGTGGTGACGACAACGCTCATGAAATGCGAGTGAAGAAATGCAACAAACTGAAGTTAGAAATGAAATACGAAATGGGAGTTTTCTTTTTGAAACTAGGGTTGATTAAAATGTGGCGCGTTTATACTATACCCGTCGCTTATTATTATAGTCCTTAATTAAAATGTGGCGCCCGCCGCATATTATTGATGCTCTAATTAAAATACGATGGTTTCACCTTTAACCCGCCGCATATAATTAATAACAGTGATTAAAATGTCGCTTTTTTGGTTTTACGCCTTAAATTCTTAGCCGCAATTGATTATTATTTTACAAGTGGAAATTTACTTTTATAAGAATAGAAGTTGTACTATTTTCAAATAAAAATGTACTTATAGAATATCAAGTTATACTATTAGGAAATAAAGTTGTACATAGTTTTCACCATTTTTTCGTATAGGCCTATTATTTTACCATTATTTTCTTTGTTAAAATTATAGTTTTGAGAATTAAAGTTATAATATTTACAAGTAGAAATTAGTACATTTGCTTCAGTCTAATTGATGCGATTATATGATATACGTAACACATATTGTTAAGTATAAGCACATAAACAACAAGTGCTGCATTATTTAAAAAAAATTGCGGCACTTGTTGTTTATGTCCATCTCATACATCTCCCTCTCTCTACCAGACTTCATTTTAAACATAAAAAACCTCTAGCACTTCTATTGAGATAAACTGCGTACTCCTATCACCCTAATTCACATGCATTGGTCTCCTCCTCCCACCCATAATCACTCATGCCACTGAAGGCTCACCCTCAACAACCCAAATCACTCATTCTCCCTCTCTCACTTACTCTTGTGTGCCCTAGTGACTCTCTCTCACTCGTGTCGTTCTTCGCCCAACCAAATACAGCATTAGCCCTCTCTCTATATCATTTTGAATTGAAGAAGGCTACACTCCATATAATTGAGTTTAAAGGTAATACCCATACTTTTTTCTTTAGAATTATTTGATGCATTAGGGTTACATAACTTATGGTATGATTTTAATACTTTAGGGGTTAGAATAATAATTTTAAGGGCTGGCACATAACTAGAGAAATATTAGGTAGATAAATTTGGTTTTGAATCTCAAGATTTGGATAAGAGGAAAGAAACTTTGGTTATCAATTAAGAATTCCTTATGTCATACTAAACAAAATTTTAGTGTATGTCTTATTTTAAATTATTTGTTTGATTGATTGGTGAGCCTTGTCGTATGCTACCAAAAAAAATCACAACTTATCTAACTTCAAATGAATGTAGCTAGGGAAGTCGAGTTCGTATCCACAAAGAAGAGATACCTAATAACTGAAAACCTATGTCGAATTATCTTAGTAGAATAATAAGCTAAATAAAGGTGGGGTTTCGCAATAGCAAGATAAATTTAATAACTTAAATAGAATCGAAACTAGTCGAATAACAAATCAATGAGAGGAACGATCTTGGTTGGAAGAAATTCACTTATGAACTACAAGTTGATCATAGAAGTCTCTTCAATTAAACACCCTTAAATACCTTATTGTAGAATTCCTAGATTCTATTTTCTCATGAAATATCTAGAAATAACAAAGCGTTCCTTTCTAACCCTTTCTAATGAACAATTCAAGACAAGAGCTCTAAATTATTCACAAGAAGCAAACGAACAGAGAAATCAACAAGGATTGAATAAATTAACACAAGCGGTCTAATTTCTTCAATAATAATATTCCCCCTTCAAGTTATTAATCATAAAGCATGCATTAACAACCTAAAGTCACTACTTTGGTAAGATTAACTAGATGCAAGCGAATCCAATAAATCAAACCTAGCAATTGATTAAAGAAAATCATAAAATAACACAAGGGAATAATAAACATTTAATATATATTAAGATAAGAGAAATCTCATAACTTACAGTCAAAAGCTTCAATCTTTAACCAAGAACATGCAAGTTTAAGCTTCCATAGAGTTTTTCTCAACCAAAAATGAAAGAAGATTCAAAAACTAAGCTTGTACCAAGTTTTAAAATGTAGTCCCTAAAACCCTAGATTAAAACCACTATTTATATGTTTTCTTTATTAAGTAACATAAACCACATATACTTAACCTAAGACGGCCCAAAACATAAGCTTAATTAATTAGAAGATTGCTGAAAATCACTAAAGACGCGCAACACTGGAATAGCCGCTGCCAGCTGCTCTTTTGCTGCTACCAGCGGCTCTGGTAGCGTTCTTCCTTCTCCTTTGCTATGAATGCCGCTACTAGCTGCTCTCCTGCCTCTCGCAGCTGCTCCACCATAATTATGATGACAACTTATCACTAAAGGCTTCCTTGCTCAAAGGTGGATCGTTCTTCATCACTCCTCTATGTTCAACATGTCATCTTAAGCCCATAATCTTCCTTAGTTGCACATAAGGGGGTTGAAACGGTTAAAACTTCTAAAAAACCAATAAAACTCCATGAAGAACATCAAAAACCATCCTAAAACACCTCTATCAACAAATTGCAAGATGACTTATCATTGATAGTCGGAATAGCCTTATGCAGATGAACAATAATACAAAGTACCTTGTTTTTTTCTTAAGTGTAAAGGTAACAAAGATCTTAGTGTAAAGGAGTAGTAAACCCATTAGGTAAATGATTGGTCAGGTTTGTATTAATGTACCATTTTAGTAGGAAATTGAGTAAACTTTAGTCAATTACTTTATAATTAAAGTCAACTTTTTTATGTTGACTATCAAGGTTGCGACTAGGTAGTTGATGGTGGGGTTGTCCTAATTCTTTGACTATCAAGGAAATTGAGTAAACTTTAGTCCTAGTAATGCTTCATTATTAAGGACTTTAGGCTACCTATGCCTTTGCTAGTGTCAACAAACAGATTGCAACCCATTATGCCTTTGGTAGTTAGTAACTATTAATATGCTTTTGTAAAAGATAGAATGATTTTTTATAACAGTATTCCCAATAATCATGAACTTGCAAAAGGTTATAGTGGGAAATAATCACAAAATCTATTGTTTTTTTTGTTTAGTCTTTAATATTTTAACCCAAAGTTATAACCTATATATTGATTTTAACATTAAAGAAGGTTAAGCCATTTATAACTAATAAACTAGTGACATATTTTTGTTCATTATGGTTTAGTAAATTAACCCAAAGTTTAGAGATTAAGTGAAAGCACTTACATTTTATCTTGAAGTTTCGACATCCATGATAGAGTAGAGGGATATATATGATTATGCATCTTAGTTGTGTAACCTAATATATACCCTCTTTCACTTGGTTTAATATTTGGTTTCGAAACTTACATAATTAGGGACAATTCACTTTTCATGCTCTGAAGTTCATTTTAACGACATTTCGATCAGCTTCTAATTAAATGATGCTTTTTGAATTTACAATTGTTCTCTTGAAGGAATCATCTCTAGTAAAGCATAAATATGCAAGTTGTTTATGTAAAAGAATTACCATGCATATCATATCAACAAAGTTAGAAAAAAAATAAATGATTAGTATTTTATTTGTTGGACTATGCTTGGTGATTGAAAAATTAGTTAGAGTTGATGGTGAAAATAGGATGGATGCAATATTATAATTTATTGTGATAGTTCCATTATAGAGAAAACTCTGCCAAATTTTTTAGTGAAAAGTAATGTCATTATTAAATCCACCATCAATGATTTTTGGATTTTCTAGTAAAACGTGTTGTCATAACTAATTGGGGTAGCCGTATTAGTCTATATTATTAAAGTCGTGTGAACTTATTTTTTTTCTTTTCTCCTTATTATGATCAGTGTCTAACTGTGAATTAACATATTAGTACCACCTTAATAGAGTTAGATAATGCTTAAATATCTTTTCTCCTTAATATATAAAATGATGTTTTAATGATTACATTGTCTTGAACTACCTATTCAAGTTTATCCCTTTATTTTTTAGTAGTTCAAAATGGATCAAATTAGATGTACAATAGCCTGACCTCAATGAAGGACTTACTAGGGGTAGAGGAGATAATTAGAGTTTCCCTTAGACACCAACTAGAGAATCATTTAAAGATAATTTTATGTCCTTGTTGTGACAGCAATAGCTCGAGGGGGTATCATGATATTAATGAAGTCAAATATCATTTAGTTCATCGAGGGTTTAAAGCATACTACATAAGGTGAACTTGGCATGGTGAAATGATAGATTGGGGCAAGCACTAGTAACTGCACAAGTAGGGATAAGAATCTCAACAATGATGATGATGAGAATGTAAATGAAGAGTACAACAAGGATAATGATAGTATAGTTAAGGAGGATAAGATAGGTTGCATGATGCATGATGTAAAAGATCATTTTATAGAACATCTCCATATTTTTGATAATATTCTTAAAGCTACAGAGAAGACTTTATATCCTACTCATACTTTACACGCTAAACTAAGTGTTATCATGAAACTCTTTAACTTAAAGGCACACCATAATTAGATTGACAAGAGTTTCACACACTTGTTGGAAGTTTTATCAAATATGCTTCCAGACACTTCCCAGTTCATCTCCCTTCTGTATTTATAAAAAGGCTTAAGCATGTTCATGGGACCATCACTCAATGGCCAAAATATTTAGTTTGTATCTCAACTTATGAGGTAACATGAAAGTTTTACAGTAAATTTAATATCGTAAATGATTACTAATGTAGTAGTAATTGACTAAGTTGTTGGAATTGTTAGCATGAGCCACTAAATGACAGTTTAGATAGGAGAAAAAGGGAGGTAGTTGAAGATGTTGCTAGTGGTCTTGAGACAGCTAAGTATGTGATGAAGGATCTTGAAAAGCATGATATCACCAAATACGCCTTAAATAACTTAGGTGAGAAGAGTCTTGAACTAATGTCTTAGGTGTTTGCCCTAGCCATAAATAGATTTATGACTTTTCTTGGTTGGAGAAGGACATTTTTATATGAAAAGGATGATGACATTATGGTCATTGAAAAAGATGTCTTTCAACTTCTCATAGGAGCTGACCTGAATGTCTTAGTGCTACAGTGTTTATGTTGTAAAATATATAAATTTATCCTTGAATTCTCCAATATGGTGTTTTAGCTCGATCTAGTTTATAAATGTTATTATTTGTATTTGTTATTGGAATTTTCATGAATTGTGCAATAAAGAAGAAGTGAAGTCCATTGGTTTTATGTGCCCTACATAGATTTACATGACCACGACATCTAGTGACCAAGCATTCGTCATATCCTACATAGCATGTGCAATGGCAAGCTTGAGTTCATCCTACATGTACTTACAAAAAGCCTAATAAACACTCATGCCTATAACCTTTTAATTTTCAAAGATTTAGGCTTCCTTTTGGAGATCAATAGTGAATTCCTACATTGGAACTCAGCACTGTAGCCAACTAAAACTTTGCTCAAACCTCCATCAAAATGCTTGCTTTTGCTTCCTTAGTAAGCTTAATACTATGTGGTCAGCTTAACTTAGTATAGATTGCAATTTGACTAGCAAGCTCCTACTTCAAAACTTGATTTCTTTATTTGTACACACTTAAGATAAATAACCATTATGTACTTAAGCTTTCATCACCAAAACACTTAAAGAATCAAACAATATTTATCGTTTTTGTGATGACAAACTTGCAACCTAATTGGCAGAAATACTAACTTACTAATCATCAATAAATATAAAATATTCTAATCATTAAAATAAGAAAAACTCAATAAAACTTACTAATCACCAAAATAAGAGCTTAAATTAAAATTTGTGAAAACATGTGTTGAAAATGAAATTAGGGATACTAACTTTGCATAACTTAGAGCTTCACTATAGCACTTTTCTTATTCCAAAGATTGCATAATGTTTTTCCCCTTTTAGCATTAACAAAAGTAACAAAACATGCAACAATGGCTTTCACAACATCTCACTAAGGAGTGATATAAATTAGAGTCCTATGCCAAGCTAGAGGTCAAATGTGACATAGTTCTAAAATAAGTCAAGTAATAGTGCGCATATAAATTAGTATACAACAAACCCTATCCATAGATAGCTAAAAGAAAAACTGAAGGATCTTCCATAATTATACATAACTAAGCAAAGTAAAAAATATAATTTCAATACACAAAAGCAAAAAACTAAAACCCATGTTTAATAGGCCAAGGAGGAAAAGAATTTTAGGGCAAGAGAAAGGTAGTTAGGCTTGGTCATTTCCTTAGTCAAGGGCTTCCTCTGTCTCAACTTCTTAAAAGGCCACTTTATATATATGTTGGAGTATAGTCTTTAGATTAGTGGAGGTCTTTGTGCAATGATTCTACATGTTTCCATCTAGTTTGCCTTCAATGTAAGCTAAGGCTTCCACTGTTGTGGACAACTATAGAAACCTTGCATTAATACAATCTATACTTGTGATCAGTGTAACTACTACTCCATTCATCCCCTAAAACCTTCACTCAATCATTGTAGGCATGATGTTACTAAAGCTTGAGAAGCAAGTAGTTCCAAACAGAGGTGGAGTAGAAGTTCCAATGGCAGGAACTTTTTCTTTGGCCATTGAGGTTCCCGAACTTCCTCATCTTTTGATAAAGGATCCTCCTCATGTAGAATTTCTTCCTCATCTTTTGTGTTTCCTGGCTATAACATGCCATCCCCTTCCTCCTTATCTTCCTCTTTAATCTCCACATCACCAACAATCATGTCTATAAAAATGGGAGTGTATGGCACTCTAGAATGCATAACCACTCACATGCTCCATTTTAAAGACATTTCCACTATATTATTCTCCATGGGTTTCTTACTTAAACCCTTCTTCTCTACGGTCTCTCCATTCACAACATAGAGCTTTCAATTAAACTTGGAGCTCTCTTATAAATGTTGATATGATTTTAAAGCTTAAAGACCTGTAGCTCCTTTAATCCACTCAAAAATGGATAACATCAAGGACCCTTATCCAGCAATACATCGATGTACGCAATGATCCAAGTGTTGAATCATCAAAAAGGGAAATTTCACTTTCACATTGTTCGCTAGGCAGTAAATACGCGCAAAATTGTGCAAGCTAGCCTCATTTCACTTTTGAGCCTTGGGTTGAGTCATCTCCAAAACATATTGTACAAAACTTTTATCTGAGAATTTGCTCAATTAGTTGTGGTAGATTTCTTAGCATCACCTTCGACAAACGAAATCTTGTCCTAGTGTCAATATCAAACACATTCACAAAAGATTTATGCTTTAAGCATGCATCAAAAGCTTTACTCGGTACACCAAATAACTCCCCCAAATAATCATCATCAAAACACGTACCATTCAACATTATTTAGCACATTGGTGCATGCCTTACCAACATATTCAAAATTATTAACAAACCCTATCATAACATTGGGGTATAATGGTTTACTTGCATGTATGGAAAATAATTCAACCCATACTTGAAATATTAAAATTTTGTGAAGTTCACGATACTTATAATCACGGCCTCATTTGAAGTTTATGGTGATGCTTGGGGTCAATAACTTTGCACAACTCTCTAACTCCTTAATTTGCTTGAGTTGTTTCCCCATGAGAACTAGCCTCTTCATCAATTCTCTTCTGTTTGGATGGAATAACCAGCAATTAATTGGTACTTCAAAGGTTGAGTTATTTTTTTAGGGATGGCTATGGTGGTCAGTTTGAGTGGATTATGAATGTTGACTGGTGCTGGTGAGGCTGGAGGTGTGGAGTCATGGGACGGTTGTCGGATGGCATGACGACATTGGGGAACATTGGTTGCGCTGAGGCTTGTTCTTGCCATTATTCTTCAAGGCATGCAATGGAGAGAAGTGAGTTTGAAATGCACCATGTATGAATAGGGGTTTTTAGGGTTTATAGATTACAACACATCATATTCTACAAACTACTTCGTAGAATACAAGTAAACTAAATAGAGCTCACCTTAATGCAAGTCATTATCAATTAGTGTGTGTTGTTGTTTTGGGATGTGAGAGGTCAAGTGTTAGCTTTATGAGGCTTGTAGGTTTAATGGGGATCGTTTAGGGACAATGTAGGTTAATGGGGTTTGTCTTGGGACAATGGAGGAGGCTTACTGGGGCTTGTTTGGGACAAACTAATGGAGAAGACAAAGGAATGTTGTTGGTGTTGTAATTCGCTGCAAGGGATATGAAAAATTATTGGTTTTAATAACTTAATTGCCTTGGTTGCTTTGGTGCCTTAATTGCTTCGGTTCACCAAAGAACCAAAGCAATTAATACAGAACTGCACATATTAGCTATACACCAAAATGCTTCGGTTAATGAAGAACCAGAGCAATTAAGGCTTAAATGCTTCGATTCTTATTAACGGAAGAAATTATGTGATTAATGGCATTGATTCCTCATTAACCAAAGGAAATATAATTTTAATTGTTGTAATTTTAATTCTTAACCATAGAGAATAAGATAAATCATCTTGTAAAATATATATTGTCTTATATTATCCCTTTAACTAAAGCAATTGATGAAAAACAATTAAACCTATTTCAACTAGTGAATAAAGAAAACTCGAAATGACACCCGACTTAATTAGAATCTGAAAATGAATAGAACCCAACACAACTTGTTATAGGCTCTCACTAGTGGAAAAAATCACAAATACTACCTTCTATATGCTCCGGTTTAAAGATGATTCGGAGTATAAAGATGATTCATTTTTTTTATTAAAAGCTACTCCGGTTCTAGGAAACCGGAGCATATAAGTTGTTTAAGGCTCCGTTTAATGAGAACCGGAGCATATAATGGCTTCAGTTAATTTAAATTACGTTTTGCGCATATATATACTATGTTTAAGGCTCCGGCTATTAGAACCGGAGCATATAACCTAGAATTTAAAACTTAGCAGAGCTCGTATATGCAGCAGCGCGCAGTACATAGTTTCTTCAACTCCTCTCAAACCCGGCATCTTCAACACCAATAACCGCCTACTTCTCCATTGCAAATTCGCAGCCTTCCTTGCGATGCATTCTTCATCTCCTCGAACCCACTTCAACACCAAGAACCGCCCTTGCTTCCATTGCAAATTTGCAGCCTTCCCCTCGGTGGATTCTTGACCCCCTCGGTGCGCCCTTGCTTCCATTGCAAATTGAGGCATGAATAAGCGCATTCAATGTTTAGCAAATTGAGGCACGAATAAGCGCATTCAACGTTCAGCAAATTGAGGCAAGAATAAGCACATTCCACTGAATTCGACGACGACAACAACAAAGAATCCCACCAATATTATTTAAGGTATGTTCCTCAAATTTGTGTTTAACTTTATGCCTCATTTTCTCTTTTCGGTTGTATTATAATATAAGTGATAAGGTATGCAATGACATTCGGTTGTAGTATGCAATGATTATTGATGGGAAGCAAAATTAGGTTTGGTGTTAATGTTACGTTGGGGTGGGGTTGGTGAAGCAAAATTGTAGTATGCAATGAATGTTAATGTTACGTTGGCAAAATTGGGGTTAATGTTAATGTTACCTACGAAAAGAACTTCATGCATTAAGAGATCGAACCTCAACTAAAGCACAACTTCACACCTATGGAACCATAAAGAGAGTGAAACTGTAATATATATATATTCAACTTAAATGGAATTAATAATTAACTAACATACTCTTAGGTATTAAACATTTGTCTAACTTATCAACGTAGACCGCTAGTGTATAACATGTGTAGTTTTTTAAGGTCTTTCCACAATTTTAGCCAAATATTTAATGTGAAAGCTTGAAGATCAAAGATATGCACTATCATCTGCGTTAATTTGTCCATTGACTCTTAAGACTTAGAATTTCAATTCTAGTGTCTTCTTAGGAGGTATATATAGATATATAGCCTGACTTGCGTACGAGTTTGTACAATTCCCTTGCCTACAAAAGGTTTTAGTCACATGAAGCAAATACCATACATAATCAAATTCATACAACTATTTCATGTCACATAAGCGACAAAACTCATGGATAGATGGACTAATCATAGGTAATGCTTTCTAATATAGATGTGTTTGACTATAGCTTTTATACTTCAATAGCTAGTGAAATAAACATATGGATGCCTTGACACCTAACAAGTACAGAGTAACAAATACTATATAACTACTCCTACAACATTAATTTTATAGCTATTACGAGCCTAGATTTTGCCAAACAATATCCAAGATGATCTATGTGTTCGTGAGAAAATAAAGGGACTTAAAAAAACTAAAGTTGCTCATCAAAGCTTATGGATGAGATCCAATTCTAGAGTGTTGCTTTGGTTGTTCTTAAACAACAAGTTGTAGTATACAACCGTAATTGTTTCTTAACGTAGCTTAGCTTTCTTAGTATGAGGAAGTTATATATATATATATATATATATATATATATATATATATATATATATATATATATATATATATATATATATATATTTATATATATATATATATTTATATATATATAACCAATCATAGAAATTTCTGATTTCTATGCATTGTTCATTAGGAAGTTGGTTCTTTAATGTTTCTAGTTAAGTTTATCCTAAGGATAGTTTACTTTTCTCGTTTTTTGCGAATGTTCTTTGCATTATGTCTTGGACTTTAAATCTTATAGTTTTCGATTTACACATCCAAAAATACATCATAACCCTTTCGAGGTAAAGTCCTAAAGGTAACCTCTCACAAATAATACAAATGCTCCTACTAGTATATTTTGCAGAAGGGGATCTTTTTGTAGTACTAAGTCTAATTTGGTATAGGTGCACTCATTGTCATTGTCAATTTAGCAAATTACGATAATCATTTCGATATTCATTTCTAAATTCTCTTTATTTTTAAGGAACTCATTCAAGACTTACTCATTACTTGTAAGTCTTGATTAGACAAAGCATGGAAAAAGATCGTTCGTGGATGTATGGTAGCATTGAATCATCAGAATTTGTGGATGGGGTCTTGGAATTTTGTAATAATGCTGTCAAACATCAAGCTAGGGCAGGGGAAATTGGATTATATTGCCCATGTGTCAAGTGTGGTAATGTATCAAAGGTCGAGGGCATTGACATCATTAGGGAGCATATACTTCGGCGTGGATTTAGGCCTCAATATCATGTTTGGGTGTGGCATGGTGAGGAGGGAGTTTACGAAGGAAACACTGTTCCTCATAATGCTCATGAAGAAGAACATGTTGCTCAAGCGATGGAGAATAATGAGTATGAGAATGACGAGGATGATGTCAATGAGGACATAGATCGTGTTGATGAGATAATGGACGGGGTCAAGGATGAGTTAGGAAAACGTCCCCATGTTTTTGAGTTGTTGAAAGAAGCTTCTGAGAAGCCTCTCTACCTTGGATGTACAAAATTCACCAAACTGACAGTTGTGTTAACACTTTTCAATGTTAAGTCAAAGTTCAACTAGAGTGATACTAGTTTCACAAGTTTATTAGAAGTGTTAGGTGAGACGTTTCCTGATGGAAATGAACTTCCAAAATCTACATATTATGCCAAAAAGCTCATGTGCCCTTTCGGCTTAGAGTATCATAAGATACATGCTTGCCCGAATGATTGTGTATTGTATCGAAAGGAACATGAGAGCTTAGAAGAGTGTCCGCGTTGTGGGTTATCGCGTTATAAGCGTAAAGGGGCTCGAGGTGCTAAAGGTCCTCCAGCTAAGGTGTTATGGTATCTTCCAATAATTCCAAGATTCAAGCGCCTGTTTTCTCTAAAGAAAGATGCTATAAATTTGAGGTGGTATGCAGATAGGGTGAAGAAAGGTTGTCTCCTCACACATCCAACTGATTCTCCCAATTGGAAGACTATTAATGGGTTGCATAAGACATTTGGGGATGAAGTTCGTAATTTGAGGCTCGGACTGTGTACTGATGGAATGAATCCATTTAGGACTCTTAGTTCTCAACATAGTACATGGCCGGTACTCTTAGTTATCTATAATTTGCCTCCTTGGTTGTGCATGAAACGTAAGTACATTATGCTTTCTCTTCTAATCTCTGGTCCTAAACAACCTGGAAATGATATTGATGTATATCTTGCACCCCTCGTTGAGGATTTGAGAAAGATGTGGGATGAAGAGGTTTCTGTGTACGATGCACATGCTAATGATGTGTTCACATTGCGTGCAATGCTTTTATGCACCGTCAATGACTTCCCTGCATATGGTAACTTATCCGGGTATAAGAATAAAGGGAAGAAAGCATGCCCAATTTGTATCAATGACATGGAAGCTACGTGGATTCTTAAGTGCAAACATGTCTTCATGCCCCATCGGAAGTTTCTCCCACGTGATCACCCCTATCGTAAGAAAAAGAAGACATTTAATGGAGAGGTTGAAGAGCGTGTAGCTTCTCGACTGTTAACCGGGTATGAGGTTTACGAACAGGTTAAGGGGGTTGAAACAATTTTTGGTAGACCTAGACAAGGGGGTAAAGGGCTATGGAAGAAAAAGTCAGTCTTTTGGAAGCTTCCATATTGGAGAGATCTACAGGTTAGACATTGCCTCGACATTATGCACATAGAGAAAAATGTATGCGATGCAATACTCGGGACACTAATGAACATTCCAGGTAAGACAAAGGATGTGAAGGCCATGCGAGATTATTTAGAATGCAAAGGGCTTCGCCCAGAGTTATGGCCACAGGTTAAGGAGGTAAAGAAAAGAAATAGAGCAAAAGAAGGAGGTGACATGAACAAGGGAAAGGGAAAGGGTAAAGAAAAGGTGACAAGTGACAAGAAACAGAACGTAGAAAAGATTTATTTACCACCGGCTTGTTACACATTGTCCAAAGAAGAGAAATGGTTTTTTTGTGAGACTTTGTATGGCATTAAGGTTCCATCAGGGTACTCATCTAACATGAAAAGATTTGTGTCCCTGAATGGTGAGTTGAAGTTGGGAAGCATGAAATCCCACGATTGCCATGCCATGATGCAAGTGTTCCTACCAATTGCAATTCGGGGGATACTTCCAAAACATGTGAGATACTATTACTGAACTGTGTTCGTTCTTCAACACAATATGTTGTAAAGTGCTTGATCCCTTTAAATGTGATGCCCTTCAAGCGGATGTGATTGAAACTTTATGCAAGTTTGAGATGTATTTCCCACCTTCGTTTTTTGACATTATGGTTCACCTAATTGTCCATCTCGTTCGTGAAATCAAGCTTCTAGGTCCCGTTTATTTGAGGTGATGTTATCCTTTTGAAAGAAATATGGGGGTTTTACAAAACAAAGTGAGGAACCCGGCACAACCCGAGGGTAGTATGATTCAAGGCACTGTGAGCGATGAGATCGGTAATTTTATAGCTGAGTATATGGCCAATGCAGAGCCTATTGGACTTCCTTCCTCTCGACATGAAGGGAGACTTCAGGGAAAGGGAACAATTGGTTCAAAATTAATCACACCTCCTAGAGAACAGCGCCTACAAGCACACTTGTATGTCTTACATCATGTTCCAGATGTCCATCCCTTTTTGAATGAGCATTACGAGGAATTGCGTGTTAGAAATCCTTCTAAAGGGGATAGATCTTTGATGCAGTTACATAATAAGACATTTATTGATTGGTTTCACAATCGAGTCATATGTGAACAACTCGAGGATGTGTCTGAAACTGTGAAGTGGTTAGCTTTTGGTCCTCGCGAAAATGTCAACAAATATGAGGGTTATGATGTCAATGGGTACACCTTTTGGACTGAGGGTCAAGATTAGAAGTCCTCTTTCTTGCAGAATAGTGGTGTTTCCGTTTTGGCGTCATCTACATTTTACGCGAGTACCAAGGATCAATCACCGGTAGATGCCAAGTTGTTATACTATGGGAGAGTACAGGAAATATGGGAGCTCGACTACTCTAGTTTCATTGTTGGTCTTTTTAAATGCAAGTGGATAGATAACAATCGACGATGTATTCACAATGATGACCCTTGTGGATTTACTGTTGTTGACTTGAGTCGGTTGCGTGATAGTGAAGAACCATTTATACTTGCCACACATGCTAAGAAAGTATTCTACATTGTAGACCCCAATGATAAAAATTGGTCTATTGTTATAGCGGGGAAAAGGAGTATCCTCGGTATAGGTGATGTTGATGATGAGGAAGACTATGATGCTTTTGAAGACTCCCCACCATTTACTAATCCAAAATCCGGTGACGATGGAGATGGTGAAATATGTTACATGCGTGTAGATCACACAGAAGGAATACATTTGAATTTTGATAAGTAATGCACTAGGTATGATAAACTTAATTAGTTATTGTCAAAATTGACTTGATTTTAGACTTGTTGTGCCCACTTGTTTCAGACTTATTTTTTTGTTGCGTTATTTATTTGGATATACAATTTACGATGTTGCGTTTCTTTCAGGTTTTTAGCAGTCCTTAACTGTTGAAGTTGACGAACACCAAACTCCAGAACGGACTTGAGTTCGGTGTCAAAGGTCTAGAGTTTGTTGGAAAAGGTCAAGTATAAACATAAATTATATTCCTTTAATATTAATTGATGCATTAACATGAATTTTTGTTGTTACTCACACTGGGATTATATTGTCAATTTATGCTACAGTTTCTTTATTGTCACTTGCCCTGAGATCTACAGTACGATGAATCTGTTTAGAGATGGCATACTTCCTGAGGAGGAAGATGTTCAGGATGGGCATAGCCATGATGATAAAGAATATGATGTAGAGATGGAGGAGGATAAAGGAGACTCCGAAGATAGGGCTTACGATGAGGTTTCATCTAGGTGGGAACAGCATGAATTGTTGGCAGACCAAGCCCCACCAATTGACTTAACCACAGAAGAACGTGGTATTATGGTGACACCTCAATAACCACAAGTTTCCCATCAAGTTGCCTCTACTAGTAAAGAGAGTTCTAAGAAGAGAAAAGGGAGAGGTTCTACGAAGAATCTTAAAGTGACAGAACCAATGCACCTTGAGTACAATAGCTTGGGTCAACCATGTGGAAAGTGGCGTAGACAGTATGGAACACAACTTGGCATTTGTATGCGCAAAATTTCCATCTTGTACGCATGGAGTGAGGTGCCAGAGGGTCTAAAGAAATCAATATGGGAAGATACAGTGGTAAGCAAGTACTTAATGTTAACCTGTGCATTGTTGCTAGATTAATTGAATTCAAATTTTTTGATAGCATAGTTAAATGCTAACTATCCAAATTTTCCTTTTTTGTAGAATTTATTTCATATTCAACCCGATCAAAGCAAGAAGGATATTTTCTATTCAGTTGTTGCAGAGAGATTTAGAGATTTCAAGTCCAAGTTAGTGAGTGGATGGATTTCTAAGAAGAGAGATAGATCTCTATCAAGGAAGAAGATGAAGAAAGGAATAGAAAATGAAGAGGGAGATCCGAGTAGTAAGGAAGCACCACAATCAATGCCTTATTTTAGAGGTAAATACTTTGAATATATTTAATAAGTTAATTAGATGATGCTTACTTGTGATGTTAATTATGTCCAACAATGTTTTTAGGAAGAGACCCCTTGTTGTCTTTTACTACCCCAATTTGGTGTGGCCAATGGTGATGAGTTAATTAAGGTTGCATATGGACGGGCGCAACCATCAATAACTGGCCAAAAGGTGCATTTGTTGACTGTTTCTAGTGGTCAATTAAGTGTGTCCATAGAGACTATTGTCAATGGATTTGAAGATTTCTCACTCCCGGTTCCACGGCCAGAATGGAACCTCAATACAATGTCGGATGCGCAAGGTAGTTTCGTGACATGGCCATGTGCTTGGGTTCGGTTTTCAGAGGAGGTAAAGTTTATGAGATTTCTTTTTCATTTTATTAATGTCGGAACTGTTTTTTTGCAATTAATAAAAGATTTTAAATTTTTATTTAGATTTTACGAAAAATAAATAATGCTTCAAAAAAGAAAAAAGATGAGGCAACCAAAGACGGTTCGCAAGTAAAAGACAAGGAAGAGGATTTTCAAAGTAAGAATAAGATAGTGGTATCATCAAAGGGGTCAACTCCAATGATAAAAACAAATGGAGATCCACTTGTGAGTATTCAAGTGCTTGAAACTCGAGCAAAGATTGTTTGTGGTTGCATACATGTGTTAGCAATGTGCCTGATGACAAGCCAATTCAAGTTGATTTGGCAAAAGAACAGTTCCACTACATGGAGGACACGCTAACATGGGTATATAAAGTGGATGTTTGTGAATTTCTATCAGGAGAAATGTTGAATGTATCCATAATACAAGTTTTCATGAGGTGAAATATATGTACTCTACTATATTTAATTTTGTGCACTTCATAGTTGGGTTTAAGGACAAGTCTAACATATTTTATTTGTTATGATCTGAGTTCAATGCACTTCACGAGGATTTGAGTGAATGCGAGTCTGCTTTGAAAGTTGGGTGGTTATGTCCACAACAGATTTGTGACACACAAAGTATGACAAGCCAACCTGAGGTGAAGGAATACATTGAACAAAGTTTGATAAAATCAATCAAAGATGGGGACAAATTTATTTTGGCTCCATATATTGAAGAGTATGTTTTAGTCCCAACATGATTTATATGTCCTTTACCATCATTATCTAAGTTATCATGTTTCTCGTTATTGACTTCAAAATCCTATTGTAGTAAACATTGGTTGCTCCTAGTCATATGTCCTTTGACTCACACAATATATCAATTCGATTCTGTGTGTCTACAACCACCTCGACATTTACTTATCAAATCCATGTTGACTAGGTATATATCTTTAAGTTGACCAAATGCATTTTTGTTTGATTATTAACTTTAATATCACATTGATATGACATATATTTTTCTTGTCGAGTGTAGTGCAATGAAGAAATTGCGTGGAAGTTTTGGATTACATTCAAGAGCTACATTTCCTAAATGGAAATTAGTGAAGGTATATGTTTTTGGAATATCAATGTTTTGTGGTAGCCTAACCTTGATTTACTTTGATTTACTTTGATTTGACATGAATATTTATTTCATTCCCATTTAGTGCGCACAACAACAAAATGGGGTAGATTGTGGATATTATGTGATGAGATTCATGTATGACTTAGTCACTTCTACCACGGGAGTCGATGATGTAGAAAAGGTATATCTAATTTCTTTCCTTATATTTGTTTATATATACGTATTAGGCAAGTCGTCCTATGAAAAATAAGTAGATGGTTATGATCGACCATGAATGGAGGATGGGATTATATGGCCGGCATCAATCGAAAGATTGATGTGGTATGGCTTAGTATTGTTGTACGATGTTGAATTGTGGGATTGTTGAATTGTGTTGAACAGGTTTTATTAGATTGAAAATTGGAAAAATGTTCATTTTACAGAGGAAACTCTGCCGAATTTTTTGGAAAACTTATTCGTCAAATTCAATTAATTTATGGATTTCATTTAGGTATTTAGAGACATTTACACATTGGCGTATTGACCTTGGTTATACAATCATCTAGGATGTTACTAATGCCATTTGGAGATCTTGACTGAACTTAGGAAACAATCCATGAACATATGACCAATTTAAGATTCGCTGAAATATAAGTGTCTTCTGTCTCCAAATTTGCGCATGAAACTAAGCATGAGTTTCCAAGCTCAAACCCATGTGTTTCTAAGCGAATAGGTTCAAATGAGCTTAATTAGGTAATTTCAGCAACTTCTTATAGTCTTCTTAAGCTCATTTGATGCCTTTGATCTTGATCTTGATCTTGATCTTGATCTTGATTCTCAACATTATCCATCCATAGATTTGGTCGCTTTTTACTTTATTAATTAGTCGATTTGAGGTGGCTTTTCTAGGATATTATCTCCTACTTCAGCTATGTCT
Organism: Dysphania ambrosioides; assembly: GCA_026401315.1. Classification (NCBI taxonomy): domain Eukaryota; kingdom Viridiplantae; phylum Streptophyta; class Magnoliopsida; order Caryophyllales; family Amaranthaceae; genus Dysphania; species Dysphania ambrosioides. Next base: position 7,063,558 of record CM048659.1, on the reverse strand, counting down.
CCCCATCGAATTAGTTTACTTGACGAATCTCTAGCTTTGTCATTTATTGATATTTCCCTTAAAGTATGATATTTGTTAGTATTTCCATTTAGTTTCATATATAAATCTGGGAACTAGTCTGTAAAAGAGAAAAATAGATATTGAATGTAATCCTTCACAAACATATGATACTTGAATGAAATCATGACTGTAAAAATACAACAAACTGATAAAGAAGTTTCATGGAGCAAAGAGACGTACGAAGTATTCACTTTCTCAGTATTTCTTAAAGACCCAAACACTTTGTTAGTATAGATGTATTTGTTTTGTTTTTCAAAATAGTGTCAAGTTCCCAATACACTTTGTTAGCATATATAATGTAGTAGATTATTATGATCGACCATGCATGGAGGATGGGATTATATGGCCGGCATCAATCGAAAGATTGATGTGGTATGGCATTGTATTGTTGTATGATGTTGAATTGTGGGATTGTTGAATTGTGTTGAACATGTTTTATTAGATTAAAAATTGGGAAAATGTTCATTTTACAGAGGAAACTCTGCCGAATTTTTTGGACAACTTATGCGTCAAATTCAATTAATTTATGGATGTCATTTAGGTATTTAGAGACATATACACAGTAGCGTATTGACCCTGGTTGTACAATCATCTAGGATGTTAGTTTGATGTTTGACTGAGGTTTATACTAGCATGCTAGTGCTCTTATTATTTTTCTTTTATCCTTCAATTCATATACTAAGAATAAGTATTAGAGATTGATTATCTAATTTTATTTTATTATGTTGGCTACATTTAGGCTTTCAACACATCAAGAGAAGAGCCTTTCACCATTGACGAAATCAAAAAAATAAGAGACAAGTTTACACGATTCCTTTCCAATAACTGCATTTAGTAGTTAGATTTTTGTATACAATCAATGCCTATTTATATTTGTCATATATACATTGTAGAAATCTCTGTATATTCGTAATTATTATATGTATTGAAAGCCTTTGAGCTTGCATTATTCTAATATTTGCATATGCAATGAAACCGAATCATATTAGCATTTCAGGTTGCACTAGCTGTTTTAAGAGCCAATATAAGCATTTTGTGGAAAAAAAATTCAGACTTTATGCTCCGGTCCACTGAAAACCGGAGCATAAAGTCCATAATTTTTCAAAAAAATTCAGACTTTATGCTCCGGTCCACTGAAAACCGGAGCATAAAATACCCATTATATGCTCCGGTTTTTAGTGGACCGGAGCATAAAGTCCATAATATGCTCCGGTTTGAACAGGAGCATAAAGTCTTTTTGAATATGCTCTGGTTACATCTACTTCGGGTCTAAACCGGAGCATAAAGCCTCCAAAAAACCGGAGCATATAAGGTTTTTTCCACTAATGTCTACCTATAGTGATCCATGACTCGCTTTATTTTAGATATATTGTTGACCATACCCGTTATTAATAACTAGAGAAGTAATAACATCTATAACCTGGTTTTATACGAGTCTTAAGCCTTGATCATCCAATCATTGACTAGACCGAATACTTGTTTGATATCAAAAGACAACCTAATGTAATTTGTATTCAATCCGAATTTGATTGAAATAAGTTAACTAATTAAAATTAGACTTAAGACTTAGTTCATTTACAATACTAAAAAATGAAGAACTGAATCAATATTACTAGTTTAGTGCAACTATGTTAATATGATATATTTCAATTCTTATATACTATATATCATGTTAATACTTCTTACTCGAATTATACAATAAAATCAAATCATCCATATAATTAAATTTCCTGACATGGACCATATCATAGCAGCATGAGAGCTGATAGCTCCAACAGGAATATAGAAAGACAAGATTAATTACAAGAACATGGCTGTTTAGATTATCAAGTTCAATGCTCGAAAATTTTAGACTATTCAAATAATTTAGCTACTTCTATGATTCTATCACATGAAAAATAAAATATGGAGCATTTGCAAAAGTGTGAATTGTATTAGCATTTGGCAACATAAATGTGAATTGTATTGGAAAATAGTGGTAAACAACGCAGTTCTAGTTTTATCATGGTGATAAAAATAGAAATTTTAAGGGTTTGGTCTCCAAACTAAATAAAATATTGAGGTGTGTTCAATTCATCTAATTTGCACTGTTTTAATGGATTTGTAATTGAATTTGTGATAATTTATTACTTAGTAATTCACATTAGAACTTACCTAACTTATTTTACTTGTATTTTACTTGTATGTGAAATGAATTGGCAAACTTATTACTTCTAAATGATGTATTCGGCAAATAGAACGTGCATGCATTTGATAACAGCATTACAATTATAATTTAAAACATAATGTTACTTAGTTATAATTGGAATTTTAAAATTTTAATTTAATATGAAAAATTATAAGTTATAACTATGTATTAATTATAGCTTTAACTCTAAAATATTTTGCTTGAAAATTGTGGGAACATTTTTCTTGGGATGTAATTTCCTTTAAAAAGTTTAATTTATTCGTCAAGATAGTCATATGACTCAAATTTGGCCAATTTCAAGATATATTATTTCACTTGATATTAATTTCACCTAACTTTGATTTAATATTTTGTATGTTTTGTTACTTGTGTATGTGATATAATTTCCTCTGCAATTTAATATTTTTCTTAATAGCTATACGACCCAGATATGATATGAACCCGAAGTGGTTGATTAAATGTCTTAAATATTGATTCAAATGCGATAGTATCTAATTTGATAATTATTTGACTTGATAAAACCAGATCCAAATAAGACTTGTGCCCGAAATTACCCACCATAAACCTAACTCAAACCATTTTAGTTCAACCAGAACCCAAAATTAAACCGGACTCGAATTGGCCAAATCAACCCCGACCCGTGAAGGCAAATTGAATTACTTGACAGCTATTTTAGTATTTCTAAACCCAACTGAAGGCAAATTGAATTACTTGACCACACTTGACGATAAATTATGGCAGCGATTACATCTTTAAAGTAAGAAATGATGATCAAACCAATGGCGGGGGTGATTATGTGATTGCAATTTGCGATAATCAAGGGCTTAATTACTAAACTGATTCAAAACTTACTATTAATCACAAAGATTAGATGAAATACCTTCCATTATTAACAAACAAACAATTTTATAATTTGAGACTTGTTCGATAAAATTAAGCAACAAAGAATTACAAATTCACAAGAAAAAAGCGAAATTCAAGGACTCACCTATTGAGGACGAGGAGACTCGTAAGCAAGAAAGGTGTTTGACTTTGAGACGAAAGGAGAAGGGGGATTGTGGGAGTGATGGTGAGATTGTGAGAGGTGGCAATGGTAGGGAATTAGGGTTGTGGAAGAGACGTACGACAAAGTGGCGGATAGAAGGAAAATGGCCTAAGCCAAATGGGCTATCGCAGTACTACCTTATAGCAATAAAGTCTTAGTGCCTTTTAAAAGTTGAAGCCTTTGAATTAAATTCGGGCTAGGCGGGCCAAGTTGCGGGCTATGCATCACTATCCAAATTCATCCCAATAATTTTTGAGTCAAAGTCAATGTGCCCAAATCCTAATTTTTGGCTGGTTTTTTAATGCTAAAATCCGGACATTTTTCGGATTGGGCTAGCGAGGCGGGCTATTGTTGATCAGGTCCATTATGCTCTTAAGATGTAGGACAATACTATGACCATAAACTTTTGAGTATAAATCGACAAGCTAATTAAAGGACATAAATTTCTCAATTTTAAATTTTAGCCTTATAAGAGTATTCATTTTTATATAAAATAAGAAAATGCATAGCGTAATACAAGTACATATAACTAATAGTACTAATTAAGGTAACCAATAGTAATATAACGACAACTGGGACACTAGATTATTAGTATGTAATTGCTAAAGTTTTAGTTAATAAGGGGATATTTGGAAGATTGGAGAGATAATTGTGCCAAGCGAATGTCAAATGTTAAAATTATTTTAGGATGGAGGGTGACATACATAATACAGATGAATTACAAAGTAAGATGGAATAAAAATGCACTCGCACTTGCTCTTGAATGTGTCGAAAATCTTTGAAATCAAAATTTTCTCACTTGTTAGATGGTGAAAATTTTTGTGTTCTATAGAGATATCGTACAATCTTATGTGTCTTCTGATTTAATGATTAGAGTTGAACTCACTATCTAGTTTGGTTGCTTGTCTTGTTTAATCAACTATAGTTAACTTTTTAAAAGATTTCCAGCCCCCTGGCTGATTATCCCATTTCTCTTTATTTAAAATTAGTAGACAGAATAATCTCGATAAAAAATACGAGGCTTTTTTAATATCTGATATACACTAGTAAGGAAATAGCCTTTTGCGGCGCTAATTTTTGGCCTATTGCGGCGCTTTTTAGCGCCGCTATACCCTTTACCGACACTCTCAAAAGCGCTGGCTTTTTCTATACCTCTAACCCCTATTACGGCGCTTTCAAAGCGTCAAAATCGTCGTAAGGTTAACGGAGGCGCTTTTGAGTGCATTTTGGAGCACTTCAATAGCATCGCAAACTCAATAGCATCGAGTGCCTATTGGGGCACTTAAATAACATCGCAAACTTTAATTAAAAGCGCCGTAAGAGTTTTTAAGTTTTATTGAATGCCATACATTTATGCCCTTTTAGTGACTAATTTTTCTTATATTATACCTTTAATTTTTTCACAATAACTTATAAAAACTCAAGAACCATAAGTCATTAATAAGAATAACGAATTATAAAAATAAAGTTTCATTAATGATAATCAAATACGAATGACAGTAAGATCTCAAAATACAAAATGATGTCCTAATGACTACTCAAAATATTCTAAATAATTCAAAGTACATTTAATTATGAAATGGATGAGTAATTAACATATACTCTATATGAAAATAGAATATCTCCATTTATCATTTCAAGTCTGCCTTTTAGTTTCGTACATGCTTCAAAATATAATCTGCATATAAAAAAGAGAAAAATTAATTTGAGGGAGGTACGTAATAGTCATTTACATACAATCAATAATAAAAACGAAATCTAAAAAGCAAAAGAAAATTGATAGTTAAAGTTTCATCACACATGAATATTTCTTGATGTATCTACTCTAAAGTCACAAAGCTTTAGAATAGGTTGATAAGGTTCATATTTGCTATACAACGCAACACTTAACTAGCATGAAGCTATTGGTGAAGCAAATCAATGCTAAGCATGCATCCATTATCTCAATTTGCCATTATATCATACTTTCAATTATTACAATCTAAATAATTGTACTCCCAAAATATAAATAATGAAGGATGGCACAATGAGTGAAATCATCTTACATTAAAAGCTTAAATGGAAATTCCATAGCTAATCTGTTGATTGATTCAAAGGAGGATCATGGGCTGAAGCATTATGAGCCTACACCAAACAGGGGGGATATTAGCATTAGCAAATAAATCATAATAAATTTTCAATGATGAAACTGTGGGGCTCACATGTTGCTTGAACCAATCATGAAATGTTTCATGCTGAGTATGCTCAATGTCTTTCAAAGATAACCGTCTTGGACGATTACGTCTCTTTTGTTCAGTAGCATGCTCTCTTGATAAATAAAGACATTTTGATTAGAATTTATTAAAAGGATAGTAAATAGAATGTTGATTAAATTCAATAGAAATATGCTTACTTTAGATATTCGGCAACCTCCGGACAATTAAATAACACATAACGATGTGCTTGTATCTTGCTCATTTGGGTTATAGTGTGTGTACTACGCTTCCCAAGAGACTTCCCCACTTGTGAAAACAATGAAAACTCTTTAGATGCTTGAAAAGAGCCCTCATTTGTAGCAACATCATCAGCAATGCCCAAAATTTGACTTAAATTTGAGTTGAAACTCCGAAGGTAACATGAACAAAAATTAGCAAATTCAAGAGTCGAGATTGCTTCAGCAATGGAAGCCTCTGGGTTAGCCTTATTTCGCACATGAGACTTTAAGGAGCCAAGATATCTTTCTATAAAATACATCCACTTAAACATTATTGGACCAGCAAGCTTTGTTTGGGTTGCTAGATGAATCACCAAATGTACCATCACGGTGAAAAAGCTAGGTGGAAATATCATTTCCAAGTGGCACATGATCATAGGTATTTCTTTCTCTAGACGTTTAAGGTCATCAACTCGCACATTCTTTGCACACACCTCTCTGAAATAGCTACATAAATCAGATATAACTCCTATCACATCTTTAGAGAGTAGCCCTCGTAATACAATGGGGAGAAGCTGTTGCATTAAAATATGGCAGTCATGGCTCTTAAGTCCAATCAACTTCATCTGTTGAATGTTGACACAACGTGTGATATTCCCGGCATAACCATTTGGTACTTTGATTCCATGAAGCGTTCTATAGAAAACTTGCTTCTCATTTCTAGACATTGTGTACGGTGCAGGTGGTAGGTACCATTTACCCGTTGTTTTCTTCACTGGGTGAAGTTCCTTCCTTATTCCCATAATTTCCAAATCCTGACGAGCTTTCAAATTATCTTTGGATTTTCCCTCTATATTTAGCAAAGTACCTATCACATTATCACACACATTTTTTTCTATGTGCATAACATCTAAGTTGTGTCTAATTAAGTGAGACTCCCAATAAGGCAATGACCAAAAAGGGCTCTTTTTCTTCCAGGTATCCGATCCATTAAATTCTTCCTTTTCCTCTATTTACTGCAACTCATCTATCCCCATGAACTTCTTGGGTGCTTCCCTAAATTCTTCTTCTCCGTTAAAAGCTTCTTTCATACAACGAAATGGATGGTCGAAATCTAATCAAGGACGATGTCCGCAAAAACAATACTTATGGCCAAAGTCTAGCCATTTGGAATCTGTTTCAATGTTGCAAACCGGACATTTATATTCTCCATAGAAATTTCAACCCGAGAGCATTCCATAAGCTAGAAAGTCACTAATTTTCCATAATAACCCATCATGCATATTAAAAGTTTCATCCTTAAAAGCATCATAAGTCTCACATCCAACATTCAAAAGCTCAAGCAATTCTTCAACCAAGGGCTGCATATATACATCGATCATGTTCCCGAGGCTAGTTGGTCCAGGAATAAGTGTTGAAAGGATAAGAGATGATTTAATCAAATATAACCACGGCGGTAAGTTATACAGCACCAAAACTATAGGCCAACAACTATAAGTGGAGCTCATCATCCCTAATGGATTAAAACCATCACTAGCAAGTCCTAGTCTAACATTACGACTCTCTTTACCAAATTCAATATACCTAGCATCAATGTTCTTCCAGGCTTCAGAATCAGCTGGATGAGATAATAACTCCTTATCCTCTATACGTTCATCTTCATGCCACCTCATCAAGGATGCCATATGTTTAGAGATAAATAGTCTCTTTAGTCTAGGCTTTAGAGGAAAGTATCTTAATACTTTTGCAGGAATTCCTTTATTCTTTATCCATCCCGTTGAAGTTGTTTGCTCACTCACTCTTTTCCACCTTGATGCACCATAAATAGTGCATGTTTCATCTTTAGCTTTATCTTTCCAATAAAGTTGACAATGATTTGGGCATGAGTGAATTTTAACATAACCAAGGTCTAACTTCTTGGTGACCTTTTTAGCCTCTGTAAATGACTTAGGTAAATTTGCACTACTTGAAATTGCAAGTTGCAAAGTCCCTAAGAGGTCATCAAAAGACTTATTAGTCCAGTGAATAAAAGTACCAAAAAAGACAATTTGGTCAATTCACAACCTGGCCATAATTTTTTGTCAGCGTCATCGAGGAGCTTATAAAAGTCTTGAGCTTCTTTGTTCAAGCCCTGAGCACCTTGATCCATGTTTTCATCTAAATTAGGATAATAACCTCTATAACCATATGTGTCATGCACCAATTGATGTATATCTGTATATGTTAACATTTCATCTTCTATAATAGGTTCCGAAGGACTAGGAATTTGATCGACACTTTCCCCATGAAAAATCCAAATAGTATAATTACGCATCATTCCAAATTGAAGAAAGTGGTAATTTACATCATCTAGACTCAAAAGTTTGTTATTAACACACTTCACACAAGGACATCTAAGTTTTCCATCAGATGTTAAAGTCTTCATAGCATAACTGAGGAATCCATTTACGCCTAATCGGTACTGCATAGCTTTTATCGGCAAAGATAAACTTTCTTTGATTATACTCAACTCCATAATCAACTAAAATGGAAAAATAAAATTAATTATCAAATTTATATTTCTAGAATATGAATATATAAAAGTATATAAAATAAAAGAATCATGTTGAATGAATTTGAACACGAATCATGATTAACCAAAAAACCCTTAATTTTCCTAAACCTAATCCCTCACATTTCCTTCCTATAACCCTAACTTCTTTATAAATCCTAGTGTGTTTCATTAGATTAGATTTACATGTTATATGTTAGGTTCATGGAAATGACCCTTAAAAATCAAATTTCGTGGATTATAGGGTGTTAGAGGCCTTTTTGGAGAAAATTAGTTGAAAAATCACCCAAAGCAAGATTTGTCCCTATAGATCTCTCAAAAATACACAAGTTAGTCATATTATAAGCCTCATTCGGAGTCCTGTAGCCAATTTTATGACTTCTTAAAGTTTTTTTTTCAATATCTTAAATAATACATCACCAAGGAAGATAAAGGGTAACATATTTGTGTAGTACCTCTAAAAATAGGGGGTTTCAAAAAAAAATTACACTATTCGGACTACCGGGCTAAGAGATATGCCTCTCCGAACTTTCCGAAATCTCGGAATAGCACCCGAAATATATGAAGAATGAATTAGTTATTTATTTTGAGTGTAAAATATTGTAGATCGCGATTTTGCGTGCCAAAACAAGTGGTCATAATAGAATTTTGGATTTATGTGCTTCACGGTTGATCATTTCTTAGCTCCTACTAGTTTCTACTGATGCACTGTCCGTTTTATGGATTCTATTTGTTATGTTAATTTATTATTTAATTGCTTACCATTTGTACATATGTAATAGTCAGCTAACATGGTAATAATGTTATTCACTCTTCCCTAAGGTCTTGGGTTCAAAGCTCAACCATTGTATTTTTTTGAAAACTAAACACAATGTAGAAAGCACTACAACATCTGCCAGATTACCACAATACCATACAAGAGGGTAAACTTTACTTAACTAGTGAAACTTCTACATTGAACACAAGAGATAAATCAAAAGAAAACCCAAAATGATATACTTTCACAACTTTTAATTTATATTACTCATTGATGTTGTTATCCTCTGTCCAATATCTTCTCACGTTTTTATACCAACCAACAGATTCACATGACATATTCATATGACAGATTCATACAGAAAAATTCATATGGCAGAGTCATACAGACAGATTCATAGGATAGGGCATATCCATTTATGCCTAATCTGATTTAACTTATGGGATGTGTAGGACAGATTCATACAGACAGATTCATAGGATAAGACAGATGCATAGGACAGATCTATTTACTCCTAATCTGATTTAACTTATGGGATGTGTTGGACAGATCCCCCTAGAGACTTTAATCAGATTTCAGAAAAAAAAAACAGTCAAAAGAAGGAGGGATCAAACTAAGAAATCTGAAACTAAGAAATCTGAAAAGAGAAATATTATTTACAGGAATCAAACTAACAAACTAAGATTAATGGGAGATATTTCACTAAAGTCCAATAACCTAACTAATGATTAAGAATCAACACAGACCAATGACCCGACTAATGCTTAAGAATCAACACAGAACAACGACCTGGAATCTGATTCAGTTATGTTCATTTAGTTATCATTCAGTTATGTTCATTCAATTATCATTTAGTTATGTTCATTCAGTTATCATTCAGTTATGTTCATTCAGTTATGCTCATTCAATTATGCTTATTCCCAGAAGAACAACATATGCTCATTCCCAGAAGAAAAACATATGCTCATTCCCAGAAGAACAACATATGCTCATTCCCAAAAGAACAACATATGCTCATTCCCAGAAGAACAACATATGCTCATTCCCAGAAGAACAACATATGCTCATTCCCAGAAGAACAACATATGCTCATTCCTAGAAGAATAACAATTATGCTCATTCAACCAAAAAAACAACAATTATGCTCAATTATGCTCATTCAACCAGAAGACCAACAGTTATGCTCATTCAAAAGACCAGCAGTTATCCTCTGTTCATTCAATTATGCTCATTCAACCAGAAGAATCAACTATACTCTACATTAATGCTAAAAATGCTCCATTCATCAGCAATGGCCATTGGATTCATAAGACAGCTTCAATGACCACTGATATTTCAAGTCAAACAATCCATGAAAATTAATCTGACCTCAAAATCTATCTTCCCTAAAAAAGAACCTTCTTAATGTCTCAATTATCTCAAATTTCATTTATTAAAACTAAAATCTAAAATTTGATAATTGATACCATCCTATATATTAAAAGGGCCTATCCATTAAAAGAAGCTTACAAACCAAGTATTAAGCACTACATACACCAACTTCCATATTGTATAATACTAGCAAACTAACTAAAAAATGAAATACATAGAAATAATAGCAAATTGAATTCTGATAATAGCGATTGGGGAATAGGGGAATTGGGGATTGGGGATGGATTGATAAGAAATTGAATTCATGATCAAACAAAGGTTACATTACCTGAAAATTGCTGTGGAGATCAACTGCTGTAGCCAATTTCAATTGATGTGGAGATCAACTGCTGTGGAGATCAACGTGATGAAGATAGAACATGAAGAGTTGGGTTTTTGTGAGGAGGTGAGCAACGTGAGGAGTTAGGTATTTGTTAGGAGTTGAGCAATGTGAGGAGGTGAGGATGTGAGAGACGTGAGTGAGGACATGAGAGTAGTAGGAAGTTTTGAAAATTGTGGGAACTAAATTTTTTTAGGGCAATTGTGTATTGTATTGCGATGCAATTATGCGACACTTTTGTAAGTGCCTCAAACTTAATTAAATTTATCATTTATCAACACTTTTATTGATTATTGATGAGTGCCTCAATAAAAGAGTCGTAAAAGGTCATTTTCCTACTAGTGATAAAATTATATGATCATGATACTGAGATATTAAATATAGGTATTATTATACTAGATATAACATATTATTATTATATCAGGTATTGATATTGTTATATTAGATATAGACATAAATAAGATAAAATACAGAAAAATATATATTATGTATAGACATTATGATATCAGGTTTTGAAATGGAATTACGAAAATGCTCCATAATATATTCATATCAGGTATAAATTAGGAATTTCTCTAAAATTACAATTCTCCGTTTCATTGTGCATGTTTGCTTAGGATTGAACAAATTTCTGATTCATATTTTTTTGTCTGAGCAACTCTTGAATGTGGTGAACTCTCTTACCTATTTTATTTTATTTAACTTTCATTTTTATTTACTTTTTTGTTGCATTAAAATACGAGCATCCCTTACACTTAAGTCTAATTTATTTATGGAGTACTCCGTATTTTGTTGCACTATATGAAACTACATGGTGGAATAGTCTTGCTATTGGACTCTTTGTGTGATGCTTTAGCTTGTCGACTGGTTAGCACACAGTATGTCTATTGGTGTAATTATGCCTCTAATTATAATTTGTACCAATCAGGCATGTGAATGTTAATGTTAAATTGTAACTTATTATCTACTTATTAAAGGGCAACGATTATGTGAACTACCATTTGTTGTAATATCGTGATCCTCATTCAATATATTACATTTATTATTATTATTATTATTATTATTATTTCCCTCATTACAAGATCTACTTTATTTAATGTTATTATTTCTTGATTTTTGTTTTTTTGGATTGTGATAGACTGAAAACTCCACATCTATATTTCCTATATAGGAAATGTAAGATGTGTAACTTTTGTTTTTAATCCAAAAGTCAAAGTCCTTTACGTTGCACTTTAAGGTATAGCCGACGTAAATATAGTAAAAAGAAAAAATTATCATTTGCATCGCACCTTATCAAATAGCCGACACAAGTGACTTAATTTTTTTCTCACTAATTTAGAGTAATTTGCATTGTACTTTCCCTAATAGAGGCTCTATATTTGTGTCGCATCTACAACCAATGCAAATGATTCTACTCTCATTTGTATCCTCCACAACTGTGTGGCATTACAACCGACACAAATGAGGCTTAAAGTGCGAAATAAATAAGCATTTTTTTAAACTAGTCTCGCTAGAAAATGCAACAAGAGAGATCATTTCCAATATAAATTCATTTAATTTTCTTTTTGGTTATTCACTTAAATTTTCAATATAAGGCAACCTTTTATAAGAGGCTCAAATGGAGAGAATATGTTGTCAAAGTTATAACTGCCATAGGATGATTGAGTTATTAAACTATTACACCTCCAATAGGGGATCAAATGTAAAAGTTTTACTTAAGAAAAACACAAAAACAAAAATTAGGATAAATAAAATATATATGTGAAAAGTTAGGGTTTTAAAGGAGTCTAAATGATATATTTACATATTGAAAGTCACCTCTAATTCTGATGAACTATCTCAAAAGCCTTTATTATTCCTTTTTTTTTATTCATATTTTGTTTAATCTTTAATCTCTACAAAAAAAATATATCAGAGGTGACCAAGTTATTTCGGTGCAAATTTTTAGTTTTTTAGTTTTTTAAATTTTTATTTCAGCCATTTTTCTAAATGAGTAGTTTTCATTATTATTATTGTTTTATTATTTTCAATTGTTTAATGATAATATTATTTCAAAAATATTAAGATTTGAATATATCATAAATACTATCTTTTTTTTCAAAATATTAAGAAGGCATAGGCTATTGGTCTTTTTTAAATTTGTCAAAAATATTTCTACTCTTTTTTTTTAGATGTTTGTTTTGTATTAAGTTTCAATAATTGACCATAATCTAAGCATTCTGCATTTATTAGTTATTACTATGTACTCTATAAAAATATTAATAACATCAATTAACATGTGATTTGATCATGAACTAGTGATCGAATTGGATCACTACTTTTTGTTACCTTCGCATAAGTTTTTTAAACAAAATATTTATTTTTTGACTAACACTAATAAAATGTATGAACTCGACGTTGTTACTAGAATATCATATATTAGTATATAGTGTAATGTAGATTCGACATGTATTTTGTTAGACAAGCTACTTTAACTCTACTTTTAATTTTCTTGAAGATCTCTACATTAATAATAGGTTAAGTTTGACTTAAATCATGTGTTAACATATAAATTATACGGATTTCACTATGATGATAATGCAAAAATCACTGACAGTTAAGACAGTAAAACACATGGCTTCTCTTTGCTTGGTAGTGCATGTTAATGGATAATTTAATGATTTATTACGTGATGTGCCATATTACACATGGGGATTGACATGTAGCATATATACCTACCACATATACATAGTTTAATCTACTAAATATTTCTAAATTTGGACCGTAGTTCATAGTAATGAATGACTAACAATAAAGAAATTTCAATTAATAAAGAGTAATAACAGACATGGAACTATAAAATTTAATGCTTAGCATAGCCAACCCATCATTTAAAGTAGAATAGTACTCCCTTCGTCCCATTTTATTTGCTACATTTGACTATTTACGGTCTCCAAGACACAACTTAAAACATTTTTTTCTTAAAATTTATAAGACAAAAAATAATGAAAACTTAATATTGTAAAAATTTACATCGAGATGCATCCAACAAGATCCCACTTGAATATATTATTTGTTATAATATAATTAGAATTTATAGTCAAGTTTTTAAACTTTGACTCCTAAAATAGAAATGTAGCAACTAATATGGGACGGAAGGAGTAAATGTTACGAACAAGTAGTTCAGTGGACGTGCATCAGATACCTCTAAATTCCAATAGAGATTCAATTGGGATCACCGTTGGACCAAAAAAAAAGACTAACAAAAACTTTTGACCATCAACATTTGTGACGCTCTAATACTAACATTTTTTTAAAAAAAAAATACCATAATTAATAGTTTTGATTAAAAGTTAACTTTCTTAAAAAGAAAAGTTATATTATGTAAAAAAAAAAGTTTGAAATATGCATGAATAACTCTCAAATCATATTAACCAATAGTTACGCTTTATACAACCTTCTTTTTTGTAATTTGCTTATACAACACTCTTTAATAGTATCATCATTGAAAAGTTGGGATTCAAGATGAGTTTAAAAAATATCATAATGATCGGGTCTCAAATATAATTAAGGCTCACCAACCCCCCAGTTTTGATAGTTGATATTGATGTTGCATGCATTATAAGATTCCAAAATAAAAATTTGAAATTTCCAAGATATATAGAAGATATAGATAGACTATAATGCATGTAACTCAGTCATGGTCAAAGCTTTAGGGATATTATTTAGTTTTCTTCTACGTATCTTTTGCTTTGAAATGCAAATTTCAGATAATACAACTTAAGGAAAAAAAAAATCAGAATACAGTAAGTTGTTTTTCTAGGTAATTTAAATTAGGATTGTTCTTAGACTGCAGGGTCACAAATAATGCTGAGGCAATTTCGGAGAAATTCGTAATTTATACATGATATAAATATATCAAAGGAGATTTTCTTTTATTTATATATCTGGGATCATAATACCTATACCTGAAAATATTTTTTTGTAATTCTATGTCTGATATAATAATAACTATATGTGATATATATAATAATAGTTATATCTGATATAATAATACTTATATATGAGTTATCAATATCCTGATATATATTATATAAGATATGAATTAGAAAAAACTCCCTAAAAAGTGTGATTTTCATGCATGTGTGACATGTTTTGACGCATACATTTGATCAATTTACTAAACTCATCCCTTTCTTTCAAGGTGAAGAAAGCTCCCATATATATGAGAATTGCTAAATTCAGGAGCTGAGAATGTAAGTAGAAGAACAAATTAAAGCACGCAACTGATGGTTTATGCAAATCTAGCTAAATTTTTGATAGTTGACTTTTGAATTATTTTATATACATACGAGTCCCCTTTCTCCATTAAAGCTTAATCACGCGACTCTATGTAAAATATGAATATCCATTTTTCACTTCGTATTACATTCACAGTACACATTATTCATGACAATTATCTATTCTATACATTTATAATTATGTATATACTAAAACTATATATAAGAATGCATGAAAACCGAACAAAATTCACAATGCAAGCTTATTCACATATTTCTCTCCTAAGAGATGAGTAAAACTGTGAGCAAAGCCAAGAAAAATAATCCCAAGTTAGCCTCTTTATTCAAGGCTTGGATGAGGAAGAGGAAGTTTCAAAACCTGGCAAATCAAGGGGACTCCAACTCCCGTTATTGAATAAGTTTGAAAATTGTGTATCTGACTCCAAATCCTGTAGCCTTATTGGCACCTCCAAATCATTACCATCATGTTGATTATGATGATGATGCTGTTGATGGTGATGATCATTCAAGTTAGAGGCTTCCCAAGGCACTGATTGATGATGATCTTGTAACAATAGTGAGTCTCCGGGCAAGGGTGGCAGCCCTAATCCATCATGCATATCACCATGGTCATCATGCTGATGATGAACTGGTCTACTAAAATCTGTGACAAACAATACTTGATTTTGATGATTAATGCTATCATGATGATTATTCATCATCAACTCAGGCATAATGGGGAGGGGTTGGGAGAAAGTGGGAAGCTCTTGTTGCACTTGTAACGCTACTTGTGAGGTAGGAGCAATAGTAGTAGCATCTGGTATGCTTGACAACTCAACTAATGGTGGATTATTGTAGCCACCACTAGGGAGTAAATCATTACTATTTTCAGGTTTCTGTGTCAAGAAGTTGGCGTAGACAACCGCGAGGTCGATTGCAGGAGCCTCGCACGAATTCATTGGCGAGGTGGTAGAATCAGCCATGCTGTTGTTCAAGTTTTCGTAGGAACTATGCCCACCAAGTTGACCTTGATGATGATGATGATGGTGGTTATGGCTACCAAACATGGTGCTACTCCTAGAAGTTATCCCATGATGGTTTGAGGATGGAGTTAGTCTTAGGTTCGAAGACCGAGACCTCCGGCTTTTCCGGCAACCACCACCGACGGGAACGTTTCGGAGAGACCCACCTTTGGTCCAGTACCTTCTACAACCTTTGCAAAAGTACCTAGGCTGTGTAAGGCTGTAATTGTTGTAGTAGCAAAACTTAGTGTTGGATGAGCCACACCTAGGACATGTAGGTGCCATCTCCCTCCATCCTCTTTCCATTACCACGTCACTATCTACAACATTTGCTAGAATATAGCTAGGAAAAACCATTTATATTTGCAACGTACCAAAAAGTACAAGAAAAATACTCCTTATATATGTTGTATGTGATGGTGCGTATGGCATAGCTGAGTGGTAACTTGCAGGAGTGCTATATGGGAAGAAGTAAAACAAATTTTGTGATGCACATGATTTTGTGTATTGGGCTGGCCATTAGAAGGACGACCTCTAACAGCTCCCATAGAATAATACGGCGTGTCTGCGTTTGATACACGTGGCATTATCTGATTGGTGAAGATGAGGGTAACGTGGGATGCAATTGCCTTGAGAGGGGAGAGGGGCTAATCAGGTTTTCCTTGGGAGAGCAGACAACTTTGGGGGGTTCAAATTTTACAGAGGATTATTGTAATTTTAATTGTTATTATTGAATGTGGTATGTGTAGGTGTGTTTGTGTGTGGTTTAAGGGCTCCAATCCCAAGGAATGTACGTAGGGTGGGGTGCTTAGTTTAAGCTTTGCCATGTGATCAAAGATCTTGAGGGTTCATCAACCATTTGAGTTTGCTAAATGGAGGCGTAGTGGAAGTAACATTGGTACTTGTGGAATTTTTTAGAGGGAAACACAGAAAGGACTCCGCAAATCATTACAAAAGCTAATAGCTCTTTCATAGTGAAACAAATTGAGATGGAGAGTTTGGAAGGACTACTAGTCTTAACTTTGATATAGAAAGTTTGGTAAAAATTCTATACGATGAATCCTGATCATGATTAATACATTGTTTAAAATATAAAATTTCTAATTTATACGTGATATAAATATTTGCCACAAATAAAACATGCAAGGAACCAAAAAGAGGTGAACCATGTATGGCTGATAAGATGACAATTGGAAAAGCAACGATGAAGGATTGTGAAGTCCATAACCTAGATGATAAATAGATGGGCATAGAGAGAGATCACTTCACCATAGAAATAGGTCTTGCAACTAAAAAATGATGCAAAAATTGGAAAACGGAAAATAATATTGGGTTAAGGGTCGGTTGAGAAAACCTTAATTAATACCTGATATAAATTTGACAACTACTATAACCGTAAAATAAAACAAAAGAAAAAAATGCTTTATAGAGATATTAGATATAACTAGCATTATCTCAAATATAGACATTATTATCTTAGATATGGGTGGGATTATCTCAAATATATGTGGCATTATCTCAAGTAGAAATAACCATTTCAAGTATAGAAATAACTATTTCAATTACAAAAATAATCATTTAAGGTTTAGAAATAACCATATCAAGTATAAAAATAACCATCCTTGATTATGGATAGAAATAACCATTTCATGTATAAGAATAATGATCTCAGGTATAGAAATAAAATTACGAAATAACTTAACCCTTTGTATATGCACAATGATTTATACCAGTTACGAATTAGGAAAGTTTTGAAATATTTTCAGTTCCACCCAAAAACCCTTTGTATATCGGAGTGAAATTCTTGTATGGTGCTTTAAAAACTTGATTCCCTCGGCTCTTAACTAGGATTAACTTGTCTTATAAAAAGTAAACATCATGTAGCTATAACCTCGTCTCAAATGCATAAGATAAGTAGTAATTTTTTTTACAAAGAAAGATATTTGAGCTGTTGACCAAAGCATCTGAGCTAAATCGAAATTCAAAATTACCCAGCACAAGCCTAATCTGTGCTGTATACTGTATAGTATAGGAAGCAGAATATAGTGGGTTTTGCAGCATTTAGTAGCAGTGTTACCAAATACACCATATATTGGAAAATACCAACAAAGTGCCCACTTTACTTGTATCTGTTATAATGTAATGTCTTCCTTAAGCCTACTTCAAAACTTCATCTTTAAAACATTAATATGAATAAAACCTTTTTGAAGATATTGAGTGAAATGAGTGGGGAAATTAATGGAAGTTTTCACGTGTGCATAGAGCTTACTTTGTGCTTGTGTTTTGCTCCTAAACAAGGAATGTTTCCATTTTATATATGCACAATTGCATTGCTTAGAATGGGATATCTCGGATCATGGGCTTCTTGGATCATGTGATCCCACTTTCCTACTCATAATTATATTATTTACTTTTCCTTGATAATTTTGTAGTCCACTCTTAAATTGCCCGTCAAACTTCCACGAATCCAATATTATTATTATTATTATTATTATTATTATTATTATTATTATTATTATTATTATTATTATTATTATTATTATTATTATTATTATTATTATTATTATTATTATTATTATTAGCTAGGCTATTGAGTCAAATAAGGGTTTAAGTGTGTGTCAGAAAATTTTACAACCGGGCTTGAGTATACTCTTGAACAAAAAAAATATTTATCTAAAAATAAAATTGCGAAATTGAAAATTTTTCTTCTAGAATAAACTGAAGATTGTTTTTAAAACTCATCTTGGTTTATAATGATGGCTAAAACAGTTGGAGTTCTTGGAAATACTAATGTTTTAATTAAGTCAAAATACAGTTTTATAGTAACTATTTGTTGATCCAACACACAGGTAAAACCAAGCGTTCCTCAATCATTAGACTAATACTAGAGAAGGTAAAGAGGGGTTTCTTTTTTCAAATTTTTTTTTTTCGAAAAGAAAAACTAGGTAAAGAGGTAGATCAAGCAGTTACCGTGTTGGGGAGCACTAGCAGCACAAAGTTCCACGAGAAAACCTTACCTGTTTGAGTATCCAATTGAGGGTTGAACGATCAAAATTGGATGCTCTTAAGTAAGCGTAGTCCAATCCGGAAAGATAAACATTAATTGCTTACGGGGTGTATGCGAGGAAATCTCTTATGAAAATAAGTTATAATAGGCCGGATGCTCTGACAAAAGTTAAAGTTGTAACACACAAGATAATGACAAAAGTAGTTGAATTTAGTGTAATAAATGAGATTCCTAGAATATATATAGACGTACATATATTTATACCTTATTTCTATACTGGTATTGCTGATATATACTTCTTGTATTTGGTCTATAGCTTTGGTCTGGACGTGAGTATGTCCACACATTTGGACTAAGCTTCACTCTTCGTTTCTCTAGACCCATGCCAGCTACGGAAACCTTAATATCAACTGCAACCAAGCTTTTGAAAGAAAAATAGGAATAAGAGATGGGAGTAAAGCATTTGATATACGTATATGACATCCAGTTAACTGGTCCATTAGCCAGTAATTCAATTTTCTAAACTATTGGGAAAAGTGGTTATGTGGATAAAAGCTCTTGCTCAACGGCTACTTGTAGCTCTATATAGTTAATCTATAGAACTTTTATATTATATAATTTAGCAGCTTATCGAGTCCAATAGACATTCAAGCTATTCACCTTACTATATCTGATTATAGCTTGGCCTCTGCATAAACTATGAACCACATAAACACTTGAGTATAAATTTAGTTTATCGACACAAATTCTGATAATTTCGTATTCTATTTGGTCACTAAGTTACAAGAAAATCTTCTTCGCTCACCTGTAGAGATGCTCACAGTAACCATCCATTTGAAGATTACTTCATACAGTTGGAATAATGATCTAGCATTTAAAGTTTTGACTGAGCAACGACGTAACTCATTCTTCCTGCTCAAAAGTTTATCAAGCTCCCCTCGCAAATTCTAAGGAATCATGGTATCGATCAGCCCTCCGTTAAACCAAGTTGCACACGACTTCTCTGTTGAAAAATGCTGTCCGCTTTCCTCTTCACCTTCTCTAGTTATAACTTATATGTCATGGATGTACAGATTACGACTTATAAGCCTGCATAGCCACTGAAATCTAGTTATAAGGAGATTTTAGGGGCATTAATTCATTAATGCTTCTTCTCCCTAAATGGAAACGATGCAGCATGCATGCAGACTAATGACTAGATCTAACAAAACTTCAAGTACGCAAGTAATTTTCCTTGCAGTGAACTGAACTAGCATTATTTCATATGTAATTTGTATAAAATAAAAATCTTATTGTGCTTCATTAACTTGACATATTCTTATACATGCACCAAACTTTTCATCATCAGTCTCTATTATAGATTTGATTAAAAAAAGTCACTATCTACCCCAAATCCATGCCTTTTTAGAACAGTCAGTCCTAATTAAGTGAACATCAATTACAAGCAAACAAATTCTGAAGCAAGACAATTCCAAATGTCTGGCTAATGTATGTCTAACTAGATCTTTGATTGTGGAGCTACTGATACTATAGCATATGGCACGTTAAATTTTAAGACAATTGATAAGTTGATTAAAAACCATATCAAAACAAAGAATGGTGACTTATCACTAGTCAATGGGGTTGGAAGTGTAAAAATATCTTCACAAATTACCTTAAATAACTGTTTATATATTCCCAAATTGTCTCACAAACTGCTCTTAATTAGTAATATGACCAAGGAGATGAGTTGCACTTTACTTATCTATCTTGATTTTTCTGGCATAATGTTATTTAAATGAACACTTACAAGAAGGGGGTGTATTGGAAGTGAGGAAAAATTTTCTTTTTTGTGGAATTAAATAACTGGAATAGAGAAACATAAATAAACAACATGGGTTTTTCATGTGAAAACTTTAGTGCCCATCCGAAAAGAAAACCATATATGATCTTTCTCAGAGATTTTTAACACTCCACTATATGGGCAACACCTAATATGCTATATTAGGATTTCTCCCCCATATATTCCACTCTTAACAGAGAGTTTCCTTCTATATTCTCTCTTCTCTCTACACCCCTTTTGACTTAACTTTAAGTCACTCACTCTTCTCCCTTGAACTTAACTCTAAGTTTAGCAACTCGTTCTCCACCTATTACATAACTCTATACAATAAGCTTTCTCAAAAAATTACAAATAAAATTCTAAGGCACGTAGGATAGGATAAAAATGGAACAAGCTCAGCATAAGAAGTGGTAACTGACACTTAGGATAAAATGGAAGGATAAGAGACGTATATACTCACAATCATGAGTACTTCTCATCCACCACTTTGCATGAAATAAGAAAAGAAAGCAAAGTACAAAGTTAGTTATACATTGGGTATCAACTATTTTGTACTTGGTTAAAATCCTTGAGCTTTGAAAACCGAAATTACCCATGCTTGCATGGAAGTGGTACAATGAGAAAAAGGTGGAAACTTTATACTAAAAATCTTCTTGTTTGATAAAAGCAAAGATTACCCAAACTTTTAGTTTAGAAATTTCAAAGACAAAAACTCCTTTATAAAACATATTTTAATGCAAAGCAAGTTTTGACCTTAGTTGAACAACCTAGTCCTCTCTCACATGCTTAATTTCCCTACAGCACACTCATGCCTTTGTGGAAAATAAGTTGCAGGACCAACTTGGGTGTTGCCTCTGTACTCAAAAAATTTGGATAAAAAAAAAAAAAAGATTAGTAAACAAAACATGTACTAAATTATTATGCTAATGTTTTAAGATTCTTTTATATTGTTCTAAATTATTATACTAATGTTCTAAAATACTGATCTATATTTCTAAGTTATTGCTCTATTATTCTAATGTTTCATATGGTCTTCAAGGCTATAAATAATTTCTCTTTGTTCTAAATGTTTTAATCTTCATTTCTAATGTACTAAACACGTGTTGCAATGTTCTAACCTTCATGTAGGGGTGTTGAGAAAGAAATAATTGTTACTAGACAAAATAGGAAAGCTACTGATATTGCTTTAAACAAGCAAAAGAAAAAGAAAATGAATCCCCTAAACTTCCAATAAAACCTAAAAAAAAGGATGTCCTTATCCAAAGAATTTCACCAAAATAATTCATAACAAATATCTTAATTGACCTCCCTGACCAACACAAAGAAGGCATAAAAATATAGGCTTCGGGGGCTTTCTAGAACTAGATTTAGATAGTCATAAATCTAGCTTATGTGCAGAATTAGTTCATAGCTTTGACAAAAATAGATCTTCTTTTGTACTCTCCCATAGCCAAGAGAGACCAATATTGGTTGATGATCTCCACCTAGTTTTTGGGCTTCCCATTGGAGGGAATCATATTGATGAACAAGAACTTGATCATAATGAAAAAGCAAAGCATTTTAGAGAAGTATGTTTGGCATTACTAATAGTAGTCTTACAAACTCAGCCCTCATTGCTAAAATAGAGGAGCTAAAAGAAAAGGATGTATGTGAGGAGTTCTTATGGAACTTTGTCGTAGTTGCCATCAATTGCTGTGTTAAATCCATAGCAAATCAATCACTCAACATTAAGTTTTTGTTCTACTGCAAATACATAAATCCTTGATTGGTGTGCATTCACCTACAAGCACATGGTCCAATCAATAAGTGATTGGCAAAATGGGTTTGCATTTTTCATAGGTCAACTACCACTTTTACTTGTAAGTCTATTTTACTCAAATTTGTTTAATTATTCGATTTTTATTATTGTTCCGAATATTAATCTAAACGATTGATCTATTGTTCTAAAGATATGTTTAATTGTTCTATAGATTTCTTACTTTGATTGCTTCAAAAGAGGCAATGTTGATCAACCAAGATAATTCCCTTTTATTGGTGTTTGGTAGAAGGATCTGTTTCAATCAAGAATAAAGATTGAACTAACAAGGGGATTTAGAAAAGGGATTTTTCTTGATAGAATGATCAAAGAGGACAATGTTAACCCTAAATCTAGGGTAGTACCTTTAACATCATCTGCTCCTACAGATGTACTTGTAAGTTCAGTTTCTCTATTAAGCTAGAAATTAAGTATATTGTTCTAAGCTTTAAGATGTGAAATACTTTATTTGTTCTAAATATTAGAGCATATGTTCGAAAAGTAAGATGGAAAGTGTTCTGAAACGTCAATATATTGTTCTAAATCCTATATTTGAGTGTATTTGTACACCTTGTTCTAATTTTAGCAATTAATGTTCTAAAATACAAATCCATTGTTCTCAATAATGAATCTATTGTTTTAAGGTAAGGCTTCATGTACTAAGTATTGTTATAAACCATTGAATAGTTTCTATAACCCATTGTTCTAAATTAGTAAAATAATGTTCTAAAAAGGTGTTCAATTGTTCTAAATTATTGTTCTATTAGATTTGTTATGTTATTCCAATTTAGGAAACTTAACCCTATTAGGTTATTATAACCCTTGTTCTAATTTTAAACCCATTGTTCTAAGGATATTAAATCATACTTTAGCAACGTTTGTTCTAAACTACACTTAGAACAATAGGATTGTTCTAAAATGGAAGGGTGATGTTGTATTGTTCTGAATTATTATGTTAATGTTTTAAAATTATTTTCTATTGTTCTAAATTATTATATTAATGTTCTAAAATTCTAATCTATTTTTCTAATTGATCTTTTCTCCATCTGTCTAGGATTTCTTTGACAACTTTGCAAATTTGGCAAAGACTCTTGCTTCCAAAGTCACTTGCAGAGGACAATTTGGTAATGAATAATAATGTTGATTCATGGGCCCACATACTAAACATTTTGAATAGAAGGAGAAACCCTTAATCAAAGAACAAATTTTTCTGCAACTTTGAGAATTGGGTAAATTATTTTTAAAATGTCATAATTTATTCTAAACCTCAATTCTATTCTTTTGTTGTGTTGGTCTAAATGTAGTTCTAAATTTATTTTGTTAATGTTCTAAACTTGTTGTCATAATGTTCTAAATTATTGTTCTATTGTTCTAAGCTATTGTTTGACAGTTCTATACTATTGTTCTAATGTTATAAAATTTTGTATATTACATATCATACTCTGTAGTAATATGTATTCCCTATGTCAACTACTTTTAAAGAAAGATACATTGCCTTAAAATCAAGAATGGAAGATGAAATGAAACACTCTAATGTCACTACCTTTGACAAAATGCATTTGGTAAGTCAATAACTTTATAATTATTGAATTTCTTTTCCATTACAGTATAAACTCTATATACCTTATGATCGGATAATTTTTAGGTGTTCTTCCCCATAGTATCCTTCCAACACTATTATGTATTTTGTTTTAATTTCATTACAAAAAGCATTGAGGTGATTAACAATAGATTCTTGGAGAAGAGAGTCTCGTTTTTATCATACAAGAACTACCTTAAAACAATGGTAACTATACACTAAATCTATTTGATTGTTCTATTGTTCTAACTATACACTACAAGCTTCTGTTCTATTGTTCTAAATTTGCTTTCCAATTGCTCTAAAAATTTGTCCTATTGTTCTTAATATATGTTCTAATATTCTAGTGTTCTAAACTTCTCTTGTATTGTTCTAACCTTTCGTTTCACTATTCCAAACTTTCCTTCCAATGTTCTAACCTTATACTCGTCTTTTTTAAACACACAATCCAAAGCCTTTGTAAGATTTTTAACAGAGAAATAGGTAGGGAATGGTAAACTCATCTCTACTTTCAAAACATCATTGTAAAAAATTAAATAGAGGGACAACAAAAATGCAAATGATTGTGGAGTGTTCAGCTTAAAGCACATGGAAACATATCAAAGCTAAAGTGATTCATATTGGGACATAGGAGTAGAAGCTACTGATGTAAGTTACTAGCTTATTTCATACACTAAGTGCTTTGAATTATTCAGATTTCCTTTCGTGCACATAAATTTCCTTTTGTTCTCTATTTCAATCTGAAATGATTAAGGAATTATGCATTGAATATTTTGGAAGAATCTTGACGAGCAATGAGAATCAAGTGCAAAATGAAGTAATTTCTAAATCAAAGGAGTAAGTAAATGATCAACTAAAGCAGCAAGAGGAATCGTGACTTAGCATGGGGCAAAATAAAGCATAGATTGATTATTTCAATTTAAATGAATTCTATGAAAAATAGTACTAACATTATATTACACTATGCACATTTGAATTAACTTTAGTTTTCAATTGTTTAAATATTAGTGTCCATCATGTTCAAACTATTTATCATGTGAATACTTGTCAACAATATTGTATAATTGTCCTATTATTCCAACCTTCTATATGTTTTAAATTTTGAAACTATTGTTCAAAATTTCTGTTATAATGTTCAAAATTTCTGTTAGAATGTTCTAAACTTCTATTCTAATTTTCTAAACGTCTTTTTTGATATCCAAAACTTCTATTTTAATATTTATACTATTTAAACTATTGTTCTAACCTATTATACTAGTGTTCTAAACTTTTGTTCTATTGTCCAAAATTTCTCTTACTATATTCTAAATTTTAATCGAATGTTCTAAACATATTTCCTAATTTTATAAACTTCTATATTTAGATTCTAAACTATTAAAATTATTGTTCTAAAATATTTTACTATTGTTCTACACTTCTAAACTATTATTCTAAACTTATATTTATATGTTCTAAATGTCTTTTCTTAATAGACACAAATGCATAATTTTCAAACATTAATCCAAACACTTTTATACAATTCAATAGTTGTATCAAAATATTTTATTAGGACAATTTCAAATATCATGGTATCCAAGTTCCCTACACACTCGACATAACCTTTTTTCTATTTTGACAATGCTCAATTGCTTTCTCCTTATCGCCCTTCAATTTTTTGAAGTAAAACCACTGCAACTTTTTTCTCACTATGTACTCTAGTCCCTTTATTTTTTGATATTTTAGGAGGTCTAACCAATATTTCACAAGGAGTGCTAGACCTAGTTAGCAACTCAAGAACTTGGGAATTATTATGCCCAAATGCACTCTCATCTACAAATCTTTTTTTCACTTCCAACCTCACCCTATACTCTTGTAGATACTTAAAAGTCACCCATATCTTCATTATTCACTTTAACCAAACTCACACAACTATGAATCTTGGACCACAAATCATTCAATAAGTGCTTTTTATCGTCACCATTTGAACACCCTTCCATCTCATTATCATCAACATCAAACATTGGTTTTTTCATAGTCATGGTTGTCCACCTATTCAAAACATATTGATTAGGAATTTTATCTAACTTCTTTGCCTTCCAAATCCATATCACATGTCTACATGCATGGAATTCCTTACCTATAAAACAACTTACAAGAACATCTGGTTTCATAATTATTAATATCCATAACAACCTCATAAGTTCTTCCACTGTTACATTCACTAAGTTTTGCAATCTCCAATCCGTTTTCCTTCCTTAACTCATCTACACCACATTCATAACAAGCATTGTGAACTTCTTGAAAATCATGGAAACATTAATGGTATATACCTTAGAACCATGTCTATCAATCTCCATCATTGGAGTCTTACACTCAGGATGCTTGTGTTGAGAATCTTAATCATTTTGTGCTTGAGTTTGTCTTTGTGTATCCATGGTACTTTCAAACCTCATCAAAAACTCTACTAGTGATACATGAGGATTAACAAAGGATAAAAAGAAATTATTCTCACTTTTTTACCTTGATGTAGTTCTCATAATACCACCCATAAAAAAATTTCTAAAATAGGCAGGAATCCACTTTGCTCTCATTTCAAACAATAGACGAAGTCACTCATGATCTTCTAAATGAAACACAACGAGCATCTTGTTCCATTTATCTTAAAATTCCTTTAGTTCAATTTCTAAGTTCCATACACAATCACTTATTGTCTTCAAAAAATCAGTTTCTTGGGTAATACTTCTCCCAATCTTATCAGGCATCTTTTTCATAATATGCCACATACAAAATCTATGCTCACACTTCTCAAACACATTGTTCACCGCAATCTTTATTGCAGGATCTTGATCAGTAATTAAACACGAAAGTTCCTTATGACCCATTACTTTCAAAAACGTTCTAAAAAGCCATTCAAAAGATATTACATCTTCTTTGGCTATAAACTCAGCAGCAAAGGTAACACATCTCTTATGGTGATCAACCCCTATAAAAGGCCCAAAAACCATATTATACCTGATATTGACATTAAAATGGTAGAGTAAATCCACAGAATTGACACTTAGAACAATATAATATATATTTAGAATAATAGAGAAACTATTTAGAACATCATATTGAAAATTTTAGAACAACCGAATTCACTCTTAATTCATCGGCTTAAACTATATACTATACCCTTATAAAAATACTCTTACTATTTATTTGAAACAATAGAAGCTTATAATATTTAGAACAATGAAATACCTGTTAGTTTGATAAGTGGTATAAAATAAAACCATATCACCAAAAAGACTATAATTTTTCCTACATATAGGATCGACCCATAAAGCCCTACATAGGCAATCATCGTCATCAATATGATAATCGAAGAAAAAGGTAAACCAAAACAACTTTTTCCTCTTGAAATTATCCACAAACAATTGCGCATTAGCCCCTTTAATGTACGCCTTCAAATCCCTGTGAATTTTTTTGAAATCACACTAAGAGCCGCCTACTTTCTCATAACTACCAACGTATTCTTTCATCATCCTAAATGTTTTAACGCGTCCAATGTTAACCTATTTACACAATAGAATATAACTTTACAATAATTTACTTTAAAACAACAG
Organism: Dysphania ambrosioides; assembly: GCA_026401315.1. Lineage (NCBI taxonomy): Eukaryota > Viridiplantae > Streptophyta > Magnoliopsida > Caryophyllales > Amaranthaceae > Dysphania > Dysphania ambrosioides. Next base: position 7,035,723 of record CM048659.1, on the reverse strand, counting down.
GATACAACTTACTTTAAAATAATATATTATAATTTTAGAACACTAGAATATACCTTTAGAACATTATAATTGAATTTTAGAATTATTTATTGAATACTTAGGAATAATAGGATACAAACTTCAGAACATTTGCATATATACTATATAAGAATATAATTAACATCAAAATTATTTATAACATCTATTATAACTTCTATTCGATTGTTTTAACTATTTTTCTTGTTCTAAACTTTTGTTCTATTGTTCTAAACAATTCGACGTAATGTTCTAAATTATTGTTCCATTGTTCTAATGTCTTGTTCTAATGTTCTAAATTTTATTCCATTGTTCTAACCTTCTGTTCAAATGTTCTATGGATCTAGTATAATGTTTTAAACTTTTATTTCTAGTGATTTACACTATTAAAACTATTCTTTCATAATTAAAACACAATCACATAAAATTTGAATATTAAATAAACACTAAATTTTCTAATCTTAACAACAACCCATAGAACTAATCTTAACAATAGTATCAAAGTTATTTAATACAATTAATAGTTATCATATTTAGAACAATCTAAGTCATATTTAGGACAATAGAATTATTATTTAGAACGTTAATTATAACTTCTATTCAAATATTTTAAGTATGCGTTATTGTTCTAAACTTTTATGTTATTGTTCTAAACTTTTATGTTATTGTTCTAAACTATTGTTCTCATTGTTCTAAACAAATATTCTATTGTTCTAAAGGCTTGTTCTATAATATTCTAAATTTATTTCATTGTTCTAACCTTCTGCTATAATGTTTCAAACTTTTATTCTAATGATTTACACTATTAAAACTATTATTTCATAACTAAACAATCACATAAAATTCAAATATTAAACAAAGACTAAAACTTCAATCTAAACTTAACAACCCATATAACTAAACTTAACAACATTTAAAAAACTATTTAAAAGAATAAATATTTTTTTAGAACAATGTGTCATATTTAGGACAATACAATTATTATTTAGAACATCAAGTATAACTTTTGTTCAAATGTTTTAAGTCTGTGTTATTGTTCTAAATTTCTTTATTATTGCTCTAAACTATTATTCTCATTATTCTAAACTAATATTCCATTGTTCTAACGCCTTTTCATATGTTCTAAACTATTGTTTCATAAAATTTAAAAATTTCAAAAATTCCATAATCAAAAAATTTCAAACATTCCCAAATTTCGAACAACTAAATTTCAAACTAAAAAATGTCCCCCTCAATTCTAATACAACTAAATTTTCGAATTTTCCCAAAAAAAAGAAGTAACAAGCAACGAAGAGTATGAGGAAGAAAACAATAAGAACTCTAGCAATACAAAAAAAAATCTGAAAGAGGAGAAGAGCACTTGACGGGAAGAAGATAACTCTAAAATTAATGTGCAATAATGAAGAAAACGATGAAAACATAAAGGAAAGCAAAAGACAATGATAGAGAAAGTACCCTAACTTACTAGAGTGAAAAGCAGCTAACATCTTTGGAAAATCTACAACAATAAGAAGATAAGAAGACATTTTGGCCCATCATCTCTTAAATCCAACGCATGACATTTTATGTACATATAGTGACATTTTTTTTAACTCATACTGACCAAGTTATTTTTTTAACTTATAGTGACCTTTTTCATCGTTATAGTAATCCTTTTTTTACGTGAAATCTTATGCGTTAAATCTTACTCTTTTAAGGGCTAAGACCTTTTCTTATTCTTCTAATTTTAACACTCTTCTCATTGGATCCCTCATATATATATATATATATATATATATATATATATATATATATATATATATATATATATATATATATATATATATATATAATATCAAGGGAAAATTTGGTAATTTACACTCGGATAATAATTAGAGATTACCGACAATGTTTGTAATTAGCTCAATATTTTGTATGGAGTGAATGACATTCTCCACACCAAACCAAGTAAAGAAAATAAGACTATGGATCCAGGTGCATAGTGAGCATCGTGTACCCAGGCTAAAACGCACGTATATTACATATAAAACGTAGACAAAGTCACATAAAATGAAATGAATGAACATTCTTTTATTAGGCAATGAACATTGAGATGTGTGATGTTCATTATTCCCCATGTAATTGACTTTGTAATTGGGAAAAACAAAATTATTTTTGCAGTGGGTGTAGAATAGGTCCCAAGGTTCTTTAAAAATCAGATTATTTTGCATTTGGAATAGTTCACGTAATATACACAAACAATGAAATGAACATTATATATTATACTACTGAACATCATATATTATAACAATGAACATGTTATATCAAGCTAGATACATATTTATTAAAATGAACATTGAACATTATGTTCAAAGGCAATGAACATCACCTTCAAAGACAATGAACATCAAGTTCAAAAGCAATGAACATCACGTTCAAAGGCAATGGAATTTACGTTCACATACAATGAACATCATGTTCAAAGGCACTGAACATTACGTTCAAAGGTAAAAAAGATTATTACTGAGTACTGGGGAATGTGTTGCATGGGAAATCGAAATAATCATGTTCAATGCTTCGTAATTTGCACATTAGGAAAAGAAACGCACAAATAACTTTGTAATATTATTTTTATTAAAATAAACATTGAACATTATGTTCAAAATAAACATTACGTTTATAGGCAATGAACATTATGTTCAAAGGTAATGAACATCACATCCAAAGGCAATAGAATTTACATTCACATGCAATGAACATCATGTTTAAAGGCATTAAAAATTACGTTCAAAGGCAATGAACATTCATAGATAACTTTGTAAAATTATTTTTATTAAAATGAACATTGAACATTACGTTCAAAGGCAATGAACATTACGTTCATAGGCAATGAACATTACGTTCAAAGACAATGAACATTATGTTCAAAGGCAATGAACATCACGTCCAAAGGCAATGAAATTTATATTCACATGCAATGAACATCATGTTTAAAGGCATTAAAAATTACATTCAAAGGCAATGAACATTACGTTCCAAGGCACTGAACATACACTTCAAAAGCAAAAATAAAATTATTATTGAGTATTGGGAAATATGTTGCGTGGGAAATCAAAATAGTCATGTTTAGTGCTTCGTAATTTATGCATTGGGAAAAGAAACGCACAGATAACTTTATAATATTATTTTTAAATCTGAATTTTTTTATTAGAAATGTACACGCGCTGTACACATATTTATTAAAATGAACATTGAACATTACATTCAAAGGCAATGAACATCACGTTCAAAGGCAATGGAATTTACGTTCATATGTAATGAACATCATGTTCAAAGGCACTGATCATTATGTTCAAAGGCACTAAACATACAATTCAAAGACAAAAAAAAATTATTACTAAGTATTGGCAAACATGTTGCATGGGAAATCGAAATAGTCATTTTCAGTGATTTGTAGTTTCCGCTATGGGAAAAGAAACACACAAAACACTTTGTAATATTATTTTTATTAAAAAGAATATTAAATATTACATTCAAAGGCAATCAACATTAAGTTCATAGGCAATGAACATCACGTTCAATGCAATGGAATTTACATTCACATCGAATGAACATCATGTTCAGAGGCACTGAACATTACGTTCAAAGGCAATGAACATTACGTTCCAAGACACTGAACATACACTTCAAAGGCACTTAACATACACTTTAAAGGCAAAAACAATTATTATTGACTATTAGGGAACGTGTTGCATTGGAAATCGAAATAGTCATGTTCAGTGCTTCGTAATTTGCGCATTGGGAAGAGAAACGCATAGATAACTTTGTAATATTATTTTTAAATCTGAAGTCTTACATTGGGAATATACACGCACTGTACACATATTTATGAAAATAAACATTGAACATTACGTTCAAAGGCAATGAACATCACGTCCAAAGGCATTGGAATCTATATTCACATGCAATGAGCATCGTGCTCAAAGGCACTGAACATTAAGTTCAAAGGCACTGAACATACACTTCAAAGGCAAAAGAATAAAATTATTATTAAGTACTGGGAAACATGTCGCATAGGAAATCAAAATAGTCATGTTCAATGCTTTGTAATTTGCACATTAGGAAAAGAAACGCATAGATAACTTTGTAATATTATTTTTATTAAAATGAAAATTGAACATTACTTTTAAAGGCAATTAACATTGTTCATAGGCAATAAACATTACATTCAAAGGCAATGGAATTTACATTCACATGCAATGAACATCATGTACAAAGGCACTGAACATTACGTTTAAAGACAACGAACATTACATTCCAAGGCATTGAACATACACTTCAAAGGCAAAAGAAAAAAAATATTACTAAGTACTAGGGAATGTGTCGCATGGAAAATCGAAATAGTCATGTTCAGTGCTATGTAATTTGCGCATTGGGAAAAAAACACGCATATAACTTTATAATATTATTTTTATTTAAATGAATATTGAACATTATGTTCAAAACTAATGAACATTACTTTTAAAGGAAATGGACATCACGTTCAAAGGTAATGAAATTTACGTTCACATGCAATGAACATCATGTTCAAAAGCACTTAAAATTATGTTCAAAGACAATGAATATTACGTTCAAAGGCACTAGACATACACTTCAAAGGCAAACAAAATAAATTTTTTGTAATACGGAACGTGTTGCATGGAAAATCAAAATAGTCATGTTCAGTACTTCGTAGCTTAGTATTATTGTTTAATCTGAACTTTTGCATTGGGAATGTGCACGCACTGTACACATATTTATTAAAATGAACATTGAACATCACGTTAAAAGGCAATGAACATCACGTTAAAAGGCAATGAACATCACGTTAAAAGGCAATGAACATTACGTTCAAAGGCACTGAACGTGAACTTCAAAGACAAAAAAAAAATATTATTACTGAGTAACGGAGAACGTGTTGCATTGGAAAATGAAACGCATAGGTAACTTTGTAATATTGTTTTTATTATAATGAACATTGAAGATTACGTTAAAAGGTATTGAAGATTACGTTCATAGGCAATGAACATTACGTTCCAAGGCAATCAACATCATGTTCAAAGGCAATGAACATACGTTCAAAGACACTGAACATTACGTTTACATTAAATGAACATCATGTTCAAAGGTACTTAACATGGCGTTCAAAGGCAATGAACATACGTTCAAAGACACTGAACATACACGTCAAAGAAAAAAAAAATTGTTATTGAGTATCGAGGAACGTGTTGCATGGGAAATTGAAATAGTCATGTTGCGTAGGAAATCGAATCATAATAATTGCATTTAGTGGGGAAAATTTTTGAAACTGTCAGTGTTCATTATCTTACATTCGGATGTTCATTGTATATGCTAATATGTCAATTGGCTTGTATTTTATGTGTAATGTCTGTGCGTTTTGTGTCGGGTGTACTATGCTAATTCTGTAACCAGGTGTAGGGTCCAATTAACGACCGTGCGACCAAGTAAAAAGAAGCATCACACACGACCCGACATTTGGTTCAATCACACAAGCTATAACTTCACTGAGCAAGAGGAACAGAGAAAACAAGTGCGACAGCAATGGCGAAGTCAACAACCAAGGACGCGCAAGCCTTGTTCCAGTCCCTTCGCTCCGCTTACGCGAACACTCCCACCAATCTCAAGGTCATCCTCCTCCCCTAATCATCTTCCCGCCTCACTACACTTGTCTTAATTTTGCGGCTCCTAACACATATTATTTATTTATTTATTGCAATTGTTGTTGTTCAGATCATCGATCTATACGTCAGCTTTTCCATTTCCACTGCTCTTATTCAGGTAATCCTTTCTTAGATCTGCTCTATTTATTTGCTTCTTTTATGATTCCAATTGAATTTCAATTTGATTTGTTCGATCTAGTTTTCAATCGAATTTTGGGAGCTATTTACAGTTAGGGTTTTACGGCTTGGCAATCGTACGATTTACTACTTCACTACGAATTGGCAAATTATGTTGCGTTGATGCAATTGTTAAACTTTGAATTGAAACTAAATGGATTCTTAGGAAACTTTGTGAGTAGCCTTTTGATAAGCAGCCAAGACCTAGATTCTATCTATGGTAGCCGATAGTGCACCTATTGGAGTCGATAAAGAGCATATTTAAGCCCTTCGTTGTACATCCTCTAGCATATTTGAATGTGAGATCAATCATGTTGTCTGTTGGAGTTTGATACCGTGGCTTATAGGATTGGGAAGTGATTAACTTTTTCAAGTGAAACTATTAATGTTCCCTCCATTTCTTTTTATTGTTCCTATTTTGTCTTTTTTTTTTCCCCCTCACATAAAGATTCTTAATTGAAACTTAAAAATGGAATAGAAGGAGTATTAGTTAATATACTAGGACATCACAAAGTTTGGATTCTCTTATCTTCTTTAGTATAATTTAATCTTTTATTCTCCTTATGACCATTGTGTATTGACGTGACAATTAAGGTTAGAAAATAGGTGGGTTATTGGGTGTGTTAGGTGCATTATAAAAGAGGTGGGAATAGTGAATGAATTAGAATGAAAAGTTTGAAAGTAGATAGGAGGAGAAAAAAGAAGGTAAAAGATAGTAGAGGGATTGAGAGAGAAGTGATGGCAAAAGAACAATTCTTTTAACTCAAATGAAAAAGGTGAAAAAGGAATTTCGATGTTTATTTAAGGGAAGTTTGAAAATTGGTATGGGGGACAAAGTATTATTTTTCAGCACTCTCTCCATCTCATCAACCCTTTTTCTTGCTGTATATTTGTACTTTTTCTTATCTTCTTATTTTTCCCTCCCCAACCCCTCTTCCAATTATTTTATTTACATAAACAATTGCTCATAAATTTTGAGGGACAAGTGTGTAATTTTCTTGGTTTTACTTGTGATATTGGCTTGACTTATGTGATTTTTTCTATTTGGAAAAATCTTCGTAACTGTGTGCCTGGGTGATTTATTAGGTCAAAGCTACATAGATCATAGCTGCATACCTTTGTAGTTCCTCTTTTTTAAGATACCTTTGGCTGTAGTCACTAGTCAGTGTACAAAAAGTTTAGTTATAAAGATGTGAGATTCCGTGTTATCAGGTGTGGGAGAGGATTTGAGGAACATGTAAATTAGGACTTAGGTTTAGACCGAGGAAAAAGATAATGATGGGAAATGGTGATCCAGCCGTTTGGTTATTTGTTTAATTTGTTCCATATCCATATCAATGTTCTAGGTAATGCATACTAGCAAACATGTGTGTTGTGTTTTGTTACCTTTAAACTTTATTACTTCTCGTAGATGTAAGTACACGAGTTCATGAAAAGTCAATGACGATACACATGTTTGTTTGTTAAGATTCATTATCTAGACATGTCTATGTGACGTTCCCTATAAAATTATACTTCCTCCTTTTTTAATTTTTTGTTTTTTAAATAATAATTGCACCATCTTGATTGGACTCAAGATTTTTTAGATTGGTATAAAGTGGGGATTTCAAATTTGCCTTTTAAATACAAACAAAAGAAAGAGAAAAGGTGGGGTGACAATGGTAATTTCAAAAAGTTATCAAGGGTAGAAAGGGTATTTGGTGTGTGAACTCAAAGGAAACACTACTAAAGAGGAAATGGTACAATTAATATGTAGCTTCCATAAATGAAAAATGGTTTAATTATAAGAAATTTGGAGGAATAACACAATTTAATGCTATTTTGTCAAGGTTTTACTTTGCACCAACATGATTTATAAATAGAGGTGTTTATTGAGTTGAATTACTCGCGAGCTACTTGGACTCAATTCGGTCAAAGCTCGACTTGATTGGACTTGATTCAATAAGTTAATGAGTCAAGTCGAGCAAATCAAAGCTCAACTCGAAAAGCTCGTGAAAAATTTGAATTTTTATTTTAGTGTATATTTATATAAAACTATACTTAAGATATAAAATTGGAATAAAATAAAAAATGGTTTGATATATAAACCAAAAGTACACATTGGATTAAAATGAAAGATGGTTTGAGAGAGTTCTATATATAAACTCAAAGTCCCACATTGAGGTAGTTGGTATATATAATCTCAATAGTGTTTTCCACCAAAAATCAAATCAAGCTTATAAAAGCTAAAACTTAGAAATCTTGTTGGTTCAATACGAGTATAAGTGCTTAGGCTTATAGAGCGTTTAAACAAGTTAAAAAGGAGTTCGAAGTCGAGCTTGAAACGAGTTTTAATTGAGCTCAAGCTCAAAAACTGAGTTTTTTGAGTCGAGCTTGAGTTTCGATTTTTTAGCTCACAAGTTTTCGAGCTTGGGTTTGAGTTATCGAGCTCAGCCAAACTCGAGCTCCACTCGGCTCATATGCTCCACTACTTATAAGAGTATAGTCCATATATGGTTTATAATTATAATACTCATGGCCTAACTAACAATGTTTGTATCATGAGTGCCATATTTGTAGCCTAATACTATTCACATGAAATTTTGCTTTGCTTCGGTTTCTAGCTGACCGAGGGAGTTCCCTTCTGAGGTCATAATTCCTCATCCATTTCTTGGCTTTCTTCCCTGCACAATGCTTCTGTACTTTCAGTTTGATAAGAAGGTTATGTTTTTACAGGTTATCCTTTGTATAATGTGGTTCTTCATGATAAGTTGAGGGGGTGACTCTGCTAGCGAATTGTGGATGTTTATCCATTTAGCAATTTTTATGCTTTTCTAACTATGCTTGAAATTTTCATCATTTTGGGTTTTGGATTTATCATACTTTGTTTCTGATTCAATATTTTGACACCCTTAATTGGTCTTCAAACAGGTGGCTTATATGGCAGTAGTTGGATCTTTTCCATTCAACTCCTTTCTATCTGGTGTTCTTTCTTGTGTTGGTACAGCTGTTCTTGCTGGTAAGCCTAATCTATCTTTTTTCCACCTCTCAGAATTTTTGTTGTCTGCTTTGGAGCTGAAAGCTATTGAATAATTTTTATTGCAGTATGTCTTCGCATTCAGGTGAACAAGGAAAATAAAGAATTTAAGGTATGATGTCTTGCCTGAAGAACTCTTATTTTGGGTTTATCTAATGATATAACTCATGCATGAAAAGTTTCTATTTATAAAAAAAATGTTTTCTGAGAACAGGTTATGACGGATTGGACATGTACTCTCAATTAAGTAATAAGAATAATTTCTGATTGAAAGTTTTGAATCATAGTTTAGCAACTTAAGTTGGCACATCTAACTGGCAGAATGACTTGGAATCAAAGTTTTGAGATGCTTATGACATTGGAAGGAATTATACAGCATAATCAAACTAATAAGAATAAAGTGTTCATCATGGTGTCAAAAAGGGTTGCAGGGAGTGCCTGAGAGGGCAATATTGCTCTGTGATTTTTGCCTTTGCTATCTCTTATCTTAAATAGCAAACTCATGGTGTATTGGTTTTGATAACTGTTGTGGTATTGCGCACCTCATCCCCTATATCCACTCTCAAATCAATGCCTACCATATGAATGCTGGCGTTACAGTAAATTTTCAACTTACTAGAAATGGGGTTTTTTTACAAGCACCCACATCCACAACTCCATATCATTCTCCAATTCTCAATATAAGAGCTTTCTAATTTGCTTGATACTGTGATATGCTGCAGCTACACAATTGGTAATAGAACCCAGTTCTTTGACCCTCACTAAAGAAACATTCATGCTTAGCCTATGTAGAATTTGTGTCAGGTCCTGTCTTCACAAATTGTTTACCTTGGCAGTTGTCAAAGGGACATGACCTAGGTCATATATAGGAGTATAATGTGAATCAGACCTGGATAGGATGTGAAATTTGTAGCGCTGAACAAGTTGGTGTTGATTAATTTTTCTTGGTGGGATATCCAATGTACTTGATAGGCAGCATGCCAATAATATCTGTAAATCCTGTTGAATCTATCTATTAGTGTGGGCATAATTTGAAGAATGTTTTGTGGGTTTTAAGCTTGTTGACTTGCATAAATAGGTGCTGGTTTGTTTTAATGTATTCTTTTTATAGACAAACTAAAATCCACCAACTTTCTTTAAATTTTCATCTCCTTCCTGAGAACTGAATATTTTAGGTAATGAAGTGAGTCAAAATTGAATTTGAAGAAAATTCTTTTTTTTCCCTCTTTGTGGCTGGATGATCTGTATAGTTATCTCTTGAAAAAATGGTGGAGCATCTGATTTTAGCTCTACAATGAAATCTCATTGTGCTATGGCATCTGAAAAGAGAGTTTGCTAGATCTTGTTTTGTAACCTTCTCTATGGATTTTTTATCCTTGCAGATCAAAATATAAAACATGTCTTGACTCTGGAATCTAGTATTGTTGCAGATTCTTTATAAGCCCTCTTTATGTAGTTCTAGGAAGTACTAGAGTAAACAACCCCCTTTATTGTCTTCCATAAGAGGAATTTTGTGGCTTTCATATTTGATATGCTGTCTAATGACATCTCTATTTCATGGCAGGATTTAGCTCCAGAGCGAGCGTTTGCAGATTTTGTTCTTTGCAATCTAGTTCTCCATTTGGTTATAATGAATTTCCTGGGATAAGGTGAAGCAACAGGAAAAGTTGAAATGCTTCGTGCTAAGGCCATTAAGGGTATACAGTACTACATAGGATTAGTTATAGGCGGGTTCTCCATCTCCTTTTCCGGAGCTATGGATAGACATCACAGATTGTTAATTGATGGCAGAATGAGTATTCATTATGACTCAGATTTGCAGGACTATGTTTAGAACCGAAAATCCTTTCATTTTTTAGGGTGCGGCCTGTTGTCTTTACTCTTGGTTTATTTGTGAATTTTACACCCTTTTGTAGATTTTTTTTTTCTTATACTTCACAAATTAGAGGAAAAGATCATAATAAGGGGTGTTAATTTGGATACACGGGTTAGGATGAGGTCAACCTGTGGCGGGTCTTTACTGATTGGGTTGGGGTAGAATGAGTCAATTTGGTCTTTCGCATCGGGTCAAATCAGGTCATTATTGGGTTGGATAAACTTAGTTATTTGTTTGCTCGTGTCGTATTCGTATTAGGTATATTCAGTTCATGTTAGGTTGGATGGGCTAGGATCTTGGTTAATTTGTGAATTTTACAACCTTCTATAATTTTTTCTTATATACTTCACAAATTTGAGGAAAAGATCCTCTTAAGGGGTGTTAATATGGTACATGGGCCAGGATAACTGGCGGGTCTATATTGATCGGGTTAGGGTAGAATGAGTCAATTTGATCTTTTACATCGGTCAAATCAGGTCATTATTGGGTTGGATAAAATTAATCATTTGTTTGCTCAGTTCATTTTTGGATTTTGTAATAATGAGTTTATGAGAGGTCGGACAAGCTACAACGAATTATTTGGTGAGTTCATTTGTCGTTTAAGCTAATAACTCGTTTAAATAGGGTTATTCTTGAAATTGGTTTATTATTAGTTTATATCTAATTGATTTTCTTGTTTCATTCATCTTAAGTCATATCTAGTAATATGGAGTCGATTCATTCGATAACTTGTATCTATATGATAGTCAATTTAGTTATTACATCATAAGTAGACTAGACTATAGTCAAAATAATCTTTGGCTTAAAAAGAAAATACTTTTTATCTATTTCAAGAAGTTTACAAACAACTATTGTTGGTTTTGATTTGCCTATATGGATTATAATTGCATGTTTGAACATGGTTGACACATGGAATTGTGTAATTGACTTTCCTTAAGGATAAGGGTTAAAGTAAAAGTCGTTAATTAATGTTTAAAGGAAGATTTGTAAAACTTTGGTAAGGATTTAATGAATTGGAAGAAATTGATGTACATATTTGTAGTAAAGGTTTTCCTTTATGAATTCTTGAGATACATAACTTAATAATGGTCTTGGATTAAAGTGAATACGGGGATGAGATTATAGGTGCGCCTTAAGCCATAATATACTCATAAATGGCTTTGTTTTGATTCAATCAAATATCATATAATCTTTAACTTGCAAATAATAGACAACATTAAGATCTTAATGATATATTTAGCTATATTTTATTAAAGGCATGTTAATATTTAATGCATACAAAGAATAAATATTGGTGATTATTTCGTTAAAGTCAAATTAAAAGGTAATCTAATAGGTTATCAATAACTATCTAAAGTAAGCGTAATTTTATATAGGTCATGATAAGTACAATTAGAGCTTTTAGTTTTCAACCTGAACAGTGAATCTGACTATATATACTGATTTGATCTTATCTAACCTGAATTGCTTTATAACTTGAAAGGAGAAACTTATAACTCGAACCGACCCAATTCGAACTCAACACTGAAAACGATTTAAATCGAAATGAAGTCGACCAGAACCCGGCCTACTCCAACTAGTATATAATCCGATCCAAAATTACTCAATCTATTAGCTATTCAACCCAATATTAAATCGATCCAAAACCGATCCAACTAACAATATTTTCACATATGCATCTGTTTTGAAGATATTCACACATATCGCATACATAAATAGCAATCCGTAGTTAAGGAAGAGAATGTACGAGTGATAGTTATAGACAAATCGAATACATCCATTGTGAAATTTTAGTGATTTTCTTCACTTCCCCCAGCTGATTTAGGGCAGACTACTTGAAAAAAACATTGGTTCATCTTTTAAATTAATTTTTGTTATTATTTTTTACTCGCCAAAAATAAAAGTTGTTGTATTATATGTCGACTATATTTTAATTGTTACATCATCTATTTAAAGTTTTTCTTTTGTACTTTAAATTTTGGCCAGAACTTTTTAACATAATCCGTAATATATTTAGAGCATTAAATAAAATAACACATTAAATAATATTAATAAAGAAAATAAAAATCAAGTATGAGATCTTTCTAAATAATTACTCGTAGAATAGAATATGCTGAAGGGTGAGATTGAAAAACCACCGTAGAACCAATCATTACTCATTTCTTTTCTTTTAAATTGTCTGTTAACCACTTAAATTTTAATAATATTTAGTATGCTTTAATGATAGTCACTCTTTTCTTAAACATAATATTAGAGTTGCTTATCTAATAATTCACCAATTACTTATAATTAGAGTTACATGTTACTCCTTCCATTTTTTTATTCTCCTTATTTGGAATCTATAGATTTTAGAATCAATCTATGACTATAAATTCTTACTAATTTATAAGAAAAAATATAATCATATGAGTTTTTAAAAGATTCGTCTCAATGTATATATTTTAAATATCTACTTTTTATAAATTTTGCAAATACATAGTTGAACATATTTAAAATTAGAGTTTTCTTTGGTATCTATATATATATGTAAAAATAAATGGGAAGAACAAAAAGAAACGAAGAGATATTAGTGAATGAAGTCAATGAAAATTGAAAGAAAAATAAACGCAATATGAGGAATGTGAGACAAAAATAGAGATAATAATGTAGGGATAATATTGATTTATGAATATTAATATGACCTATTTAACCTCATTATTATAAAATAGTAAATATGATTTTTTGTTACCTTTTTATCAACTATTTAACATTATAAAAAAAAAAAACCCGTGCACTAGTACGAGCACATACTAGTATATATATATTACATAATATTCGTTATGTAACTTTTTTTTTTTACATATGGAAAAGCAATGACTGTGTAACCTCTAATTGTACTAAATTCTTATATCCCAAATATCTCAAGTCATATAATTACCGTACAGCGCGCCTGTAAGTAATAAGCTAGAATTGTACTCCGATTTAGAATATTGCTTGATAAAATATTAGAGTTTAAGGTAACAGTCGTTTTACCTTACGTAGTATAACCCTTTGTTTTTTAATAATTTTCACAAAAAAAAATAAATTAAAATCTTACCTACTGGATAATTCGTTTACATAGTAATTCAGATTTTTTTTAATAAATCTTTTTGCACCAACTAAGCTTTTCTTTCAAGAAAAAGAAAAAAAAAACAACTATTCTAATAAAGATTTTTGGTTTTGAAAAAGAAAAAGAAAAAATAAATACAACCTTTCTATTCGTGGAATTATTTAAAATATAGTTTGTACCTGATTATAAGTCTCATCGGTTTAGTCCCTAAAAATCTTTTTTTATATATATATTTTTTTTGAAAGGAAAAAAATCTTTTTTTTTAATCTAAAATAATCCAATTCGTAGTAAACAAGTAACATAATCCAAATGCAACTAAACTACGTACAATTAAAAAAAAAAAAATCCTTTCTACGCTAATCCTAAACCAAATAGAAATAAAATACATGAACGAGGGTTGTTATCTTATTTATAATCGGACTATATATATACATACATATTGTACGATTTTGTGTATCATATCCCAAGTTTCTTAGGCAAGTATCAAGCAGTAATCTTTCTTTTCTAGAAAAAAAAGGTAGACTACACACGAAGGAGATCGAATAATGGCAGGCGGAGTAATAGTCGATGGTGGGAATGCGGGTAAAGATTATCCAGGAAAACTTACTGGTTACGTCTTTCTAAGTTGCCTTCTTGCTGCGGCTGGTGGTTTGATCTTCGGATATGACATTGGTATTTCAGGTATATTCTACGCTACAATTAATCATCATTATTATTAGGATGTTTTGTATGTTTGAATTTAATTTTACTTTATTTTGTTTTTTTCAAATGCTAAGTGTTACCATACCAAATCCAAAAGAGTTTGTTGCTTGAGTGATTCTATTCATATTCGTGTTCATATTCGTATTCATATTCGTATGCATGCTATACTATACTAGGTTTATTAATCTTTTATACACCCTATTGTATATATTCCTTTTATACACTTGGATTTTCATGATCACTATGTTTTAATTATGGTCGACGATCTTACCCTTGTGATGCATAGGCGGAGTGACATCAATGCCAATGTTTTTGAAGAAATTCTTCCCATCGGTGTATGAGCAGCAGATGGAGGATTCAGGGACAAACCAGTACTGTAAATTCAACAGCGCGAAATTAACAATGTTTACATCCTCATTGTACTTGGCTGCCCTAGTAGCTTCTCTTGTGGCATCCACTGTCACAAGAAAGTTGGGCCGCCGTGGATCCATGTTTTTTGGAGGGCTCTTCTTCTGTGCTGGGGCTATTGTTAATGCTGCTGCTCAGAATGTTGCCATGCTTATCGTTGGCCGCATTTTGCTTGGTTTTGGCATCGGCTTTGCTAATCAGGTACGCAAAATCAGTACATGTGATAATGTACGTGTATTTTATGATATGATTATATGATCTAGTATAGAGGATCTGCCAGTAAGTATATGTTGTCATATTCCTCTAATTTCTAGTGATTGCCTACAATGTGCTGATTAATACTAAAGCATGTACCTTTTTCGACGCTGTGCAGTCAGTGCCTGTTTTTCTATCAGAGATGGCACCTTACAAGCATCGTGGTGCGCTAAACATGATGTTCCAACTCACAATCACCATTGGAATCCTCGTAGCCAATCTCCTAAACTATAGATTTGCCAAGATTGAGCCCTATGGATGGAGGCTGAGTCTTGGGGGTGCTATTGTTCCTGCTCTTATCATCCTTGTTGGCTCTCTAATCCTCCCGGAAACTCCGAATTCCCTCATCGAAAGAGGCCACGTTGAAGATGCCCGGAAAAAGCTCATCAAAATCCGAGGGGTAGACAACGTTGACACCGAGCTACATGACCTGATTGCTGCTAGTGAGGCGTCCAAGAAGGTGCAACACCCATGGAGAAGCCTCTTGAAGCGACACTATTGGCCACCCCTTACGTTCTCTGTTGCTATTCCCATGTTCCAGCAGCTTACTGGGATAAATGTCATCATGTTTTACGCTCCTGTTTTGTTCAAAACCATTGGATTTAAGGATGATGCCTCCCTAATGTCTGCTGTGATTACTGGAGTGGTAAATGTTGTTGCTACTCTGGTCTCCATCTATGGGGTTGATAAATGGGGGAGGAGGTCTCTCTTCCTTGAGGGTGGCATCCAGATGCTCGTTTTTCAGGTAAAATTCTTCAATAGATTTTGTTTTGCCATTTTCTGGGAAGTACTAGCTGCATGTACGTATTCTTGAATATAATTCATTGTAAAATTGCAGGTCCTAGTAGCAGTATTCATCGGATGGAAATTTGGGGCGACCGGAGATGCAACAGACTTGCCCAAATGGTATGCAATATTGGTTGTACTCTTCATATGCATCTACGTAGCTGGATTTGCATGGTCATGGGGGCCTCTGGGGTGGCTAGTCCCTAGCGAAATCTTCCCACTTGAAGTAAGATCAGCTGCTCAGAGCATCAATGTGTCGGTTAACATGATATTCACCTTCATAATAGCCCAAGCCTTCCTCCCCATGCTATGCGTCCTCAAGTTTGGTCTCTTCGTATTTTTCGCCTTCTTTGTCGTGGTGATGACGATCTTTATCTACATATTGTTGCCCGAGACCAAGAATGTGCCCATTGAAGAGATGATCAACGTGTGGAAGAACCATTCGTTTTGGAGTAAATTCATTTCCGATGATGTCATTCCACCTGAGCTCAAGATTGACATGGTTGAGGCCGGAAATTAAAATACCCCAACCAAGAATTTCAATTTAGTTTTTTTTATTTTGCACTTTAGGAATTTACTGTGTCGATTAGTACATTAATTACTACTGTGCCAATTTTTAGTTTTCTGTTTTGTAGAATTTATTACTTTATTTCTTGTTACTTTTACACTACTTTAATTTAGTGGTGCCACAAACGTGTGATGTTATTATTCTATGATTTATGCTGTGTAGTATAATTTTATAAATATGCAATTTATATGACTATATTTGTTACGATTTTTTGGATATATTATCTTCAAATATGAATGCAATGTTCTCTCTAGTGTCTTTGAATCTCAAAGTTCCCCCGTCAAGGCAAAGTACCCTCCTAGATTGGATCCCTCATGGGTCAATCAAACCATTGGCTTCTATTTCTCTAAGAACTGAAGACAGCCAGGAACTGAGAGAGATAAAGGTCACATTGAATAACAGACTTAATTTTACTGATAACAATATTTGACCGTTACTGATCAAAACACAATGGATTGTACGGATTTCATTTCAAAAAAGGATTTCTGTAAACAAAAAGTAATATATATGGTGAAACGAACCACGAGCTAATCTACCCACAAAGAAAATGTCATAAGATATTGAAAAATGGATCACCACCAGCAATGTATACAGCTGCCCAACAGGAGTCTAGTCCGAGAACGAGAACTTAAAAAGTTCAGCATCAAAATCTCCTGAAGTTTCCCAAAATGGGCGTTTTTTCCTCAGTTCCGCAGCTTTTGTCTTTAGCTGATCAACTGTTCCAGGAAAAGTAGCCTCAATTGCCTCTTTAAACTTGTTGTGCAGATTGACACGGTCGCTTGTTCCTGATACAAGTTCACTTGCATTTGGCTTCTGGAGGAACTCCAACACATTCAGCAAATTGCTCCTGAAATAAACCAACAACGTCACATACTTCTTTACTTTGAAGCTGCATTAGTATTAGCAATGTTACATTACCCCATTGACCGACCATTACAATACTGCAGCTCTGCAATGGATTATACATGCCTTAATAACGATTGCAGCATATTAGCAAATCAACTTAAATAACACCGGCAGAAAAAGCATCACGCTTAAACCAGAGGTTACTGTACAACACCTACGGTTGCCAAGTTCCATGTAAACGAGAGAGTGGGATTATGTAAGAATAGAGCAAGTTTCAAGACAGACATAACTATCATCATACAGCAGTATCCAAATAAATCCTAAATTAGAAAGTATATCGGATATAACCCAGCCTGGTAAAAAGTATAGTTGCATTAAATTACTGCTTTAAACCTCACTGATGGCAGAAATCATATCAAGATTGTCTGTTGGAGCTGCTGGAAGCAGAGTCCTCAGAGTTTACAGTAAGTTCAATCCTGAACTGATTAGATGCCCAAGGAAAGCCTCACATAGTCGAATTTCAGTATAAATTGGACACATAAGATGGAGTGCACTTGAAGACAAAGCTGGACAGACTCATATTAAGTCATAGATGGCTATCCTAAAACAGTATTTGCCTATTTGGATTGGATTCTAATGAAATTAAGGGTTCAATCTTATTTATTTTGGCTGTTATTATTTCTTTCTTATTTCATTGATAATATTCATATCATCCGGGAATTCTAACCTGCTCTCCTTGGGCCTCATCAACCTTCCTCCTGAAGCCAGTTCTAACTAACTTATTTGTGTTACCTAAAGTGCCCCTTATCCTGATCTATCACACCAGTATTAGCCAAATTAAAGCAAGTCCATATGTCCATAATCAAAGCATTAGCTGTATGAACAATACCCAAACGTTTGTATTGCTGTTAACACCAACAGAGACAAAGCTTGAAGAAGTATCCTTGCAATAATACAGGTGACTTTGACCACATCTGATGGTATGACCAATCAATACCTTGTCCAAGGTGGGTGCCTTGTTAGGCAGTGGTATGGCCTCTAACTTCTTTTCATTTTTGTTAAATAAACTTACTTGTGGTCATGGTCACAGTCCAAAGGCCCCAACCAATCATCATATATAATAACTAAGCCGTTAGATCACATATAAAGGGCAAAATCAATTTCTCCTTTCATCAAATATTACATTTCACTCTTTTTGTATTCATCAAAGACTCATTCCCAAAAGATGGGGTTAGTTGCATAAACATGAGACCACACACTCTCTCTACTCTACATAATTAATCCACTATGCCACCAATGATTAACATTTAAAACTATTACATTACGGCTCCATTTAGTAAGGTGTAAAACGTTTTCCCTAAAAACAACTCACACATAACTCACGCATAGAGGTGGACACAGGTCGTGTCGTGCTTGCCATAGACCGTGTCAACTCGTGTCTGACCTCTTGTCGTATCGTGACATGCCTTATTGTGGTCATGTTGTGTTGTGCTAACTTTCCCTAAAACTCGGCCATGGCCTAGCACGGCCCACATGCTTGGCGCGCCATGTCGTGCCTTGTGCTGGCCTAATTTTTTAAAATAAAAAAATTATATAATAGAATTGAAAAAAAATAATTTTAGATAATGTAAATTATACTATAAGAATATAATGATATTACTACTAATAATAGTATTAAATGTTACTAAATAATAGCGTGCTTATGGTCATGTCGCTTGCGTGCTCGTACCTAATTTTTTTGGTGTCTGCAGCCTGGCTCGCTGCCCACTCCACAGACAGCGTGTCGTGTCATGCCACGATTGTGCTCGTGTTGTACCGTTCCAAAAACGTGTTGTGTCTCAGCCCACGTGCCGGCCCGACCCATACCCAGCTCTATTCACGCATTCTTTATTTTTCATCTTTTCGATAGCCTTTCTCTCTTCTAAAAGTTGGGGAAAATATCCACAATTTCTTTTCATCTTTTTTGAATATCATCAATTCAGTACGTTTTCTTCGAATCTCATGTCTTAATTATTAAATTACTATATTATATCATAAATTCGAACGAATTTTATTCATTTTAGTTGAAAATAAAAAAAACCTTAAATTTTTGCCCGATTCAATTGAATCATGAAAGTTTCTCATGAAATATGGGCAATCAAAAATTTATTTGAAATTAGAGTAGAAATTTTCTTTCTGTTAGAATTTAAAATATACAAGTATTAACTATTACATTACAAATTGTTGATTGGTTTACCTGTTTGAGTGCAAATACATTTACATGTTCGATTTATTTGCTTATTCAATTGCAAATACTCCTTTATAGTTAGCTTAAGGTCTTTTTATAATATTAAACCAAATTTTATAGGTTTCTCTGGTTTTATGGCGATATTTTATATAATGTAATATGTTATTAAGAGATAAGAGAAATGTATTGTAGATTTTATTAAAAAAAATATTTGTTATAGCATAAAAAATTAAGTTAATGACAAACAACTAGAAAATACATCAGAAATAAAAGAAATAAAAAATGACAAGAAACTACAATTAGAAAAGTTAATAGGAGTAATTGATTTTTAATTCAACCAAACAACGGAAAATATTTAAATGTAAAATCATTTTCCATGCAACCAAATAACGGAAAAATTCAATGAAAATGAGTTTTCCAACGTAAAAGGTTTTTCATGGAAAACTATTTTCAGTTGAAAACGTTTTACGCCCTTCCAAACCGGAGCCTAAATCAATATACTATAATAGAGATTGAAAACCCACTATGCACACCAATATACCACCACCACCTAATTTCACAAGTAGGTTATTTGAGAGTAATATTAGTAAATCTTTACTATCTATATCTGCATCACTATCTCCAATTACTTATACCTTTTCTCTCACATTGTAAAATAACCATTATCTTCCATTACATCTACTTTTTCTTCATGCCCTCAAAATTACAATCTCCTATCGCTACTTTTCACTCTACTTCCAAAAATATACTTTACCACTAAATTTTTTCCGAATGTTCTAGTCAAATGTAATGTGGAATGGGGGGCCCCATAATATAGAGCCAAGGCAACTACTTCAAGAAGATTAACGACAGTGGATGGGAAGAGATTAGGCATTTTTGGTAGATGGCAAGTTCTTGATCAGATGTCCATGGGCAGCTTGCAATTAGTGAGGCTTGGATGTCTGGAAGAATGCTTTCAAAGAATAGGAAAGCAAATAGCAGAGGATAACAATATATGTGCACAGTTAAAAAAAAATATATCAAGTTCCTGTTTCAGGCACCACCATGTATGGAAGAGACAAGCATTTTCATCTTAGTTCCATTTTCTTTGGCAGATAAGCATACATGGGAGAATACTTTTCAAGTACCTAACATATAATTTTACAGAATCATGCTACTCTAATCCACAATGGCAACAACATATAGAAAGAAATTACTGGGGGCTTCCATAGTAAAAACGATTTCAGTAGGTTGTCTTCACAAGAAAAACAAAAAAAATTTGATATATGAAGTTCAGTACCATGCAGTAGGAGGATAAGGCAATCTCTACTAAGCTATTGTCTACTATTGAGGGGGTACAGATAGGGGCGGACCGGGCATTGTGCCTGGTGAGTCACGTGACTCACCAGGGGCAAAAAAAAAATTTGAAGTGTAGGAGGAGATAGAGTGGGAAAGGGAGGAGTCACGAGGGAAGAAAGAAAGGGGTAGAATCAGAACTGGAAAAGGGAGTCACAAGGGAAGAGATAGAGTGGGAAAGGGGTAGAATCAGAACTGGAAAAAGGAAGGTGTAGGAGGAGATAGAGTGGGGGGAACAGGGGGGAGGAGTCACGAGGGAAGAAAGGCTGATGAAGGATGATGGCTGGGGATGAGTGTTGGAGAGCAGAAAGAGAGGAGAGGGGCGTTGGATGAGAAAATGAGGAAGAGTAGGTGGGTTCAAAGAGTAGGTTCAAAGAGTATGCTTTGAATGATTGATAAATTGGTATTGGCACATAATATATTAATATTAGTACACTTTTTAAGCATATTTTTCGTAATCATAAAATTATGCGTCCATATGAGATGTTCCAATACCATTTTCTTACATGTTGGTTTCTCCATTTTTGTAAATTTAAACAAGTCAGATTTAGGTAACACATTTATATAGAAAAAATAACGATTGATTGGTGATCGGTATAAACAAGTTATAAGAATCATACTCCATAAAAAAATATTATAGTTTTATGAGCATTTTTGCGCTAAATCTTATATATATATATATATATATATATATATATATATATATATATATATATATATATATATATATATATTACATTAATTATCACAATGCACCTTAGAAGGGACTAAAGTTGGTGTTGCTTCTTCTCGTCGCAACGGCAAGTGTGGAAAGGGTATTTTCTAGTATGAATCATGTGAAAGACAAACTACGAACTAGCATGAGAGATCAAATGTTGAATGATTGTTTGATTACTTATTTGGAGAAAGATTTGTTTTTGAATGTTAGCATGGAAGATATCATAAATCCATATCAAAACATGAAAACTCGTCGAGAACTATTGTAATATGTTTGTATTACTATTTAGTTGTATTTTATAGTATTATTTGAACATTTGGTTGTATTTTGTACTCTTTGGACATTTGGTTGTATTTTGTACTCTTTGAACATTTAGATATATTTTTTAGTATTATTATTTGGTAGTTTGGTAAAAAAAATTATTACATATTTAATTATCGATTGTGACTCACCAGGCGGAAAATCCTTGGTACGCCTCTGGGTACAGAGGAGAACAAGTCAATCTTTACTAAGCTAAGTGTGCACGTATCTGACAAGCAAGACAGCTATTCCTACCTTTGAGTTGCAATCTGGGAATTGTTATTACTAATTGCTCATGAGGCATAAATATAATCAGAAAACACTATAAACTATTAAGGGTCGAAAGTGATACAATTGCAAAGTTGTTTCAGAATCAAAAGTGATAAGCAATTCTATCATATTACCTTTAAGAACATAAATAAATAATCTTCAATGCAGTAACTAGAAAGGAATATGGATACATACCTGCTAACATAATTCTGTGTGATAGCAATCGATTCTTCTAAGTTGATAACCAAATGCCACCACCCGTTAGGCACAAAAAGAACTTCACCAGCTTTACAGATACACTCAACGGGTCTCCTCCTCCAATCTTTTGTGGCTTCATAAAAATTCATAAACCACTCAATAATAGAAACTGGACATGCCACTTCTGCACCATCAGGACTAGGATGAACACCAGGGGGTACAATTGCCGGAGGAAACAAGATCCACTTCTTGGACCCCTTAATCACAGCATTCCAAGCTGATGTTGAATTAGGATCAATATGAAATGAAGAACCTGACCCAGCAGGTCCTATTATTATCCACCTATAATCAGGTCTCTCATCACCCAAAACCGAAAACAAATCCTCTCTAAAGTACACAGGAACTTCATACTCCTTACCTAATGACGGCACTTTCTCTGCAAACTTAGGATCAAACAAATACAAGGGCCTCTCCTCCCTAGCAAGATCAGCATACCTGAAGTAATCCTCAAGCTTCATTTCAACCGGACCAACTGAAAACTTAACACCCCCGCAAGTCTTAACCAAATAATCCTTGTCCCACTTATTCTTTGCAACCCAATCATCCAAACAACCTTCCAACAACACCGGCTTATTCAGCACCTCAAAATCCTTTATAAACTCCTCAACAGAAATCCCCCTCCTTCGCGGTATATTATCCCTCTTCAGCCACTCATGTTTCATCTCAAGATTAGCACATAACCAACTTTGAAACATATAATCAGAATAAAAATCCCTAATCTTCAACCCACAAGAATCGGGATTCGAAACATCAAAACCCGAAACATGAGAAGAAATATAAGTTTTTCTCCAAGACCCATTAAACAAAAACCCACCTTTCAGGGTTTCCAATACCAAATTCCTCCAAAGCGGTTCATGTGTACTAAATATATATAAAGATTTGCTAACAGTCGCTAAAAATCCTAAAATATTAGCATCTAAAAGGCCTAAAACTTCAAGAACAAGCTCATCAGTGAGAATTTTCATGTTACCTAAGCCAGAATCTCTGGAATTGTGGGGCGATGAACTGAGGAAAAAATTTCCTAATGGTTGGACTCCATGACTGTTTGAAGGGGCGGAAGTTCGAAGACAGTAACCCACTTCCTCTTGTTCTTGTTCATCTTCATCAATAAGTTTCAAAGTTTGCTCCTTTGTTGGAAAATAGTCGCCATTTAGTTTGGGATTTGTTGGTTTGTGTTTGCTCTTCTTTTGCTTCTTCTTATTTTTCTTGTAATTGAAGGGTTTTTGCAGCAATCTCTTGCAGCTGAGCATTGTGGATTTTGTGAGAGATGAATTTGTTGTGGAGTTTGGAAAATCGCATAACAAAACGGCTACTGGCTGTAGCGGTGTAGCCTGTAGCTCCAGCTTCCGACTATTGACTAAAGGATGCTCCTGCTATGGGTTAGCCCCTCAACCGTTTACTAAGCCCGGCCCAACTAGCTACATTTCGTGTCTTATTTAGGGGGGAGTAGAAAGATGTTGATGCGGAGTCTTTGTTTATAATGTAAGAAAAAGGAAATCCGGGTGTCAATTTGAGTCTACGTGTCACTCTTGAGATGACCCATCATAGATCAGTACTTATTAATTTTGATTAAATTAATTTAATTAAACCTATCGGGTTAGATCATTATCGAGTCGGGTCAAATAAGTTATTTGCTTGCTCGAGTTCGGTTCAGGTTTGAGTTTGAGTCATGTCATATTCGGTTCGGGTTAATGTCGGTTCAGGTCAATTCGGATCGGTTCTTAAATGGGTTATAGTGAGTTATTTCGAATTCGAAAGATTTTGGGTTAAGTCAAATATGGTAATGGGTCATCTCGATTTTGGTTAAAATTTAGGTTAGGCTTCATTGGGTCCACATCGAGTCATTAATGGCATGTTATTATCGATTTATGAATCAGTATTTGCTATTTTGTTGTATATATCTCAAGTAATTTCTAATTAGCTCATGCGATAACTTATTTTAATATGATACTTAAACCATAAGTCATTGCAAAACAAAATATTTAATTATGAGGTAATGATTACAAAATGTGCATTATTATACTAAATGAGTATATTAGTGTATCTTTATTGTTTCAATGTATCATTGTATTACCTATACCAATTATCCACATTATCGCATATATTGGGTTTTTTAACGTACATGTCGATTGAAATCGAGGCACGGGTTGTTATAAGTTAAGTCATGTCGGCTATTTGTCGGGTTCAATCGGTTTCAAATTGTCTTTGGGTCGGGTCTGTAACGGGTTGGACATAAATCGGGTTCAATCTTCGAATATTGAATCAAATCGATTTTGAGTTGATTTTCGGTGGGGTTGAGTCAGTTTAAGAGGCTCACTTTTCGGGTTGTAATCAGGTTCGGTCCATATCGGTTTCGGGTAGTGATAGGCGTGTTACTCACCTAACAAAAATAAAAATTTAACTAATCCTCCTAACTATGTAGTAGGGTAAGTCAGGGTCGATCCCACAGAGAAACGACAGTCCAATTTAATCAACTTTAGTACTGGTAAAACTAGAAGAGTTAAAAGAAAGAGAATGAGTATACTATTACTAACTAATAAAACTATGAACTAAAGACATCTAAGACTAAGTATTCCCGCTAATATGAATTAACATAAGATAAATCCCTAACCTAAATAATCATATTATAATAATCAAAAGGAAAGATGTGCCCTTTACAATACCAATAGTTTCTTTTGATCAACTCATTAGCTTCCCTAACATACAATCGTGCCTATTTTCATAGAATCATGCATATTAAAGACATTAAACACGACACCCTAACTTCCTAACAATCGTTCTACCTATTTTCATGGAGAATTTCATGTCCTTATTGAATTAATCACAACCATCTAAATCCAATTGTCGTTGACAAATAGATATTAGGTTCAAATCAATACCAAATTACATCTAATTTAGTAGTGATAAAATAGCACAATTCAATAACTAAGAACATATGATATAATCAAATTAGGGATTGGGATAAATTCATATATCAAAACATATTAGGGTTCAACCTAACCTTAGATTATGAAACTACATAAACATAATAATTAAACGAACAAAACAATGACTAAGAGAAGACACAATAACAATAATAATGAGAGATTATAGAAGAGAAAACAATACTTGACTTAGATTGATAGAAAATATAAATCGCCAAAGTTTTTCCTCCATAGTTGCAACAGAGAAAACTAAGAACAAAAAGTGAAAGCTATTGGAAAACCTAGAGCTCTCTTTACAAAACTAAAAACTAAAACTATATATAATAAAAACTAAGAATAATGAAAACCAAAAACTCTCCAAAAAATTCCTAAGCTAAACCCCCAAAAGTGGCATGTGAATCCCTCCAAAAGAAGTCCAAAACTTCTTAAATTCCCCCACCTAGCTAGTGGCTAATGCCTAGGTTTTAGGGCTACAAGAAAAATATTCTTTCAAAGTGGCCGCCAAGGTATTACAGCGTAAAGAGAAGGATCGCCATCGAGGTGCGGTGTATGCTGCGAAATTCATCATTTTGCTTGCCAAACTTCAATTGTCGCACTTTACATGGAAAGATCAACGTCTAGCTAGAGTCATGTTGCAATAGGTCTTCAAAAATCCCGAGACAAGGCTACTAAACGATGCATATATTTCCAACATGAGTCAAGGATGATATTATGAGAGCTTTTATTGCATTAAAATCCTACAAAACAAAATAAAGCATACCCAAGAAGAGTAATATCGAAATATATAAAATGAAAGCTCGTAAAGGAGGAAAATATGGAGGAAAATTGATAAAATAAGATCAATTAAGGCATTAAAGTAATAAATAATATCATGTTATCAAGTAGCTTATTAGGATGTGTTAGATTTTGACAGTAATATGTATAACCTATCATTTTACCACCACCCTTTCATCATAAACCACCACTCGTCCACTCCCTATTATCAACCCCAACGTCTTTACCTCCGCTAACCTTATCTGCCACCGTTGTCGCCGCCTACCTTCCCAATTCCACCACCGCCGTCCTTCTGCGCAATTTTGTTTCGCATCCCTCTCTCTTATATCTAGTTTTTTGTTGAAAATAATGGTAATTGGGCAGATTTTTGGGATGGTTTGTTGTTGTTTTTGAAGTGGACAGTTTGATTTTAGGTGGGTGGTTTTCCAGTTGGAAGAGGAGGTTTTTGGGGTGGTTTTGGGCCTTTGTGGGGGGTAGGTAAGATGGTTTTTAAGATGGGTTGTGGTGGTTTACGACTACACTAGTGGAAATTAGTTTCCCTTAATTACATTAGTTAATGTGGGATCGAAGCACTTAAATATTTAATGCTTTGCTCTGACAAAAATCGAAACACTTAAACCCTTTAATGTTTTGGTTATAAAAATGTTGACGCACATGTACCGTTAATGTTTCAGTTGGATAAAAATCAAAGCACTTATAACCCTTAATGCTTCGATTTTCGTCCAACCGAAGCACTTATAACTAACTTTTAACCTTTAATGTTTCGGTTATAAAAATACAGAAGCACTTATGGCTGACTTTGAGGGTTGGACTTAATAGATTAAATAGTAATGATATAAATTTTGTAGAGTCATAGTCTAATTATATCAGTGCATATTGTCAAATTTATTCAAAATTTATTCTAAAGTTAATTATTACTTTGTTTTTAAAAAAATTAAGGTTTATATCAAAATTTATCCATAATTAATAGATGTTTGAACATGCGATTATATATTAATAAAGATATATACTTAGATGCAATCATATATATATGCACTTTACTTAATTAATTAGATATACATAGATTAGGCTCGTGTGTGTATATATATATATATATATATATATATATATATATATATATATATATATATATATATTAATAGACTATAGATTAGACTCGTAATAGACTCGCACTAGTAGAAAAATGACTTTCTGCGACGCTTTGTAGAGGCACCCACCAATAAAAGTGTTGATGAATGATAAATTTAGTAAATTTTGAGGCACTTACATACAAAAAGCGTCGTACAATTGCATCGTAATACACAATTTCCCTCCAAAACAAAATAGTTCCCAAAAATTTTAAAACTCCCTAAATTTTAAAACTCCATAAATTTTAAAACTCCCTAAATCAACCTCACCCCACCTCCCTCCCTCCCTCCCTCACCCACGTCCTCACCCACCTCCCTCCCTCACCCACGTCCTTACCCACATCCCTCACCCCACGTCCTCACCCCACCTCCTTACCCCACCTCATGTCCTCCCTCTCATGTTACCATAAAAAAAAATCAATTCTCAACCTAAAATCCTCATCAGTCCTCACGTTCTCTACAACATCTCCCTCTCAATTCCCAGGTAATTCATGAATTCTAAACCCATTCTCACGCTATTATATAATTTATCAATCCATTTGTTAAACTGTTGTTTTTTCTTAATGCTCTTGTTTATTTATCAATCAATTCGAAATGCCCTTTTGTAATGCTCGTTTTTGGTAATCATTCCATCCTTTTATAATGCCTTTTTTGTTTATTAATCATTCCATCCTTTTGTAATGCCTTTTGTAATGCTCGTTTTTTCTTAATGCTCGTTTATGGGCATCAATTATAATTAGTTTCTGTGCATAAATTGTAATTAGTTTTTGGGCATAAATTGTAATTAGTTTCTGGGCATCAATTATAATTAGTTTCTGGGCATAAATTGTACTTAGTTTCTGGGCATAAATTGTAATTAGTTTATGGGCATCAAATATAAGTAGGTTTTGGGCATCAATTTGCTCAACCAAAAATATTTTTACTGCATGTGTTGGGTGTAGATTCCGTTAAATTATTTATGTGTGTTGGGTGTGTGTGTACTGTGAATTTTTCTGTGAATAATATATTTCATATAACTTGTCGGTGAGGTGACAAAGAAAGAAAACAAGCAGTCTATGGTAGATTTCAGAACTAATTTGATTGGAGAGGCAGTGAAGTAGTTTAATGATAAAGTTTTGGACCAGTGAAGTAGTTTACTAAATGCTTCGTATTTGTTGAGTTTATGTGTTTACAGTACCGAGTTATTTTCATTCTTTTGCAGTGTGATTGTGGAAGCCCTAAAGGTGGATAGTCTGCAGAGGCTTTGCTCATCCTTGGAGAGTGGTAAGAAAATCAAATTAATGTGTTGGGTGTGTTTGTGAATTTTCCTATGAATTATACAATATATTTCATCAAAGTAGCATGAATCTGTCTAAACATGCTATAGTTTCTTTCATGCTATGATTGCTGATAATATACCTTCTGAATATATTTTACAGTGCTTATGTTTTAATAAAAGCTATACTAGCAATAGTTAATTACATTGCAGACTTGTCTAAGTATTAGTAGTCAACCAAGATGCTTAGACCTGCCTAAGTAGTAGTTAATTACATTGCAGAATGCAAATAAGAGCTAGGATTTGTCTAACATCACATATCACATATTGTGTTAGATACTAATATGTCATAAAAGATAAGAAATGATCAACCGTGAAGCATATAAATCCAAAATTCTATTATGACCACTCTTTTTGGCACGCAAAATCGCAATTTCCAATATTTTACCCTCAAAACAAATAACACATTCATTCTTCATAGATTTTGGGTGCTATTCCCAGGTTTTGGAAAGTTCGGAGAGGCATATTTCTTAGCCCATTAGTCCGAATGGTGTAATTTTTTTTGAAACCCCTTATTTTTAGAGGTACTACACAACTATGTTACCCTTTAGCCTTCTCAGTGAAGTATTATTTAATATATTGAAAAAAAACTTTGAGAAGTCATAAAATTGGCTACGGGACTCCAAATGAGGCTTATGATATGTCTAACTTGTGTATTTTTGAGAGAATAGGGGCAAATTGTCCCCTGGGGGATTTGTCCACTTATTTTCTCCAAAAAAGACCTCTAACACCCTATAATCCATAAAATTAGATTTTTAAGGGTCATTTTCTCCATGAACCTATTAGGGACTTTGCAACTTGCAATTCCAAGTAGTGCAAATTTACCTAAGTCATTTTCAGAGGCTAAAAAGGTCACCAAGAAGGTAGGCCTTGGTTATGTTGAGAATGATTATGATATTTGTGGTAATGCGATAAAGCGTTGAGTTGTTGCTGAATGTAACTATTGCTTGTTGTAATTGAATCCGCTTAGTTATTGCCGCTATTTCCTGTAACTTTTGTTGAGTCCCTTAGGTTTTGATTGATAGTTTTGAATGATGACAAACAGCTAAGGGAAACAGGTCTTTGAAAGTGTTCAATACAGTTGGGGAAACCAGCTAAAATAGAACACTGTTTCCCTAGATAAGTTATTACTTATATGAGATATTTGTTGAACTAACTTATCTTTATACAGAGAACAACTAGATGATAAATGAGCTATGCATCTAAGTTGATTTCTAAGATTGGAAGCTTGAAAGGATTTTCGATCAACTTAAAGGAAGGTCCTTGGTCAATAATTGAGTTCATTCATGGAAGCTTTCAAGACCTAACGAATGCATGAAGGAAGACTACACTCGAAGAGTTATTTAGGATCTTCATGTAAATGCTCCGTAGTACAACTTATATAATTGAGTATATAAAGTGCTTTTAGTATATTAAATATCGTTATGAAATTTGGTACAAGGTTTGGAACAAATTTCATAACATATTCAGTTCAGGGAACCAGGTCAGGGAACCAGGTTAACTGAACAGATTATTCAAGCTGCGGTTTTTACAAAGATTTTACAAAAAAGGATATTTTCCGAAATATATTGATTTAAGATATATCTAAGCAGCTAAAAGATAAGATGATATTTTTGGTTAGCTAAAAACCGGGAAGTATCTTATCCTAAGTTGATCTTATCTTGTGATCAAATCAATTAGGATAAATACTTATCCTAAAATCGTATATATATATATCTTATATGCATGATTTTAGGGTTTAGCCAACTAACCTATAAATACATCTTGCTCTGAATAATCAAAAGCAGAGCTCTCACGTATTTTTAATAGAGTTTGATATTTGAGAGCTAAAAGCACTAATTCAATTATTAAGTGATACACAAGAGCATAATAGTGTTTTAACGGTTTTTCTCTATTTGATTTTTGAGAGTTAGATCATTAGAGAGTTCTTGATCTTGTATTAAGTCTTTGACAGAGGGGTTGAAGACTTGGTGAGTGTTTGTGAGTTCAAACACACTAGGAACTTACGAGGGTAAGTTTAAAGCACATTCGGAGTAGAGTGTGGGGTTTACTGGTTCCCGGAGTAGGGAAACAGTAGAGTGTTCTTTATCTTTATTTTTCGGAGTAGATTAATAAAGGACTTAGAATAGGAGGACGTAGGCCAGAGTTGGCTGAACCTCGTTAAATCTGTGGTGTTCTTTATTGCTTTGTTTTATTCCGCTGCATAAGGGAACCAGCACAACTGGTTCCTTACACATAATCCGAAAAGAAGTAAAAATTGCCAACGATTACTTAACACTCAATTCACCCCCCCCCCCTCTTGAGTGCCCATTGAACCTTCAATTGGTATCAGAGCCTAAGCTTCTCGAAAGAGTAACATCTAGAGGAGTTAAGAATGAGTACTCAAGATTTAAGTGCAATCGGTTATGACAACAAGACACCAAAGTTTAATGGAAATAATTATGCCTGGTGGAAGAATAGGATCCAGAATGTTATCATGTGTATTGATTATGAATGCTGGCTCGTAGTTAAAAATGGTCCTAATATCATTCTCAAGACAGAAGCTGATGGGAAACAGGTTCCCAAGAAGGATATCGAATTGGTCACTGGTGATTACAAGTTGCTGGAGAAAAATGCTAAGGCAATGTCAATTCTACAACAAGCAATAGGTGAGAACGAAACAAATTGTATCTCTGGTTGCAGTAGTGCTAAGGAGATATGGGACACCCTTGAACTTGCGTTTGAGGGAACCAGTGAGGTAAAACGATCTAAAATTGATTTAATCATGTCTAAATACGAATTTTTTGCCATGAATAAAAATGAAAAAATCAATGATTGCTTTCGTAGGTTTATGACTATTGTTAATGATCTTAGATCACTTGGTAAAATATTTTCTAATGAGGATCTTGTGAGAAAAATTTTGCGTAGTTTAACAGATACATGGACAGCTAAGGTAACAGCAGTATATGAAGCAAAGGATCTGTCTACCCTATCTTTGGAACAGCTGATTAGTTCCCTTATGACTCATGAGATGCTGATTGACTCTAAGTCTGAGAAGGAACTAGCCAGAGGCATGGCACTGAAGGGAACAGTAGAGGAAGAAGAAGATGAGATCAGCCTGATTGCAAAAAGATTTGAAAGATCTCTTCGTGATCAAAAGAGGAATTTCAAAGGTAGGAATTTCAAAAACACTAAAAAATCTAACTCGTCTTCATCTTCAGGTTGCTTCAAGTGTGGTGAGAAAGGACACATCATTCGTGATTGTCCAAAATGGAAGGACAAGCAATCTCAATCTGGAGATAAGAGGGCTTTCAAGAATGCCATGATAGCATCTATGTGGGGAGAATCTGACTCAGGATCTGATGAAGAAGAAGATACAACTAGTTCTGATGTTTGCTTAACCGCCTTCACAAACATCAAGGAGAACAGCACTGGTTCGAGAACCAGAGGGGGAACCAGTACATTCAAGAAATGCTTAATGGCTAAGAAGGATGTACTACAAAGACATAAGGTAAACCTTGAACAAATTAGAATAGATATGCATGAATATGATAGAGAAAATATGCTTGCTTGTATAGATTCTTTATTAGATGAATGCTATAAATTAGGTGAAACTTATATAACCGGCAAAAGAGAACTAAAAGAAAAACGCAATGAATGTGAAATTGCTATTGCTAGTTGTGATCATCTAGAGATGGTTTGCCATAACTTGAAAAATCAAAGTGCTGAACTAGAAGTTGAATTGGACAAGTGCAAGGTAGAACTAGAAAGGGCAAGATCTTCTGAACTTGACTATCCAAGTGATGGTGAAGAAGATCTGATCTCCTGGTTCCCCAGAGACTTATCAACTACTAGTGAAGTCCTTGATTTTTCAACAGTCATAAGTAAAGCAAATTCTTGCAATAGAACTTCTCTGTTGAAGGCCTTTAAAACATTGGCTTTCAACTTAGAAAATTCTCACAAAGAAATTGCTTCACTTAAAGCTGTTCAGTCCCCTGGTTCTCCTACTGGAACCAGCGTTGAAGTCAGCAGTATGATTAATGAATATGAAAGTACTATCTGTAAGTTACATGCTGAATTTAATCAACTAAAAAGTGAAAAGCAATCAGTAGTTATTGACATGTCTAATGACCCTACGGTTTTAGATCTTAACTTACAACTTGCAACTTTAGAAAGTAACTCTGAGTTTTTGAAAGAGAAAAACGAGTTGTTAGTTAAAACACTTGAAACAAAAGAAAGGGAATTGCATGACAGCCATAGACATTTGGATAAGCTACTGAATTCACAAAGAACTTTGAACCATCTGACTTCATCAGGAGGAAACAAAGGAAAATTTGGTCTTGGTTATACTAGACAGAGAACCAGGACTAACTGGTCTCCCAGAGAAACCACTTGGATCACAGAATATCAGCGAGGTAAGTATGTCATGACTAAAGAGATGCACGTGTGTTTTCATTGTGGTAAGAATGGACATAAGATACATGAATGTCCAGCTAAGAAAATTAGTGCTAATAAGAACAGCAAGAGTGTAATGTATGTGTGGAGAAGAAAGGATAAACAAGATGTTAATGTTGTTGAAAAGGGACCCAAGTGTGCTTGGGTTCCTAAAACTAATGTTTGATTTACTCTTACAGGCTAGAGTGAAGGGAGACACCTATTGGTATTTGGACAGTGGTTGCTCAAGACACATGTCCGGGGATAAAGATCAATTTCTTTCACTAGTGGCCTTTGATGGAGGAAGTGTCACCTTTGGAGATAACAGCAAGGGAACCATCACTGGTTTAGGTAAGGTTGGTAAGACACTTTCTAACGCAATAGATGATGTTTATTATGTTGAAGGCTTGCAACATAATCTCTTGAGTATTTCTCAATTATGTGACAAAGGTAATAGAGTTGAGTTTCAAGCCAACCTATGTCACATAGTTAACTCACAAACAGGAGAACTTGTATGTGAGGGAACTAGGAAGCATGATGTCTACATCACCTTCTTAGATAAAATCCCTCAAGACAAGTCCATCTGTTTGAGAGCTGTTTCTGAAAATAATCAATGGATTTGGCATAAGAGGTTTGGACATACTAGCCTAACACTTCTAAACAAGCTTAAAGCACGTGACTTAGTGATAGGTCTTCCTAACATTAAGTACGAAGCTGATAAAGTTTGTTCTGAATGTGTAAGGGGAAAACAGGTCAAAATCTCTTTTAAGCCTAAAACTGTTTTGAGTACCAGCAGACCCTTCGAACTTGTACACGTTGACTTGTGTGGTCCCATGAGAGTACAAAGTCGAAGAAGTCATAGATATGTCTGTGTTATGGTTGATGATTATTCCAGGTACACTTGGGTAATGATGTTACACACAAAGGATGAAACGTTTGAAGAATGGGTAACATTGGTGAAGCAAGTGGAGAACCAGCTCACCCATAAGCTGGTCTCGATAAGATCAGACCATGGTACTGAATTTGATAACGCTAACTTTATTGATTATTGTAGGGAACATGGAGTTAATCACAACTTCTCAGCCCCTAGAACACCTCAACAAAATGGTGTTGTAGAAAGGAAGAACAGAACTCTTGAGGAGATGGCGAGGACGATGCTCATTGAGAGTGGTCTCCCAAAGAGTTTTTGGGGTGAAGCTGTTGACTCTGCTTGCTATATACTGAATAGAGGTCTCATTAGACCAAAGCTAAATAAGACTCCCTATGAACTTCTTAAAGGTCGAAAGCCCAACATCACATACTTTCGTGTCTTTGGATGTAAATGTTATGTGCATAATAATGGGAAGGACCAGCTTGATAAATTTGATCCTAGAAGTGATGAGGGAATCTTTCTTGGATACTCTTCTCACAGCAAAGCATATAGAGTCTTCAATAAAAGGACTCTCTGTGTTGAGGAGAGTGTCCATGTCATTTTTGATGAATTTAACATGTCTTCTGAGATTGCGCAGGTACAACCTGATGAAGTAATTGGATTGATGGATTTCACGGGGAACCAGTATACTGGTCCCTCAAATGAAGTGCAAGCAGAGCTAGGCCTACCAAATACTCCACCAGATGATAATGATGAAGTGCCTAGAGAAGAAAATGAAGAAAATGAGGATTCTGAAGGGGAACCAAGTCCTGATGGTTCCTCACATAATAGACAGGTAATGATCTCAGGGGGAACAGAAGAAGGTACCACCCCTGAACCTGAGGTAAGTAATGATAGAGGAAACAGCATGAATGTGAATCCTCCTGGTTCTTCAGAAAGAGAAGAGATTCATGAACATGCTAGTTCCCAACTTAATAAGGAAGCACAAAACAGTATTAATGTCAAAAGTTTTAGATATCAAGCCTCTCATCCCACTGACCAAATAATTAGTGATATAAATAAGGGGATTCAAACGAGAAGAAGTGTCTTTCAAAACTTTTGCGCTTTCTATTCTTTCCTGTCTAATGTAGAGCCTACTGACTATAAAATGGCATTGACTGATCCTGATTGGATACTAGCTATACAAGATGAATTAAATCAGTTTCAGAAAAACCAGGTTTGGCACCTAGTTCCCCGTCCAAAGGAAAGATCAGTCATTGGTACTAGATGGGTCTTTAGAAACAAGTTAGATGACCTCGGTACTATAGTCAGAAACAAAGCAAGGCTAGTGGTGCAAGGGTACAATCAACAAGAAGGAATTGACTATGATGAGACGTTTGCACCAGTAGCTAGGCTAGAGGCTATTAGGATTTTAATTGCTTATGCTGCTCACATGAATTTTAAGCTGTTTCAGATGGATGTGAAGACTGCCTTCCTTAATGGATATTTGAAGGAAGAAGTATATGTGGAGCAGCCACCTGGTTTTGAAGATACACTGTTTCCCCAGCATGTATATAAGTTGGATAAAGCATTATATGGCTTGAAACAAGCTTCAAGGGCTTGGTATGAAAGACTGTCCAACTTTTTGATGGCTAATGACTACAAGAGGGGAACAGTAGACAAGACCTTGTTCATAAGAACCAGGGGGAAACATTTGACTGTAGTACAAATCTATGTTGATGATATTCTATTTGGTGCTACTAATCAAACTTTGTGTGACGAATTTGCAAATCTTATGCAGAGTGAATTTGAAATGAGTATGATGGGAGAACTAGGGTTCTTCCTAGGGCTGCAGATTAAGCAAACAAATGATGGTATAATGATCCATCAACAAAAGTACTTAAAAGAGCTGCTGAAAAAGTTTGGCATGGAGAACAGCAAAGCTTATGATACACCTGTTCCCACATCCACAAAGTTGGATGCTGATCTTAAAGGAAAAAATGTTGAAGCTACGCTTTATAGAGGAATGATTGGTTCTCTACTTTACCTAATAGCTAGTAGACCTGATATTGTGTTTTCTGTTGGGTTGTGTGCTAGGTTTCAAAGCAATCCAAAGGAATCTCACTTGAAGGCTGTTAGAAGGATACTTAGGTATCTTGTGGGAACAGCAGATCTGTTTTTGTGGTACCCCAAAGGCAGTACCATCAATCTCATTGGATATACAGATGCAGATTATGCTGGTTTCCTAGTTGATAGAAAGAGCACATCAGGTATGGCACACTTCCTTGGCTCTTGTCTTATATCATGGGGTTCTAAGAAGCAAAATTCAGTGGCCCTATCCACAGCAGAGTCAGAATATATAGCTGCAGCTTCATGCTGTTCCCAGCTACTGTGGATAAGGAACCAGCTGAAAGATTTTGGTGTTATTTATAAAAGTGTTCCTATTTTTTGTGATAACACTAGTGCAATCAATATTTCAAAGAACCCCGTGCAACACTCCAAGACCAAACACATTGAGATAAGACATCATTTTCTAAGAGACAATGTGGAAAAAGGATTGGTGGAGATGTTGTTCTGTAAAAGTGAAGATCAAATAGCTGATATCTTCACAAAGCCTTTGTGTAGAGAGTCTTTTTGTAGGTTAAGAGTCCTTTTAGGTCTAGTTAGGCTTTAGGCGATGGCTTCAATTATTTCCTTCAATGATTGGTTAGAATAAGTATGCTTTTGTATTGATTATGTATATAACTACGATGCTTACTTATAAATATTGTGTAAATAACCTAAGTGGATTATTGTTGCATAGAAACAGGAGAAGCTATTTTGAAACATGCTGAAAATAGAATGACTGGTTCAGTACAGGTACCAGCAAGAGGAAACAGCAGTTCAGCTCTGATATGTCATCCGAAAATATCCTATTTTTGGAAGATTACTATAAGATAATTTCTTTTTGGAAAGAATTATCTTATTTCAGTTATTCCTATCCTACAAAGAGGCAAATATATTTAATTGCCTAATTTATAGTTGGTTGACTCTTTTGTAAAAAGATAACTACAATCTTTAAAGTTTCAATTTCTGAAATTATCTCTTCCGTTTATCTTGACTCTCAACCGGCTAATTTTTTGAAATCCTATGTCTATGCAATTGATATAAATACACATCAACTCATTGATACAGCTTTACATCACATCATCACTCTACTCATCCTCTCTCTCTCTCGTTCAAAAGTGGTACCCTGATCACTGCTCACTCCGTTCTCATCTCCCTCGAATCTGTGAAGCTCATCTGCTACAATGGGAAGGAAATCAACCAGGGCTCCAGCTAAGAAAAGGAAGGAGCAGACTCAAGCAAGTGAGTCCACTCAATTGAAGGAGACCTCCATCAATGAAGCAAACCCTGCTCCAACTTCATCGAGCAACTCACCTCCTACCACCACAAAGAACCCATCACCAACTCTATCTCCATCTTCTAAATCTCCCTCACCTCCACCTCCCAAAAATGCACCCTTACCCAAAACCCCTGAGGCTGATGATTCCATCATCAAGGAACCTGTCTCATCTCAGGGGGACCAGCCCAAAAGCACTGAAGAATTCTTCAACACTGTTGGAGAAAGGGAAGAGGAGGAAGTTCGAAGTGAGGAAGATGATCTACAGATTATTGGGCATAAAAAGTGGACCACAGAACCCTTGGTTCGCAGCAGAGTGACTAGGTCTTCCCTGAAGAGGATTGGCGAAGCAGCAATAGAGGAACAGTCGATGGACTCTGCTGGTTCCAAACGAAAGAGAACAGCACGGAAGTCTGCAAGAGGTATGTCAGTAGAATCTCCATCTGTTGGTATGACTGATTTAGGTTCTAGGGTTGTGGTATCTGGGTGTAAAACAGAAGTTGGTTATTTTGATGAAGTTGCTTTAAGTGATGTGAAAGAGTTGTTAGAACATCAGGGTTGGATGCCTTTGTTTGATGTCTGTGATGCTAATATTGATGGTGTTAGAAAGTTTTATGTGAATTTGAAACAAATATTGGATAGGTCGTTAAGTTCAGTTGTGAATGATGTTGAAGTGAATGTGTCTGTTGCAAGTTTGGCTGGGTTGTTGAATATACCCAGAGATGGTTTTGATGAGTATTCTGGAGATGGATGGCCCACTCTTATAGGGGTCAGTCCAGATGAAGTACATGACTTTGTGTTTGGAGGGAAAGTTCCAAAGAAAGCTGGAACGTTTAAAACTGGTAGCTTGAAGGAACCAGTGATGCTGGTCCTTCACTCTGTGTGTAACAAGATGATTATCCCTCGAGCACAAGGTAGGGGTTTTGTGCGCATCATGGAAATGGTGCTTATATATTTGCTGATGAAAAAGATTAAGATAAATTTTCCTTCTCTAATGATAAACCATATGATGAATTGCTATAATTCATCCCACCACTCTCTTCCCTATGGCTCCTATATAACTAAGCTTCTTAAAGAGAATAATGTTTCTCTTAGTGGATCAACTGCTCCTGCAATGGTGTTTACCAAAGGCATTCTGAAACAAAAGGGGTTGATCATAAGTGCTGGGGTGTTGAAGTTTAGGGAGGAGGAACCAGTAGAGACTCCTAAGCCTGCCAAGAAGAAACAGAAGGCAGAGGAACCAGCTGGTCAGCAGGTTATTCTCAAGAGGCTGGAGAGTCAGGAAGAGAAGATAAGTGTTGTAGGGGATCAGCTCAGCAAGTTAGTGAACTTAGTGGAAGGTCTATCTACTTCGTTTATTATGAGGATGATCAAGTTAGAGAAACAGATTGCTGGTAGTTCTAGAAATGAGAAGAAACAAGTTGAGGAGGACCAGCAAGTAGACCAGCAGGAAGATGACAGTGAAGAGGAGGAGAACCAGGAAGAAACAACTGAGGAGGCTGCCACTGAAGAAGAGGAAGGAGATGATGAAAATGATGATGATGATTGAATCTGTTCTCTTTTTCATTCAGCCTACCTTTATTATATTATATTCTGAATAACTGATTTTGTTGGACTGTTTTTATTCCTCCCAATCCATGAACTTGTTTTGATATGGATTTGGGCTCTATCGTTCACTTTTGTTGGTCTGTATTAAACTATGATCTTTATTGATGGCATGGCTTAACTTTGACTATTCTGACCTTCTTTTGCAGCACTTTATTTGTATAATGGTTGATGCCATTGGATGGTTTAGCACGTTACTTTATGCATAAGATGCTACTTTTGCATATCTTTTTAATGATGCCAAAAGGGGGAAAATAGTTGAAGTTGAAGCCTAGTTTAGATCGAGTCGTTTTTTTTTTAGTCTTTTTACTTTTACTTTGACTTTATCTTATTTTCTGTTTCTGTTTAGGGAACTAGTTGGCTTAACTGACTTGTTCCATTGAGTCTTGAGTTCTTGAAGTTTTTGACTAATTTCTTTTGAGTATGTTCACAGGTGCAGAAATTTCAAATGTTTGTCATCATCAAAAAGGGTGAATTTGTTGAGTCCCTTAGGTTTTGATTGATAGTTTTGAATGATGACAAACAGCTAAGGGAAACAGGTCTTTGAAAGTGTTCAATACAGTTGGGGAAACCAGCTAAAATAGAACACTGTTTCCCTAGATAAGTTATTACTTATATGAGATATTTGTTGAACTAACTTATCTTTATACAGAGAACAACTAGATGATAAATGAGCTATGCATCTAAGTTGATTTCTAAGATTGGAAGCTTGAAAGGATTTTCGATCAACTTAAAGGAAGGTCCTTGGTCAATAATTGAGTTCATTCATGGAAGCTTTCAAGACCTAACGAATGCATGAAGGAAGACTACACTCGAAGAGTTATTTAGGATCTTCATGTAAATGCTCCGTAGTACAACTTATATAATTGAGTATATAAAGTGCTTTTAGTATATTAAATATCGTTATGAAATTTGGTACAAGGTTTGGAACAAATTTCATAACATATTCAGTTCAGGGAACCAGGTCAGGGAACCAGGTTAACTGAACAGATTATTCAAGCTGCGGTTTTTACAAAGATTTTACAAAAAAGGATATTTTCCGAAATATATTGATTTAAGATATATCTAAGCAGCTAAAAGATAAGATGATATTTTTGGTTAGCTAAAAACCGGGAAGTATCTTATCCTAAGTTGATCTTATCTTGTGATCAAATCAATTAGGATAAATACTTATCCTAAAATCGTATATATATATATATATATATATCTTATATGCATGATTTTAGGGTTTAGCCAACTAACCTATAAATACATCTTGCTCTGAATAATCAAAAGCAGAGCTCTCACGTATTTTTAATAGAGTTTGATATTTGAGAGCTAAAAGCACTAATTCAATTATTAAGTGATACACAAGAGCATAATAGTGTTTTAACGGTTTTTCTCTATTTGACTTTTGAGAGTTAGATCATTAGAGAGTTCTTGATCTTGTATTAAGTCTTTGACAGAGGGGTTGAAGACTTGGTGAGTGTTTGTGAGTTCAAACACACTAGGAACTTACGAGGGTAAGTTTAAAGCACATTCGGAGTAGAGTGTGGGGTTTACTGGTTCCCGGAGTAGGGAAACAGTAGAGTGTTCTTTATCTTTATTTTTCGGAGTAGATTAATAAAGGACTTAGAATAGGAGGACGTAGGCCAGAGTTGGCTGAACCTCGTTAAATCTGTGGTGTTCTTTATTGCTTTGTTTTATTCCGCTGCATAAGGGAACCAGCACAACTGGTTCCTTACACATAATCCGAAAAGAAGTAAAAATTGCCAACGATTACTTAACACTCAATTCAACCCCCCCCCCCCCCCCCCCCCCCTCTTGAGTGCCCATTGAACCTTCAACTTTGAATGTATATACACTAATATTCATGTTTCTGACTGATTTTACATCGTTCCTTCTTTTTTCATGTACTGAAATCGATCTCCTTCTGTCTGACTTCTTTAATTATTGTCAATTTATGTGCATGTTTGTGTTTGTGGAGGAAGACAATTTGAAGTTTGAGGAGGGTTTAGTCTGTCTGTTATGTAGCAAATGGGGCTTATTTGAAGCACATGAGTGTTATTTTAGTTTGATTGGTTTACTCTGTATTTTTATTTCTAGTTGCGTTGGTTTTGTATAAAGAGTGAAAGAACCCAGTTTATCATACTAGTGCAGATGTGCAATAGGAATAGTTTCTTATAGGATCATGAAATTAGAATTTTACTGGGTTGCTGCTGTGAATGAGTACATCACTACTTCTTTGAACCTAGCATCATGATTATGATAATATTTACCAGCTTGTTGTTCATACTATGAATATGATTACATGATGTCCAGGTTTTGAAGGAGGCCTCTATACCCCTTAGACTAGGATATGTATCCATTTGATTTTGGCACTCTCTCTACTCGAAAAATTGATTTAAGTTTCTCTAGATTCTCTTGCCTCTTGACTCCCTGTTGAGTTTCTAGAATGATTTGAAAGTCATGTTCTGAGCTCT
The DNA here is from genome assembly GCA_026401315.1 of Dysphania ambrosioides. Taxonomy (NCBI): domain Eukaryota; kingdom Viridiplantae; phylum Streptophyta; class Magnoliopsida; order Caryophyllales; family Amaranthaceae; genus Dysphania; species Dysphania ambrosioides. The sequence goes on along the minus strand of CM048659.1, from coordinate 6,994,327 downwards.
TTGATTATTTCCCTTGTTCTTTCCCTAGTTCCCTGCATCCTCACTCCTCAGGATCGGAACACATCCTTAACCATCTGATCAGTTATGTGTTCATCTTTAATTTTAATAACCTCCACTACTTTGACCATCCAAGTAGTTTATATCAGTTGGCTATACCAATAAATCCTGACGTCTCATGAGCATGAAAGGGAATGGTAACCAACTTCTAATACCATTCCCTTTCACACTCATCAGTCCTTTTGTTTCCTGTCTAAAATGAGAAATCTGCCATCTAGCAATTAGCTTTGTGTATGTAATGGGTAGAAAATGGAATTTGTCTAACATATATCAATGAGGTAATGTAGCTGCCATTTTGTAAGGCTACAAAGCCTGAGTTCCTAAAAGAGTACTGGCTGCCGAGTGAAACTCCTTCACTTGACGTTTCTGCAGATATGTGTGAGTAGTTTTCCTACTTTAGGATAGTATATGAAGCTCCTATCATTCTAATCCTATTTCTCTATGTCAAATATAATGTGCTGAAGACATGATGCTTCTTTAATGAACATTTTCAGCATAATGCTAGAGATGATTTTTGTTGTTTCCATTAGGCTTACTCTCTTTGCATGGTTCTTTAGATTTGTACCACTAATTGAAAAAAAAAATTGTCTCATTCGTATCGATCTTCCTACTTTAGTCTAGTTTCGCAAATCTGCTAACTTCTAATCTAATGAAACACACTGGGATTTATAAAGAAGTTAGGGTTATAGAAAGGAAATTTGAGAGAAGTTTATGTTTAGGAAAATTAAGGGTTTTGTGGTCAAGCATGATTCGTGTTCAAATTCATTCAAAATACATGTGTATGTATATTTTCTTTTATTTTATATATTCATATTCTAGAAATATAAATTAGAAAATTAATTTTAATTTTCCATTTTAGTTGATTATGGAGTTGAGTACAATCAAAGAAAGATTATCTTTACAGATAAAAGCTGTGCAGTACCGATTAGGCGTAAATGGATTCCTCATATCAGTTATGCTATGAGGAATTTAACATCTGATGGGAAACTTAGATGTCCTTGTGTGAAGTATGTTAATAACAAACTTTTGAGTCCAGATGATGTAAATTACCACTTTTAATTTGGAATGATGCGTAATTACACTATTTGGATTTTTTATAGGGAAAGTGTCGATCAAATTCCTAGTCCTTTGGAACCTATTATAGAAGATGAAATGTTAACACATACAGATATGCATTAATCGGTGCATGACACATATGGTTATAGAGGTGATTATCCTAATTTAGATGAAAACATGGACCAAAGTGCTCATGGGTTGAATAAAGAAGCTCAAGACTTTTATAAGCTCTTCGATGATGCTGACACATAAGTCGTTTAAAAGAGGAATTTCGTATGTTGGCAAGAGGTCCCCTTGATGTTACTACTAGATACCAAGGGTATAATGTCAATGGTTTTACCTTTAGGGCCAAACGTTATGACAAGTGTACTCAAAATAGCGGTGTTGTTGTAGTTGCAAAGACATCAAGTTATTCGAGTTCCAGTGATACAAATCTAATTTTAGGAGATGTGGCGTATTATGGGCGATTAGTAGATGTCATTGAATTGAAATACCTTGGTGGATATTCAGTTGTGTTATTCAAATGTGAATGGTTTGATGCTACAAGTGGGAGAGGTGTAAAGAAGGATTCCTCTAGTTATACCCTTGTTAATATCTCTCAGTTGACAAACACGGGTGAAAAATTGGAAGACGAGCCATATATTCTTGCAGCACAAGCTGAGCAGGTCTTTGATCTACATACAAGATCATGTTGAATCAGATTGGTCTGTTGCGATAAAGATGAAGCCTAAGGGTGTGTTTAATTTCGAAGACAATGACATGCAAGAGGATCAGACCGAACCTTACCATGTTTCTTTCTTGAATAATATTCTTAGTTATGGTGATGGGATTGGATGGGTTTGGAGAGGTGTTGAAGAAATTGAGGTTGATTATGAGTAAATTTAACCTACACTTGAACAATGAATATTTTGTAAGGATATATTTATTGGATATTGGTTTTTTTTAAGGATGTAATAATAATAACTTTGGATTATCTTGTTCTTAGTGCATTTTGGTGATGTAATTTAAAAATTTGACTTTTGCATCAAGTTATTAGTTGCATGAAGTTTCTGCTATTGCCTCTTTTTCTATATTTATAGGATCATGACTGGTCGTAAAAGGTTGCGAAAGGTTATCGCTTCCAGTGGTGGAAATAATGAGCAATCAAACAACTTAAGTATCTCGGGTATTAGGAATGAGAATCAAAGTAATTCTCTTGAACCAAAATCAAGGAAATATCGAGGGCTCTACGTCTAATCCTGACCTCGAGGAAGGACGATTCTACGACTACATTGTGCAAGGTAGTCTCTTCATATATATTCATGCATACTTTTATTGTTTGATTCATGTGTGGTGCAAGTTTTATTTATGTGTGTATGACTGTCTTTTTATATGGTCATTTATGAATACTTTGTAATGAGAGCAGACTCAAATGGACATAGAAGATGTGGAAAAACAATTTTGGCGGATGTATGGAATCTGCCAGAGGGCCATCAAATTGTTGTCGATGTAAATAATGAGATGCAACCTATTGGACATGAAGGGGGAGTACTAGGTGCGTTCTTAGGGACGATTGTAAGAAACGGAAATCTTTTCTCTCTAAGCTATTCAAGATGGGATTATTTGAAAAAAGGGTCTCAAAGAAATAATGAAAAAATGATATCGAAAGAAAATCAGGTAATCAACTTTTGATCTCAATTTTTTGTTTGATGCTAAGTATGATATGATACTAATTACTTTTTAAAGACACCTTCAATACTCATTATATTTTACAGCCTAGGTTTCTGTATTCCAAAGCTTGTGAATATTAGATATTGAAATCACTTAATCATAAATGGAGAGATTACAAGTGCTGGTTGAAAGGAAATTATTATGATGAGAATAAGAACATTACTGATTTATATGAGGCAGTTCCTGAACATGTTGATAATGATCAGTGGATTAACCTTGTTAATTTTTGGAGATCACCCGAAGGACAGGTATGTTTATTTGTTATGCTATTACTTAGTAAGTGTTGTCTGAAACATGAGTAGTATTTTAAAGAGTGACATATCACAAATATAGACAGTCCTATCATAAATATAGACACTAGATAACAATCCAAATTTGAATCTTAAGTTTATTGGTGGTGTTGTTACAGAAAAGAAGCAAACAAAGTAAAGAATCACTTGAAAAGGCTAAAGTGAAGCCTATTTCTACAACTGGCAATAAAAGTCATGCACGCGTTCGTGAAGAAATGATAGGTTTTTATAATTGGTCGTTGTCAATTTATTGTTTAATCTTTTCCTTTTCTACCCTATTGTAATGCAAAATTTGGTGTATTATTAAGAAAAAAATGTTGAATAGAAGCCCAACAAGAACAGAGCTTTATTTAGAATGTCATCAACACGAGAAAGAAGCAGATATTATGGCGTGTATTTATAGCTTTTGACATTAAAATTAATTTGTTAGTTAATATGCAATTCGGATTTTACTACATTAACTATTTTCTTTTTTAATCTTTATAGAATCATATTAAGAGCCTTGTTACTGAACAAGGGGACCAAGAAGTAAATTTAGACAATGATCCTGTTTCAAAGGTATTGGGTAAAGATCAACATGGTCGTGTTCGCGGTTTAGGACTATTAGGTGTAAAGCCATTAGATGCAGCAGATGCTCCTGTTCCCTCATATTGTAAAGGCCTAAGCATGTCCACTAAAGATAAACATCAGTGTTGTATTATTTACGAAAATTGAAGGGTTTGACTCAAAGATTAAGGAAGTGTGTCAAAAATCAAGGGAAAACCATATTGAAGTTGAAGAGGAAGCTTTATGATCGTTATGGTTTAGACTTTGATGATTTTGACTCCGATAATTCTGACTTAAGTGACTCTAATAGTGATGATTCAAGTTCAGAAGAAGAAGAACAACAAGAAGATATCTCTCATACCGATAATATAGTTTTTGTTATTGATTTTTGTTATGGATTACTATTTTGATTTATGACTAAGAACGTGTTGATATAATGGTAATATCCCCCTGTTTGGTGTAGGCTCATAATGCTTCAGCCCATGATCCTCCTTTGAATTAATCAACATATTAGCTATGGAATTTCCATTTAAGCCTTTAAGGTAAGATGATTTCTCTCATTGTGCCATCCTTCATTATTTATATTTTGGGAGTACAATTATTTAGATTGTAATAGTTGAAAGTATGATATAATGGAAAATTGAGATAATGGATGCATGCTTAGCATTGATTTGCTTCACCAATAGCTTCATGCTAGTTAGATGTTGTGTTGTATAGCAAATATGAACCTTATCAACCTATTCTAAAGTTTTGTGACTTTAGAGTAGATACATCAAGCAATATTCATGTGTGATGAAACTTTAACTACCAATTTTCTTTTGCTTTTTAGATTTCGTGTTTATTACTGATTGTATGCAAATGAATATTATGTATCTCCCTCAAATTAATTTTGCTCTTTTTTATATGCAGATTATATTTTGAAGCATATACGAAACTGGAAGGCAGACTTGAAATGATAAATGGAGATATTCTATTTTCATATAGAGTATATGTTAATTACTCAGCCATTTCATAATTAAATATATAGTTTTCTTCACTTTTAAAATTATATGTACTTTGAATTATTTAGAATGTTTTGAGTAGTCATTAGGACATCATTTTGTATTTTGAGATCTTATTGTCATTCGTATTTGATTATCATTAATGAAACTTTATTTTTATAATTCATTATTCTTATTAATGACTTATGGTTCTTGAGTTTTTAGAAGTTATTGTGAAAAAATTATAGGTATAATATAAGAAAAATTAGTTACTAAAAGGGCATATATGTATGGCATTCAATGAAACTTAAAAACTCTTACGGCGCTTTTAATTAAAGTTTGTGATGCTATTGAAGTGCCCCAACAGGCACTCGATGCTATTGAGTTTGCGATGCTACTGAAGTGCTCCGATAAGCGCTCAAAAGCGCCTCCGTTAACCTTACGATGCTTTTGACGTACTATATTGACGCTTTTTGCAAGCGCCGTTATAGGGGTTAGAGGCATAGGAAAAGCCAGCGCTTTTGAGAGCGTCGGTAAAGGGTGTAGCGGTGCTAAAAAGCGCCGCAATAGGCCAAAAATTAGCGTCGCAAAAGGCTATTTCCTTACGAGTGTCATCCAATATTGTCACTATACGCTACGTATTTGCAAGCCTAGCTAGCCCACCATATATGGTTCCGACAGTAAGTAGATTACCTTGTTTCTGGGGTGTGGGATCGATCAACGTGGTTTTGGTTGCTTGCTGGTTGGTTTTGGTGGTATATATGGTTTGGTCAAGCGAAAGTTGACAGTAGAGCAGCCTAGGTAGGGGAGGCAGTGGTGGGGCGACGCGAAGGGAAGGTGGCGGGCTTGGTCGGTGATAGTAGTGGGGCTGGTTGTAGTGGGGGTATATGGTGGGGATAATCAGTGTAGGACTTGGGGGAAAATGAGGGAAAAGCGAACGATTGAATGTACCTACCAAACAAGAACAATGCAAGGCTTTGATTTTTTGACTCTTTAATAAATGCCCATACCTTATGCCTTTTTTACTAAAACTTGAGCTCTTATCATTTACCAATTTATGTGAAATTTTTAATTTATATTGGATAAATATTAAAAATTTATACAACTCTATTTTCACATATTACTAAAATTTCAATTCTAAAAAATATATACTTATTTTAAAAAAAACCTTTTACGTTTGCTTCTTGAACGTTTGGATATTTTTACGTTTGGATAAATAGTTTGGATAAATAGTTTTCCATGAAAAACCTTTTACGTTGGAAAACTCATTTTCATTGAATTTTTCTGTTATTTGGTTGCATGGAAAATGATTTTACATTTAAATATTTTCCGTTGTTTGGTTGAATTAAAAATCAATTACTCCTATTAACTTTTCTAATTGTAGTTTCTTGTCATTTTTTATTTCTTTTTTTCTGATGTATTTTCTAGTTGTTTGTCATTAACTTAATTTGTTATGCTATAACAAATATTTTTTTTAATAAAATCTACAATACATTTCTCTTATCTATTAATAACATATTACATTATATAAAATATCGCCATAAAACCAGAGAAACCTATAAAATTTGGTTTAATATTATAAAAAGACCTTAAGCTAACTATAAAGGAGTATTTGCAATTGAATAAGCAAATAAATCGAACATGTAAATGTATTTGCACTCAAACAGGTAAACCAATCAACAATTTGTAATGTAATAGTTAATACTTGTATATTTTAAATTCTAACAGAAAGAAAATTTCTACTCTAATTTCAAATAAATTTTTGATTGCCCATATTTCATGAGAAACTTTCATGGTTCAATTGAATCGGGCAAAAATTTAAGGTTTTTTTTATTTTCAACTAAAATGAATAAAATTCGTTCGAATTTATGATATAATATAGTAATTTAATAATTAAGACATGAGATTCGAAGAAAACGTACTGAATTGATGATATTCAAAAAAGATGAAAAGAAATTGTGGATATTTTCCCCAACTTTTAGAAGAGAGAAAGGCTATCGAAAAGATGAAAAATAAAGAATGCGTGAATAGAGCTGGGTATGGGTCGGGCCGGCACGTGGGCTGAGACACAACACGTTTTTGGAACGGTACAACACGAGCACAATCGTGGCATGACACGACACGCTGTCTGTGGAGTGGGCAGCGAGCCAGGCTGCAGACACCAAAAAAATTAGGTACGAGCACGCAAGCGACATGACCATAAGCACGCTATTATTTAGTAACATTTAATACTATTATTAGTAGTAATATCATTATATTCTTATAGTATAATTTACATTATCTAAAATTATTTTTTTTCAATTCTATTATATAATTTTTTTATTTTAAAAAATTAGGCCAGCACAAGGCACGACATGGCGCGCCAAGCATGTGGGCCGTGCTAGGCCATGGCCGAGTTTTAGGGAAAGTTAGCACAACACAACATGACCACAATAAGGCATGTCACGATACGACAAGAGGTCAGACACGAGTTGACACGGTCTATGGCAAGCACGACACGACCTGTGTCCACCTCTATGCGTGAGTTATGTGTGAGTTGTTTTTAGGGAAAACGTTTTACACCTTACTAAATGGAGCCGTAATGTAATAGTTTTAAATGTTAATCATTGGTGGCATAGTGGATTAATTATGTAGAGTAGAGAGAGTGTGTGGTCTCATGTTTATGCAACTAACCCCATCTTTTGGGAATGAGTCTTTGATGAATACAAAAAGAGTGAAATGTAATATTTGATGAAAGGAGAAATTGATTTTGCCCTTTATATGTGATCTAACGGCTTAGTTATTATATATGATGATTGGTTGGGGCCTTTGGACTGTGACCATGACCACAAGTAAGTTTATTTAACAAAAATGAAAAGAAGTTAGAGGCCATACCACTGCCTAACAAGGCACCCACCTTGGACAAGGTATTGATTGGTCATACCATCAGATGTGGTCAAAGTCACCTGTATTATTGCAAGGATACTTCTTCAAGCTTTGTCTCTGTTGGTGTTAACAGCAATACAAACGTTTGGGTATTGTTCATACAGCTAATGCTTTGATTATGGACATATGGACTTGCTTTAATTTGGCTAATACTGGTGTGATAGATCAGGATAAGGGGCACTTTAGGTAACACAAATAAGTTAGTTAGAACTGGCTTCAGGAGGAAGGTTGATGAGGCCCAAGGAGAGCAGGTTAGAATTCCCGGATGATATGAATATTATCAATGAAATAAGAAAGAAATAATAACAGCCAAAATAAATAAGATTGAACCCTTAATTTCATTAGAATCCAATCCAAATAGGCAAATACTGTTTTAGGATAGCCATCTATGACTTAATATGAGTCTGTCCAGCTTTGTCTTCAAGTGCACTCCATCTTATGTGTCCAATTTATACTGAAATTCGACTATGTGAGGCTTTCCTTGGGCATCTAATCAGTTCAGGATTAAACTTACTGTAAACTCTGAGGACTCTGCTTCCAGCAGCTCCAACAGACAATCTTGATATGATTTCTGCCATCAGCGAGGTTTAAAGCAGTAATTTAATGCAACTATACTTTTTACCAGGCTGGGTTATATCCGATATACTTTCTAATTTAGGATTTATTTGGATACTGCTGTATGATGATAGTTATGTCTGTCTTGAAACTTGCTCTATTCTTACATAATCCCACTCTCTCGTTTACATGGAACTTGGCAACCGTAGGTGTTGTACAGTAACCTCTGGTTTAAGCGTGATGCTTTTTCTGCCGGTGTTATTTAAGTTGATTTGCTAATATGCTGCAATCGTTATTAAGGCATGTATAATCCATTGCAGAGCTGCAGTATTGTAATGGTCGGTCAATGGGGTAATGTAACATTGCTAATACTAATGCAGCTTCAAAGTAAAGAAGTATGTGACGTTGTTGGTTTATTTCAGGAGCAATTTGCTGAATGTGTTGGAGTTCCTCCAGAAGCCAAATGCAAGTGAACTTGTATCAGGAACAAGCGACCGTGTCAATCTGCACAACAAGTTTAAAGAGGCAATTGAGGCTACTTTTCCTGGAACAGTTGATCAGCTAAAGACAAAAGCTGCGGAACTGAGGAAAAAACGCCCATTTTGGGAAACTTCAGGAGATTTTGATGCTGAACTTTTTAAGTTCTCGTTCTCGGACTAGACTCCTGTTGGGCAGCTGTATACATTGCTGGTGGTGATCCATTTTTCAATATCTTATGACATTTTCTTTGTGGGTAGATTAGCTCGTGGTTCGTTTCACCATATATATTACTTTTTGTTTACAGAAATCCTTTTTTGAAATGAAATCCGTACAATCCATTGTGTTTTGATCAGTAACGGTCAAATATTGTTATCAGTAAAATTAAGTCTGTTATTCAATGTGACCTTTATCTCTCTCAGTTCCTGGCTGTCTTCAGTTCTTAGAGAAATAGAAGCCAATGGTTTGATTGACCCATGAGGGATCCAATCTAGGAGGGTACTTTGCCTTGACGGGGGAACTTTGAGATTCAAAGACACTAGAGAGAACATTGCATTCATATTTGAAGATAATATATCCAAAAAATCGTAACAAATATAGTCATATAAATTGCATATTTATAAAATTATACTACACAGCATAAATCATAGAATAATAACATCACACGTTTGTGGCACCACTAAATTAAAGTAGTGTAAAAGTAACAAGAAATAAAGTAATAAATTCTACAAAACAGAAAACTAAAAATTGGCACAGTAGTAATTAATGTACTAATCGACACAGTAAATTCCTAAAGTGCAAAATAAAAAAAACTAAATTGAAATTCTTGGTTGGGGTATTTTAATTTCCGGCCTCAACCATGTCAATCTTGAGCTCAGGTGGAATGACATCATCGGAAATGAATTTACTCCAAAACGAATGGTTCTTCCACACGTTGATCATCTCTTCAATGGGCACATTCTTGGTCTCGGGCAACAATATGTAGATAAAGATCGTCATCACCACGACAAAGAAGGCGAAAAATACGAAGAGACCAAACTTGAGGACGCATAGCATGGGGAGGAAGGCTTGGGCTATTATGAAGGTGAATATCATGTTAACCGACACATTGATGCTCTGAGCAGCTGATCTTACTTCAAGTGGGAAGATTTCGCTAGGGACTAGCCACCCCAGAGGCCCCCATGACCATGCAAATCCAGCTACGTAGATGCATATGAAGAGTACAACCAATATTGCATACCATTTGGGCAAGTCTGTTGCATCTCCGGTCGCCCCAAATTTCCATCCGATGAATACTGCTACTAGGACCTGCAATTTTACAATGAATTATATTCAAGAATACGTACATGCAGCTAGTACTTCCCAGAAAATGGCAAAACAAAATCTATTGAAGAATTTTACCTGAAAAACGAGCATCTGGATGCCACCCTCAAGGAAGAGAGACCTCCTCCCCCATTTATCAACCCCATAGATGGAGACCAGAGTAGCAACAACATTTACCACTCCAGTAATCACAGCAGACATTAGGGAGGCATCATCCTTAAATCCAATGGTTTTGAACAAAACAGGAGCGTAAAACATGATGACATTTATCCCAGTAAGCTGCTGGAACATGGGAATAGCAACAGAGAACGTAAGGGGTGGCCAATAGTGTCGCTTCAAGAGGCTTCTCCATGGGTGTTGCACCTTCTTGGACGCCTCACTAGCAGCAATCAGGTCATGTAGCTCGGTGTCAACGTTGTCTACCCCTCGGATTTTGATGAGCTTTTTCCGGGCATCTTCAACGTGGCCTCTTTCGATGAGGGAATTCGGAGTTTCCGGGAGGATTAGAGAGCCAACAAGGATGATAAGAGCAGGAACAATAGCACCCCCAAGACTCAGCCTCCATCCATAGGGCTCAATCTTGGCAAATCTATAGTTTAGGAGATTGGCTACGAGGATTCCAATGGTGATTGTGAGTTGGAACATCATGTTTAGCGCACCACGATGCTTGTAAGGTGCCATCTCTGATAGAAAAACAGGCACTGACTGCACAGCGTCGAAAAAGGTACATGCTTTAGTATTAATCAGCACATTGTAGGCAATCACTAGAAATTAGAGGAATATGACAACATATACTTACTGGCAGATCCTCTATACTAGATCATATAATCATATCATAAAATACACGTACATTATCACATGTACTGATTTTGCGTACCTGATTAGCAAAGCCGATGCCAAAACCAAGCAAAATGCGGCCAACGATAAGCATGGCAACATTCTGAGCAGCAGCATTAACAATAGCCCCAGCACAGAAGAAGAGCCCTCCAAAAAACATGGATCCACGGCGGCCCAACTTTCTTGTGACAGTGGATGCCACAAGAGAAGCTACTAGGGCAGCCAAGTACAATGAGGATGTAAACATTGTTAATTTCGCGCTGTTGAATTTACAGTACTGGTTTGTCCCTGAATCCTCCATCTGCTGCTCATACACCGATGGGAAGAATTTCTTCAAAAACATTGGCATTGATGTCACTCCGCCTATGCATCACAAGGGTAAGATCGTCGACCATAATTAAAACATAGTGATCATGAAAATCCAAGTGTATAAAAGGAATATATACAATAGGGTGTATAAAAGATTAATAAACCTAGTATAGTATAGCATGCATACGAATATGAATACGAATATGAACACGAATATGAATAGAATCACTCAAGCAACAAACTCTTTTGGATTTGGTATGGTAACACTTAGCATTTGAAAAAAACAAAATAAAGTAAAATTAAATTCAAACATACAAAACATCCTAATAATAATGATGATTAATTGTAGCGTAGAATATACCTGAAATACCAATGTCATATCCGAAGATCAAACCACCAGCCGCAGCAAGAAGGCAACTTAGAAAGACGTAACCAGTAAGTTTTCCTGGATAATCTTTACCCGCATTCCCACCATCGACTATTACTCCGCCTGCCATTATTCGATCTCCTTCGTGTGTAGTCTACCTTTTTTTTCTAGAAAAGAAAGATTACTGCTTGATACTTGCCTAAGAAACTTGGGATATGATACACAAAATCGTACAATATGTATGTATATATATAGTCCGATTATAAATAAGATAACAACCCTCGTTCATGTATTTTATTTCTATTTGGTTTAGGATTAGCGTAGAAAGGATTTTTTTTTTTTTAATTGTACGTAGTTTAGTTGCATTTGGATTATGTTACTTGTTTACTACGAATTGGATTATTTTAGATTAAAAAAAAAGATTTTTTTCCTTTCAAAAAAAATATATATATAAAAAAAGATTTTTAGGGACTAAACCGATGAGACTTATAATCAGGTACAAACTATATTTTAAATAATTCCACGAATAGAAAGGTTGTATTTATTTTTTCTTTTTCTTTTTCAAAACCAAAAATCTTTATTAGAATAGTTGTTTTTTTTTTCTTTTTCTTGAAAGAAAAGCTTAGTTGGTGCAAAAAGATTTATTAAAAAAAATCTGAATTACTATGTAAACGAATTATCCAGTAGGTAAGATTTTAATTTATTTTTTTTTGTGAAAATTATTAAAAAACAAAGGGTTATACTACGTAAGGTAAAACGACTGTTACCTTAAACTCTAATATTTTATCAAGCAATATTCTAAATCGGAGTACAATTCTAGCTTATTACTTACAGGCGCGCTGTACGGTAATTATATGACTTGAGATATTTGGGATATAAGAATTTAGTACAATTAGAGGTTACACAGTCATTGCTTTTCCATATGTAAAAAAAAAAAGTTACATAACGAATATTATGTAATATATATATACTAGTATGTGCTCGTACTAGTGCACGGGTTTTTTTTTTTTATAATGTTAAATAGTTGATAAAAAGGTAACAAAAAATCATATTTACTATTTTATAATAATGAGGTTAAATAGGTCATATTAATATTCATAAATCAATATTATCCCTACATTATTATCTCTATTTTTGTCTCACATTCCTCATATTGCGTTTATTTTTCTTTCAATTTTCATTGACTTCATTCACTAATATCTCTTCGTTTCTTTTTGTTCTTCCCATTTATTTTTACATATATATATAGATACCAAAGAAAACTCTAATTTTAAATATGTTCAACTATGTATTTGCAAAATTTATAAAAAGTAGATATTTAAAATATATACATTGAGACGAATCTTTTAAAAACTCATATGATTATATTTTTTCTTATAAATTAGTAAGAATTTATAGTCATAGATTGATTCTAAAATCTATAGATTCCAAATAAGGAGAATAAAAAAATGGAAGGAGTAACATGTAACTCTAATTATAAGTAATTGGTGAATTATTAGATAAGCAACTCTAATATTATGTTTAAGAAAAGAGTGACTATCATTAAAGCATACTAAATATTATTAAAATTTAAGTGGTTAACAGACAATTTAAAAGAAAAGAAATGAGTAATGATTGGTTCTACGGTGGTTTTTCAATCTCACCCTTCAGCATATTCTATTCTACGAGTAATTATTTAGAAAGATCTCATACTTGATTTTTATTTTCTTTATTAATATTATTTAATGTGTTATTTTATTTAATGCTCTAAATATATTACGGATTATGTTAAAAAGTTCTGGCCAAAATTTAAAGTACAAAAGAAAAACTTTAAATAGATGATGTAACAATTAAAATATAGTCGACATATAATACAACTTTTATTTTTGGCGAGTAAAAAATAATAACAAAAATTAATTTAAAAGATGAACCAATGTTTTTTTCAAGTAGTCTGCCCTAATTTTATCAGCTGGGGGAAGTGAAGAAAATCACTAAAATTTCACAATGGATGTATTCGATTTGTCTATAACTATCACTCGTACATTCTCTTCCTTAACTACGGATTGCTATTTATGTATGCGATATGTGTGAATATCTTCAAAATAGATGCATATGTGAAAATATTTTTTGCTACAATAGGTGAATAGACATCTTTCTCAAAAGTTAGCTTATATAATAGAGTTTTATTTAAAAATAAAAACTATATCTTATGAATATAGCAATAAAAAAAATACTCTGAATAAGGTACGAGTTTTAAACTGAACACAAATAAGCACAACTAAAACAAAAATTTAAGGAAGCAATATAGATAAAAAAAATTTAAGGAATTAATTAACAACAAGTTAGCATTGGATAATTGCTCTACAATTATACATAACTGACGACTAAAATCACCATAATCGACATCTTTTAAAATCACAAGAATGACTACCTAAAATTCACAATAAGTGAAAAGCACATCAATACATAATAACGAAGGACAACGCTCAACGCAATAGATGTGATCTTTAATTTTTTGCCTAATTTCTCTCTTGATTTAAACAACACAAGATAGATAATAATGTGGGGATAATATTGAATTATTAGTATTACAATCACCTATGTATAATTATTTTTATAAAATAGTAAATATATTATTTTGGTACATGTTATTAACTTTTTAACATTATAAAAAAAACTCGTATATTAAAACGGGCACATACTAATTTTAAAATGTTCACAAATAGAAAGCTTGTATGTATTTTTTTTCTTTTTCAAAACCAAAAATCTTGAATAGACTAGATTTTTTCTTTTTCTTGAAAGAAAAGCTAAGTTTGTGCAAAAAGATATATTAAGAAATTTGAAATACTATGTAAAAGAATTATCCAGTAATATATTTTTTTTTTCTTTTGGTGAAAATTATTTTCAAACAAGGAGTTATCCATAAGGTGAAACGATTGCTAACTTAAGCTCTAATAGTTTTATCAAGCAATATTCGAAATTGGAGTTCAATTCTTATTACTTATGGACTGTACGTTAATTATATTACCTTAGAGATTTGGGATATAACAATTCCGTACAAAATAAAAGCAATAAGAGACAGTGTAAGTAAGAATCAAAGTATGAATTATGCAAGACCATGAGTTGATGGTTGGCGTAAATGAAGATTAGAGTCTATAGAGACCCTTCTTTATGATAAACTTTAACTTAGATAAAGGCCAATCTAGTTCATGAGGACTTTGTGTGTTATAGTCTTAGAACATCATTGACACAGATATGTAAAATAAGATCAAAATATGATTTATGATGCTTGAACATGAAATAAGCCTTAGAATAACACCTAAGTATACATTCAAGCGTGATGTATGCCTAGGGTTTGCTCATAAAATGGGACAAATTTTGATTAAGTCTAGAGATATTGGAGATGTCCAAATCTCTTTACCATAGACCACAGAAAAGGAAAAGAAAAAGAGACTCGAATGATATAAGTAAATTGCAAGAAACAAAATGCAAGGGAGAGGGGCTGATTGATTTGTTAAGAGAATACCAATTTATGAAGATGGTTCCTTAATTGAAGTGCTAAAAGGGTTTTGAGGCTTAACCTAGTGAAATAAAGAGTTGGTCCTAACTCTTCACTTCATAGGCAAAAGAGACATAGAAATAAAGGTGTTAGAGTTGATCATAAGAGAACATCAAGTGTGATGTCTCTTTGGTTAATCAAGGCTCACTATATTTGCTTAGAAATTGTAATAAGAATTCGTGTAGAAAAGGTTTGCATTTTTCACAATTATCACAAAAAAGAGTCTAATCTAAGACTCTTGAGTGGAAGATGAAAACCGTTGGGAGTGTCCTTTTGTTTGAGTCTTGATTAAGTCTGTGTTGAATAAGTTATGTATCCTTGTTTCATTGAGGCAAGATGTGCTTTGAATAATTCTTGTTAAGTGTTGAAAGATGTTTGAGAGGCTTTGAGAGTGTTTAGGAGTGTATTTTAACAGAGTAACGATGCTTAAAAATGTGTGAAATGCTAACCATTTGCTCATAAAACTTTGGGGTATTTATAGGTAAAATAAGGCAGTTTTCTGAGTGTTAGACACTAAGTTAAGGCATCGAGCGCCAACTTAGGACGTTAGACGCTTGGATTGGGCTTTAAACACTCATAAAAGGAATATTTTGCTCGGGGTAAAAAGAGGCTTGTAAGGAGACATGAGCACTTTTGGATGACGCTCAAGGCTTAGCGTCAAACACTCGAAAGTAGGATGAATTGGCAAGAAGATTCTTTGTGTGCGTTGGAGGTTGGACGCACAAGCCTAGGGTATTGCACGCCAGTCATGGACGTTAAACGTCCACCTAGTGTTTGATGCACAAAGTGTTGGTTTGATTTTGTTGTTCGACGCTAACTTTGAGCGTCGATCATTAAGGCTCCGAGCAACTTGGTTTTGCATGGATTTAGGAGGGTTTGTTTAGGTGTTTGATATTGTTATTTTTGTTACTTGGGTTGTGTGTTTGGGCCAAGGTAAGTGTCTTGAGCTCAGTTCGTATTTAGCGTCTTTCGAGGGTTTGGTTTTGAGGCAATTTTGGGTTATGGTACACTCAATCTCGACCCAAGCTAAGTACATCCGCAAGGATTGATTTGTCATCGGACTGCTAAGTGGGGAGACACGATTTCGTGTCTACAACTATGTTCTCTATAATACGGTGGAGTCTTGTTGTGTCCAATTAGTGTAGTCTAGGTTGTCAGTCGTTGGTGGTAAGGCGATGATGTGGTTAAGCCTCCCCCGCCTGTTGATAGCCAGATACATAAGTTTGGACCATTTTGTATAGTTATGAAGATTGAGTTTTTCACTCAAATTTACAAAAGATTGGCTATTCGTCTCTGGACCAATTTTGTTAGGTTTTAACTGTTGCAAAAGTTGACACAATTGATTTACAGTGACTAGTGGTTCAATCACATCTTGGTTGGTTTTGATTTCATCGGAATTCGACAATTTTCAGCTAAGGTGAATGATAGATGATGATGACCTATAGGTTTCTTTCAAAAGGAAAAACCTTCAGCGGCTTTGATACCATGAAGAACAACAAATACTGTATTTCTTGGATAATTGTATTTTCTATATATTCAAATTTGTATAATGTCATGAATTTTATAGTTCAAGCCCTACAGAATTCCCTTGATTTTAGGGGGATAAATCTACTAGAAAAATATTCAAGACTAATTCTACCTAGTACGTTATTCTAATCGTTGGTTGTTATTTTTCTACAGCTCAAAACTAATGAGTAGAGGTGGCCATCGGTCTGATCTGTGCGGGCTGGGCCGGGCTTGGGTCAGGGCCGAGAAGATAGGGACCGGACCGGTCATGGGGGCGGGCCGGTCCGGTTCCGGGCCGAGAGGGGTGAATTGATTCGTATCGAATCGAAAACCAAATAACGAACCAAATAAAGAACCGAATTATGAATCGAATTAACATATCGAATTGAATCAAATCAAATTCACAAACCGAATCTAACCGAATTCACGAACGAATCAAACCGAATCAAAACCGAATCAAACTGAATCATAACCGAATCAAACCAAATCGAACCGAATCAAAACCGAATTCACCAACCAAATCAAATCGAATTCACGAACTGAATCAAAACCGAATTCACGAATTGAATCAAATCGAATCAAACCGAATTTCACATAATGTCATTAGAAATTAGAAGAAATGAATTGTTTCGAAATTAATTAAATGTTTTTATTCACGAATCACATAATGACATTCGTTGTAAACTTTTATATTCGACTAATCACATTCATTTTTCATTTCTTTTGTTAATATTTTTCATTACATATTTACATAAATTACATAGAATCACAAAAGACATAATCATATTTGATTCATATAAACTAAATTATATTCAGCTAAACTAACATTCATTGATTCATATAAACTAAACTACATTCAACTAAACTTACATTATTCATATAATCTAAATAAATTAACATCTATTGATTTATATAATGAATAAACTAAATTATGTTCAACTAAACTAACACTCATATAAACTAAACTAAGATTCAACTAAACTAAAATTCAGTGATTCATCTAAATTAAACTATATTCAACTAAACTAACATTCATATAAACTAAATTATGTTCAACTAACTATATTAAACTAAATAACATTCACTAATTCATATAAACTAAACTATATTCAACAAAACTAACATTCATTGATTCATATATAAACTAAACTATATACAATTCAACTAAACTAACAT
Source organism: Dysphania ambrosioides (assembly GCA_026401315.1). Lineage (NCBI taxonomy): Eukaryota > Viridiplantae > Streptophyta > Magnoliopsida > Caryophyllales > Amaranthaceae > Dysphania > Dysphania ambrosioides. Next base: position 6,976,675 of record CM048659.1, on the reverse strand, counting down.
TTATTGATTCACATAAACTACATTATATTCAACTAAATTAACATTCATGTAAACTAAACTATATTTAACTAAATTAACATTTATAAATTCATATAAACTAAACTATATTCAACTAAACTAACATTAATTAATTAATATAAACTAAATTATATATAATTCAACTAAACTGACATTCATTGATTCATATAAACTAAACTATATTTAACTAAACTAACATTTATATAAAATAAACTATACTCAATTAAACTAACATTCATATAGCTAAACTAATATTTAATGAGTCATATAAACTAAAATAAATTTAACTATACTAACATTCATTGATTCATATAAATTAAACTAGCATTCTTATAAACGTAACTATATTCAACTAGACTAACATTCATTGATTCATAGGAATTAAACTAAAGTATATTCAAATAAACTAACATTCATATAAATTAAACTATATGCAAATCAACTAATATTCGTATAAATTAATTAATGTTCAACTAAACTAATATTTATATAAACTAAAATACATTTAAATAAACTAAATTTTACAAAACTAAAAGATTTGGGCGGGCCGAACCGAATCAGTGGGCCGAGCCAAACCGAATCGTGGGCCGAATCAAATTTTTCTCGAACCGAATCGAATAGGATCAGGGTTGGGAAAACTGGCTTCGGATTCAGCCCACTTTTTTAGCGGGCCGAACCGGACTTGGCCCAATTCGTTGGTGGGCTAGTCTGGTCCGGGCCAGATGCGGGTCGGGTTGGGCTGGGCTGAACCGGCCTAGTGGCCATCTCTACTAATGAGGGATATCTAGTCGAAATTATAAACATTCCCTATTTGCAGAAAACCATGACTGTTATTGTACAATGACACAGTCAAAAAATCAAATGTCAACATTGAATCCTTATCCTTAGTGGGTGTAACTCAAATCTTTAGATTATTAAGGTTCTTACATGGTCCATTCTAATTTTAGTTACCTTACTGTTTTGTTGGCAAATGATTCCCTCAATATCTTTTCATGGTAACCCTGATTTGCGTTGTACGTATATTTGATAGTTTCCAACCATTTATTAATACTCTCTATCTCCTTAAAACTGCCCATTTTTCATTTAAGATTGTCTCCCAAAAATCATCCCATTCCTTTAAAAATTTTCTATTTTAGGCTATTCCCCCAAAAAGTTTCATGATCTTAAAAAAAATTACTTTTCATTCTTAAGGCAACCTTTTGGAGGAGGTAATATATATACTTTTTCCGTGTGCAATCTATTATGGAATAACCAAATTATTAGTAAAATATCACAATTTGCGATTATATTGACAGTTGCCTCACTTAATGACCAACACTGCATTTAGACATTACCCACAGTAGTTCGTCCTGAATGTGCCCTCTTTCCTACAATTTACCTTCTTCATTCTTCTATCCAATGGGGCAAATGGGGCCAATGGGCTCTACCTTCGGTACGAACAAGTCGCCTACTAATTATCATTAATTATTAATTCAGATTTTTTAATTAATTATTTCTCAAATCTAAATGAATTTCATAAATAACAAATATCTATATGAAAATATGAAATTGATTTTGTATTTTAAAAAAGGGAAATATTTATTTTTTGGCATAAAAAGAAAAGGGATAATAAGTGGCTCATATTTATTTGTGGCCCAAAAAATAAAAGAAAAATAAAATTGCTTATGGTAGTTTGCAACTCTGCATTTTGTAGACTACCTTAGTCAAACACTGGTTTCTCCAGTCATTGCCTCCCAATAGACAGCAAAAGTTTGATTTCAGTTCAAACAGGGGAAAGAGCGGCTACGTAAGAACCGTTGGAATACTTCAAACCCTTCAAACACGCGCTATGTAAGCCATAATTAACAACAGCTGCTGGGATACCAAACGCATAGGAATCTTCTACTGAGTCTGCAGTTGTTTCGTCTGAATTTGCGTAATTTAGGCTTACTGCCTCGAGAACAGCATTTAATCCTATGGAGCTAGGATCTGTCATAAAGCTGCATGAAGCCAGATGAGAAAGTCATTTAGCACGTCAAATATAGTTCGCAACATTATCTAGCCCCTCAAAATAAAAAAGGTATAAAAGAAGCATACACCTTGCCTCAAAACTGCTCCCCTCAGAGCCCATCGCTGCACATAAGGAGCAAATTATCCAGGGAGGAAGGTATGCATCCTTCAGTTCAATACTGTAACAGACGCTATTTTTTGAATCAGTCGATTCCCCATCCTTTGCCGCCAATTCTTTTGACCGCAGAGCACCGACTCTCTTGATCTCTTTGCACCTCACCTGCAAAATAACAAATCACTGCTACAGTAGAAACTATTATGAGGTACGGGCCATTTAGATTAATTACGACCACTTGATTATCAAAGAAATAAACTAGGACCAACTTATATTCCATTTTAAATACTAGTAGTGGTGCTTGGCATATAACCAGACATTTTACTGCGTATGACGACGAATGACTACAGTCACAACACAACAAACTAATTATTCGTTAGGAGGGGGAACTTGGTTCAAGTATTGCATTAGGAAAACTGTCAATTGCAAGTTGTGGATGGAGAATGCAAGGAAATCTGACAAATTACCCCACACTAAGAAGTCAAATATAAGAGCAAGAGACAACTTAGCATTTTCATTAACATTAACCATAAAACTAGCTATATTCAACCATAATATGCCTGGTAAATAAAATTACAAAAATGATTTACCAGTGGGGAAGAAAGAGCAGCATTAAGAAAAGGAATGGGAGCGCACAGCATAGGTACATCCATATTACTCAACGTAGACAACAAAGACCTGGAGAGACAAGCAGCCTAATTGACATGCTGAAAGAAATCTCAAATCTAACTAACAACTTGCAGGTTCAGGATGCACCTGTAATTTAACAGAAAATCATAAAGGCCGTGAACACTATTATTTCCGCTGAATGCTAACAAAGATTTCGGGCTGTTGTCCAGATCAGGCATTGAACTAAACCGTTTAGCCTGCATAGGTTGATTTTAGTAATAAAATACATAATAGAAAAAGCAACAGAGATGTTTAACTCGCAATTTAAAGTCAAATAGATCAATGTTCAGAAAGGAACCTGTCCTAAGTTGTGATTCTCAATCTCAGAGAGTTCAACCAAGTCTTCCCTACTTGTCTGCTCCACTTCAGAGAAACACAAAGGCATAGTGAAAGTGATATCCTGGTGACAAAAACAAGACATGTTAGCATTAATTTCAAAAAGAATAACAGGCCTTATGGTCATCATGGAAAGGAGGCACTAAAGCAAAGTTGGAACTTCACAAATTGAAATTAACAAAAATAAAGACGGTGGATGGTAGGACACACTAATAGATGAATTACATTATGCACAAATCAATACCACAGTGGCTTCACATTTTACACATAAGTAATATAAAATAACAATTAATGGTGTCTATTTAGAATTGACAGCCTCTTTCACATAAGTAATAATCATCCTTCAGGTAGAACTGAGGTTGCGTATGGAGAATTTCAACATTCATGTAGCTCAATTAATCCATCTAATTCAAGACATTTCAGTCCAATATTCAGATCCAAATGGATGGACTGTCTCTTCATTGTGTCAGGATGAGATCTATGTCCATAGCAACTCAAATCACTCGATTAAATTATGCATCAAGATTTTCATGAGATTTATACCAGATACTAAACTTCTGCAGCATTGAGCACATTTCTCTGTAATATATTATTCACTCCAAAATATCAAAAGCAGACAAGAATGACATTGTTTACAACGTAATTCCCTTGAATGTTTGTAGGCTATGTTAAGACAAGGCCAAAATCTATCTGAGAGTCAATCCAATAAGCTTCCTGAATCATTGCAGAAAATTAGATTCAGTTCATAGGGGAAAGGTTCAGATTGGCCTTGGATTCAAGTTTCAAAATCCATCAAGATAAATCAATCATAAAGAAACATCTAGTAAATGTAATTAAAAGGAATTTTGAAAAGAAAAACTTGATGGCCCACCTACTTATTACTATAAAAGATCTTAAAACCAACTTAGTTAGTACAGTGGCCCTACAATAACACTTAAGAGCCTCACTAAATGACAGTTTTGCAGTTCCAACTCTAGATATATGAGTTTCATAAGCTTTACAAGCTAATTGAAACTATTATCCTTAATCCATTTAGTTTAATGGTACACTTAGACTTCAAGTTGTATTACATCTTCTTGATTACCAGCTAAGGACTCTTTAAAAGAAGTTATAGGAACAACCCAAATGAGAAGCAAATCACCACATTGGCAAGATAACATTCATTATCATGTGCAGAAAAAAATCTGTTTTTAGAAAGGAGATTGTATAGCAGTACATAAAAAATTATTACTGCATTGATTCCGAGCCATGTTTTACCAAACAGGACTGTTTTATGTCCAAAACTATTCTAGTGGATAACAAAGATTTGATGAATCCAGTCCCACATGTCCAATATGCATCCTTAGGTAAAACATAGACAGCATAAAGAGTGGGTCTTCGTAAAAGATCAAGTTGCATTCTTTCATTTCCAACCATTACCTTTATGTTTAGCATATGGAGGCCAAAATTACACTTTTTAAAGTTTGGATTGGAACTAGGCACACGTTAAACTTGTCTATGTAGGATTGTCAGGGAGGCCTTAATTTTTCTTTTAGATAACTTAGTCAGATTACTGAACACTTGTAAAATGTCCCAAAAACTGGAGGCTGTACATTTTGTAGACTCTCACAATGTAAATATCGCTAGCAGACTTCAGTTACCATGTTAAACAATAACTAAAGACCAATAAGGATATTTGTAAATAGGAACCTCCACATTATATGACATGGAGCAAATGTAAGTAATTGACCTCAAGGTGACTAATTTTACTGTCTTTGCAAGAAGCTTCCTTAGAGAGAAACTCACTATAAGTACCAAAAAGACTAATGAAATTTACACATTTGGCTAATTAGATAACATCCAACTTTTTACAAGGAAACTTCATGACTTCTTCTCACTGCTCATATAGCACAGCGGCCTACTGCAAAGGGTCAAACTGAGCCACAGACATCAATAATCTATTGCTAGAGTGATTTTAAGTATAGAAGTCACTCAACAGAGAATCCTCAAACACTACCAATGCTATTCAAAGAAAGAAGAGAGGGATAAAGGAAATTATTAACCACAAAACTTCTTGTTGCCACAAGATTGGAGAAGAAGCACCTTGATGCCTATTTATAAAAACAAAGGAGATGCTCAAGGGTGTTCAAACTATCAAGGAATAAAGCTTATGAGTCACACCATAAAATTATGGGAGAGAGTCTTGACCAAAGATTGTGTCCTGATATTTCGGAAAATCAATGTGCCAATCCCATATTTTTGGGATTAAGGCTTGGCGTTGTTATTGTTGTTGTTGAACTTCTTGATATAAAGCTGATGGTATATGAATCTAATATTGTCAAAGCTTCCACCCCTCAACAATTCCATAGAAAACCAGAAAATCTTCTACTGCCCACTTTGATTCTCACATACTTCAATTTCATCTAAAAATCTGACTTTAGATTTATATTGCACACATAGCTGAGGATGCTTTTAAATATTACAACAGGATGTTGATCTGAATTGCCAGAAGCAATAGCATAGTTCTTCCACCCAACTTTTAGTAAACTAAAAAAAGTAAAGGTGGCATGGAGTCATGGAGGGCTTGCTAGACAAAGATAAAGCGTAAATTCTCATGCACTTGTATAGAGAGAGAAAAAAAAGTTGGGACAATATCCATTAGACAGGTGGGGTTTAACTCACATGCTCCTTCAACAAGGACCTCAAACCTCTCGTCGATTGAGAGATAAAGGCATTGCATGTGCGTTTGACCTTCCCTGTGCCTTCAACAGCAATGAAGATCACCACAAACTGCGAGGTGCAAACTGGAAAAAGATTAACAAAACTAAGGATTAGAACATAAAGTCATCAAAACAATGACAAAATACATATGGGCTGAGACAAACACATAAAGCTCAGAATTTAGACAAATTGCCATTAATGCCGAACATTGTACAAATTTCAATAGTATGCAGCGGTGCAGAGAGCAAGATGTGAAACCACAAGGCCGGCATGCTTTCATACTAAAAGAAAACTACGTCATGTGTTCATGTCTACAGAAAACATTGTATCCAATAACCAAGGGGTTCATCCGAAATCTTACATTGGAGATCAACAAATTAATACATTTTGTTATGGAGTCTAATTCCTGTACTTCATCAAATTTCTAGGCTCACCTCACTCAAATTGCTTTTAGATGAAAACAATTTTTATCTATCCAAGCTTTTATCCCTGATCAAAAGATTGGGGTAGAAATGATTCTTGCTAATAATAAACTTGAAATTAGAATCAATTGTAAGAAGATTAGGACTAAGGCGAGAAAATCAGGGAAGAAAACTGACTGCATCAATGATGCAATAAAATCATACACTATTTGGCATACAATGACACAATCTCACTGGACACTCCCAAACTACAAGGTAGATCAAAGCAGGATAAACTTCTCAATGCGTTGATTATTGCTCTCATTGACCTCCTATATACTAGTATAGGGTATAAATAGATATTGTCCTTCCTTTTCCACCCTCAATTCTCTAAGTTTCGTCAACTCTGACTACTTCTCAACTCATTCACTATGGAAAACAGTGATACAATCTCACTGGACACTCCCAAACTACAAGGTAGATCAAAGCAGGATAAACTTCTCAATGCTTGATTATTGCTCTCATTGACCTTCTATATACTAGTATAGGGTATAAATAGATATTGTCCTTCCTTTTCCTCCCAAAATTCTCCAAGTTTCTTCAACTCTTACTACTTCTCAACTTATTCCCTAAGCAAAACCTCACAGAGTTACAGCAAAATTAGTGAGCATCTTGTGACAAACGGGAGGCACATTAAATGCATATGAACACTATTTTGCTACAGTTTCCTTTCACCATGAATCTCTTCCCATTCAATCTCTGCACTTTCTCATTTCCATCCTCATTCTTCTGTCTTTTCCAAGCCTTAACTGGCAGCACCTCAAGCAACTCTTCTACACAGATGGCATGATATATGGACAAGTATAATATCATGTTTTGGTACAACATGAATCATCTCTATTGCCTACATCTATAAATGCTTCCTGAAGTCAAATAAAAACTGAGATAATACGCTCAAGAGTCAAGTGTAAACTTCAAGTATCTAGTGAAAGAGAAAATGAGGCTCTACATCACTACACGTAGTAGCTTGAGACATAATGCTGTAAAGATGTAAATGAAGATCGAACTGAGAATTGATATTGCACAATTTAAATTCTAGAATCAAATTTCACGCCTTAAAATAATTGATGATCTGAAAAGATACAAGAAAACGCAAGAGTTAGATGCTAACCATAAAATACATTGCACCCACTCTTGCGTAGCATGTAGTAGAGGCTTCTAAAGGAGTCCTCCCAAGCTAGTTGGCGTTTCTCCAAAAAATCTATCTCAGCTGCAATGTAGAGTCATCATCAAAATAAGAACATAGAATAAACTGGCTAAAGTGTATATGCAACATCATGCAAAGAGGGGACATCAATGATTTAGGAACTACTTGACTAAAAATAGGAACATTTACCTCCTCCTGAAGATGAGCTCAATAGTGTTATTACAGAATCTGGTAATGAAGACTGGGGGTATATCCATGACTGAAAGTTATAAGAATTTCCAGATGCTGGAGTGTTGGAGGCAGACCTAGAACTTTCATTGCTATAGCAGCCAGATTCAAACGAGAAAGAGGTCATTTCATTGTAAGTGCCACCCATAAATAACCTGTTAAACCTGAAATAGCCAAATGTGAGACAATCAAATCAGGTAGCAAAAGAAGTATGTGATAGCAAAGTTGCTCTGGCATAGCATGCTTGAGAAAACCCTCTCATGATTATAGTATATCATAAGGTGTCCACAACTCCACATCCTGCTTACATATACCTAATGAAATATTAGGTCAATATTCCCTCGTAGAGACACCTTGCTTAGATAATTAGAACCATTAAATTGTATGGCAACAAGTGATGACGCCTCTAAATTGTATCTATGTCAAAACTAATACAAGTGCACACTATGAGCTAACTACAAAAAATATAAATCTTCAGAACATCCTAAATACTCAATGATCTTGAGACCAATGCAACACAAGATATGGCTTTGGTAAAATCACTAGAACCAGCTATTGTAGACACCACTACCTAGAAATCTCATAAACAGTAGTCCACAGCACCACTAAAAATTGTACATGGGCAGTAATTTTCTTGACAACCATGCGAAAGGAAGAAAATGTCACACATAATAGTTAATAGCGAGCAAATCATCTCCATCAGCCGTACAACATAAAAACTAGCGAAAAAAAAAATAGATTGCTGTACCTATCCACAGGTGAAGAGGACAGTAAACGCATGAAATATGTATTTCTGAACACTTCCCAAATGTAGATTTCATGTCCCCAGACTTTCCCGCTGAACTTGATGGAGAACACGAACCAGATTTCTCATAAGCAGCTAGTCCTTTCAATGCTTTGTCCTAAAATTATTGAAGAAATTTATTCAACAATCAACATTATATAAATCTGTCAACAATCAACAATCACCATTATATAAATCTGTCAACAATCAACAATCAACATTATATAAATCTGTCAACAATCAACAATCAACATTATAAATCATGTACAAAAACAGTACTAGCTGATGCGATGATAATTATACCACATCCACAATGCCCTGCTGCATAAATCTGTCACTACCAAGTGAGAGCTCAGCTACACTACGAAACTTGTTTTGATTGCCTTTTTCACCAGCTTCACACTGTCGCAAAACACAGTCAGTGGTTGCAACTGATACACCAAAAGAACTTTTGAACACACTCATTTCCTGAATTACTAGATTTTCCTGCATGCAAGAGATCAAGCCACAGAGATAAGTGGGATAACAGTGAGAACCTACCCATGTATTTAAACCAGGCATCCAGATAACTACTCTTATAATTACGTCAAACTATAACCTATTGTAGAACTAGGAATTAATTCACATGCCAACAGTACTTCAATCACCTTAGCATTTGATTTCCCAGAGAGCATGTTAAACCTGCTGGTTGGTTTTCTAGCAGGATATACTTCATCCAGACGCTTGTCTACATATCTTGTATTCTTTGCGCCTTGTGGCTTATTAGATCCGGAATCAACAATGTCTATATTTCTGGGTTCATATATCGGTCTCACTGTCAAATCTTAGCAAAAGGAATCTCAGAGAAAAATAACTGAAAACGAAATGAGCAAGAATAAGACAAGGATGACATACTCTGAAGGCAAAGAAGATTCATGTACAAGTTCCACCACTATTTTCCGCTTTAATTGCTCTCCCTGTAGTACCCAGACAAAAGAATGAATCAATACGCCAAGAATTAGTTTATTAAACACACACTAATCTATACAACTGTTTCAAATATGGGAACTTGAATGCCCCATGGTAACCCCTCAAGGCCTCATCTTTATTTTCCTTTTTTTTTTGGGGTTAACTTACTAGATCCAAATCAGACACATCAATAAAGGTCTGAAATACAGACACACTAGTAAAATTCCTCAGACCTTCTCACCAAACCAATGAAGTTACCTAATCTGCAATAGTAGCCTTCATACCAGGAAAATAATCAAACACGCCATATGAGAAAACAAACATAAGGAATTCATCTAATTAGCTGGAAAATCCGCCATATAACACTTATTAATAACCGAAAGGTGGCGTTTTTCTCACTTCTTTGACTCACCATCACTCTGGAGTTCAACTTAGTTTATGGACAATTTTGTCAAATTCACTAAATGTTCGATATCAAATAACAATTCATATTGGAAGGTAAGTTTTATTTTCTCATTTCAACGAGTCTACATGAGTCTGTTGACTCAGTTTATCGCCAATTTCAAGTTTTCAACAAATCACTGGATGTTCGATATCAATCACAATTTAGCTTATTTTCTACACCTAGCCAGCAAAAATATGGTTCAAGTGCACGAAATCTATTGTGCTACATATTACACTTAGTTTACGGCAACTTTTATGTTAATTAAAGAAAAAATGTAACACTTTCCACAAATTTACGAATAAATCCGATAACCTGATCACAAAAATAGACACAACTTAAAACAGAAATAGGAAGAACATACTCTCAATTCGGAGGGAGTCTTTCTCTTAAGCACGGCTCCAACATTCATCGCACCGCCACGAAAATGGACCGAATCGGACGGTGTGCCGCAACACCCTTGGCCACTTTGGCCATACTAAAAGTCCAATATAACAGCCAGCCCTACTCACTAACAGCAATTCACAAAAATTCCAAAAAAAAAAACACAAATCAAATAATTCTAAAATCACAATAAACTACAAATTAAAATTCGGAGAAAATAGCTGATTAAATTGGGCGTGAAATAAGGGTTAAACAAAAGATGGAGGTTGATGAAATTGGGAAAGAGTTTACCCTAAATGAGGGATTAACGGAAAATCTGGGCATGAGTATCGAGAGAGAGAAGAATGGGGGAAGATGAAAGGTGCGAAGGAGGAGATACCTCAACTTATTTACTAGGAACTTAGGAAGTAGTAGTAGACTAGTAGAGTACTAGTACTAGTGTGTTTGAATTGCATTTTCAGATGTGTCATCCACTGACATAATTTATCCTTAATTTGAAGGATGATTTCCAGATTCGAAAAACTTCCAAACATATATCAAATTGTTGTTTTTCTATGTTCAGCAAAACTTGGAATTTAGAAAATCAAGACTTTTGAGAATAATCATTGGTATTATGTTCTTACTACTGGAGGTTTTAAACTATTCAACAACACCTAAATTCATTTCTCATATTAAGCTTCACCATATTATATCTCATTCTCACACACGGAAAAGTGGAAGCGGAAGAGAAAAATACATCCCAGAGAGAAATAAACCCTTGGACTAAATTCATTAACTGTTTTGGTATAAGAGGATTTGAAACTTGATTGTAACTCTTAGACTTAGGAATTTTATTGAAACTTTGCACAATTATTACCTACAACAGAAAAGATGTTCAAAAAGCAATGTAACAATTCCTCTTTACTGCCAAAACCATATTCATCATACCAAAAACAATCACCAAATCACGAATTCACCATCATCAAGTCATCAACCATTGTTACCAGGAATTGAATAGAGCAGCTTCATGGTAGACAAAGGAGTGCTCTTCGGATCATTGTCCAACTATATCCTCTGATTTTGACCCATCCTTCTCCCCCATCATCCTTGAGGATGATTTAGGAATTCCCCACTAGGGATCCCTAGTATGTTTTCTAAATGGAAAATTTTACTATAATTATTTCATTTTTTGAACTCTGAAGTTGAAAATGAGAACTTGAGCAGCAATTCAACGTAGTCAATACATAAATCTGAACTATACAAGAGAATTGGTAATAACACATTAGCACCTACCTCAAAGCTAAAATTAGAAAAAGCAAACTGCACACTGGCCTATATATAACATGATTTATGCTGAAGAACCAGCTAGGCATATTCAAACCCCAAACTATTCAATGGAGGGGTAGAAGGGGAGAAAATGAATCAAATAGAGCGCTGCCAAACAACCATATTCCAGAAATCCAGAAACAAATATTTATCATAAGAATAAGCCTGAAAAAGCAGCTCTATATTGATAAACTAGCCACAAGTTTGCTGGTAGCTCAGTTTATCTCACTTGAGAGGATGTAACGCATCTCCAGCGTTTGTAGCGTGGGCTTTTATCCAAGAGCATTAGCAGACCCACATTATTGGCTGTCAATTCAAACATGTACCTGGAGATACCGATAAAAAAAAATATTTACCATGCCAGAGTGAGAACTGTTGTAATAATCAAATAAAGTTTCATTTTAGAATGACAGTCCAGAAAATTGAAAAGCTACTGTTGCTAACCATGTACCAAGTACAAAATCATCTTACATGATACAACGCACATAATATAATGTCAGTATATTAAGAACCAATCTTTCTGCTATCACAAAGTTTCAATAGTCTTCAAACTACAAGGCTCCAGCATTCCATATTATGAGGTGTCCAAACATAATACCAATGATTATTCTCAAAGAGAAATGAAGATTAAAGTATTGAAATATCACTTTATGTCATCCTTCTGTGCATAATACTATAAGTATATACTCTAGATAAAGGAAATCAGTGGCTTGTTTTTGTTTGTTATAGATAATTTAGCAACAGAAACAATGTGAAATCAAATAAAACAACACTAATATATGATCGTAGTTGTAGGCTTCAAGACAAATGCATTCTCAAGGAGTCAAGGTAGAATCTACAAATAATAATATAACACTCAAATCCAATCAATCCCCCAAGTTCCAAACATAGATTTCAATGACTCTTTGAACTTCTCTAGAAAAAAAAATCAATGCTCATCAAATTTTAACTAAAAAATCAATCGCTACGTGTCTTCCATATAATGCAGCCAAAGGTTAAGTAGTAAAAGATATCCAGAGTGTAAGGAGAAGATAAACCAATCATATCTAGAGTGGTGAATTTGATTGGAGATAGGAAAAAAACAAACACCCTTATCAAAAGAGAACTTAATGCTTTGAGGAGCTTTCAAGAAAAGAAACATGCACATGGCACTCATATCTAACTATGGTAAATTTACTTGGAGAGATAAGACAAGCCAACCATCAGTATCTGCAGAGTGAGGAACTTACTTGCATTGACGTGATTTCTTTCTCCAGAAAACGAACGATAGGATCCACTGAAAATGAAACATGAAAAGCGTCAGGGCTCCAACCGGCAAAGGAAGTATTGGTTCTATATGTAAGGCACACACTGCAGTTAAAAGTCTTATAATTTTAAAAAGTTCTTCAGTTTTAAAAATGGGATTGATCATATAATTCAAACAATCACTTAGGATCAGAAAAATAGAGGCAGAAGAGAATTATAATTGTGTACATAACTTGCATAGTGCATAAAGATTCAATGCAATCATATTATGGAAAAAACGCCACCTAGCTTAAAGTTAGAAGAGAAAGAAGCAAACAAAACAAAACAAAACAAAACAAAAGTGTTAATCATAAGAGAGGTATCAAGCACAAATATTTTAAATTCTTAAATCAATTATCTACTAGCTCATCAAGGATTTTACCATAGTAGAGAAGTTGAGTTCTCTAACTAAATGACAAAAAAGATAACAAAGCACAGTTGAGTGCACAGTTAATGGAGATTTTAAAAACATTAGGGTAATTTGTCCATTACTAGCAAAATTTTATCATTTTGTAAATTACTACCTTTTATTTTCAAATACGCAAATTACTACTCATAAACATACTTCTTATAGATTTTGCTACTTTACACTACTTTCCGGCGAATATGACCGAAAAGCGACATCATATTAGTGGGGAAAATAGTTATAATAAAATTTTTAAAAAAGAAATAAAAACCATAAAATCAACCCCTCTTTGCCATCAATTATTATAAAATTTAAAAAAGTTGGCCCTTTTTCATAAAAAATTTTTATGACATCACTCTCTGGCCACATTCTCCAGAAAGTTGTACTAGGTAACAATTTCAATAATAAGTATATTTATAAGTAATTTACAAAATTGGAAATAAAAGATAGTAATTTACAAAGTAGCAAGCTTGATAAGTAGTAATTGACAAAATTTCCAAATAATTATAGCAAAGCCAAAAACATCTTTGTCAAAATGTCACATGAACAAATACACATGGAGTCCAGGATGTAGCTCACGAGAAAAGGAAGAATCTACAAGCAAGATTTTTTTCTATGATAGGTAATTTACAAGCATGCATCTCTTAAAGCCCATAACAACAGGCCTTAGAACTAACAGACTCAAATGTTGTGCTCAGAACTTCAGCCATGGTCAATTCCCTAGTCAACAATGATAACATAAAGCTAGAGGACCATAAAAAGAAATCTAAAGTCAGATTAAATGTAAGTTCTCTGTTGACAGCAATCATTTTAGACCAAACAGCATCACTACAATAAAAGTCATGTCACGTCAGGAACATGTACGTGGCACCTCCGATTGTGTTTAGTATATAGTCCATGACATTTAATTAAACAAGCATAACCCTCTGCATCTTCAACTCGAATTGAACGAAGGGACAAGACAATGATAGTCCTCTGAACAAATAGTTTGACGCATCAGAGGGGATCAACGACAAAATCTAACAGTAAAAGAGATCAGCTATACCAACATCACAGTCTATTGGTACCTGCAGAGCTGATTAATATCTTTAAAAAGTGTTTTCCGGGCCAATACAATGAAATAAACAGACAAATCAACAGAGAATTATACAATAATCAGCAAAATAATTAGCAATATCATGCAATGAGGTTTACCTTAAACAATGCAATGAAGGATAAGCTCCTAACAATAGATGACTTCTGAACAGGCATGTGCCTTGCAGGGATCATATCTCTACACAACTGTTGAGCAATTTCTCTGAGTAACATGAACTGTGCTTTATCAGTCTGCATTGACATGATTGTCTGCCTCATGGATTCTCTATCAGCCTCAAGAGCCTGAAGTCTCAAGTAAAGCTTCTTAACATCGGGATCACTCAAGTCTCCACGACCTAGATATTTTGGCGATGACACATACTCATCACCCAACTTTGCAGCAATCTTGGACTCCCCATAACTGTTATAATGTGCCCCAGGATGTACAGAATCAATGGTATAAACTCTATCACTCATATCATCTTCATAGTCAGGTTCAAAGTCTGACTTTCTTAATTCCTCAGCCACACAACCTAGTTTTTTAGCAGAACCAAACCTAGGAGAGTCCATTGTCTGATATGGCCCTATATCTCTACCAAAACCCAACGCTGAACCTGAGCTATCAGCAGAAACCTTCCTCGAATGTCTAGACCACCGCGGAGACTGACCAACAACAACCTCCTCCAGAACATTTCTAGAGCCAAAATCCCCATTCATCTGATTGCCGCATTGAGTCCCTTCCAATTGATTGATCCTGTATTCCAAACTCCTCAAGTCATCATTTCTCAGAGTGTCACCAAAAGGGTAATTTTCAATATCCATGACATCGTCTTCAAGCTCTAATTGGTCTTGTGATCCATGCATATTACACCTTAATGGAGGATAAGAACACATATGAGAGTCAACAGGACCTGTCAAAGCACTAGCAAAACTTTCATTGCGACTATAATTGCCGTTCAATCCCTCTGCTTCAGATTCTGTCAAGCCAAAGCTCATCATTCTATGCTTATATGCTTGAATTTCAAAAGTAAGGGCTTGGATGGTTTGTTCTCTTTTGTACAATACCTCCTCCAAAACAGAAATCTCTTGAGCATCGTGTGACATCTTCTCCTCAGCAAACCGCTTAAATTGCCGAGTATCCATTTGCAACTCTGCCTTCTCCCTCTGCAGCCTCAGAATCATCGACATCGTCTCATTAGCAGCAGACGAAGCAGCATTCCTCTCTTCCTCCAATTCCAAACACAACTCCTGAATCGTAGCCTGCTGACTCCCCAGTGTCTCCCTCAACATGGCACACTCCTTCTCCATCCCAACCCGAGCCACAGGCAAAATATCAAGCCCGAGAATATAAAACTTGCTACTCTTATCAAACTCATCGCGCTTCCTCTTCACCGACCTAATCCAATCCCCACTCAACGAAGAACTAACCGTCAAAGAACAACTACACCCACAATCACAGCACCGTTCCTCCAAACTCTTTGAAGGGAACGACACACTCCTCTCCATCTATAAATATCCACACCAAACACCAAATGCATTCACACATACAAGCCTCTCTCCCACTTAGCTTAACTCTAAACCTAACAATCACACTTCTAATAGAAACTACCTTCCCCTGTCCCTCGGCTGGGGTTTCGATATCTCAAAACCCAAAACGCGGCCCTCCACAGGCCATAGTCTCTCCCTATCTATAATCAAACCGAATCAACGATCCCCTCGGATCGTCGCCAACGTGTGCCAAACTCCTAAAACATTCAACATTTCAAACCAATTCAACATTTCATTAACTATAATCCGCAATTAACGAATTAACCATCCAAAATGCGATTAAACCTAATAAATCACAAGAGATTCAGCTCATTAGATAAAAATAAAGCCTAATCAAGACAAGTCGATGTCAGGATGGAAGATTCAACAACACGAATTCATAAAAATAATTGACAAATTCAAAATAAAAAGCTGAATATTAAACAACAACAACAACAACAGCAACGTGACGAGCAAAAAGAGAATAGAGAATGAAATCGCATACCTTGACGATGATATATTCATATTATATTATATTATATTATATTATATTATAAGATATGAGAAAGCGACGGGGCTGGTTGGGTGAGTGATCTGAAGTGTCGGAAAATGAGGACATTGGAGGAAAGTTTTATTTTAGAGAGAGAGAGAGAAATCGCTTTCTCCTCTAGAGAGGAGAGAGAAAGAGAAAGCGAGGGAAAATGGAAAAGCATTAGGCGGTTGGGTTGGGAGGAGGAACGAAAAATCTGTCGATTTTGGGAGAACTTTTAATTTTTAATTTTTTTTTTTGGTGGAACCCTAGATTTGAAATTATTTTAATTTTTTTTAAATTGGAAAATTTTGACCTGTGTTTTTTTTTTTTAAATTTGTTAGGGTTCTTTTAGCTTAGGATTTCGATGTGCTTAAGGAGTCTATCTTAGCTTAGTTTTGCTGATCAGTTTTACGTGGTTTCTTTTGTTAGGATTCTTAGCTTAAAGTGTGGCGTTTTTTCTAGGGGATTTTCTTGTTCATATGCACGTATATTAGGGATTATCATTAGGGTTTTATTAAGTGTTTTCTAATATTTGAACTCTTGTATTAAGCCTTATTAATGGGGCATAACAATAGCTAGAAAAACAATTAGAGAATATTTCAAAAAAAACATTGGTTTTGTGCTTTGAGTATTTTGCATGGATTTGTGAATGCTTTAAATGTTCATTGCTTATCCACTTTGTCATGTGGGCTGCGTACTTGGAATCCTCAATCCTTATATTAGGTGGTGATTTGAGGTATCCTAAATTCTTTGGGGCGCCCAAAGGTAAGCTTGACTTGGTGAATCTATAGAGTAAGGCTCCTTTGCTCCATCAGTTACATTTGGTGATTGTGTTGGATTTCTAGTGCGTTTTACTAGATTTCTTGTGGTTGTTTATTCACGAATTTTACATAATTAAATTATATTTAATCTTGCATGAATTTGGGTTAAAATTGGTTTAAAATTCATGGGAATTAACTTGGTTAAAATCTGGACAAAGTTACAAACACCGAAACTGATTAGATTGTTGTTCCATATTGTTGCATGTATTTTGGGCTGGAGTTTTGTGCTCTTTGTGGGAGAATATTGCCTTATCAATTTTGAAATTATCATAATTAATTTTGGATCATTTGAGGCATAAAATTTTGTGGCTTAAAGATTGAAAATTTGTCATCAAATTCGTGATACAAAATCTTGAAGTTTGTGGTCCTTATAGAGGCTTGAATTATGTTGGCTTATTTGCATCTTTGTTTTTTGATGAATCCTGTTGGACTTTGGCTATAATCTGGTTCATAAACGTCTCATATTGTTAGGGAAGTCGTGGATAAAAAAAGGGAAAGTCTTGGTTTAATTTTGAATCCCAAAACCTAACATATTGCGCAAGAACAGATTGTGGCAAAATTGGAGTTGTGATTGTATGGTCGGTTTTGGAGCCTTATTGGATTAACCTAGCTTACACCCCTTTATCATTGGTTAGTTTGGAGTGTAATTGTATCAAGGGAGGGAGAGTGAAGGTTAGGAGAGGCGCGTGGCACAAGTAGGAATTACTAGGAAGTGTGTGGCCTTGCTGGAGTTCGCAGTAAGCTTTGTTTGGGATTAGGGCTTCATCATTGGATCCGAAAACAACCCAATTGTTTGGATACCAACCGGGAAAATCCCTACAACAACTCTATGAACTATTTCTAAATAATTTGTTACTCCCTTCGTTTCTTTTTGTTATTCCCATTTATTTTTTCACAAATTCCAAAAACAAACTTAAATTTTAAATATCTTCAATTATGTATTTACAAAAATTATAAAAAGTTGATATTTGAAAAAATATATTCGATCGAATCTTTTAAAATCTAATTTGATTATATTTTTTCTTATAAATTAAGAAAAATTTATGATTATAGTTTGAGTATAAAATCTATAGATTTCAAATGAGGATAACAAAAGAAAATGGAGGAAGTATATTGTATTAAATTAAAGTAATTTATTCTCATGCTAATGCACTGAATACTTTATTTTATATTAATGCATTATTCTGACCAATACATTTACTAATGCACGATTTTGACCGTAAATATAATGTAATAATATATTAGAAAAAAAATTATGTAAATTTACTTAAATATCAATATAACAACATTTTGCATTTTAATATTTGAAATGTGTGCATTAGTAAAAGAAAATATTGTGAAGGCATTATTATTGTTAGTATAAGAGATAAACATTTTCAAAAATAAGTGCTAACAATTGGTGGGAGAGAAACATAATAATAAAAAAAGTCAAAGCAAGGGTATGTGGAAGAGATTTTTTTTTTGGGGGCAACGATGTAGAAGAGAAAATCCTATGTAACATAATCGAACGAAGCATGTCGAGGTTGATATAAAAGGTAACTTAGAAGCAAGGGTGATAAGTCTTCAGTTTTGTCAGTCTAATGATCAGACATTTTGACCAAGGCAGATGGAGCAAGTGCAGAAAAGATAAGATTAAATAATGATAGAATACACGAGTTAGGATAACAGTAGAATACTAAGCAATATAAGAGTCCAAGTCTTGGAAAATACCTACGTAGCTTATATAAATACCAAGGCATGTACAGAGGATTAATAATCAATGAAAAGCAATTAAAAACACAATCAAAAGTATACTGTACGAAGATACTAGTATACGTTTTTACTGATCCAGGTTGCTTCCAATCGGATCGATCTACTCGAGCAGGAGCTTAAAGCAGCTTAGAAGGTGACTAATCTGATGTTATTAGATCTTTAATTATTGTTAATAGCAGCAAGTAATGCTATCTGATTTAACCACTTAATTCGTTGAGCAATTGGCATAGAGATGTTTATTGATAGCTTAACTGATTGTTGATACCGACTAACTGCTTCAATATATGAAAAGACATGAATGAACCAGAGTACTTGGTTATTTTACGTGGATCATACTTATGAAGTTATGGAGTTACTTTTTGTCAGCATGCTGTCCCAAAAATGGAAAATTCAGATATAGCTTCAGCTTTATCAACCATCAGGGTTGTACATCTACCAGTGCCAATGACACTACCGCCTATCACCAAGCTAGAAGCCTTAAGATTATATGGTTATCTGGATGACTATACATTTCTACATTTTCCGGCATACGTATATTTTAATTGTTACTTACACCTATTCACATAATTTAAATGGAAAATTAAAAGAACAGAATACCCGTTAAGCCTTTGATTGCTTATTAACCAGACATGGCCAGCAGCAGGGTCCAGACAACTTTCCTGCAGGTGACCCGCATTTGTAAGACCCGGATCACATTTTGTGAAGAAATGAGAAATTGAGAGCCTCATATAGCCCATGCACGTTCATTCTTAAAAAAATGTGCTGGGGGAGGAAAGGGAGGGGAAACGGACATTGTCAGATGCAACATGTCATGTCCACTTTTGTTGTTTGGACCTCAACTGCTTGAGCAAATCCTTCCACTGGGCTGCATTCACAGGAATTTGAAACATGAGTAACCACATTCAAACACATAACAAATGGAAGGGAAAGTGGTTTGCAATTTGCAACCCACCCAAAAAAAAAAAAAAAAAAAACAGATTAAAAACAAAAAAATAAGGTACTCAGGGGAAAATTCAGAACTTTGGTAGCACTAGCTTCGATTCTCACTATTCAAGGGTTTAGACATAGCCATGTCACTCATGCAATCATGTTCTGCAATTGTCTTTAGGATAAATTAATAATGCATTCACTGTCAACGGACTGACCACTTTGTAATTTGTCATTTGATTACTCTACATTTAATCTTTAGGGTAAATGACAGACTGCTTCAGTGACTGAGGTTTCTTTTTGATGTTAATGAGAAAATTTTATTGCAAAGAAGCCAAAAACAGGTAGAAAGTAACACTTTCAACAACCAATAGGGAGGGACTCACCTCCTAGGGAGGGTATTCCCAAGCCCAAAGGAGCAAATTAAATAAAAAAAAAAACATTTAAAGACTCTAAGCTTAATTTACATTCACCGAAGTCCTTGGCCAAAATATGTTTATATTGGATCCAAAGTTCCCATATTGATGTTAATTTAATCAACCCTTTTCCTAATCGTGTTGTTACCATCAATACAAGTAACCGTAATTGTTGTAATCACCAATCAAATTCCCAATATCATTGTTAATCATGTTGATGCCACCCTCTTCTCTGCCGACCATGTTATCTTGGAGTTGATCATGAACAATTGGAGCGGCTTGACGTAGTGACTCTATATCGTCAAGCAAACTGTCTATATCATCTAAACCCAACTCTCATAAGTAGTCATTGTAGTCTATAGGTTGATCGACTTGAGGGTGTGAATCAATATCGATGAGCAATCCATCCATACCGTTAACATCCCACTCTTCAAAAGGTAAATAGTCTATCGGTTGATCGACTGTAACTAACTCTTGGCTAGGCTCTTTCTGATAGCTGCATTAACATTGTTTGTCTTGTTGGGTAGCCAAATAATTATCATCAGATGATGAACACTGTTGGGCTGCTTGGTTAACCCAACGGCCATGTTTGTCTTTGTGGATGCATTGACGCTTGTTTTGTTGGAGATGATCTGTATTATTAGCACTTTGCAGCCTTTTACTTTCTAGGGCCATACCTTTTTGAGAGAGCTTCTTTATGATACGACAAAGAACTAAACCATCAACGTTGTCCACTTCATTTATAGTTGAGAACTCATGCATGTTCCATGTCTTTGCACCTCAACAGCTTTTGATATCCAATTTCCATGTCTTCTCCGCGAATATTCTTACACATAACAACATCTGTTCTCTCGTTTTTCCATGTACCAAGGTCACCCACGGTTCGGACTTTTTTCTTATTGCTGCTGCTTCTTTTCTTCCTATTGCTTGGGACTTGTTTGGACGTGCTCTCTAATTTAGTGAAGAAATACGTACCTCACATACGTGCTCTCTAATTTAGTGAAGGAATCAAAAACTACTGATGGATAATACTTGTATATTTCACATCGAAGCATCCTAGGCCCTACTTTAGCCTCACCACTTATCTCCCTTACAAGAAACTACTCGATTAGTTCGTCATCTATCGGATTGAAACGATACCCGCGCGACAGGTAGATTATCCAGCAATGCCATGACTGATCGAATAGAGCCTAACTCAGTTTGTAATATTTGTGATCAACCGGAAAACCAAATGAAATGCTGAGGGCTGGGGTTTACTATATATATATATATATATATATATATATAGGGGTGGGTTCATGTGAGAACCCCCCTAATATGAGAACCTTTTTAAGGGTGAGAACCCATCTAACACCACACATATTGACAGATCTAATAGATGACATTTAACAAAACATAATGGCAAATCCGTAATTAACCCAAAAACTGACAAAAAGCATGTGCTTCAAAAATGTGACTGACACTTTGGTAAAAGGAAACACACATCACTTTTCATTCATTTTTCATTCACTTCGGTAAAAGAAAACATACTATAATGGTTAATTTCTAATTCTAAATGCTAGATAATTAGTTTAAAATAGTTTGGTGGGCATTTCCAAAATACTGAACATCATGTTCTAAACTAGTGAACATCATGTTCTAAAGTAATGAACTTGATGTTCTAAACTAGTGAACTTGATGTTCTAAACCTCAATAGACTGAAACTACTAAATGTTTTATTTCCCTAATTCCTAACTAATGTTCTAAACTAGTATACATAATGTTCTATAAGAGTCAGCATAATGTTCTAAACTATTAAACATATAATTGTACACGTATAATTTCATAAATTCACTCATTTCAAAACGAACATAATATACTATAATGGTTAATTTAGAAAATATTTAGTAATCAACATAGTATACTATAATGGTTAATTTCTAATTCTAAACGCTAGGTAATTAGTTCAAAATAGTTTAGTGGACATTTCCAAACTACTGAACATCATGTTCTAAACTAGTGAACATCATGTTCTAAAGTAGTGAACTTGATGTTCTAAACTAGTGAACTTGATGTTCTAAATCTCAACGGGACTAAAATTACTAAATGTTTTATTTTAGTAATTCTTGTCTAATGTTCTAAACTAGTATACATAATGTTCTATAAGAGTGAGCATAATATTCTAAACTATTGAACATATAATTGTACTCATATAATTTCATAAATTGACACATTTCAAAACCAACATAATATACTATAATGGTTAATTTAGAAAATATTTAGTAATCAACATAATATACTATAATGGTTAATTTCTAATTCTAAACGCTAGGTAATTAGTTCAAAATAGTTTGGTGGGCATTTCTAAACTACTGAACATCATGTTCTAAACTAGTGAACATCATGTTCTAAAGTAGTGAACTTGATGTTCTAAACTAGTGAACTTGATGTTCTAAACCTCAATTGACTGAAATTACTAAATGTTTTATTTTCGTAATCAAGTTCACTAGTTAAGAACATCAAGTTCACTAATTTAGAACATGATGTTCACTAGTTTAGAACATGATATTCACTAGTTTAGAACATGATGTTAAGTAGTTTGGAAATGACCACCAAACTATTTTGAACTAATTACCTAGCGTTTAGAATTAGAAATTAACCATTATAGTATATTATGTTGGTTTTAAAATGTGTGAATTTATAAAATTATACGAGTACAATTATATGTTTAATAGTTTAGAATATTATGCTCACTCTTATAGAACATTATGTATACTACTTTAGAATATTAGTCAAGAATTACTAAAATAAGACATTTAGTAATTTTAGTCCGTTGAGATTTAGAACATCAAGTTCACTAGTTTAGAACATAATATTCACTAGTTTAAAACATGATGTTCAGTAGTTTGGAAATCTCCACCAAACTATTTTGAACTAATTACCTAGCGTTTAGAATTAGAAATTAACCATTATAGTATATTATGTTGATTACAAAATATTTTCTAAATTAATCATTATAGTATATTATGTTGGTTTTGAAATGTGTGAATTTATGAAATTATACGAGTACAATTATATGTTCAATAGTTTAGAACATTATGCTCACTCTTATAGAACATTATGTATACTAGTTTAGAACATTAGTCAAGAATTAGGGAAATAAAACATTTAGTAATTCAGTCTGTTGAGGTTTAGAACATCAAATTCACTAGTTTAGAACATCAAGTTCACTACTTTAGAACATGATGTTCACTAGTTTAGAACATGATGTTCAGTAGTTCGGAAAAAAAGATGTTGATGCACAATAATGAAGAAAAGGATGAAACTATAAAGAAATAAATAATGATGGAGAACGAAAAGTGCCAGCAAAAGAATGAAAAAAGTACAAAGTTTGTCTGAAACACACTGCCAGCCAACGATTTTTTACACAATGTCTAGATATTTACAGATTTGCCATCCTTTTTAAAGCATTTTCAGCCCTAGATCATCAAGCATCTAAGGGTGTAAGATGGGTTCTCACCAAAAAGGAGTTCTCACATAAGGGGAGGGTTCTCACATGATCCCTCCTATATATATATATATATATATATATATATATAGGGGAGGGATCATGTGAGAACCCTCCCCTTATGTGAGAACTACTTTTTGGTGAGAACCCATCTTACACCCTTGGATGCTTGATAATCTAGGGCTGAAAATGCATTAGAAATGGATGGCAAATCTGTAAATATCTAGACATTGTGTAAAAAATTGTTGGCTGGCAGAGTGTTTCAGAAAAAATTTGTACTTTATTTTGCTGCACAGTGACTTTTGCGTGTTTGCCTTTTTCCTCATTATTAGACTTACAAGTCATGCTATTCATTTTTATGTGTTTCTCCCTTTTCTTCATTATTATACTTGCATGTTTCATCCTTTTCTTCATTATTATGCATCGATTTAGAACATTACAATTCAATTGTTTAGAACATTACGTTCAATGGTTTAGAACATCAAGTTCAATAGTTTAGAACATGATGTAAACTAGTTTAGAGCATGATGTAAACTAATTTAGAAGATGATATCCACTAGTTTAGAACATACTGTTATTTGGTTTAGAACATAATGTTCTACGATTTAGAACATTATGTTCTTCGGTTTAGAACATTATGTTAATTGGTCCAATGCTTTGATATTATGTCAAATTGGGCTTAGAACATTATGCATATTACTTAGTTAACATAATGTTCATTGTATATACCGAATTTCGAGCATTAATCATTAATTCTAACGAAATAACACAAAATTCAGTTCAATAGTTTAGAACATTATGTCAAATTAGGTTGAGACCATTACGTTCAATGGTTTAGAACATCAAGTTCAATAATTTAGAATATGATGTTCACTAGTTTAGAACATGATGTCCACTAGTTTAGAACATGATGTTCTTTGGTTTAGAACATAATGTTCTTCGTTTTAGAACATTATGTTCTTCGGTTTAGAACATCACGTTAATTGGTCCAATGCTTTGATATTATACCAAATTGGGCTTAGAATATTATGCTCATTACTTGGTTAACATAATGTTCATTGTATATACCGAATTTCGAGCATTAATCACTAATTCTAATGAAATAAAACAAAATCCAGTTAAATAGTCTAGAACATTATGTCAAATTAGGTTGAGAACATTACGTTCAATGGTTTAGAACATCAAGTTCACTAGTTTAGAACATGATGTTCACTAGTTTAGAACATGATGTTCAGTAGTTTAAAACATGTTGTTCTTTGGTTTAGAACATGCTGTTCTTTGGTTTAGAATATGATGTTCTTTAGTTTAGAACATAATGTTCTTTGGTTTAGAACATTATGTTCTTCGGTTTAGAACATCTTGTTAATTGGTCCAATGCTTTGATATTATGTCAAATTAGGTTTAGAGCATTACATTCATTACTTTAGTACATAATGTTCATTGGTTTAGAACATTATGTTCATTGGTTTAGAACATTATGTTCAATGGTTTAGAACATCATGTTAATTGGTCCAATGCTTTGATATTATGACAAATTAAGCTTAGAACATTATGCTCATTACTTTAGAACATCATGTTCATTGGTTTAGAACATTATGTTCAATGGTTTAGAACATGATGCTCATTATTTTAAAAAAACACCGAAACTATGAAACTATCACAAACCTGTTTCGAACAATCTACTCAAAACAAACTACCAATCTACTCATAACAATGGTTGCAACATGAAGAACATTATATACTTGTTGCGAAAGAAATGTACGAACTTGTGGGTTTTGAAATGACGAAGTAAGTGGTGCGAAATGGTGGAATTGTGAAAGTTTGAAGAGAGAAGAAATGGTGGAAGAAGATGGAAGGGTTCTGAAGAAGTTTTGAAGTAGTGAATGAAATGTGATGCGTGTTCCCTTTTTCCCAAGTGTCAGTTACACTTTTTAAGCAATTGCCTTTTGTCAGTTTTTGAATTAATTACGAATTTGCCATTATGTTCAGTTAAATGTCATCCATTAGATCTACCAAAGTGTGTGGTGTTAGATGGGTTCTCACCCTTAAAAGGGTTCTCATATTAGGAGGGGTTCTCACATGAACCCACCCCTACATATATATATATATATATATATATATATATATATATATATATATAGTGTTGTATGGTGGTGATTAACAAACCTTATCCTACTCTATTTCATAAAACTAATACAGAACCAAACTTGGATTCTAAGATTTACTGATTGATTCATATTGTTTACGTGTAGGAATTTTTTGGGAAATTTATCTCCTATTTTTCAGGAAACCGTTACATATTTCGTAGCATTAGTATTATACGTAAACCTACTTATTTCATATTTGCATGAATGATTATATAATTCAGATGAAGTTCAACTTCCACCAACGAAAGTGGAAAACATACATCAGACAATACCTTGACTTTTGTTACGTAGTAGATGCTGAAAACCCAGCATGTCTTTGCTTGGTATAATTGACAAATGACATGTTTTTTGAATGCAATCAACTATATGTGTGTAATGTATCATTTTGAGATTGGTTCGCTTGATGAAAGTTTTAGTCCAAATCATCCGAGCCCCCATACTCGAAATCATTTAGATATTGGTTCGCATGATAAAAGTTTTAATTTTGCAAATCTGATGATTTTGCAGATTATTGAGTAATTATAATAGTGACAGTTTGTTTATGTTAAGCATTTTTTTTTACTATCAAAGGAAGTACTCTGTTGTGCATTTAGTTATATGATTAATCAATCCCATTAATCTTACATGATTTTGTGAGTGGATGAATAAATTTTGCTCCGAGTTTTATGGTGGAGTAGAATGAGCTATATTTACGACAGTGGGAGAAGAAAAATTATTGCATTACTTAAATGGATAGTTTATATATGTAGTACATCACATTTCATATTAGAACCTTGGCTAGTATGAAAGGCTGAGAAATACGACTATGTAAACTGTTGTAGGATTAGTATCCCGATTCCTTTTTCGACTATATATGTGATAGCATAGTGTTAATGTGATACTTAGCAATGACTTTGTTAATTAGTTTGTTACATTATTCAAAGTAATGCAACTCTAGTAATTTAAGTTACTTTCACTGGTAGCTCTATTGAGTATATATGAAAAATGAATATCGGTAATATATATTGAAGAATAAATAGGGAGATGAAATAGGATTAAATATACTCTAGAGGATGTGTGAATAGAATATGTCCAATTTTTGCAGTCTGAAACTTAAGGTCTTGAAATGACTTTCAAATGCAGAGTAGGAGTTTTGAGGCTTAACTTTAAAGTTGAATGTTAAGGACTTAAAATTGATTTCAAAGACTATTGCTCAGACTTTGATTTCATTGTTGCTTTGAGCAATAAACGAAACAAACAATAAAACATTAGTAGGAAAGGCAGAACTAAAACGAGACAAAACATGTTGATTGTTATGAAATTCGGCAACTAATTTGCCTATGTCTCCGGTTAGGGTTGTTCAACCCTTTGGATTTAACTCGCTCTTCTATTACTTCTCTTAGAGACCTAAAACACCCCTAGAAGATTACAATCACTATCTTCTACTATGTAGCACCCCAACTACACTTTAACATCTCAGATCCTAGTAATAAAAAACTCTTTTTTTCATACGTTTGAGTATGATGGTTTACTCTTAATATAACACTCTAGGAATATTTTCTTTTATAACTCAAGAGGTTATACTTTGATTTTCTCTCAATCTAAACTACAAATAAGGTTTAAAATGCTAGAGAGAAAATAAATATGTTGTTGTTGTTTGAGAATGATATTTCTCGTTGACGACTTGTTTTTAATCTTCAAGTCTTCAACAATTTTATGTAGAAAACTTCAGTGACTTCTATGTGCTTGGACCCATTGATGATTATTGGTTATTTCGATGATACTATATTATTGGTTATTGCATGAAATTATGATTATTTAGTGATTCAATTATGATGATCTTGTATATACATAATTTTGGTTTAAATGTGTTGGATTTTATGCCTTAAGGTTTAAATTCTTATACTAGTAGTTATTTCATGAAACTATGACTATAGTATGGAGTATTTTTGGTAAAATTGATAATGTGATATTTAGAATGAATTTTCATAATTTCGGGCATGAAAAGTTATGTCTAATTGATGTAGTTTTCATGCTTTAAGGCTTAAAGGCAGATACTATTAGTACATACATTAAACTATGATTATTTTGCAATACATTTATGAATAATTTGCTGATATTATATTCAAAATAAATTTCCAGATTTTTAGAGTCATGAAATTTGAGTTTTATGATAAATATTTGGAGGATTTTAAAGGCTTACTGGATTACAAACATTATACTACATACATAGAATACAAAAACTAAATTTATGCATACTTTGGAAATTTCCAGAATTTTACAAATCTGGCTTTTATGGCATTTCTTGGGTTTAAGTGTTGTTAATGTAAGATTTAAGTGTATTAGCATGTTTAAATTGATCATTAGTACCATGCTACAAGTTTGGGTTACAAAAATTGCAAAATAACTAGTGAACAAGGAAATTTCCAGCGTATTGTATTCTACTAATTAAGTTAAAATTAATTATCGAGGTGTGTATTTTGATGAATTTTCAATCAATATTTTTAGTACTATATTTAACATATTACCTTATGCTTTTAGGAGACTTAAAAACGTGTTTTGGAATAATTTTAAAACGTTAGAAAATTGGGTATGGTTGTTGTAAACTTGGTTGTTAGAGTATTGATTAAGGTTATATTATTTGGTGTAGGAACACACTTCGTAGAAGGTGCTTGATAGTTGAGAAAGTGGCAACCTGTTTTTTTTTTTTTTTTTTTTACTTAAGGTATATATGAATTACGAAAAACCTTGACCTAAGGGCATGATCTAGGATCGAAAATGGAAGCTTAGTATCATGTTTAAGGAGCTTTTAGAGCATTATCATCTGGTTATGCATCGATGAACTTGTACTATTTTATCTTTGGAACACGATTTGGTATTGTTGTGTGGTATTTGAATAGTAAGTGTTAATACTAATCATAATGTGATTATGTATGGTTGAGAAAATTTAATTTATGGTTTAAATGAAATTGATTTATTAATTAATCCATGAAATTGTTTGATGTTACTCTTTCATAATTCATAGTATGGATTGAGTAAAGGGTTCGTTCAAGACTTAATGACAAGGTTAGTTGGCTTCGTCCAACAAGTGTAATTTTGAGAAGGAAATCAAAGGTTTAAACCGTTTTATAAAGGAGGTTGATTGCCTAGTTGTAATACGTTGCATGTAATTGTTTTTATTAGTTAAAGTTAATGAAATAATTTGTAATTATGTAAAATGAAGGTTGGTTAAGCAATACAACTCTGGGCTAATGCATGTCTAGAATATTGATAATCAGGAGTTGGGACTTCAAGAGGTTATTATCCGTGAATTTTACTTAGAGGTGTGTGATCTACGAATCTCTCTTTTGCAAAGTTTTGAATCATAATTGGAGTTAGTTAAGATCTCATCTAGTAATGGCGACGGAGTCGCGCCCGTTTACCATCTGGATTACGGATATTGATTTTGATGCCCTCTGACGAGAGTGCATGGGGTTTATTCATCTATTCAGTATCTCCTGATTGGGATATGGGGAGACAACCTTGTATTTTTCTTAATCCAAGTTATTAATTAATTACGAGTTAATTGAGTAAAATGTTGTGTTATAAGATTAGTCATGCCATGCATTTTTTACGTTTATGAACTTATTCCATTTAGTTACATTTTGTAACCCTTATGTACTCAACTTATTGATTATGTATTTTGTGTGTGATCGTTGGTTATAGCCTTCACCTTTCAATGGCACTGTAACGATTAAATATTTACATTTATAATCTTGGGGAGCAGATTTCTAATAGGTATTTGTTTGGACACTCATACATGGATGGGTTGGGTGTTGATTAATCAATGACTCGAACACGTTAGTACCTTTCAAAAGATTTTGAAATGTTGGTTTGGATTTATGTTTGATGATAAATTTTGGTATTTTGATGTAAGGGCCTCAATATATACCATGAGAATCAAGCATGCTATCACATTCACGTAGAATGAAGTACAAAACATTCTTTTTTTGCCAAATTTTTATCTTAAATATAGGCTTTATTCATCCTAGAGTTCCCACAACAATATAGGGGCATTCATTCGTTGAGTAAAACTGTGTGTATATTAACACTAACCACTCCAAACAATTAGCAATTTTTAATCCAGACACTGTACTATATCTCATGAAGTCATTAAGAACTACAAAAATTTAAATAAACTCATGTGTAAGCTTTCACAAATCCCAAAAGGTCCATTAGCTGAACCCTCAAACCATATAATTCATAATCACCAATCAAATAGGAAATTAAGCAAAAAGCATATTAAATTACACCACATGAAACAGCCCAAGATACTTTTACATGTTAATTAGAAATCATTAATTTCTAAAAGATACAAGCTTAACAGTATCTAAGTTAAAATAACTAGAGAAAATGAAAATTAAGGAAGATCCAGATAATAATTCATTAAAATAAGACTAGCAAATGAAAATTCAGACCAAACTAAGCAGGACGAACTAAGCTTAGCTTATCAAGTAGGTATGATATTGAAGAACAATCATGACATACAGGACTTTGAAAGATTCATCAAGAATTCAAGAAAATTAAAAGAAGAGTTCAATATTAGACAGTGTCATGAAAAAATTTGAGTTCTTTTGACAGCATCATTATGAAAAAACAAATCTAACCCAAAAATTACCTCAGTATCAAACAGAAGAGTTTTGATACAGTCCACATCCATTTTGCAGGCTCACAGTTTATCACAGTCATCATCTCTATTGCAGAACAAGGATGTTATGAATACACCTTCTTCACACTGATATCATATCATGTTAACTGATAAACAAATTTCAATGAGAAAAAGAAGATACAGAGAGGTCTAGTTTCTACTTGTGATTCTCTGGCAGCTCCATAGCATATCTATCCACAATCAAAGAAAAACTACCCTTAATTGGGATTCTCTGGCAGATCCATAAATCATGCCATCAGAATAAAGACAAACTCTGAGCTAGTTTCTACTTTATCTGCAGTCTCTTCTTTGTTGCGACCTATAACAGATAGCCTATGTCAAATTTGCTTAGCCAAGCTAGGACAATGTCCTGACTTCACCTTAATCTTCTGCCTAGCCTAGTATCATTCCAGAGGCATGTTCTGCATATCCTATCAAAGTTTCAATACAATTAAGCACTCTTAGGCATATACTATCAGTTCAAAATGTGCAGGTGGATCGCTAAATACCTTCCGTGATTATCCAGCTATCGCCCGTATTTTATACGTATTTTTCACCTTCTTTACGATTTTGCCCTTATATATTATATACTTAATCTAACCTTATTTAAACATATGTAATAATTATTTAACATTTTAGTTTACTAACCTAATTTAATAATTTAATTTACTAATTTAGTTTAACCTATTTACTAACCTAATTTAATAATTTAATTTACTAATCTAATTTAACATATTTACTAATGTTTAAATGTAATGACCTAATTTAATCCATTTATTCACCTAATTGTACTCTTTCTTTTCCTATTTCTTATAAATCTATTTTTTCACTCTTTCAATACTTTTCCTTCATTCACTCAGTCAAACTCTCTCAAACACCTATTTCTCTTCTAAGAAACCTCTTTCATAAAACCAAATTTTTTCTTCAAAAATTCACCATGTCAAGAGCGGTTAAAGAACCAAGTCGAAGCTTGAGTGGAAAAATAAGTAGAGTTGCGGGTAAAGCTCTAAGAGGATTAACGGGTTCTTCATCGTCAAAAGTATGTATTAATTTGTTTTTTTTAGCAATTTATGGTTTCTTATGTGTATTATTTTGATTTTGAACTAATTTGAAGTTATTTGTATGTATTTTGATGGAGTATAATGATTTCTAGTAATAGCTTGTTTGTTCCGCCATTGTTGATTTCGTTGAATCGATTTGTGTTTGAGGAAGAAGATGAATATATATATATATATATAATTAGAACGGTGTGAAATACACGATTCTACCTAGGTAAAACCGCCCATAGTAGAACCGTATATTTTTATGGACGTTTCTCTTGTCCAACATGGACGTTTACCTTGTCCCAAACTAATGTCCAAATTGGACGTTTGTGCTTCCTTACAGAACGTCCAAAACGGACGTTGCCATAGCACTAGAAACCGTCCACATTGGACGTTTATTAGGCCACCAAGAAACGTCCAAATTGGACGTTTCTCTTGTCCCAAACTAACGTCCAAACATCCAAATTGGACGTTTGTGCTTCCTTACAGAATGTCCAAAATGGACGTTTCCATAGCACTAGAAACCGTCCACATTGCACGTTGATTAGGCCACCAAGAAACGTCCAATTT
The DNA here is from genome assembly GCA_026401315.1 of Dysphania ambrosioides. NCBI lineage: Eukaryota > Viridiplantae > Streptophyta > Magnoliopsida > Caryophyllales > Amaranthaceae > Dysphania > Dysphania ambrosioides. The sequence continues at coordinate 6,944,497 of CM048659.1, read as the reverse complement.
GGACGTTACCAAGCCTCAAAGAACGTCGGACGTTTGATTCATCCAATAGTTAGTAATTAGTTAATAATTATTTAATATTTAATTAGTTAATAATATTACGTATTTATTAATAATAATATTCGTAATTTATTATATTAATGAAATTATTGTTTATTAATAATAATAATACATATAACTAGGTTACTATATTTTACATGTTTATATATTAATAATAATAATTATGTCTGTATTAGTTAAATTTTGTTTAAATCTTAATAGTTAAATTATGTTTATATTAAATTAGTATTAATTTGTATTTGTTAATTACTTATTATTTATCATTAACATAATGGACGAGGTACCTGAAATCCATGGTGAGGGTGATTAACTGATATTGAGTGCTAAAAGTGAAAATACATTTAGCGTATATAAATATAAATAAAGGGCAAAATTGGCATTCTATGTACAAAATACGGGCGATAGCTGGAGATTCACGCGCGATGTTTAACAACTCCCATTTCTTATCATTGTTCTGATTTTAGTTAATTTATTGACTGCTGGAGAAGGAGAGAGTAGGACCTAGGAAATGCTCGAGTAATATAAACAAGTTAACCTTGAAGGTAAATCTAATCTAATCTTATCTAATTTGATAAGGTTTGATCCTATCAATTATAAAATAAGAATATATTAGCTTAACTAAGTTAAACTGAACATAGCCTTAGTTTTAGTAATTGCCCTGCACCTTTGCATTTTGATAGGTTATTTGAGAAAATTGCTAATTACTGATGTTAAATTTGTGGTATTTCTGCTCTCTTAGCTCAATCACTCCATTAGATTATACAAAGTAGGAGTGTTTATAAACGGTTAAACGCTTGATCTTAATGTTACGATAACCGTTACAATAGTCAATGGAAAGGCTTATCGAATCCAAACCATTCTTAAGTAATTAATCAATATCCTCTAATGAGCACCTACTTGTACTAAGCTAGTTTTAATACTTTCATACCCATCAAATAATAATAATAAAAAAACTTATACTCCATTCTTCTTTTATATTTGCTCCATAAATTATCATGTTATAAAAAATAATATCGTCAAGTGAAATTTTGTTGGATACATTTTAATTTATTTTTAAATTATTAAGTTTTTTTATAATGTTTTGTTTTACGGATTTCTATATAATAACATTCTAAATAATGGGTTGAAAACCGTAAAAAAACAAATAGAAAATTAAAAATTAACCCAAACAAGCTCATCCGTCGCTGCTGCATCATTCTTCCACATCCTCAAACAAAAATGAACCTTGAAAGATCACTGTGCAACCGATGCAAAACGCAATGAATATTTTGTACAAAAGCAATGAACATTGGAAGTTTTAAAGTTTTCCCCATAAACCACAATGATTACACAAATTAAAGTTCTATGCGTATATTATTCCCAATGCAAAAATAATAGAATCCCAACAACATTAATGACGCAAATTACGAAGTATTAATGATGACTTCTGCTAGGAAATAATGAATAGAACTGAAACCAATGTTTATTTCCTTTGTACAAAGTGTTCATTCAAGTGATATATAATGCTCATTTTCGTAATACATAATGTGCATTTTAAAAATCTTTCTAATATAACTGAAACTAATATTGCCTTTATACATAATGTTCATTCAAGTGATATATAATATTCATTTAATGAATACATAATGTTTATTGAAAAAATCTTTCTTCACAAATGTTCTATGTTCATTTTAATAACTACTGTTCATTTTAATAATTACTGTTCATTTTAATAATAACTAATGTTCATTTTTATAATACATAATGTTCATTTTTATAATACTTAATGTTCATTTCTATAATATAGAATATTCATTTTAATAAATAATGTACATTCAATGAACATATATGTGTACTGTACGTGTGCTATTTCCAATGCAAAAGTTCAGATTTAAAAAGAATATTAAAAAGTTCTACAAAGTTCTATGCATACCTTGTTCCCAATGCGCAAACTATGAAGCATTGATGATGACTTCTTCTGGGAAATAATGAATATTAGTCAAACCAATGTTCATTGCCTTTGTAAAGAATGTTCATTTCGTTCATTGCGTTTTATTTTTACTTTCCTGCGTTTTGCACTAGGTGCACAACAAACACTATGCACCCGGGTACATAGTCTAATTTGCGTTGAAAGACATCAAATCAAACAATTTCAAATAAAAATGAACAAAGAAAGACATCACATCTAACAGATCCTTCACCACCGCTACACTAGTCTCCAACGATGAATGTTGCTCCTCTATATACTATAGGTGAGGACGAAGATGATGATTCGGTAAGGAAGAGCTCTTCGTCGACCATGGAGAAGAGAGGAGTGCAGAGCTTGTAGATGAGAGCGAGAACGACAGGTTTTGAGAGGAGGGCATCTTGAGAAGAGCGCGAAACCATGTAGATGTGGGGTCGGAGGAGGTTAATGTGGTCGCCTTTGGAGGAGGAATGGAAGGGGGGCTACGGGAAGCTATGAAGAGGGATATGCAATGAAGAGGTTAGATATTGGATTTAAATTTGAAGCAACAATTAACCGTTAAGATAATATTGCTAACGTAACTGTAAGCGTAAATAGTTAATGTCGTTAGTTAATAATTCGATAACCAAAACAGTTAATTCTTAATTGTTTAGTAAAATAACTTGTAAGCTGAAATGGTTACGCACGGTTTATATAGTTCTATTGTGTTGCCCATCCCTAATACGAGGTACTTGTTACTGGATATTACTCAAGGCTTAGAAGTAAGAGTACAAACTATTTCTCTTGGAAATGTCGAAGAAATAACACAATGCAACACCAAAGAGTCGAGATAGAATTTGGAACTTGCTATACTCTTGCCTAGTAGGCAAATATTTACCTCCGTGGAAAGGATGATTCATTCCATTTGGGTCGACACGAGAGTCTAACTATATTGCATTGCTAGAATCGGTATTGTATATTTGAAAGAGGTTGACCTCCTGTCCTCCTTGCTTCTCTCACCATACAATCCTCTTCCCGACAAACCCCCTTTCTCCTCTGTCCACATAGACAAAATGTAGGGCTGGTGCCAACAGTTCATCACGAGGAAGATAAGAGTTCCATTATCGAAGTTAATTCCTCAATATAAAATGATTTGGAAGACATTTTCAACCATTTACCGTTAACATGATTTCGAAAAGATAGACTTTTCACTAGTGAAAGGTGAGTAGTTGCTTTGCTTACACTGAATTCTCTGTAACAGAACAACAAACATAGGCAGTAGACAACTACACAGATACACACATTGGTAGAAAGTCGCAGCAAAACAAAGATCACGCTCTTAGAAACAGACATGGGGAGGAATTAACTTTCCAGGATTCATGATATTGTTGGGATCCAAAGCTGTTTTTATGCTTTTCATTGTCCTCAAATTCTCTATCCCAAGCTCTTGTTCCAGGTACTGTAAACCAGAAAGGAACGATCTTATTAGTAAAACAGGAAGGTTTTGAAAAAATACCTTGCAAGAATAGATGTATTACGAAGTCGAAGACAATAGTATTCGAGGAAAGTTGTCATTGATACGAGATGGCTTAAATGCATTATGGAGAACAGACTAATTCAGCAAGCATGTAGAAAACATTGTTAAGAAACTAAACGCTACACTGAATCAAAATAAATATGTCCATTACCTTCATTTTTCCAGTACCAACTCCATGTTCACCAGTACATGTTCCTGCCCGATTGGAGGAACCAGTATCAGTAAAATTTCACGCTAAAAAGTAATTCAACTGCATAAGATGTGATGCTACTCACTGAGTCAATGACCTTCCAAAAGAATTACAAAATATAATGATATCTGGCTTAGGATTTCTCATTATTTCCAATTTCCCCTACGTTATTCACTCTTTTATGTGTGTGTGTGTGCGTGTCTTGTGTGTGTTGGGGGGGGGGGGGGGGGGGGGGGGGGAGTTCAACTCCTGCATCTCAGATGGTACCTTCCATTGACAGAGCTGTCAAGACCATGAATTTATTCAGCCTCTCAGCTTCTCGTCTGTGCTCTTCTTTGTTAGGATCAAACAAAATAACTGTATGAAAGTTTCCATCACCAGCGTGGGCAACAACAGCACTGTTTGCATGGACAACAAAGGTAAAAAGCCACAAAACAATCACTGTTCATCTAGAAGGAAAAGAAATCTGAGCAAGCAGAAACACTAGTAATCTCATCAAAAGCAACAGGAAACTAGTAGATAAAATACCATACTAATGGAGATGCATCCAGCACTTTTTTGGACTTCGATATTAACTCTGCAAGTTGAGACAAAGGCACACAAACATCCTGGGAGAAGATTCATGATAACATTTAGAATTTTGTGTCGAAAAATTTAACATATCAAATCAGCTATAATAACAGGCTACTTCAATATACAAGATGTACAAGACAAGAAAGTTAATGAAAAAAAATAATACATTGGTTTAAACATTACCCTCTCTCGGCTAGTAGGCTCTCCTCACGGCAAAGAGAAAAGGCAAAGTAGGAGTAGCAAAAACAGTGCTACCCTCAAAATGCATAACATAAATAGGACACAGATAAAGAAGGTGATGGGGGAAGACCTCGTTTTCATCTTTGCTATTAAAGGTCAACTAAGAATGGAAAAGAAATAATCAACTGACCGAAATCATAGCCTCGAACGCAGGTTCCATTGCAAAGCACGCCCAGAGTGCTTCTTTTCTCATCTGTCATAAAAAGTACTTATTTATCATCTCACATATTTTTCCAAAAGTTTACCATCCCTTCTACTTTCTAGGTGAGAGGGGGAAGTAAGCATTCACTCGAAAGAGCAACTATGTCCAAAGCTTACAAAATAACCATAAAAATAATGAGATGCTTTCTACTACATTGAGTAGGACAATACAGCAGGAAATTCAATGAATAGCAGGCAAGAGGAATAGGCTGGATAACTGCTTAAAAATAATGAATTGCTGTTTCAAGTGAACGCTGGTGGGGGGGATAAACAGCAGGATATTAAATGAAAAGCAGGATAGGGTGGGTAACTGCTCAAAAGATGTGACCAGATTTTACCTTCCAGAGTTCTTTCTTAGCTTCAGGTTCTTTGGCAAAAATAAAATCTGAGCCATTGTGCTCAGAAACAATCTTCTGAACTAACATTGTTTGTTCTAATGAATATGCTTCTGCAAAAGGAGGAAGAGACAAAACGTTACTCACCAATCAGTTCATGGATTTGTAATAAAAGAAGACACAAAATCTCAGGATGAAACACTATCGGATATTCAGATATCAATAACATTAATAAGCTTTGAACCTTTAACAATATATATGTCATCAAAATACAATTCCAACACACTAAAGGAATTTCAGAAAAAAGCAAATAGAAAAGAAAACCAAAAACTACTATCCTGTTTTTTCACAAGCACAAACACCAACACATAGACACAGACACAGACAAACACACAAATCTAGTTCAGTCACCACCTCAGACTCCGTAAGAAATATCTAGCAAATGACTGCTGACTCGCAAGTTTCATACTTGCTTTAGTAAAATCCCATGCCCAAAAAATGAGTTCATTTTCTAACAACATTATGATTCAGCTGAAAACTTTCACTTCGTTTGATATACATCTTATCAGAACCAGACAAATAAAGTATCAGGCCAGAAAGTATTATCTCCTTCATCCTGACACTTTGTTTGGTTATCCTTCGGCCAAACATACTATGAAAATTATAGATCTTGATGTTTTGTACAAGGAATAAAAATGGAGGCTACAGCCAACAAAACAACCACTATAGAGTAAAGTTACTACAAAAGCAAATACTCAAGAGAGTTGGTGCCTGTTAGGCCAAGCTTCTATTGTGGAACCCCTGTTAAGGAGGTCATACCAAGGACCAAATGGGTTTTATTTAGGGCAACTCAGAAGCCTAAAATAATCTGATGAACTGCCATCATAACTAAACTAGCATCAACTCCATCATCAATCACCATCACTACCTTCATCTTTTTCCCTTACTTTTAATTTATCCTTTTTCCAATCATCTTTGTCCATCCTTTACCTTAATTCCTACTTCCATTTCCATTTATACTTCTGAAAATAAGTGATAAACAACTGACCCATGGCAGAATGTCTTTCTAATTCTCATATTTCTTAGTTCGATTCAGAGAATGCTCTTTACAGGACCAGATCCGTGCACAACCTCTCAATCATCGATGACCTTCACCCAATCTATAATCTCTGACGACTGAAAACTGTTGACTCAATGATTCTTACCATCCAAAAGAGAGAGTGGATCTCTTCTTTGTAGGATAGAAAGGTATGTTCTACAATGGAGGAGGTGAGAGAGAAAGATGAAATATGAACTAACAGTCTAACAGATGGGATAATGAGTCACTCTTCTTTTAATCAGAGGGTTTTAGAGCCCAAAACAAAGTTACAAATAAGGGATGAATAGCTCCACAAGAAATACATTTGAGAAGGTTTAAAATGAAGCTTCGAGTTTTCTACCCCTTGTAAACACTTTTCAAGCTTTGACAGAGCCTGTTTCAACTTCTAAACCCCATATTTGGCCCAGTTTCTGTTTCTTACCTCTAGAAGCAGTTGTAGGAGGTTCACATTTCTAGCAGAACATAAAATCTAATCTCACAGAAAAGAGCTTCAGGAGAAAAAAGAAATTGGAGAATATGCCACAGCCATTATATCAATATATCGTACAGTTCCACTTTTTGTGTTGGAAAAATTGAAATCTGTGCTTAGGCCTATAAAAAATGCATCCAACATACACCAATTACATCAAAACTGGAAAGCAAATATCAGCACCCAGATTGAGATAGAAGAAATGCAACTAACCTGTTCCAACAAATTCAAATAACAGAGTAGGTGTTTCTGGCAAATTTGATCCATTAGCAATATTTATTGCCCTCACTTGAACCTCATCCATTAGTTCTACCCTGGATACCTGGGTTTTGTGAGAATACTGTAAATAGACTGAAAACTGAGAATCTATATAAATAGCAGACAACCATGAATGGCATAAAATGAGATCAAGTAAATTTATCACTTTGGGAATAGAACACAACTTTATAAATAATGGTGGCCTCAAATTATTCAAAATTCAAACAATAGCCCATAAAATTAGGAAGTTCAAAGAATCAAAACTTAAAAAGTAACAAGTTGAACCTGTAGCCATACTTCTTATTCAGGTTTAAAGAAGGAATTTCACATAGGTTCTTATTAGGACATAGTTGGGATAGTACTTTAAGAGAAACATATATAGGTTCTATGCAAGAGTTAGAATGATACATTTTTAAACAATCTGCGTGTCATCAGAAAAGGGATTTGAGATGGGGAGGTAAATCTTTTTTAATATAGCAAGATCATTTCAAAAAATAAAATTAGCCATTTCTAGTGAACAAATTTTAAGGAGTTCAAAAGAAATAAATTTCTAAATTATTACTCCATACATTATAAGACAATACTATGACCTTTCAAAACTACTATGAATCTGTGAATAGAGATGTTTCAGAGTATAAACACCATCAACAAAGAATTGAACATATGAAACATGATCAACACAAGTTTCCTTATTTACTTGTATTCCAGACAGCATTGTAGCAATAGCAACATCAGCAGCATCCTTAACTGTTGGAAAGTTACACCTTGCAACCTGAACAATCCTTCTCCAAATAAGTCTAAACATCTCAGAAGCTCAACTGCAATATGCATTTAAAGGTCCAAGTAACCAAACAGTTAATGATGAACCCAGCCCTGATTTTATGATAGGATTGTACAGTACCACATGCGATAATACAAGAAGCCCAAATACTAGAGGACTTAAAAGAAAAACATGGTAACCCGATTTTTTAAACATATCTAGAGAAAGAAAAAAGAAACTGCAAGAAAAACCATTCAGATATTCAACTTCCTGATACTACGTACCATGGTGGGAGATTAGAATAGGGGCTTCTGAAATTTAATGGAATTTTTATATATCAACTTGAACACCATTCAAGGTTTTGAGGTTCATTAGTGGACTTTCCAATATTAAAGGGAAATGAAATAGAAGCTATCCATTCACAATTTATCAAAGGCCAAAACAAAAACAACCTGCTTATAGAAGAAAAGCGGACTTGCATTTGGAGACCTAATTATATATTAAGAACTTACACCTCCCCAACTGTTTTTTAAAGATAAAACTGTTAAGAAGATTCTCCACATAAAAAATGGATGCAGTAAATGTAATTTCAATACTCTAACTAGTATACCAACAGCTTTAACAGTTATAGAACCTAAGTCCATTTGGAACAACGAAGATTCATCGGTCACTAAGTCACCTATTAATCTCACATTCTTACCTGTCTGAACATGAAACAAAAAGAAACTATATCAACGTTCTCAATAGCTTCAAACCAATACATATGTTTCTTCAAAGACAATTTAAAGAAAATGACTTCTTTTCCATGCACTCTCCCAGCATACATTAAAATCCTGAAGTGAAACTTGCAGTTCCAGGAAATCAGAAGATGGCTAATTCTACTTTGTCAGTACAAGACAATGAAAGCATAAGCCAGTACAAAGTCTACAAAAGTACAAACTCTTCAATTAAACATATATAACTGTGCATAAATTCTCTACATCTAACCAAAATTGCATAAGCAACTGATAGAACCCAAACACCAAAAAGAATATATATGCTTATTATTCATAATAATGCCAACAAATTTTATGCTTTTAGGAAGAAACCCACTCCAGGATAGGTTAGAAATAATGCACAACTACCCTGATTTTAATCTAACATTCATGCTTAGTTTATCTACTTTTAACCACACCTCTAGGACAGTATATAAACTCTTAATGTAAACTAATCACTAGTTAGTCTCTTTTATACAAGACAGGCAATGCATTAGAGAGGGTTTAAGACAACAAACATTTAGACCTCAGATTGGTCTAGTGTGAGGTTTTTAATAAGAAGTACCAGTTGTTGTTGCTGTAAGTAAATTCCATCTCCTTTCTATTTCCAACAATTTTTGCTTCTTTTCAATCATCTGATTCACCAAAAGTAGACATTCATTATGCTCAAGTTCATTGGCATGTACATCTTACAAGCTTACTAATCATGAACATAACTTGTGCTTCAATAATGAATTTTCAGATTTAATTCATTGTGGATTATACCCAAGAAAATTGGGAGTCTTAATGGGGAACAACAAAACACTGTACTACTTTAAGATAAAACAAGGACAACAGCATAATTATCAGAGTAAGAGCCTGGCTTTTGAGGCATAAGACTATGCTGATGCATGATGACTTACAAACAATAAAAGAGGGAATTGGAGGCATAGTCTAGGAACACAAAAAGATATTTCAATCCCTTTGTCCAGTGTCAACTTTGACATTTCACTGAATAATTCATTGAACTTCCATTAAAAATATGATTTTCCCCGGAAAAAGATAAAAAGCTGTTAACTGTCTTGAAAATAGGCATCCATATGCAGCGCCGAGATCCTTCCTCAAATGGATGGAGCATTGCATAGTAAAAAAATCATAAAGGAAAATTATTTTTTAAATAAGAGCTAGCAAGTACCATAGAGTACTGAGGGATTTTCTGAAGGCGTAGAGTAACCTCTGTAATCACACCCAAGGTTCCTTCACTTCCAATCACCAGCCGGGTCAAATCATACCTGACAAGTAATCATTAAGAACATTTTATGTCACTAGTTAAAACATGTGTCAAACAAGAAGCTTTAACGAGAAATGGAACAATGAAAAAGCCTTGAGTTGGAAGAAAGCATGTTTTCAGATGACCCCTTATCATTTAAAAATCACTCAATAGTCAAACCATGGATTTTCCCGCCTTTTCTTGTAGTTGTAGCTTATGCATGAGCTGCCAGCGTAATCGATTGTTTTAATAATCTAAGCTGTGATCTTGCCATTACATGACATGAGAATTTACTTCATTTCTACAGAAACAATTGCATTCAAAACAGGATTTTAAGGTCTCTTCTAGACCCTTATCAAAAAACGAATCCTGCGAAGAGTGGCTTAGCTAGGATTGTCTGACTTAAATGGAGGTCTCATGGGGGTTCTACCAAAGTTCAACCTTGTATCAGTCTAAGTGTGCTTTTAACAATCCTTTGACTCTCTTCTCTTGAAAATCCCACAGTTAATGCAGTTAATAATAAATTAGATGCGCAAACATGAACATCCATTTCATTAATCTATATCAAACTCATTCAGTCCTTCCTTTCTTTCAACATACACTTTAATTCCTACAAGTCTTGTTTGGGTCATGAGGAGATTTAATTAAATGATTACAGTTTTCTGTTCTCAATTTCTGTGTCCAATTGTTTTCCCTAACTACATTTCCATCCCACCTCCTGACCTCCAAGATGTGATATGGCCAGCCAGTTTATGGACCAAAATGTAGTTCATGAATACTCATGCCTTTGCAACATTCTTTCAATCCAATCAGATTCTAATGAGAAGATACCTGAGCAATATTGTGATCCTTGCTCATGGATGCTTCCATGTGCAAACATAATCACACTTTAAATAAAGTACTTGCAATACAGTGTCATCAAAGCATATATCCATGTATTCATACACTAAGACCATTTAATCATCTCCAATCTCTACTAGAAGTGAACACCTCAGGAGCTTGAGTCATAAAACAAACAAAAAAGGAAAGAAAGAGAACACTCTTTTATAACAATCTATTGAATTAAATATTAGCACCGTACAAATTGTACAGCACAGGGAGTAACATAAAATTAAGCTTGGTATTTGCAACTTCTGTTCACATTATGAGCTGCCTTAGTTCCTACAGTCTAATTCCAAAAGCGCTTAACTCATCCTCAGTTATCAGAGACTCCAAACTCTAATCAGCCTTAATGCTCATACCTAGTCAAAGTAAATGAAGTTCATCTCTCGGGTATTATCCAAAATTTTCGATTGGTAGAATTCAAGGTTAGTCTTTCATGGTTTTGGTCCATGTTTAAATTTCTACACTTTACAGATTGGTCCACCAGATATTCAGTTCTGTAGCTTTGATGCTGTAGCTATCCCTTAAAATTGCATTTTTTCTAGTTGATGGGAAGAAAACCATGTAATTGCAAATTTCTGTCAATTTGTCAATCCTTTTATGTTTGGTTTTTTCACCTTGTTAAGAATTGCATTTTTTTATTTTTGAGCCAAAAAAATTAAAAAATTCGAAAAATAAGCTACTATTTAAAATAATTTCAAAAATAAGCCAATTTAGGTTCGGAAATAAAACGCTACGCTACCCAGGCAACGTTTTGCATGGGGCTGGGTTTTAGGGTGATTTCTGGGTCAGAGGAATGCCCATGGCAGCGTTTTTTCTAAAGCCCAATTTTTTTTTTTTGTTTTTTTTTTAAGTTTTTAGTTTTTTTTTTTAATAAGAAAAGGGCAGCGTTTTTTCTAAGGCCCAATTATATTTTTTTTTTTAAGAAAGTTTTTTACTGAGGCCCAGTTTTTTTTTTTTTTTTTCTTGAGAAAAAACGCTGCCAGCGTTTTTTCTGACCTATAATGCTGCCCAGGGGAGCGTTTTCATATGATCCAAAATTTCCATCCAAATTCAGCCCCATGCAAAACGCTTCCCAGGGCAGCGTTTTTTTATTAGGTATAACGCTGCCCGAGGCAGCGTTTTTAGTCCGACCCTAAATTCGGCTTATTTTATAAAATAGTTTGAACAGTAGCTTATTTTTCAAATTTTTTTTAAAAAAAAAAGCTTAAAAATAAAAAAAATTCAAAAACTTGCCCTATTCTACTGAAACTATTAATATGCATGCCAAAACCTAACAGGATAGTTTTTAGTGGCTAGAGGGAGTATTTAATTGCAAGGCAAGAACCACCTTTGTCCTTGTTTCAATAAATGCCTAAAAGCATCAAACTCAATACAGAGAGGGAAGTTAAAAAGTTCTTTCCCCTAGTGTATGTGCCATGGAAAGCGGTATTACTCAAATTCATGAGCATCTTTCAATGAATGACTTTATTTATTGGAATATTTAAGTAGCCTCTTGAAAATGGAGGGTCTTAGGAGTTCCCTAGAGACCTAAGTTGATAAGAAATTTGAGATTCACTAATCAGAAAGTAGGCAAGATGGTCAGACATTGTATATATATGGTGTGTGTGATACTGCAATTGGAGGGTGATTTCTCAAGGATCTTTAGAGATTGTATTAAGGCATCCTATATATATATTTATCTCATGTCTTCCAGGTTCCAGAGATGCTCCCTTGAACATTCAGTGGTTTCAATATAGTGGATTCATCCTTCATATATACTTTTCTCTCTCACAAGTCTTTTTGCAGGAGATCCAACTAACCGCCCTCCAATAGTGTGGACTTACGCAAGGAGGAAGAAGACCAGGGGAGACAACACGAGCAAAACAACCAAGGGATAAGAATGCAATAGCTAGCCGTTTGTAATAAGACAACCATTTCCATAATGGGATAGTCAATTGAGGGAAAAAGGGGTATTAGGGAATCTTTCTGTTAGGAGGAATATTGAGAAAATATAAGTAAGGGTCAGTAAAAAGGGAAGGGGGATATGTAAGAAATTGTATAGGAAAGTGATAGGGAGAATCCTTCCTCTCGAAGTGAAGGTGGTCTGTAAAAAATAGTTAAAGTGCGAGTAATACATCATACTATTACATTACATACATTTGCGTACATTGAATATTACAATCTGTTCTTATATTTTATCCCCATACAATCGTTTTTCCCTGTGACGAGGAAGCTCTGAACTCCAACGGGCCTTGGGATCCTCACCTGATTCTCAGCAGTTGTAACAGAGCAACTATTCTAACAGTGACAAGATAGGTATACACAACGGATTGAGGCTCTAGAAGCAATAATCTCGACGTTGGGTGCACGTATTACACAAGGGATCAACAGCAATGGAGGCTATGGAAATGAGGTTTTTGAGACACACCAATGAAACGGTGGAACAGGCCACTCAACAACTTAGGGCCTCGGTGGTGACGTTGACTCAAAGGGTAGACCATCAAGCCTTGAATCACAAATGGAAACCACCACAAACGGTGGCACAAAGCGCGTTTCCTAAGATAAATTCACAGAGTTCGGAGGAAACCTCACAAGTACCCACAGGAGAGAGACCAAACACAGATTTGGAGTGAGGATGGAGGGTGAAAAGGTTGGAGTTACCCAACTTTGACGGAGTGAATCCAGATGGATGGATTATCTGGGCCGAGAGATACTTCTAGTTTTATAGCTTGAACAAGGGAGACCGCTTGGAGGCCGCGATAGTGGCATTGGAAGGAGATGCCCTCCTGTGGTTCCAATGGGAGCATCGGAGGAGGCAAATTATGTGGTGGGAAGAACTCAAGGGTCTCATACTCCGAAAGTTTCGGGAAACCACTCTTCGAAGTCTCTGAGAGCAGTGGTTGGCTCATCACCAAGCACATGCGTCCGTATGGGAATACCGCTGAAGATTCGTGGAATTGATGGCACCCTTGGAGGATGTACCAGAAACGATCGCTCTGGGATAGTTCCTTAATGGTTTGAGGGAAGAGGTGAGATTTCTAACTTGGATGAGGCGATGGAGGTTGCATTGAAGGTAGAGGATAAATTGAAGTATGGGCTGAGGAAGTGGAGCAAGCCCAAGCCTGTCTTTAGAGGTAAGCCTACATCTCATTTTTATTATTCATATAAACCCTCTCCTCTGAGTCATACCCTAACTCCTAGACCCAGCCGGTTACAACTTGGTCAATCAAACCCCAACCCAATTCTTGGCCCCAAAACTAACTATCTTAAGCAACAACGGGAGGTAAGACGGTTCAGTGTATGTTTTAGATGTGATGAAAAGTGGAATCCGGGGCATCAGTGTAGGTGTAGGGAATTAAGTGTGATGGTCACGTTTGATGGAGAGGAGGAAAGTGCAGAAGTAGGGGAAAGGGAATTGGGAGAGACCGATACAACTACAGATGTATCTACTCACGAGATGTCGCCTACGGTTTCATTGAATTCCGTAATGGGGCTTACCAGTCCCAAAACCATGAAGATTAGGGGGTCTATATTGGGGCGTGAGGTGATTGTGATGATAGACCCAGGGGCGAATCAAAATTTCTTATCTACTAAGGTCGTTAAGGAGTTGGGACTCACGCTATCAGGAGGGCAAGGTGTTGGGGTTATATTGGGAAATGGGACCGCAATTCAGGGGGAAGGGGAATGTAAGGGGGTGATGCTCTATATGCAAGGGGTTAAAATAATGGAGGATTTCCTTACCATTCCTTTGGGCAACTTGGACGTAATATTGGGAATTCTATGGTTAGAAAAATTGGACATAATCACAACAAATTGGAAAACACAAGTCATGCGTTTCAAGTGGGAGGAGAATAATGTGATCCTCAGAGGTGACCCCTCTTTGGGACGTTCAAGCATCTCACTTAAGGCAATGTGTAAGGCCCTGAGTAAGGAAGACAACGGTTATTTAGTTAAGTTAAATTTGTTAACAAAGGAAGAGTGTGAGGGACGGGGGATGGCTAAGCCGGAATATTTACAGCAGATATTAGAAGAGCATAGGGAAATCTTTGTCATGCCCAAAGGACTACCCCCAGGGCCATTGAACACGCCATTGTATCGAGGGAGGGAGTGAATGCTAGGCCCTACCGGTATCCACATAGTCAGAAGAATGAGATCGAGAGGTTGGTTGAGGATATGTTACAAGCGGAAATTATTCAACCATCGACAAGCCCCTATTCGAGTCCGGCTTTATTGGTTAAAAAAGAGATGGATCATGGTGGTTTTGTGTTGAATATAGGGCCCTTAACAAATGTACAATAACGAACAAGTTTCAAATCTCGATGATAGAAGAACTATTAAATGAGTTGCAGGGTGCCCGAGTATTTTCTAAATTAGATTTGAAATTCGGGTACTATCAAATTCGGGTTTGCAAGCAAGACATTCAAAAAACTGCTTTTCGCACCCATGAGGGTCATTACGAATTTGGCCACTTTCTAGTCATTGATGAACACGGTGTTTAAGCCTTGCGGAAATTTGTGTTGGTATTATTTGATGATGTGTTGATATACATTAAGAGTGGGGAAGAACATACTGAACACCTAACACTCGTGTTAGAAGTATTGAGGGATCATTAGTTGTACACCAATGAAAAAAAATGTGAATTTGGCCAACGGGTGGCTTACTTGGGGCATGTAGTGTCCGGGGGGGGGGGGGGGGGGGGGGGGCACCAGTAAAGTTCAGGCTGTCTTGGAGTGGCCACAACCAAAGAACATCAAAAGTTTGCATGGACTCTAGGGTCTCATAGGTTATTACGGCAAGTTTGTGAGGAATTATGCCAATATTGCTTCACCACTCACGAATCAACTCAAGAAGGACAACTTCAATTGGGATGAGTCTGCTACTTTGGCATTTCAAAAACTAAAAATGGCTATGGCAACGACTCATGTGCTAGCTCTACCCGATTACAAGGAGGAGTTCATTGTAGAAATTGATGCATGTGGAGTAGGGGTAGGAGCGGTCTTGATACAGAAAGGGCATCCCATTGCTTTCTTCAGTAGAGTCTTGGGCAGTCATGCTTCGGGTAAGTCAATCTATGAAAAAGAACTAATGACAATTGTCTTCGCCATCGAAAAATGGCTGCATTACTTGTTGGGAAGAACTTTCATTGTGAGAACCGATCAAAGAAGCCTCAAGTATTTGTTAGAGCATAGGGAGGTAGGGCAAATGTACCAGAAATAGGTAAGCAAGTTACTCGGGAACTCTTTCGATATTCAGTACAAGCCAGGAGCTCCTAATGTAGTTACGAATGCGTTGTCTCGAGAATGTACGGAAGTCGTATCATGCTCTGCTTTCTTGGCATCGTGTGGAGTACCATGGGTCCAAGTTCAAGCAGCCATTAATCAGACCTTTTATAATTAAAATGGTGGACAAGATCAAGCAAGGGCAGCAAGTTCCAAAGGAATTCTCGTTGGAAAATGAGGTGATGCGGTTTAGAGGGCGAGTGATGGTTCCCAAGGGTTCAGACTTGGTCTCTTCCCTCCTCTTTGAGTACCATGATTCTCCCATTTGTGGACATGCTAGGGATTTCAAAACGTACCAAAGGCATGCTGCAAAATGGTATTGGGAAGGAATGCGGAGATCTAGAGATGTCATAAAGCATGTTAGAGCTTGCTCCACTTGTCAGCGTAATAAATCAAACACTGAGTCCACTGGGTGTACTACAACCTTTACCTCTGCCAGAACGTGTATGGGAGGATATCTCGATGGATTTTATGGAGGACCTTCCAAGATCGATGGGCTGGGATACCATCTTAGTGGTGGTAGACACACTATCAAAGTATGCGCACTTCTGCTTACTAAAGCATCCGTTCTCAGTAAATGGGGGGGAACAACTGTTTGTGAAAGAGGTAGCCAGATTACATGGGTTTCCAGCTACTATCGTATCAGATAGGGTTCGAGTTTTTGCTAGTGCTTTTAGGAGGGAGTGATTCCGAATGCAAGGAACTTAGTTGGCACGCAGTACCGCATATCACCCTTAGTCAAACGGGCAAACTGAGGTGGTAAACAAAGGTCTTGAGTCGTATCTTGGATGTTTTATAAATAGAAAACCAAAGACATGGGCGAGCTGGATACCTTAGGTAGAATACTGGTATAACACATCCTTCCACACTGCAACTAAACACACACCCTTCAAGGTTTTGTACGGTAGGGACCCTCCTCACCTAGTAAGGTTTTCTCATGGAACCACACCACTGTCATTAGACCTGTTCAAATGGGTGAGGGCCTGTTAAGGGCCCTTAACCGACCCGTTCGTAAAAGGACCTAATCAATAATGGGTTTAATGAGTCGGTCTCTTAAAGAGTCATGTTTTATTGGGTTTTTAATGGGTCAAGTCGGATCAATAATGGGCCTATAGTTTCCAAGACTTTTAAACACGATAAGGTAACGAATTATTTCCACTTACTTGCCAATGATCCACTACCAAAGATTGGAGGTGATACACGTAAACTATCCACCTGTATAGATAAAAACTATACTCTCTTTGGACGGCCTGGCCCGACTCGGTCCATTATATATCTCCTTTGGCCCGCCCGGCCCGCCCGTTTTGCATCTTATTTGACCCGACCCGTTTTGTTTGTGACCCATCCCGGCCCTGACCCGACGGAATGCACAGGTCTAACTGTCATCAATTAAAGATCAACTAATGGAAAGAGATGTTGTCCAGGATGACTTGAAGTTTCACTTAATTCGTGCTCAGGAATACATGCGGGAATATGAAGAAAAAAAGAGAAGAGTGGGACACTTTGAGGTAGGGGATTTGGTGTTCTTGTGCCTACAGCCATACAGTCAGACATCGATTGCAAAGAGAAAATGCACGAAATTGGCTCCTAGGTACTATGGGCCATGCCAGGTGGAGCAAAGAATAGGGGAAGTTGCTTATAAGCTGAAACTACTAGAGGGGACAAGGATACACCCAGTGTTTCACATCTCTTAATTGAAAAAAGCTCATGGCCAACACCTAATCTCCTCTTCTTTGCCTGATTTGGAAATGGAATCTTGGCCTGAGGATGTAGTGGGGGTCATTCATGGAGGTGCACAGGCGTTTTCCTAGTTTCCACCTTAAGGACAAGGTGAAACTGTTAGGGGGAGGTATTGCAGAAGATCCAACTAACCGCCCTCTAATAGTGTGGACTTAAACAAGGAGGAAGAAGACCAGGGGAGACAACACAAGCACAACAACAAAGGGATAAGAATGCGGTAGTGAACCGTTTGTAATAAGATAACTATTTCCATAATGGGATAGTCAATTAAGGGAAAAAGGGGTATTAAGGAATCTTTCTGTTAGGAGGAATATTGTGTAAATATAAGGGTCAGTAAAAAGGGAAGGGGGGTATGTAAGAAATTGTATTGAAAAGTGATAGGTAGAATCCCTCCTCTCGAAGTGAAGGTGGTATGTAAAAAACAGTTAAAGTGCGAGCAATACATCATACTATTACGTTACACACATTTGCGTACATTGAATATTACAATTCGTTCTTTTCTTTTATCACCATACAATCGTTTTTCCCATGTATTCTGTGACTCTGAGGAAGCTTGAACTCCAATGAGCCTTGGGATCCTCACCTGATTCTCAACACTTTTTTATCTTTAGATAAAGGTGTAATTCCAACCTTAAAAAAATATAATATTGATGCCATGATGGCATGAGAAACAAGAGTCAAACGAGAAACAAATCCAGCAAACAAAAAAGAATCATGAATTCTTCTACAAGACCTAAAATTATAAGATCATTCTCACTGTTTGCAACAAAGCACGCTAAGTAAAATGAAATAATGAAATAAATATAACAAAGGAAGTGGAAAACAAACCCCGCAGAACTCTTCCTGGCACGATTTCCTGTCTTGACAACATCACCAGTTGCTAGGACAACCTAGTAGCATAAAAGATTTCTATCATTCTACTTTGTCATCTTCAATTATTCAAAAATACAAAAAAATAAGCAAAAAGCCCAAACCTTAAGACTGATGACATTTTCACGCATTGTTCCATACCTACATGCTAAAAAAAAGTAATCAACATGTATGCTGATGTAATCTAATCCATAACATTTAATGATAAAGGTATGAACAATAAAATGAAAGCTACACCAAATGAAGATATTCGTGAGAAGAGTTCACTGACACTCAAAGACAACCATTACAAAATACCTCCTCTATACTTTTTGAGTTGATCCATTTTAAAGACCACTAATATCTTTAAAAATATATTAGTAAAAGTAGTTATTATTTGAAAATATATTCAGACAAATCTAACGAGATCCCACATGGATACGTATTTCTTAAAGTATAAATAACTAATCATGGTCAAAGTAGACTATGTAAATAGTGCAAAGGTCCCAAAGGTACAACTAAAAATATAGGGAAGTGCCTATATCAGATTCAAATGGAAAAATTTTATGCCTAAGGAAGTAAATTAATTAATTAATTAACTAAACAACTCATTTAAAGTTATAAACACCAGTATAACCAAAGCAGTCTAACAAATCAGTGCCTGCCCCCAAAGCCATATATTTTCAAATCAGGTGCCTACAACTCTACAAGAAGCAAATAGCAAACATTCTTGCAGTCCGTTAGACTGTCAGGAGGTTCTAGTACAACAAAATATTAGACAAGGTCACCAACAAAACCATATAAAAAGCACAGTTTGCTCATAGTAAACAAAGCAGAGTTTGTTAATTAGAACACAAAGTACAGTTTGCTATTGCTCATATATAACAATCGGTGTGGAAATTCAAACAAATGCATATCAATGGATGCCAAATATATGATTTAAAAGGGCGATTGGAAGATTACATTCCTTCTTTTTCGCCTAAAAACATCTCATCTGAACTTAGACAAAATGAAATGAGCTTGGTAGCTCTTATCTAAACTTATTTCATATGAACATGAGCTCCTTATTCCTGAAATTTGTTATATCAAAAGTTTTAAAAACAAGGCCAAACAACTCTTCAGCCTTCTGCACATTATTCTCTAACAGCTACCTGCCTAGAACAGTCCCTTCGCATGTTTGTCACACAACAAAACGACACTGTCCACCTGTTAGCACAGTAAATCAAAGGGTGCGTTTTACTTTGGCAAACTTAG
Organism: Dysphania ambrosioides; assembly: GCA_026401315.1. Taxonomy (NCBI): domain Eukaryota; kingdom Viridiplantae; phylum Streptophyta; class Magnoliopsida; order Caryophyllales; family Amaranthaceae; genus Dysphania; species Dysphania ambrosioides. The sequence continues at coordinate 6,924,864 of CM048659.1, read as the reverse complement.
GCTGAAATAATTGGCAAACTTAGATTTACTTTGCTTTAAAGTTTCAGAATCAAGTTGATCTTAGAGTTGAGCTGCGTTTTTCACTAAGTTGAAATTCAGAGGTTGCATCTATTTCATCCACAAATCACTTAGATTCATCCATCACCAATAGCTATTTCAAGGTTATTCCTCAATATAAAATCAATTTCACAAAGGCCTTAAATTTCATAGTTGTATTCACTCATCATCTTGATCCACATGACAATAAAATGCAACAGACAGTGACCAAACAATTTATCCAGCCAAAATTGCTATAAAAAAACAGTTAAACCTGTTATTCTTTAACATGAAACACTTTATCTACATAATGTTCTCACAATTAGCCATAATATTTTGGACCATAATATTTTGAAAATCAAGCATAAATGACCGAGGTACCAACCTTACAGCTAATGAACCAGAGCACCGTGTCGCACACATGCCACCAATTGTAGCACCAGGACCTGTCATTAACATAAGACACAGTAACTCTTGATCAATACACAAAATAGTCTTACAAGATAAAGGATTAAAATCTCCGAACATTTGACACTCAACGAGACCTACCAAAGGCATAAAAAATGCAGTATGAAGGTGCAACGGTTGAATGATAACTATGAACAAAGTTTCAGGTAATCTAATATAAAGTGATTAATATTTTTGATGTGAAATTATGGGGGTAGTCACGAATTTGCAGCACAGCAGCCCTTAAACTCGATTTTGGAAGCAACGAACCCATTAGAGCATAAATAATTCAAGAACAAACCAACCAGTCCAAACAAAATCAACGAACAAAGATATGACTAGATCTTGAAACAATCACTGAACCATAATCAAAGCCTCGTCAAATCCCTTTTGAACAATAACTAGACCAAAGTATTTCAATTTTTTTAAAAGCTTCTTTAAAAAAAAAGATATTTTCAAAACTAGGCCCCACATTAAAATAATTTAAAAAATAAGCTTCTACAAATTTGAGTAAAAACTGTTGTTTAGGCAGCAATTTAGTCAAGGCAAAATTGCTCCCCCTGATGGCGATTTTGGGTCAACTAAATTGGGTTGACCCAAATGTTTTTTTTATAATATGTATATCGCTGCTTACATAAGTAGAATCACTACTTGGGCAGCGATTTCACTCCCAAATTTTTTTTTTCTTTTCGTAGGCAGAGGCAACATTTTCCTAAAAGTATTTATTATAACTATTTTTGTTTTGACCTTATAACATCAACTATTAGAAATAGAAAAACCTATTTTACAAACATAAAAATATTCGTACAACCCTTTAATCTAACACATAAACATTCCAATATTGCAACCAGCATCATTCCATATCTTCTCCAATCCAAAGCAATTTCAAGCTAACCAAATCAATGAAGTCGCGAATAAGTAAATCAATAAAGGAACTATAATACAAAACCTTGTCAAAAGAGATTGATTTTTACAGTTACATACATATGAATACACATAATTATACATGTACATGAAATATAACTACAACACTAAAACGGTAAACCTAGAGTCCCCTCCTCGAAAATGGCGTCTGGGTGAGTGTTCACCTCTCCCAAGATAAATCCAAATGGAAACCAAGGAGATGTATATGACGACTCACTCTGATAGAACCTCGTCTTGTCACATGAAGAGTGAGATTCTCTGGAATATCGTGAGCAATGGACGAGGAGGGTGTGCACGTTGTGTTATGTGGAACCTATAAATATTGTCTAAGTAGGTGACCCTGCCGATCCTCTTCATACCTACTGCGCACATGCCCATGACTTTATCTGCCATGAGCTGACTAAGATCGCGGATATCGTGACATTAGTCACTACTAGCTAACAACTCCTCAGTTTGAATAAGATGAAACAATTAGAAATGACAAGTTGAGTAATTGACATTAAACAATAAATAATATGAAAAAAAACCTTACCATGTTGTGTAGTGACAATCCTAACACGAAATGTGAAGGAGGCAACCTTGTAGCAAACGAAACATCTCTGCCAACCAGCAGTCTCACTATAGGGCCCACCATGACATCATATGGGCTACTCCAAATATCCTCTCTATCATCACCTCCCTGACCCATGACTGATTGCTAAACAACGAATTGAAACTAACCAACCATACACTTCTTACGACAAACAAAATATTGAGGTGAATAGAAGGCCAGATTTCATAGTGTTGAATCATTCGACATAGGCAGTGGAATGGTTGGGGTGATAGAGCAACATGTAAAGGGGGTAAAGGTTACATGGTATGCTTTTCTAATGTGATATGCACTTATAACAAGATTCAAACGATCAGGAGCTAGTCCTAAGTCACGGCATGCGATGATACAGAGAACATACGATGCCATGTTGGGTTTGATGGTGAGACTAGCCTTGTTGACATGACAGAGGTGTTTTGTCGCCTAGTAGACGCTCGGAGTTAGATGTTCAGACATATTCTAGGCTATACTTTTCTTTTGCAGATAAGCCAGGGAACAAGGTCCAGCTCATCTACTTACAATAGTTGATACATATTACAGCTCGGTAGTACGGCATTTAACATGTTTGTATCGCAACTTATTCCGAGCTATTCGTGTAAGACATGATAGGCCAGCTACAGATATAGCTAGCCCATAGATCATTCTTTAGGTAACAATATCTTATGACATACTTGTTCAAAAGGATGTAGTAACCACGATAAACACTAAGTTTTGATGTAATCATTTTTCAAGTAGGGGTGGGAGCATGTCACATTCTGCCGCCTAGCAGTTCCTACACAACGTCGACGAGGTCAGGACGGACATCCCGTACTGATTTACGTTGAGGCCGAGAGCCATATGGTATTAGGTAAACTCACTGCGAGATCTCTTTGACAGGATGACCGCTGAATGGGTAACATTTAAACCCTTAATGTAATTGCATAGGTTAGTTATGTAAATTTGTTCGATAATCTATGATTCATATCCTAAAAGGAGGGCGACGTGAACGAGTGGCGTGCCGTTGCACCTCTCGTACGTTTGGAGTGTGTAGAGTACCATATGTTGAGTTTAACAGTAGCTCGTAACACATCCAACGAATACTAGTGTTAAAGTTCCTTAGTTGATTTATTTATTTGTGACTATAACGACTAGGTTAGCTTGAAATTACTTTGGATTGAAGAAGAGATGGAATGATGTTGGTTATAAAATTGGAATATTTATACGTTAGATTGAAGGGTTAGACAAATGTTGCACAAAACAAAAAAAATTATTAAATACCTTCCGGTTATGGCAACGATTTCCTTAGGGTAAAACAAAACCAAGGAAAAGAAAAAAAATTGGGAGTATAACCTCTGTGCCAAATAGAGATTTCGATTTTACTTATTAAAAAAAAAACATTTTGGGCCAACTCAATTCAGTTTCCCAAAATTGTTGTCACGGGTAACGATTTTGCCTTTATTTTGAAATTATTTTATAGCGAAGTCTAGTTTTGAAAATATTTATTAAAAAAAAGCTTAAAATAATTCAAAGCATTGAACACTTTCTTTCAAAAAGAATCACTAAAATTTATAAAGAAAGGTTTGATATTCACACAAAGCAAAACTTGGAAATTCAAGTTATCAATCACATACGTATTAAACTAATTACATGAGTCATATTTATATAGGAGCAAAACCCTTAATCAACACTTGGAATTTCTAAAACATTTAGAAAAAACACTGAACATAGCCACGGACACGAGTCCTTGTTTAGCAACGAAAACTAATGAATCCTTAGAAAGCAAGGAACCACACTACACCCAAAAAAAATCATGCCTAAACCGAAATCTAAGGCCCAAACAAATAAACGGAATTTAAAGTAAATCCCAAAACCTTGAGGCAAAATCCTAACAAAACATTAACTAATAAACTTCAACAACTTAACCTAAGAGAACCGTGAAGTCTAAAGAGTTGTAAATACCCTTAGAGCCGTATCATGTCATCTGCTCTACATCCTAAAAATCTTCATTGGAAACTTAAGAAGAGATCCTTTAATTCCACAATCTATATTGTAGCTTCCATACTTACCTTCCTCTAATACTTCGTCATTGATCCAACAAAGATATAACGTCTAATGCAGTAAATAGTTCCATAAATCATCTTCCTAAGCATATAGAGCGTGGTTATGTAGCTTTTATCAATCTTTTTTCTTGCTCAGTATCAAGCGAAAATGGTGACTTTTCTTACTCTCAGTGTAATGTGGATAGCAAGCAATTGCAACAAACTTTCACCATCAATAAAACAAACAATTTTCCATTAAGGGGTGGTGGTAATAACAGAACATTGCCATAAGCAAATTTACCAACAAGAAGCACAAATTAGCGTTATTCAGTAAGAGCTCGGCAAAATTACAGTCAGCTATTCCTTCGATCCAAAAACTTGATTGCTAAAGAGGGAGCTAAAAAATCAGGAAATTTATAATAGGGAAATTATCAGTGTCCATCTTTCTGAGACAACTATTAAAAAAGTACACCCCAACCATATCATTGTTGAGCTGACTTTGAGGTCATGCTTTATGAGATACCAATTGACTAATGAAATTAATATTATTATTAACCCCAGCCAAAAGATCTTACATTTCTAGATCTTTCAAAATTGAATAAACAAGTGCCACTCCTACTAAATCAGACATTGAGCGGTACAGGTACCAAATTCTAACAACATTAACCCTGCCCAAAAGATCTTCCTCATATCTACATTCTTGATAGCTCAAATCGCATAAACAATAGTCATTGTCTTTCCCCTAACCTGCTATTCACTAATCCGATACAAGTGTGCAGTTTAGAAAGTGCACAGGAAGCGGAAACAATAATTAGTACATAAAAGATAGAAAGATATAAAATATAACTTATATGAGGTGGAATGCACTAAGGGACAAATACAACAGAGGATATTAAAAACAACAGACATAACGTGGTTAATTGTTACCAGGATCAAGAGGAAAGAATAAGCCATAAGGTTCCAAGTATTCATTTAACTCCATCCATCCAATGCCTGGTTCAACAACCACATCCATATCCGTGACATGCAATGCTTTGACATTCTGCAGTCAAATGAGAGAGCGCATAAAGTTCTAATCATATATAAATGAACTCTCCGTCTCATTAAACGGCAATATTCTAGCCAACAACCAGAGATAGACCTTTGTTCTTCCATGTTCCCTTGCATTGTGTACATGGTGTTTGACTTACATAGTTATATCCTCTTTCTCAAACCAATTATTCTTTCATAATTCCATACATATGTGATAAGAAATTCTATCATAGCTTTTGGCAGTGAAAAAATAAACATCAAGCCACAGTGTTAGGCACCACTGCATCAAGGATATTACTGAACCATGATTTCATAATCATTTAAAAGTCGTCAGAAGAATTCAGTTTAAGAGGCAACTGTCTGTTTACACATTTATCATCGATGTTATCCCTCCCTAGACACATGTGCTTTTAAAGTTTAAGATATAATACCATGCTTCTTAAAATCCAACACACTGCAGGAGAGTTAAAGTCATTTTGCCACCATAGCATATGTACTATTCATTAACTTATGTTCTTGCCAAGCCCTATCAAACATCTGCACATGAGTTTCACAAAAAAAGAAAAAAAGAAAGACATTCGAACAAGATTTACCCGAAGGATCACCCTTTCTTCATATAAGAAGTTGGAGAATTATATCTGATACATAATTAACATGAATTATATCTGATACAGAGGAGATTACATAGTTGTGATACATACTTTCATTAGTGACATGTCAATGCAGACCCCTCCATGAGGAGACAAAGTATGACCCTCAATAGAGGTAGCTCCACCATATGGTACAATAGGAACCTGCTCATAATATAAGGAATATAAGACAAATATACTGAAGGATACAGGAAATGACAAAATGTGGAATTATGCATTTCTCACAAAAACAGGTCATGGTAGATTTACAGAATTAAGATAGATAACAGCAGAAAGTATTCCAGGGATAGTTAATATCACAGAGTTTTAGATGTCAATAAGCATGTCAAAGGAAATTATACCTTATGCTTGTTACAAGACTTAACAATCAACGAAACTTCCTGTTCAGACCTGCAAGTTAAAAGTTTTTACTTGTCTTATTCACAGGATTAGACCAAAATTTCTTATTTACATAAATAAAGAAAAAAACAAAATCCAAGCAACAGCTCCAGTAATGTAAAATCAGGATAAATATATTAAAATAAAAAATGAAGCAACTTATTTGCAGCCCTTATAACCTGTCGGACCTTGCATTTGGAAAAAGAAACTCAATGTTGTATAAGATGTACAATTATTCAAAGTACAACGACACCGATAAAGGCAATTAGTACTACATAAATTTTTAAGAATCAAAGATGAGCCAGTTAAATCGCCTAAGCATACCGAAGTTGAGAATTCACTTGGCAGAAAGATTTAAGTGGAAAGAAGTGATAAATGGGGTGCGTACAAAAATCTTTCGTAGTCATTCTTCTCAAAACAATATACTTCTACTAATTTGTTTCAGTCTGATGGAATTTCAAACAGCAATAACCAAACTCCAATAAAAATTGATGAATACCTTGTTCCACAGCACTTGCAGGAAAAAAAAAAAACCCTGCTTGCTACCATATTTACAAAATTTCAGATGAGTAAGGGTCACAAAACTCCACATTACACACCAAAGTCTATAAAATGAAGTATTGTAGCTGCCAATAATATAGACTAAATAGATCAGCATTCCATAACCCCCTTAAGGACAATGTAGATTTCTATCACGACTTTACTAGACTAAAGCTCCAGCTCCAAGCACTTAGTGAGAAATTTGGCAGTGAAACTACAGGTCTCTTCATAACATATTCTAATCAAAGTAAGCCAAACACATGCACACTTGCATGGCCTGGTGGAACATTCAGACGTCAGAGTAATCAAACTCAGGGACCTAGGTTAAAATCCATCAAACATATCTAGTGGCGATTCTTAACAACAAAACAAGCTAAAAAAGATTTGAGAAACAGCAAAATATTTCCCCCACCACTGTCATGATATATCTAACACTCATTATCAGAGATGTGCCAGAAAATCTTTCAAGCAGAAAAACAAGGAACTAAAGCAATATTACACTAAATCCAGAGGACATGGAACTCACACGTTACCTCAGATGGAATAATTTTATTTGATGATAAACAATAAATAGCCAAGCATTGCCTAGACCAGCGGAAGGTATTTTTCAAACCTTGGGAAGAGGACAATATCGGGAATATTGACAGCTTTGTGGAAACTGTTTTGTGGCTTTCCATGCATGAATCTCTCCTCATAATCCATTGTCATGTTTTCCTGTCAAATAAAATGACTAATTTAATCCTCCATCTAACAAAAAAAGATATTTTCAGAGGCTGACTTTGAAAGTTTTCATTACCCCTCCTAGTTAGTAACCACAAACTAATTGGAACTTACAGTAGTGACGGCACACAAAACAATTGATGCACAATTTGAAAACTAAATCACCTTAAAGAAAGATAATTTGCAGTTAATCATACAAGGTCCACGCAAGATGAAACAATCTAGTGGCATTCAAAAACAGGTTCTTCTGTTTGGGTGGAAAGTCTTACATAGGGCTCTACCAGCTAAAGAGGAACTAATTAGGAGAGGCATGTCAGTTGATCATTTCTGCCCCATATGCAAGGTCCACCCAGCATCCTTAGAACATCTTCTTCGTGATACTGAGGTAGCTAAGCACATTTCGCGATCCTCTTTTTTCAGATATCAGATGTGGAGCCTAATATAGAAAGATGGTTCAAAAATTGGCTGGCGTACATCATAAAGGACGATATCCAAGACCAAGGAAGAGCAGAATCCTTTCTCCTGCTTTGTTGGAGCATATGGACTCATAGGAATTATGTCTGCTTCAGAATTACCAATCCTAACCCGAAGGCAATTTTCTCTAGCTTTGATGAATGGTGTAGAAGGAGAATATAGGGAACTACAGGAGCATAACAAAAAGTTTCCTATCCACCCACCCCTGATAATCCATATTTGGACAATTGGGAAGCTCTAGGGAAGGCTTTTTATTATAGTTGAGGTTGACGGAGCCTAGATAAAAGCAAAGAAGAAAGATCACGCTGATGAAGGGGGAGGAGAACGGGTTTAGGCCATGTTGGCTCTCCACTCGAAGCTCTTAGCCATTTGAAAAGGTATCAAGGAAGCTCAAAAGCTAGGCGAGACATGTTTTATCCGGACAGATAGTACGTTAGCGGTGGAAGCTCTCGTGGACCCTTCCAAATCCCCGAAGGAGCTAAGGAATCTTGTAGACTTCGGGCAGCTAATTTTCTTTTTTTCTTTTTGTCTTGTTTTAAGGTTTCTAGATTACTTGTAAGTTGTGCCCATAAACTAATTATAGAAACTAGAAAGGTATTTTAGTTGTTAGTTATTTCCTTGTTGCCAAAAAAACAAAAACTCTTAGTCATGTCAAAATTTAAGCAAATATTAACTTTCGAAACCAAAAAAGTAGTATTATTTTCATTGCTAGTTGCAAACCGACAAGACAATTATAGCTAACTTCAAAATTATTCATCCAAACATTTGATAAAAAGTTTGAACTCACAAAACAAAAATTTTAAAATAAAATTAAACAGGTAAACAACACTTAAAGTATGTCCTAAGTTAATACTCCCAGCTTCTCAACTTAATTTCCTAACTTTCCTTTTCAACTGTCTTAAACTAGTTTCCTTATTTCTAAAATTGTCAAAGGCCCACTTTTGGTTATTACCTCTCTCTACCCACTACTAAAACTTAGGGATCCCATGTCGTAGAAATGTAAGGATATAAGAATGTGGTTGTTACTCTTATTATAAAGGAGTTAATGGCATAATCACTAAGGTAAAGACAGATTTCTAGTGGTTAAAATATTATAGGAATTTAACCATCATTGAAATGGAGGTGTGTGACTTCATGATCCTCCATTCATGTTTTAGCATTTAATCTTTTATAATTGTTTAGGTTGTAAGCAGAAGTTGTAACACGTAAAGTTTAAGAATATAATCAAAGAATGTTCATTTTTCTTCAGTTATATACATATTCTTCATATCAAGGTCGTTTGTCTTTACCCAAAAACAAAGGCAGTATATTTTTTGAATTACTCTAGTAGAAGCTAAATTTCCGATGTAGGCTCAAACAATTTGTGTTCAAAGCTTGAGACAAAGGACATTGGTACTCCGAAGAAGATATTGGGAATGAAGCTTAAAAGAGAGATCAAACCAAAAATTGTTCTTGATATTTCTAAAAATTGAGGTGAGAAAACATTAAAAAAAAATTGCTTTAATATGACATAAAATGTGTGCCTTAAACTAGTATAATTGGCAGTATGAAAGAGAGATTTATGGCAGTTAAAATAGAATAGGAAATTTACATCATTCAAATGGGATGTATCACTTGTTTGTTATCCTCTCAGCATTAAATCAGTAATATGGAATAAATACTCACTAAACATATTGGCTATATTTTTTAGTAGAATTGGTTAGTTGTGATAGAAGCTCTAACATACATGCTTGAAAGTAAGAATATGAATCACAAGTGCACAAACACAACCACGATATGAAGAAAATACATAATAAAAAAATAAACTTTTTCAAATTATATTCTAAATCATTCTTCTGAGCTTTTTCTTAAAACTTACAGAATTCAATAGTGATTTAATGCTAAAACATGTATAGAGGATTATTTAGGATTAATGTTTAGCTTAATAAACGAGTCTTTGTAAGATTCCTAGTTAAAGTAGGAATCATAAGTTGAACCTTAGCTAAGTTGGGCCGAATTAGGATTTATGTTTCGGTTCCAAAGTTGTATTTAGTTGAATTTGAATTCCTCATATAGAATTCGAATATTAGAAGTTAGACTAGGTTAGTTCAATCCTAATCTGATTCAAAGTATTTATGATCTAGTTAAGAGTCTTAGTTAGAATCAAATTAGGAGTCATAGTCCTAATCAAACTAGGTTAGGTAAATATAAATAGGACTTCATATGTACCATTTTGTCATATACAATCAGAAAATTTTCAGAATTTAAACTGTGTTTAAGAGTACCCTAATACTTATTCCTTTACTTAGTTCAATTCTAGGAGGTAGTCTTGATCTAAGTAGTTAAATACTTAGTTCCAGGAGGTGGTCTAAGGAATTTAACAAACTTTTGATTTCGTTCCAGGAGGTGGTCGAGTTCAAAAGTCTATTCCTTCGTGGTTTCTTTAGCTAACCCTATAGAATCCACATCACAATCGCATATACCTTTTTATAAAATAGTAGTCAAGAAACAAACAACAATTTAACTCCTAAATTTATGCCTTTTTCATTTTGTTGGTTAGATTAAGAGCAAAAATGTTCCAAAGAAGGAAGAAAAGTTTAGTTAAATTACCAAAAATACAAGAAGGAAAATTGCTATGAAAAATATGAATGAATAAACCACATTAGCAGAGGTCAAGTCGTAGTGTCGACTCGTATGCGCCAAATGCTGCTTGTTCCTCTTTAGTGTCTTAGAGTTTATACCACTACTGAAATAAAGTTTGTTTCCATCAAAAGCCGCGGACTTTCTAGCACTAATGCACTTTCTCTAGGATAGAAGGAATTTTTAAACATTTCGTTCCTAGTTTCAAGAATGTAATTTTCACAAAGAAGCTACAACTTTCCCTTACTACACCTTACCAAAACATATTCTCTTGTATCATGGGAGATAGACATATGGAATGGAAACTATTATAGCTTGTTGACACATTCACACTCACTTAAAGTGCCATAAATTATAGACCCTTAACATATTGGAACTCTTGAGTCCTCGCATTTCAATCAATGCTCACATGAGTAGGAATGATAATGGGTTGGATCTGGGTTGGGTTAGGTACGATTAGACCCAAACAAATACCCATTTTTTCATTACAGACCCATATTTGCCCCGAGTTCTGAAAATTCATACTCTTACCCAAATCCACCGAGTTTCGGGTCTAATATGGGTCTTTAACATATTCTTTTTGATTTGCCTATTATTTTCTTGCTATGTTATTGGAAGTATTTCCTCGTGTTTTTTTGTCAAAAGAAAATGAAAAATTACATCTTAACCAATGATCTATCTTATCCTAGTTTTAACTGTGATAGGCTGACTTCTAATGCTTCTAAATTAGATTTTAGTTTTTTTTAATGTGTCGGCTCATGGGTCGAATTTAGGTCTAAATCTTATGAATCATGATCCATATCCAACCTGAACCAAATGGGTTTCAAAAAATAGACTCAAACCCTAAAATATGGATTGGGTAATACCAGATCTCGTCTGGTCCTAGACTTATTGCATCCCTACACTTGAGAATCCCATAATCTACTCAAATCTTTTGGCAATTTACAATGACTTCCTTGAGGAATTTTCTATTCATAAAATGTTCCGATAACATTGACAAAAAAGCCACTAGCAAAGTTTCCATTGACTTAAACTATCATATTACATGACTTCGAACTGACAAATTTATCCAATTGATATGACAGGGTTGAAATATAAACAGCTTCTAGACAACTTGATCCTTGCATGACATTCAAAAAATTCAAATATTCTAGAATAGTAAACCAAGTAATTGAGGCATCAATAATTTAACTCATTTGAGTAGACCAAATTCGGGAAAAATTTACCCCACAAATGGCCTTCAAGTCATTGATGAGCTCTTGCGGAACACTTCTCTGAGAACCGTTCACCACAAACTCAGTGCTTCTTTTACTATCAATGCCAACACCTCTGAACATAATTCAGCAAACACAAAGAGACATCAACAATTGACATTAACGACGATCAATCAAAAGTTTACCACTAATTCAGTATTGCTCGACCAACTATGGTACTCCAACTATTCTTTATTCATCAAGAACCCGTGTTAGATACTCAACACTCAGGTGTTTCCGTGTGGTATTACAGACACTTCCTTATGAACCAAAATCACGCAAAAGTTACATAAAATGACCGTGTCTAACATTTGGCCGCATACTCAAGTCAACGCATAACAACATAGTTAACAATTGATTTAACATAGAATCTCTCAACAGAATCAAAACCAATAACTGCATGCGTAACTTATAAATCCAACAATCAAGACTCTAACTTTACTTAAAAAATACCCAACAAAATAGTGAAGAACACAATCATTCAACAATACATTATTCATTCAATCAAATCAACGAAAAACCATCAAAAAAGATCAAAACATGGGAAAGAAAAGATGAGAATCATTAGAAAACAACACAATTATTCAAAAATAAAATATTCAATCAAATTACAAAAACCCATCAGAAAAGATCATAACTTGGGGTCATCTTACTGAGTATTAGGATCAAAACCATCAGAAAATGCTGAATTAGGTTGAAATTGCAGCAAAATTGAAGCAGCAGAGATGGGAACCAAGTAAGAAGACCACCACTGAAATGGGTTCCACCCCTTTGAAGAGAGAACTTCTGAAACATCAGTTGAAGAGGTGGAGTGGATCTGAAAGAGTGATGCTCGAAGATGTGAGAATATAGTTCTTGAAGGTGAGCGCAAACGAGACAGCCACCATGTAAATCCCATGCTTTGCTCTGGTTCGATTGTTTGTGTTAATAACTGGGAAAGTAAACTGAACCACTGAATGCATCAATGATTCAATGCAGGAGCGTATCCCATATTTAAAGTCGATGCTGTTTCCCGGGTGCAGAAAAAGGCACAAATATTGAATGTAAAACGCAGCAATATTACTGAAAATGAAAATAAATGAACATTTTTTATGATGACAATGAAGATAGGATATGTGATGTTTATTATTCCTAATACAAGTAATTTCGTAATTGAGAAAAATATAAGTATTTTTATAGATTGGGAGTAGTACCAAGGTTCATTAAAAATTTGATCTTTTTGCATTGGGAATAAGTCACGTACTGTACACAAACTATGAAAATGAACATTATATATTATACTTCTAAATATTATATATTACTCCACTAAACATCGTATATTATAACAATGAACATGTTATATCAAGTTATATACATATTTATTAAAATGAACATTGAACATTACGTTCAAAGGCAATTAACATTACATTCAAAAGCAATAAACATCATGTTCAAAGGCAATGGAATTTATGTTCACATGCAATTAACTACACGTTCAAAGGCACTGAACGTTACGTTCAAAGGCACTGAACATACACTTCAAAGGCAAAAAAAATTATTATTGAGTACTAGAGAACATGTTGCATGAGAAATCGAAATAGTCATGTTCAGTGCTTTGTAATTTGCGCATTGGGAAAAGAAACGCACAGATAACTTTGTAATATTATTTTTAAATCTGAACTTTTTCATTGGGAATGAACACGCACTGTATATATATTTATTAAAATGAACATTGAACATTATGTTCAAAAGCAATGAACATTACGTTTATAGGCAGTGAAAATTACGTTCAAAGGCAATGAGCATCACGTTTAAAGGAATGGAATTTATGTTCACATGCAATAAACATCATGTTCAAAGTCACTGAACTTTACATTTAAAGGCAATGAACATTACGTTCAAAGGCACTGAACATTACGTTCAAAGGCACTGAACATACACTTCAAAGGCAAAAAAAATTATTATTGAGTACTAGGTAACGTGTTGCATGGGAAATCGAAATAGTCATGTTGTGCTGGAAATCCAACCGTACTCATTGCATTTAGTAGGGGGGAAATTTTTGAAACTGCCAATGTTCATTGCCTTATACCTGGATGTTCATTGTCTATGTTGATGTGTCAATTTGCCTGCGTTTTATGTATAATGTGCGTGCGTTTTGTACCGGGTGCACTATGCACTCAGGTGCAGGGTCCAATTATTGGTGGATTTGAAGGTCGAGGTATTTTATTTACCAACGGGCAATGGTGTTGTGCATTTGTGCACAAGACTACAAGAGTGTACAAAACTAGGTGGCCAACTATAAGCTTGCTTCAACATTCAATACTTCGTACTGAGAGAACTAAGAAGGTATTTTATTTGCATATTTTGGTATGAAGTATAGATTTAGAATAGATGAAACACATACCTTGTGTATAGTTGACAAAATTATAAATTCCAAGGTATGAGATTGAAATACATTCGTGGAGATGGATCGTTGAACAAATAAATTCTTTAAAAAATATAGATAAAATATTCTCCTAAAATCATGGAGAGTTAGTTACATGATTAGCATCTTTAAGGAAATAAGTTAGGCAGCATATTTTAAGGAAACAGTTAGGCTATGTAACTATAAATATACGTGAGTAGCTATATAAACAATCATCAAAGAATTAACCAAAAATATAATATACCGTGAGACTTACCTGAAACCATGAGCGAATCACTAGAACAACCAATCATAGCCACCACATAACAACTGGTGACCATGGCTCTATTGTTGCAACCATTGCAATAGTTAAACACCAACAAACTGAGCCATGACCACCACAATACCTCCTTAAACATCTGTGAAAAACTTAAAAATAGGAATTACACCAAATGGTCCCGCTTAATGCACTTGGTAATCGATGGAAGGGGAAGGCTCAACATATCATTGTTAATCCCCTTTTCAAAGCTGCCCAATAATACACTCAATGGGCCCAAAAGAATTCCGCAACCATATTCTAGATAATTGAAAGCATTGATCCTAAATTAGTAAACCAATTCTTGGATATCCAATAGCAAAGGAACTTTGGAAAGTCATAGAAGTCACGTACAGTAGTAGCAAGTATGGATTACAAATATTTGATCTCATGGTTAAAGTCAATACCATCAAACAAGGTCGTGATTCAATCAAGATTTATTACGATTAACAATTTGGAAAGAAATTGATCGAATGATGCCAAACCCAATGAAGAGCCTAGAGGACATCACAACATACATCAAACTGGCCCAACAAACAAGGCTCTACCAATTTCTTGTTGGATTAGAAGAGAGTTTGGATAAAGATTGAAGAGAGTTGGTCATCCGAGACCCTCTACCATTGGTAGAAATAGCATGTGGCACAATTAGGAGAAAACTCACGAAAAGGGAGATAATGTGTGGGAGGTTATCTAATTTACCTTTTTTGGATAATCAAAGCACAAGTGTGGGGAGTGGACTAGCCTCCAAAAGCAGATCATAAAAGTCATCATTTTGACGAGATGATGACAAATCTCATCTTAAATGTACTTATTGTAGTGGTACACACCATACAAGGGATGGCTGTTTCAAACTTGTGGGCTACTCCAATTGATGGCCGAACCATAAAAGGAAAGGGCATGGAAGAGGTGAAGAAGAAGGGCGTAGCTTCCATGAAACAAAGCACGAGGCTAGATCTAGACAAAGGTGAGAGAAAACTGGTGGATGAGAAGAAGGGAGGCAATGAAGGTAATGAGGTTGAATTGAAGGAATCGACAAACCCCAAACCTAATGTACCACATTTTATAACCTGCCCAAATGAAAACCCTAGCGTAAAATACCACTCCTTAATCTCACATAACTTATACACTTCAAAACCCTCAACCCATACGTGCACTTAAGCCCATATTTACTAAAACTCCTCAAATTTGTCCTGCCTTAGTCCGTGTCTTGATAACTCCAAACTAATAAAACCTATGGCTCACTCCTCAACATAGTCCAACCTAACCTTAGTCCAAAAGCACTCAATGATCATTTACGACATTAAGTAGTGACGTGTCAATGAGTCCAAAAAATCGATGGATATTTGATTGTGGTGTGGCTTACACTATATCAAAAAATAAAAATGACTTCTTAAACTCCGTAAAACCCTAGAAAACTCTCATACAATTAGATAATGGGGATTGCATGGATGATGTAGGAGCCAAATCTGGTAAAATCAGACCTCACCTTTCTTTGAATAACTGCCTTTACATTCCAAATTTTTTATATAAACTAATGTCCATTAGTCATCTTATAAAAGAACTAGAATGCAACGTCCTGATAACTTATGATTATTGTATTATATAGGATGCTCGGATCAGTGAGATCATTAGGCATGGTACTGAAAAAGATAGAATGTACTATGTGGATATATCTTAAGGTGGTGCAACAATTATTCATGGATCAGTTAAAAATAAACTCCAAATATTACATCGTCATTTAGGTCATTCATCATTAGGGTACTTAGAAAATCTCTTTCCTTCTCTAACTAAGTCAAAATATATTCTTGATTGTAAAGCTTGTTTTCTTGATAAGAGTCATAAACATTATTATCCTAGTAGTATAATTCATGCTAATAAACCTTTTTATTTGGTTCATTTTGATGCATGGGGGGGCCTGCCTCAGAACTTGGTAGTCATGGTTTTGTAAACTATATCTTGTTTATTGACAATTACACCCCAATGAGTTGGATTTAATTTATAAAACATAAATTAGATTTGTATGATATCTTTGTTGCATTTTATCAAATGATCCTTACCCAATTTCAAACAAAGATTAGTATCCTTTGATATAATAATGGAGGGGAGTACATATATTAATCGTGATATGAAAACCTTTTTCTCTACCCAAGGTCTCATCCACCAGACTACCTGTCCATATACTCCACAACATAATGGGGTTGCAGAACGGGAAAACCATACCCTACTTGAAATGATCTTGCTATGATGATTGAATCATGTGTCTCTAAATCTTTTTGCCCGAAGCCATAGCCTCAACCTACTATCATACTAATCGCCTCCCCACAAAATACTTCACTATCAAACTCTACTCAATGTCCTATGTACCTGTTCCTTCTTTCCACTCTTTACCTCCTCAGGAATTTATATGTATTATATATGTTCATCTACCAAAATGGAAATGACATAAGTTGGAACCTAGGCAGTTAAGTATGTTTTTTGTTGGATATGGTGTGAACCAAACAGGCTATAGGTATCTTGACCCTATCTCAAACCATTTGTATACTACTATGGATTAGGAGTTTGTTAAGAACACCTATTTTTCCCTCAACCTTGATGTCAAGGGGATAATACTAGAGATTATTTAATTTGGTGAACCTGGCACACTCCCAAAGTAACTCTAAGAAGAAACTAACAAAACTACATAAACTATATATGATCATATAGTCTATTTTATACCACCATCCGTACCACCACAATCTGCATCTCCTAGGAACGAACATTAGTTGCAATTTCAATTATCTAAGGTAAGAGATTCTAAGACTTTGCTGGATTTTGATAATATGACCCAGGTAGACAATGTTGAAGTGGTGCAGGGAAATTTGGTGGCAAAAGAGACTATAGAAAGGTATCGATTTCCTCCTAGAAGCACAAAAGGTGTTCCCCCAAAATGATATGATTCTTAATATAAATCCTAGAAATCAAAATACCCTGTGAAAATTCTGCTTGATGATTCTGTGTATCATATAGCTGCAACCTTTAGTGTAGCTATACACTCATAGAAAATTTCATCTACAATAGAGGAAGCACTTAGAACCAAACATTAGAGGAAAGCGATTGAAGAAGAAATCTACGCTCTTACCAAAAATGAAACTTCGGATAGGTGCGTTATTCCCAAGGGCAAGAAAGTTGTAGGTTGCATATGAGTGTTCACCGTTAAGGCTGATGGAAGTATTGAATGATACAAAGTGAGATGGCCAAAGGATATACACAGGTTTATTAAATTAATTATTCAGAGACCTTCTCACCAATAGCAAAGATTGACGCCATCAAGGTACTCTTCTCACTGGCAGAAAACAAGGAATGGTCATTATATAAATTTAAAGAATTATTTTCCTATATGATAAAATAAAATAAAAAGTGTATATGGAGGCTTTTCCAGGAGTCTCTCGAAAATTCTCAGCAGTGGAAGGATGTAAGCTAAAAAAGGCTTAGTATAATGTTGTTCGTTTTGGTGATGACATAGTTTGCAAACCTATTTGATGTGTGTTTTAGTATGTGAAGATTTTGATGTATGTTTCAGAGTGGAAAAAAAGAGAAGCTCATAATCATCAAGTGTCAAAGCCATACAAAATCAAGTCATGGATCAAAAAGCAAATAGTGATCATCAAGTTCAAGAGTAGGAACTTTCAATGAAGCAACGTGGAGGTAGCTTCAAGGCAAGAAGACATAGAAGCTAAGTAGGTAGTACTTAGGTTTTATGTAAGTAATTAGGAAAAAAAGTCAATTGGAACAAGCGATTAATGTTAAGCCTAAATATTTTGAATCAAAGTTCCTTTGTGAAATTGAGCATACAGTTGGAAAATTTTAGCAAATTAATTTAGTAATTTCATGAAAATTAATCTTCCTACTATTACTCTAACTTATTTTTGAAAGGTTGATTAATAAAGGACTTTTTAAATTAAATAATTTTTTTAATTATTTAAAAACAAAAATCTAAAAAATCGGTTTGCTAGACTCCTAAAATCACTCCTCTGCTTGTTTATGTTTTCTAAGCTTTTCCTAAAATCGTTTTACTCATGTACAATTATTAGATTGCGCTATTTACTTGGTCAAAACTACTTTATTTTAATCCTCTAAGTGGTTGGATAAAATATAGGCATACATGAACAACCCATAACTCCCATTATGCACGGCACTGTGAAAATCCATGACTTCAATAAGTGGATATAACTTCCTATTATTTAGGAATTCATGGAAGTAATGGATAAAAGCATAACACTATATAAGGACTTTAATCAATTACAAAAAGATAACATTGACACACATACTTAAATAATTTTCTTGAGTGGAAAAATATTCCTGTTAGTTTTTCAAAAGGCTCAAAATCATAAATTCCTTTCTGCCAAGTTCCAAAGTTATGAAACTTAATTTTATTGTAAACTTTGTGTATAGTATATAGTTGTAATAGGGTGGTAAGATTGAGTAATCTTATAAAAGACTTAGAGCTAAGTCTTGAGAGAAAAAGGAGAAGAGAGCAAGAAAGATAGAGAAAGGAATTTCAATTCTAATTGGAACTTGAGTCAAGAGTGACAATGGTTTGTATTTGAGGATTTCCCCATTAGTGAAAGGGAGTTAAAATCTCGAGTGGGTCATGTTTTTTCCTTTGAGTTGGACACGAAGGGTTTCCACGCCAAATATCTCTTGTGTTCCTTTTGTTTACAAGTTTTGATTGAAATTTCGCAAAAAGTGTAAATTATCTTACACTTCCAATTCACACCCTTTCTTGTAAGTGTTCTCCTATAATAAAAATTGGTATTAGAGCCAAAACTCACAAATTCAAGTCACTTTGAAGAGCAAAGTTCCTATAAGCATGAAAACATACAAGAAACTTGAAGAAGGTTACTCCACACAAAGGCCTCCGATGTTTAATGGTAACTTCTACACTTACTAGAAGAACTGCATAAAATAATCATCAAGGCCGAAAAATATCAAGTTTGGCAAGTAATTGAAGTTGGTGACTATAAGGTAACTACAACAGACTCTAAGAATTAGGTAATTCCTAAACCTATCTTTAAATTTGAAAAAGAAGATTTTGAGAAAATGGAGATAAATGCCTTAGCTATAAAACTTCTTCACTATGGTCTGGGTCCTCATAAACATAATAGAATTATGGGTTGTAAAACAGCTAAGCAAATTTGGGATCTTTTACAAATCACTCACGAAGGACCTAATGAGGCTAAAAATTCTAAAATAGATTTGTTTATGTCTAAATATGAACGATTTTAAATGAACTCTAAAGAATCAATTCAAGATATGTTTATTCATTTTACTAACATCATATATGAGCTTGTGTTTCTTTGAAGAAATATCCCTATTAATGAACATGTAAGGAAGATTTTGAGAAGTCTTCCACAGGATGAAAGATGGAGAGCAAAAGTTACTGCTTTGCAAGAAACCAAAGACTTCACAAAGTTCAATGTAAAATAGCTAGCTGGATCTCTTATGACACATGAACTGCACTTGGGAACTAACAATGCTAAAATTTCCGAAAAACATGGCCTAACACTTAAGGATAGTGAAGACTCGGTATCTGAATCAAATATGACGACCAATAGGAAAGGAACTTTGGTAAGAAAAATCAAAGTTCCAAAGGTGATTCGGGTTGTTACAAGTGTGGATGTTTGGAACACTTCATCAAAGAATGTTCGTTATGGGAGACTAAGAAGGGAAAAGGCAAAAGAAACAAATAGACGAAGGAGAAGTACAATAGGAAATCGTTTTCCAAATCTTATGTTCGAAAAGCCATGATAGTAGTATGGGGAGATTCCGAATCTGAAAAGGAAGAGTTACAACCTGAAGAAGAATGTGTCAACCTCTTCTAATGGCGATTTAGGATCAAGACAATACTGCAAATATTGAAGATCAGGTAAGTATTAATTCTCTCAAGGTCTTAACAAAAAATAATAATTAATATGTCCGTTGGAAGAAGCTAAAAAGGTTAACAAGGTTTTAAGTCTTGAAAAGGCTTAGAGTAATAAAGTAATAAAAGTTTGTAAGGAACACATGACTTACCTAACTAATACTAGAGACGACGTTCAAATTTTTTTTATATTAATGAATAAAAATGTGTCTTTAAAAGAAAATTGTGAGCGTTTAAAAATAATAATATCTTGCTTAATGTTAAGTTAATATAGTATAAACTTCTTCACGTTAATCTCACTAATAACTTTATTGAAGTTACAATGGGTAGTTTTAATAAAGATTTTCATAATTTAAAAATGGAATTAGAAACTGCCAAAAGGTCATTGGAAACTAAAGGAAAGGAACTTGGAATGTTGAGAAGTGATAAAGATGTGAAACAAGTAGGAGTTCCAAAGCGGATAGAATTAGCCCAAGAAAAAAGGACTGAAGGTCTAGACTTTAGGTATAAAAAGAGTAAGGGCAAAAGGAAAAAGTATGTGGATCTTCCTAGCAGTTAAGTTTGCACTTTTTGTGGTCGCATTGGTGATTTAAATAGAACATGTGTCAAAAAGGAACATAGTGTTGAAGTGAACATTAAACAAGTTTGAATAAAGAAAATGATTGATTGTGAAGTTGCACAAAAAACCCAAGGAAACCTGGGTTCCTAATTCTAATAATTACTTTTCTTGCAGGTTTTAGTGAGGGGGACAACTCATGGTATCTCAACAGTGGGTGTTCCAAACACATGACTAGAGATAGATCCAAATTTTTCTCCCTGCAAGATTACAATAAAGGAACCATGGCTTTTGGTGATAAGAAGAAAGGTGACATAGTTGTTGTTGGAAAAGTAGGAAGTTCAAGTTTCCATTCTATAAAATGTGTTTTTAGTTGAGGGTTTAATGCATAACTAGTTAAGGGTATCACAATTTTGTGATAAAGGTAACTCTATAAACTTTATTTCTGAATTTTGCAAAGTCACTAGAAATGAAAATGGAAAGGTTATTTTGGAAGGAACTCGTAAAAGTAAAATATACATTATAGACCTTGACCAAGTTCCAAGGAACATTCTGACTTGCCTAGCTAAGTGTCATTGAAAATGATCCACTCCTTCATTAGAACAAATGCTTTGGACATGCTAAGATAGCTTTTCATTGCTTGACAAACTAAGATCAAAGGAAGTTGTTGTTGGTTTACCTATAGTAAAGTTCCAAAGTGATAAAGTGTGTGAAGCATGCGTGAAAGGAAAACATATCCGGAGTTCCTTTAAATCTAAAAATGTAGTGAACACAACAAAACCACTAGAACGTGGTCACATGGATTTGTGTAATCCTACAAGAGTGTAAAGTAGAAGTGGAAAGAGATATGTCTTGGTTATAGTTGATGATTTTTCAATATTTACGTGGGCTTTATTTTTAAGGAGTAAAGATAAAGCTTTTGATGAGTTTACAGTATGGGCAAACAAATGGCAAAAGTCGACAAGTCATCAATTAAATCACTTAAGGACATACCATGAAACTAAGTTCCAAAATCAAAAGTTTGATGATTTTTGTAGGGAACATGAATAGGAAATTGGAAGACATGGCTTGAACGATGATGATCTCAAGTGGATTGCCTAGGAACTTCTAGGCCGAAGCAATCAATATGGCATGCTACATTATAAATTGTGTCATGGTTAGACCTTTGGTGAACAAGACACCATATGAGCTCCTTAGAGGAAGAAAGCCAATCATTTCTTATTTTCGAGCATTTTAGTTGTAAATGTTTTGTATATAATAATGACAAAAGGAACCTAGGGAAATTTGAAGCTATAATTGATGAGATTGTGTTTCTTGGTTATGCAACCATTAGCAAAGCCTATATAGTTTATAATAAACGAATAATATGTGTTGAAGAATCTATACATATAATTTTTTATGAAACCAAAACACTAACCCATGAACAGGAATACGAAGACTTTGAGATAGGGTTAGTGTGTTCCATTAATCCAGATGAAGAGATTTTACCAAGTAAAAAGCGTCTAGCAAATGGTGAAGTTCCAAAAGCAAACAATGAGATAGGAACTTTAGAACCTAAATTTCTAATTATAGAGGCAAGTTCCAATATGAAGGTTTGTGACAAGTTCCAGTTGCAAACTTTCAACCCAAACCTTGGAAGCAACAGAAATCTCAAGAACTTATTCGTAAGTGACATTAAAAAAGGAACTCAAATAAGATCTCCAATCAGGAACTTTTGTGCCTTCCATGTGTTCCTTTTCACATTGGAACCTAGTAATCACCTTGAAGCCTTAAAGGATGTTGATTGGATTGTAGCTATATAACAGTAACTCAATGAGTACGAAAGAAACAAGGTATGGTATCTTGCGCCCAAGCCACAACATCAAAAAGTAATTAGACTCAAATGAGTTTTTAAGAACAAGCTTGATGAATATGGAACTATCGTCAGGAATAAGGCTTGATTGGTTGTGAAAGGCTACAACCAACAAGAAGGTATTGATTATGAAGAAACTTTTTCTCCTGTTGCTAGATTAGAAGCTATTAGAATTTTAATTACTTTTGCTGCTTACATGAATTTCAAACTTTATCAAATGGATGTTAAATACACATTTTTAAATGGGTATTTAAATGAGAGTATTTTTGTGGAACAACCCTAGGTTTCAAAAATCCCAATTTTTCAAACCATGTTTACAAGCTTGACAAAGCTCTTTATGGGATAAAATAAGCCCCTATGGCATAGTATGAAAGGTTGTCCAAGTTTCTTTTACAAAAGATTTTAAACGTGGAAAAATTAACAAGACTCTGTTTTTAAAATCAAAAGGAACTAATTTATTAGTTGTGCAAGTATATGTTGGTGATATTATTTTTGGTACAAGTAATGAATCTTTGTGCAAGTACTTTACGGATCTCATGGCCAGTGAATTTAAAATGAGTATGATGGGAGAATTAAACTTCTTTCTTGGATTGCAAATCAAGAAAACGAAGAAAGGAACAATGATACACTAGCAAAAGTATATAAAAGAATTTCTAAAGAAGTATGCACTAGAAACAGCAAAGGTGAATCATACTCCCATGGGAACTGCTATGAAACTTGATGAAGATCCCAAAGGAACAAGCATTTATCAAACCAAGTACAGAGGGATGATTAGTTCCTTAGTATATTTAACTGCTAGTAGACCTGACATTGCATTTAGTGTTGGTTTGTGTGCCAGATTCCAATCAAATCTCAAAGAAGCTCATCTGATGGCAGTGAAAAGGATACTTAGATATCTAAAAGGAACAGATGATCTGTGCTTGTTTTATCCTAGAATTGACTCCTTTGTTTTGAAGGGATATGTTGATGCCGACTATGCTCGAGATTTGGTGAACCACAAGAGTACTTTAGGTATGGCTCAATTTCTCGGTCCATACATGGTTTCTTGAGGTTCCAAGAAACAAAATACCATTGCTTTATCTACAACTAAAGGAGAGTATATTGCGGATGTTGCTTGTTGTTCTCAATTACTTTAGATTAAACAACAACTAAGAGATTTTGGCATTTTACTTAACTGTGTTTTAATCTATTGTGATAATACTAGTTCCATTTGCATCTCTAAAAATCTAATCTATCACTCAAAGGTAAAGCATATTCATATAAGACATCACTTTTTAAAGGATAATGTTGAAAAAGGCTTTATACGATTAGATTTTTGTCAAAGCGAAGATCAAATTACTGATATTTTTACAAAGCCTTTGAACAGGGATTGGCATGAAAAGTTGAGAAAGGAACTCGGCATGATGCGAATACAGTGAGTCACTTGGAGTTCCCTTTGAGGTAAAAGATGATTATGACTAACGTAAACAGTAAACCTAATTTTGCACTTACGTGATTTTAACTTTTACAAGTGTGTTGTCTTGTTCTGATTCATGCTATCTAGTTAAGTTATTTGTTTTATTTCTTATATATTTATCTTTTTGTAATTTTCTCTAATTTTTATTCTCCTTTTTTTATTCTCTTTTAAATTAGAATTTTTTAAATTTCAACCACTCCTTTCATATTCCAGTACATGAATGTATAACTTTAGTTTTTTTAATCTTCACTAAACTTAGATATCCATTAAACAGTCCTATTAAATTGAAACATTCCCCAAAACCAAATTGCTTCAACTTCCTTTCCAAATTAAAGCCCCCTAACCTCATTTAAATACCTTCCCACATCAACCCACTCACTCATCACTCTCCATTACCTATGAAAACCAATTCCCTTACTTCATCATTTAAAATATTTACCCATTACTTTATTACCTTTAATTCCCTTATCCACTAAAATACAATCCATCTCATAAAAATCAAAACCCTAAAACCCACAGTCTCTCTACTCTTCACCCCGAGAAACCCACATTCAAAACTCAAACCCCAAACTTCACTCTTTCTCCTAAAATGGTAAAAACCAACCTAAACGCCTCTCTCCCTAAACCCCAAAAATCTTCTCTACCCACACCAGTGAAAACCTCACCTTCATCATCTCCAATTTTCTTAGCTGTTGAACCACCCAATAACCTTCCTCCACAAGCACATAGATGGGGCAAGAGGAAGCGACCCAAGGAAGAGGCACATGAGACAAACCTGGAATTGATGCATGAATAAGAGAAAAAATCACGAAGTTTGGCTCCAAGTTTTACTCTTGATCTAAAATGGTGCATTAAAAGTAAGTTTGTCCATTTTTATGATGTTTACAATTTCAAAATTGGGTAAAATTTTGGTTTATTCATGAGTGTCAACCGGTGTACCCGAATGTAGTGAATGAGTTTGTGAAGAATTTTGCTTGTGTTAATGGGGTGTGTACTAGTAATGTACAAGGGAAAAGAATTTGGTTTGATGAGAAATACTTGGATGATTTGTATGAAGTACCGTATGAAGGTTACAAGAGTTATGTTAAACATAAGTCCACAGTAGAAATTGGTGATGTGGGGACTGGTTCTATTTTAGAATATATTGATGGTGATTTTTCTGTGTCCACTACAACTAAAATGAAAAACTTGATTCCATTTGTTAAGGGCATATTTGACTTGGTCTAGCATGGTATAGTTCCTCAAACCCAAAAAAGAAATGAAGCAAACCTGTTAGATGCGTCCTTAATATTTTGCTTGGGAAATAATGTGAAGATAAATTTTCCTGCTATTATGATTCACCATTTATATCATTTTATCCCAAACTACATAGTTGGTTATGGGTCATTGCTCACTTTGGTTATCTAGAGATATGGTGTTGATTTATCCTTAATTGGACCTCTGCCACTTAGGGTGGATCAATTTCTACAAGAAAATTACCTTGACAAACTAGAATTTGAGAATTGAAAATAAAAAAGGCATAGTATTTGGGGGATAATTCAAGAAGGGGATGGCCTACTGAAAAGAAAGTTGTTGTAAAGGTTGAGAAGGAACAGAAACAAGGAGAGAAGGCTAATATTGAGGGGGAATCTCAAAGTAAAAATGTGGTAGATGATACTATAGAAGATGATGATGATGATGTGGTAAAGATCAAGGAGGAACAGAAAAGAAAAGATAAATAGGTTGTGAATGCCCCTACAAAATTTGTTAAAAGAAGAAGCATGTGTACGAGAAGGTCCAGCACACCTTGTCCTTCTATCTTTGTAGATATGACAGAAGATGATTATTCCCCCAAAGTAATAAAGTGTTTGAAAGTGATGAAGAGAAATTTGTGGATGAGATTAAGGTTGAGAAGAATGAGCCAATTGTGCCTTGTGAAGATGGGACTATGTTCCAAAAGGCTATTAATAAACCAAAGAAGAAGAAAGTTACCAAAGCCGCACACAATGCTGTGGAAAAGGAACCCGAAGCTTCTGAGGTCTCAGAGGAACTTAGTGTCTTGATTGATTCGATGGCTCAGCTTAACTCAAGAGTTTTATCTTTGCAATCTATTGTGAGTGCTCTCTTAAGTACTACTCTAATGCTAGAGACAGTGGTAAGGGAACACATGAAAGTAACACAAGACGACATTGCGAATTGCCTTCATCGTCTTGATGAGATCACTTTTGAAGAAACTGAAGGAACATTTGACCCCGACTCACCCTCTAAACCTTAGTTTCATTATCACCCGTTAATGTTAAATTTAGCAGAAACTTTTATTTGGATAATCGGTTTGGTATTTAGTTTAAACTCTTATTTTAATTTTAACTTTGATATAGTTGAACAGTTTTCTTTCTTGCACTTTTCCATTAATGAATCATGCTTGATTTAGTTAAATATATTTGTGTTTTAATTATGCTATATTTGGAATGTATGTATGTTTGGAACTTTGAGGTATTTTGCTCTAGTTTGTCTCGTTCCTTAACGAGATGTTGTGGCTAGGTTTGCTATTGTGTATGTTTTTTTGTTGTAGCCAAAAAGGGGGAAAGAAGGTTACAAACTCAAACAAATCGCTACTCCCTAGTTCTAATACTCACTAACTCGTGCAAGTTCCTAAAGGTAGTCTTTTTTCAAAGCTTCTATTCTAAATCAGTTTGTGTTCCTTTCTAATCAGAATTCCAACTTTTGAGCTTTGAAAATTTTGACTATACTTTTTGTGTTTTTCTATTTTATTCTTTATGTTTTATATTGTCATTATTTTTCTGTTTACACTTAGTTTTTATTTAAAGTTAGTCTAGCTTTACCATTTTCTATTTATCCTTGTATTTGTGTACAAGTTTGCAAAGTTTTGACATCACCAAAAAGGGGGAATATTGTTCTTTGGTTTTGGTGAAGACACAGTTTGCAAACTTATTTTATGTGTGTTTTAGTATGTGAAGTTTTTTATGTATGTTTTGGAGTATAAACAAAGAGAATCTCATAATCATCAAGTGTCAAATCCATACAAAATCAAGTCATGGATCAAGAAGCAAATGGTGATCGTCAAGTTTTAGAGTAGGAACTTTCAAGGAAGCAACGTGGAGGTAGCTTCAAGGCAAGAAGACATAGAAGCTAAGTAGGTAGTACTTAGGTTTTATATAAGTAATTAGGAACAAAAGTCAATTAGAACAAGAAATTATTGTTAAGCCTAAGTATTTTGAATCAATGTTCCTTTGTGAAATTGAGCGTACAATTGAAAAATTTCAACAAATTAATTTCGTGATTTTATGAAAATTAATCTTCCTACTATCACTCTAACTTATTATTTAAAGGTTGATTAATAAATGACTCTTTAAATTAAATGAATTTGTTTTATTTATTTAAAAACAAAAATCTAAAAAATCGGTTTGGTAGACTCCTAAAATCACTCCACTACTTGTTGACATTTTCTAAGCTTTTCCTAAAATCATTTTACTCGTGTATATTTATTAGATTGCACTATTTACTTGGTCAAAACTAATTTATTTTAATTTACTGAGTGGTTGTCTAGAATATAGGCATACATGGACAACCCACTACTCCCATTATGCATGGAACTATGAAAATCCATGACTCCAGTAAGTGGATATAACTTCCTATTATTTAGGAATTCATGGAGGTAATGGACATGAGCATAACACTATATAAGGACTTTAATTAATCAAAAAAAGATAACAATGACACACATACTTAAACGATTTTCTTGAGTGAAAAAATATTTTTATTAGTTTTTCAAAAGGCTTAAAATCGTAAAGTTCATATCAACCAATTTCCAAAGTTACAAAACTTAATTTTATTGTAATATTTTAGTATTGTACAGAGTTAAGCTAGGGTGTCAAGATTGAGTGATCTTGTAAAAGACTTAGAGTTATGTCTTGAGAGACAAAGGAGAAGAGAAAGAAAAGAGAGCATGAGAGATAAAGAAAGAAACTCTAGTTCTGAGTGGAACTCGAGTCAAGAGTGACAATGGTTTGTATTTGAGAATTGCCCCCATTAGTGAAAGAGAGTTAAAATATCGAGTGAGTCATGGTTTTTTCTTTGAGTTGGGCATAAAGGGTTCCCACGCCTAAAATCTCTTGCGTTTCTTCTTAAGTTCCTTTCATTTACAAGTTTCGATTGAAATTTTGCAAAAAGTGTCAATAATATTACACTTCCAATTCACCCCCCCCCCCCCCCCCCCACCGCTCTTGTAAGTGTTCACCGAGAATAATATATGGGTTGAAACTTTGGCTATCAGAAAAGTAAATATGGCTATCAGAATAATATAAGTGTTCACCAAGGTTAGGAGAGTTACGTTGGCAATGAAGAAATTTGGCTATTAGAAAAGTAAATATGATCGTACATTGTTCCTGAAGAAAAATAAGGGTGATTAACCACATGTCTTATCATATATGTGGATGATTTGATCATAATTGGAGACGATGAGGAAGAGAATGGAATGTAGAGGAAAATCTGTTTTGAGAATTCAAAATGAAAGATCTTAGGAGACTTAAATATTTCTTGGGAATCAAAATACTTTGGTAAAAATGGGCATCTTCATTTCTCGATAAAAGTATATTCTTAAACTTTTGAAAGAATTTGGTATGATAGACTACAAACCTACAGACACTCCAATGGAGGTGAATCATGGCTTACTGATAATTCTTAATTATATATATGAATTAAGGGTATATTAGGGTCATTTTTATGTAGTTTAGATGCATTTTACCTTAGTTTAAGTTAAATTCTACTTATTGTCTTTCATATGATGCATTCACGGGTTTTTATAGTGTTTGCTGTCTTTTTTAGAGATTTCGAGTCGTGAGACAAGTTCAACATCGCATGAGATGAGTTCAAGATGTAAAGAAGAGATCTTATGGATTCTTGGAAGTCTAGATGATGCGATACGGAGCTACGAAAAATGGTTAGTCGCTAGCCGATTCACAAATGAAGCAAAGAAGAGGAATAGATGCACCAGTCTAAAACAAAGAGACTCGGTCGAGTATAGTAGAAGACTTGACCGAGGGCAAGCAAAAAATCAGGTAGAAAGTGGCTTCTGGGCGAAAAAATGAAGAATGAGAAGACACTCGATTGAGTGTGCAGAGCACTTGATTGAGTCCGTACTAGAATTGCCAGTTTTGAACTTCCCTGAATTTTTTCCTGACGAGAAGACACTCGATTGAGTGTTGTAGACATTAGGCTTTGTATATATATTGGATGTTTTCCTAGGTTAAAAAGGACAATAGACATTATTTTTTTTAGTAGTTTTTATATAGTTTTCTCTATTTCTCTAAAACTTCCTTTTAAGTACTCAAATTTCCAGCAATACTCTAGCCTTATGGATAGCAAATTTTGGATTTGTTTTATTTCAGTTTTCAGTATTTGTTCTCCCTATTGTTTTATCCTATTTTTCGTTATTCATCATGTCTATTATTATTATTTGCTTTGTTTTTATGTTCATCACGCGTGAGTAGTTTTCCAATCTAGAATTTCGATGAACCCTAATATGGGTTAGGTATAGATGAACCCCAAACCCAAATCTTAATGCATGAATCAATTTTTTAATCTCTGATTAGCTTTTACACCATTAAAAGTCTAGACGTGTTTAACTAATGGCATGGATTAAGTTCAACATCAAAAGGCGGTTCATAATCTAAATTAGAATCATAGGTTAAGGTGTGAGTGTCGATCACGAAAGTAGACGTCACAACCATTAAGATTGTTGAATGTCATGGTTAATGTCTTCTGACTACATGATTCCACGAAAGTAGGTTTGATTGCTTTAAGGGGAAGCTATTCATACTCGAGAAAGATCCTTAGTATTATTTAGGGCGCAATCCTCTTAGGAGTTACATTGTGAATTGAATTCACAAGATCGAGTGTGAAATTTATATCTACTCATATTGGGGAATTGTTTTCCTAGACATTTGTTATTATATTGATATCCGTCTAAGCCATAATTTGTATTTATC
This sequence comes from Dysphania ambrosioides, assembly GCA_026401315.1. Lineage (NCBI taxonomy): Eukaryota > Viridiplantae > Streptophyta > Magnoliopsida > Caryophyllales > Amaranthaceae > Dysphania > Dysphania ambrosioides. Next base: position 6,894,735 of record CM048659.1, on the reverse strand, counting down.
TTAGTTTAGTTCATAGATTAGTTTAGAACCCACTTTATTATTCGTGACCTTGCCTAATAGAAGCATAGAAACGTAGATTAGCCAAATCTCAAATAGTCTCTTGGGATTTCAACCCTAATTGCCCGAACTACATAGTTTAGGTAGATATGTATTTTTGATAGGGTAGCAATAGCCTCATCACTTACAAATTAATGAGAATGGAAAACCTATAGATCAAGCTCGATACCAAAGAATGGTAGGGAAATGATCTATTAGTCACGTACTCATCCAAATATTACACACACAATTAGAGTAGTAAGTAGGTTTATGCATAAGCCACAGGTTCAACACATTGAAGTTGTCTATAGAATATTGAGATATCTTAAAGGAGCTCCAAGTAGAGGTGTGGTGTTTAAGAAGAATAGTCACTTGAGCGTGCAAGCCTACACGGATGCAGACTAGCACGAGATCGAGACGGTATGAAGTCCACTTCTGGATATTTCGTTTTGGTTGGAGGAAATTTGGTGACAAGGAAGAGTAAAAAGTGAAAGGTTGTTGCAATGTCAAATGCTGAAGCTGAATTTAGGGAAATTGCAAAATGAGTCTTGTTCCACCTTGTGGTGAGTTTTGGTGATTACAATGTAAGCACATTTGATGTTGTTTGTCTAAGTATTATGTAGTCTAAGGAAGCAAGTTTTGGAGTAGGAGCAAGGGAGTTCCTAAAGCTATTATACTAGGTCAAAGAAGACATAAAGCTAAACAAGAAATATAAAGTTAAGAAAAGAGTAAAAAGTCAATCATCTATAGGAACTAATGTACGAGCTCATTGAGCATTTGAGTTCTAGAGCTGAAATTCAAGATGGAACATTAGAGGAGAAATTATTAGCAAAAGAGAGCATGAATACTGAGTAGGAGTATACTTAAGATTTATGTGACTAAGACGTTAGCTAATTGGAACAAGCAACAAGTAAAGCCTAAATTAATGAGTCAAAGTTCCTTTGATTTTTTAAATGTTTTGTAAGGAAAATTCAATTATATGATTTTCTACATGATTTTCCTATTTTCACTCAAACTATTTTGATGAGGGTTGAATTATAAAAGGATTCTCCTTAATTAAATTAATGGATTTTTAATTAAAATTACTTTTGGAAAATATGGAAACTAAATCTCTTACTTTCACTCATTCACTTCCTTGGATGTCGATTTTCCTTAACAAACTACGTCTTTTTATAGCCATGCATACATGTTTATATTCAACATGTCCTTTTTGTTAGTTGACTAGTTCAACTATGACTCCTTATTTAATAGCATAATCCCCTTAAATCCAAGAATGCGTGGAGATAATGGATGCTTACATGACCCTACAAAAGAAGGGATATACAAAAATTAATCTGACAACAACTAACTCACGTACAAAAACATTTCTAAAGAGAAAAACTTCTTTTGTCATTTATTCAATAAGGCTTAAAAACGCAAGTTTCTTTCAACTAAGTTCCAAAGTCACAACATTGTTTTATATTGTTATCTTTAAGGAGTAGTACATAGTTGTACTAGGGCAGCAAGATTGAGGGATCTTGTAAAAGACTTGAAGTCAAGTCTTGAGATAGAAAGGAGTAAAGAAAGAGAAGAGAGCAAGAGAGATTTAGAAAAAGGAACTTCAATTCTGAGTGAAACTTGAGTTGAGGGTTGGTAATTGATTGTATTATAGGATTGCCCTATTTGTGAAAAGAGTTGAGATATTCCAGAGTGGGTTGTGGTTTTCTCTTTGAGTTGGACACAAGGAGTTTCTACGCTAAAATATCTTGTGTTCCTTTTCAAATTTCCTTTTAGCTTTACAAGTTCCTTACTTATTTTCGCAAAAAGTTTGAACGATCATATACTTTCAATTAACCCCCCCCCCCCCCCCCCCCCCCCCCCCCCTGTAAGTGTTCACTTAGAATAATAATGAGATACGTAGGCGATAGGGGTGACAACGGCTCCAAGACTCGATCTAGACCCAATAAGATCCAACCCATTTTTTGGGGTCTATATCTACTTATTTTTTAACTCATCGCATTCGGGTTGAACATGAGTCTAAATGTCATTAGGTTGGATATGGGTCCGACTCTAAAAAAATTTAGACCCAGATCTGCCCACGAACCCGCACATTTAAAAAAAATAAAATTAAAACCTAATCTTCATTTAAAACTAAAACTAAAGTTTCATTCACATTGCCCGCCATCTTCCTCTTCTACTCTTCTCCTCTCTATCCTCCATTTTCCACTCTTAATCTACTAGCCTCCAACTATTTCTTGTCACCACTCGCCAAGTAACATATTCATGTAATTTTGATATATACTTTCCTGTATGCATGGTGATAATTTGTGTTTTATAATTACTAGCTTCTCATCACCACGCCCTCGCAAACATATTCAAATGGGTTTAAGATTACTGGTTTCTGTGCGATTTAAAACTAGCGAGTAGCGATGTACTAAATCTTAAAAATATTCTAACAAAGTACTATTGAGTTTAGAACTTTTGATTCATTGTTGGATTTTAACTCTAGTGCTTATTTGTTTTTCATTCACTGAATTGAAGATTTTTTTGCAAGTATTTCAACAATATAAATTATATGCTTAAAAAAGGATTAATTTATCTCATTTGACATAATAATACAATTTATGTTCCTTTATAATACTTAATCGATATACAATTCAAAGGTTTGAAATGCGAAAATACATTCAATTATAAAACATTTGAATAATAAGCACATAGAAATAAAAATATATTAAGAATTCATTTTGGACCCATTTCAGATCCGAGACCCATCAAATCAAGTGGACTTAGGTAAGGGATTGAAATTTTAAAATTTTAAGACCGAATAGATTTAGGGCGGTTATAAGTCTAATTTAAAAATAATGGATATGGGTATGGATATAGATCTGGGTCAAATCTAATCCGATCCAAATCCGAGCCATTAACATCTCTAGCAGTTAACCTCTTTTGAGGACCGACCACGATAATAAAACACACTTTATACCCCGATCATCAGAAGAGAACTCCAGACACAAAGGCAGGGCGCAGGATGCCCAGACTAAGGCATTGAACACCCTTCTCCTCGGCGTCTAACGCTATTCCCAGCTGTTGGACGTCTTTTTTTCTACGCCCCTCCTAATGATCTCTTGACCTCTAAGCCCTACAGAAAGCGTTTAACGCTCAGGTGCTGCGTCAGACGCCCAACACCTAACATTATCCAAAAGCGCTCTCTCTTAGCCCTGCAGAAAAGGCATTTGATGCTCAGGAAACGCGTCAGACGCCCAACACCCAGCGTTATCTAAAAGCGCTCCTAACTTGTTTGATGCACTCATCTCTAACCCTGGATAACATAGTTGATCAACTCCTCTCTTCTTGAATTCACCAGAGTAATTACAAAAGTTCAGCTGCAATCATACCCAAAGCTTGCAGAACAAGCACACTCTTCACAGCTCAACTACATCCTCCACTCCCTGCACATCTCTTTTTTTGCTTTTTCTAGATAATTTCTCCCTTACATCTCCCAGGTGAAATCTGGGAACTCAGTTCCCTTATCATTCCCAGCAATAATTTATTTCAAATATAACAAAAATCATATAATAGTATGCGTCTTTTAATTATGGAAATATGCTAGTCTAACCTCAATTTGCAACCTTTTTTAATAATCAGCCAATCAATATTAGAAATTCGTGTAATAGTAGACCCTAATGTAATTAACTCCCATCATTGAGCTTGCACCTTTACAAATTAAAATTGTAGCAAGCCGTTATAAATGCGTTCATATCATAATTAGTGTTGAATATTGATGTTTGTTGCTGCCTTGTGTATAGTTCAATCAATCACATGTAGAAACTTATAGGTGCTGTGTGTTATGTCATACTGAATATTGAAACTGGTTTTCGTCGCCTTTTGTGGTTCAATCAATAATGAGTTAATGACAGTCAAATGTGAGCTTCTAAGAATCAAGTGTCTTGAGTCTCAGACCAGTTTTAGTACTGGATGTGCGATGGTCTGAACCTGTCAATTAGCTGAGCTATAACGCTTTTACTAACTCTGGCTTAATTGCTGCCCATTTGTGTCCAAATTAGTATGACGTACGAGTATGCAATTAGCGGAGCTAGAACATTTTGCAAACTCTGGCCTAAATGTACCCCTTGATTACGGATTTTGGCTATATTGTTGTACGATTATGTTCAGAGTAGTATGAAGTGATGAAGTGCGAGTCTGATTACAAAAAAAGTTTCTTGCAAGCTTCTTGATTGTAGAATTTGGTGCAACTATGCTACGTTTTTCTGGTTGTGTTGCTAAGTAACGGTCTGATTATGAAAATAGAGTTACGTAACTCAGGAAATGGTGGAATCAAAGAAGAAGCACATGAAAGGAATTGATTTGAAAAGCAACAACAATGCTATGGAGAGTCCTTCAAATGTAACTATTGATTCGGATTTGTGTGGAGAGGATGGTTGGATGATTGTTAAGAAGCAGAGATTAAATATTCTGATACCTCGTCTTCCTAGTTTGAGCAATCTACTAGACCTGTTCTTGGACACGGTCAGCTTCCAGGAAATGTGTCTTGTGATACGACTAATATTTTATCTGAGTTTCCACTGGAGAAGCCTCGGGTGGCATATATGTCTTGCTGAGAGTATTGATAGGTTGATGGCGTGATCTCCAAAATCAAATTCACAATTGATTACCGAAATTAATTCCACTGCAGATAAATCAGGTTCAAACCCGAGCCCATGCAAGCCAGTGATGAGGAGACTGACTTCCGAAGATCAAGAAGGTGCTTTGAGATCCTTTTCAAGAAATACAGAAAATCATCTGAACTCCTGTAAAACATCTCCAACGCTAGTCGGACCTTCCATTTTTTCAGAACTATCCGTAGTCTATACCATGAATTTCAACAAGATGCAGGCATCAAACCTTGAAAAAGCAGTTCAAGTGCTGTTGGAATGAGCAGGTGGCTTTCTTCTCTTGGACTGGAGCAATTCGAGGGAATTTTTCGTGCAAGAAATGCGAATACATTTCATTTGATGGATCTGTCAATGAAGAAGCTAAGTGCAGTCTTACCTAAAATGTACTCTATGTATGCAGCTGATGCATCTTGTTGTGTGTATAAAAATATTGCAGTTTTGATGTTGTTGATTCAGATTTATCATATCTGGCCGCCTTTTCTTTGAAGTACTATTTGGCTTTTGGTTACACCCCAAGAAAGCTCCTTACATTTCCCTTTACGGCATCTTGCATTGTAATTTCAGAGAAACTTCATTATAATTTCCTCTCATCAACCTGTAGATTCTGCATGCATCGTCAAATGTAGATCATGCTCTGATCTGATGCACTACATTAATACCCTTGCCTGTGCCATGTAAAGTTTAGGGATGCTAAATTTCAACCAATCTTTTGCACTCGAAGCGAGAATCCATCCGAACATATTTTCACCTGATTCCTGCAGCAATATCATTGATTCTCCATCATTCTTCCATGAAGTTGCTATCATACGAACTTGCCAAAATTGACAAATTATTACTTAGCAGAAATGTTTGTACAATTTTTGTGCTCGACATGTGATATATATCTCCTGGCTTCTGTTTTGTTTTCTTATCTTAGGGGTGAAGATTGGATTAATATGGTTGGGAAAATAAAATAAAATTACTGATGTAAAAATATTAAGGGATTATTCCCCTTTAAAAATTTTAATGGATGATGGGGCATTCCGAGAATTGAACTCGGGACCTCTCGCACCCTAAGCGAGAATCATACCACTAGACCAAATGCCCATCACGTTATGGTAAGTCCACTTAATCATTTAAGTTACTATCTCTTCGTAAAACTTAAAAGTTGTCCTTTTTTTCTGCTAAAAATGCTTATAAAATATTTTTTTAGTATAAAGAAAAAGATAAATAATAAGTAAATAAGTGTGGGTCTAACATTAAATAGAAAGTAGAGAGAAAACTTTTTCATGGTTAAAAATGTAGTAACTAAACAATAATATGCAGACAAAAGGAAATGAATATGTAGCTAAATAAAATAGACGAAGGCCTTTCAAAAGAAAATTAAAATAGACGAAGGGAGTCATTTCATCTAATATGGTTCAAAATTTGATAAGAAACGAATGTGCTCTTATAGTTTCTTCATAAAATGGGATCTTTAAAGTGTTTTTCATATAAAATCAAAGGATAGTACTTATGACACAACATTTAGGTTTAAAAGCCAAAAGCCAACGAATCTGAAACCTTGATCAAAGGCTTTTGCATAAGCATATATAAGTGAAGTTACAAATCTGATTTGACCAAAACACATCCATCACTAAAAGTGGGAAATCACTTATTTGACCATGACAATACAACACATAATGGTCATTCAGGAAAAGCTAATTGTAGCATCAATTCATCTATGTGTATAATTATATTTGTGAACATCTTTAATACATGGGAAGTTGCATGGTTGATTCTTCAGAAGGGTCAACGAAGTGTCAAAATAGGAGTTGGACAATGATTTTTAAAGGGATATTCTTAAACGTTTGCTAAGGAACGAAGGGACAAATCAAAGGACATATCAAAAGTGACTATTTTCTTGTTATGGACCCTAGAGAGACACTTCATTAATTGTCTTGCACCAAATTGGATCTGCGCTTGAAATATGAATTAGGCCATAAGATATAATTCACTCATAAACGGCTCACTTTCGATAGAATAATATATAACAAAATCCAAGACTTACACAAGCAACGTTATAATATTAAAAACCTTAATATTAATCAAACATTAAAATGGGTTAAATACCTAATAATTATGATCACTTCATTAGAGAATAATGTTAAACGTGTCTAATATTGTTCATAATTATCTGATTTAATCGCAATTTCAAATACATGTCATGATTAATGCAAATAAAGGTGAAATCAAAGAAATATAGATATATAAAATATAATAATAAAAATAACATGATCGAAAACATAAAAATATACTGATCACAACATAAAATAAAATAATCTTGAAAAATAATTAAAATAATTAAATGATAAAAAACCCCATGACTAATTATTGTTAGATCATGCAAAAATCATGCTAATTATGCCAATAATTATGTTAAAAACTATAATAATTACAACGTATCACCAAGCACATACTTACATAGCTATAAAATCAATACACGATTATTAAATAACAAAGCTATCGTAAACCTATTAAAAATACATAATCACTTTAACTAGTGTAGCTCGCATAAGCAAGGTCGAATCCTAGACTAATCAACTAACTAAATTGACTTTAACTTCTACTAAGTTAAAACAAAAGGTTTGATGATTATACTCTAAAACTAATTCTAAAGAACAATAATTGAAATGGTTATAACCAAACGGATAAAAACACCTAGGATAATGAATTCCCACTAATATGAACTAAAATAGAATGATGCTCCCAACTACCCCTCGAACTCAAGTGATTAAACTATTCGTGAGACAAATGCTCCCTATCTAAACATTACTAAAGGCCCTATTTTGAATATCAATAGCTTTCCTCTAATGCAATTAAACCTACTTTCGTGGAATCATGCATAGAAATACATTAAACATGGCATTCTTAAGTCTTAATGTTCATGACATCTACTTTTGTGATGACATTTACATCTTAACTAGTATTATAAGGTAGATTGTGAACCAACTTTCATTGCGAACCTAATCCATATCATTAATTCGACTATGTCTAGTCCCTAAATGAGATTAAAACCAACCCTAGGTTAAAGGAATTGCACAAAGTTTAGAGATTTTTGGGTATGAGATCCTCTAGTCACTCATATTAAGCATAAAAGCAATACATAATATTAGAGAAGACATAATTGAACAACAAAATAAAGGCAAGAGATTTAAAAGAGACAATCAAATACTTGTGATAAATCGAGAATTTGGCGAGAATCGTATATTACAATAGCAAGAAAACTTCAAAACCAAATAAGTGCTTCAAAGCAATGCATAAAACTAAGGAAGGATTGAATATTCTCTGCCTCTTCGTTCTTCAGAAAACCTAGAAAACTAACTCTAGTAACCTATATTTATATCAAACTTAGTTAAGGAAAATCGCGAAAATGTGGCTTGAAATTTCTTGTATAGAAGGTGCTTATAGATGTTTTATGTTTAAGCTTTAAAAACTGTGTAATATGTTGAGGCAAATTGTTGATGATAGTTTATTTTAGGGGATTGTAGACTGATAATGATTTATTATTAGTTACATTGATATGGGACGTAGTGGGATTTATATAGTGGAATAGGGTACCCCTCAAATAAAGAAAATAGAGATGGTGGAGTTTACGTGCCTCGCAAAGAAACCTAAGACAGTGGAGTTTGCGTGCCTCGCAAAGAAACCTAAGACAATGGAGTTTGCATGCCTCGCAAATAAGTGTGCAACGCTAAGGATATGGGTATCACGCAAAGACTTGTGCGGCAAGCAACTGTTTTGCAAGGAGTGCAAAACAATTTGCACGAGATGTGATTAAGATTTTTCTAAAGGTCATAAATTTTACTATATATCTCCGTACGAGGCCTATAATATATCATCAGACATTACAAGAAACAAGTTAACTAATAGCTTTTTATTTGGGTCATTTGGATAAGATTGAAGAATCCACAGTCCATGTAGTAAAAGGTATCTGAATCCAACTTGATTTTAATAAAAAATTAATAATTCTTTTGTTTCAAATCAAAATCGAATTTATAACATGCTATTTGAAGCTTGTTAGAAGGGATATCCAGTAAAAAAAATTATGGATAAATATATGGTTTTGTAAATATTATAAGTTTATTTTTGATTCTTTTGAGCATATTTTAGGGTTAAAGGATTATGGGCCTATTAATATTAACATTCAAGTAATGCTTAAGAGATTTTAGCTCAAGTGAGTCTCTTAGTGAGTTTAAGAAATTTTTTCAACGCATCCTCTTAATTCAGACTAAATATACAATTTGTATAGTTTAATTATGGGCAAATAAATACGGAGATCCAAATTAGATGTTGACACTAAAATCCTCAAAAAACCACACCTTCATTACAACTCACCTAAATAGTTTAGACTTTGGGGGATCATTAACAAAATAAAACTTAAAAACATGAATGACACTTTATCTAACCAATCCTTATTACGTTGAGAAACTTTCTTTCCCATAATGTCCCACATATTTTTCCTTTAACTACTCGATCTTAATTTATGATATGACTAAATCAACAGATTTAACCTTCAAACTCCACACTACATTTCTTTCTTCAAAAATCTGTACTTGTGCAAGAGAATGAATGTTCTTCGTTCTTTAGGCAAGAAGATTTTAAGAACGGATAAACTTAAGCCTTGAATAATCATGGAATATTAAATCTGAATATATAGCCTTGTATGTGAATATTGTGATCGAAAAAGTATCACATTTTCCTTTAAAAAACTTGTAATAGAAAGAAAACATAAAATGGATTATAATCGTAAATTTGAACCCCAAAGATATTAACAATATTCACGCACATATAATCACTAATGATCCATCTCGTGACCTTAAAATAGCGCACTAAGTACTTTTCCGGAATTAACTCAAGGAAAGTAGTGTAAATCAAAGTGCGTGATATCATGTACTGAATTGTTTTATATTTTTACTAAGATACTGATCTTATTACTCAGACTACTTTAACTTCTTGCTTCAAGTTAACTCACGAACACATTTAGATTTTAGACAATTAGACACGCACACATAGTGCTTTTATCGGCATACGTATCATATAGCCTGGTGAGTCAAATGACTCATCAGTCGACCTAAAAAAAATTTAAATATATTTTTTAGTATTATTATTTGGTTGTTTGGTAAAAAAAATTTATTATATGTTTAATTATCGATTGTGACTAGGGGTGACAAACTGATCAGGTCGGGTCGGATTCTTTTTCGAGTCACCTACTTTAGGGTCAGCTATCCCCAACCCGAACATATTCCATTTAAGTTTTCGAGTTGAAAACCTCAACCTAAACTTAATCCATTTTATTTAGGGTCGGGTTCGTGTCAACCCATTTAAGTTTTTGTGTCGAAAATCTCAACCCTAACTCGTTATTTTCAGGTCGGGTTTTCGGGTTGGGTCAGTTTTTGCCACCCTTGATATGTGGTTATTTAATAGAATGGATGAAGAAAAAGAAGACTTTTAGGGTTGAGATAAAACGTCTGACAAGTTGACAGTAGTAATTTAATTGTCTTTTAGGGTTTTAATTTGGGCTATGGGTTTGGGCTGAGTAGGTGACTAACCAAGTAATTTTTTTAATCTACTTAATATAGTTTGGTTAGGCCCGACTTGATTTTGACCCAAAAATAATTTCGAGTTATGTGGCTCATTTTCGGGTTGGAATTTTCAATCTTAATTTAACCCATTTAATTTCGGTTCAGGTTCGTGTCAACTCATTTAAGTTTTCATGTCGAAAATCTCAACCCTAACCCGCTATTTTCGGGCCAGGTTCAAGTCGGATTTTTGTGTCGGGTCAATTTTTTCCACCCCTAATTGTGACTCACCAGGCTATTAAAGTGGAATTTCAAAGATACTCTACAACATATGAACCTTCCTATCTTGGGTAGGACTATGATGCATTAAAGTGGAATTTCAGAAAACGATTTTCTTACATCGTACACCTAGGATCTCATGCATAGTTGGTAAGGAATTAATCAAGATGTTCGATGAACCCCAATCATGATTCTTCTATGTAGTCCACACAAACATAGATGTAGATCTCTTTACGTATGTCAGCTAGGATAGGAGAATTCTTTTCACAACAAACCCTAGGTTTAGGAATATTTAAATTGATGTAGCAAATATATCAAACTCATATGCTTATATAGTAAACAAAAGATGGATGAATAAGAGTCCTTTTCCTAACAAAATTAGGTTTATTTAGAGTTCTAAACCTTTAAGGATTTTTATTAGTTTGGTCCAATCCATGACTCTAGTGTGTAACCCTGTAGAATACAATTCATAGTTATACAACAATTTGTAATTGGTTCCTAACTAAACATTACGATTACCTAAGCAGGCCAAATTAATAATCTTCATTATTTAATCCTGCTAACTATTAATTAGAGTGCTTGATCTTCGGACACACAATGCTTGCAATCTCCCACTTGTCCTAGATCAAGTGCGCTTTCATATTCCACTCTCATTTAAAGTCTTAGTTTGAACATAAGGCAAGATACACATTTCATCATTATTCGGTCCAAACATTTTATTCGAACTCCAAGTATTAACTGTTAAAACAAATGATTAACTATTAGTCCATTTAAGCACAACCATGCATCTTTAGTTTCAACTTTTCGAGAGGCAAAAGATAATAATCCTACTAAGTAGGAGGACAATTCCTATCTTGCACATCTACGTTTCTACATGTGACTCGTAATAGCCTCCTTTTACGGCATAATGTATGATGATGTCAAAAGCAAATTACTCCTCACACAAGAAAAGCGAGCACACAAATAAGAGGAATCGACTAAATAGTTAATGAAAAATTCTTAAGACATTCTTAATCTCTTAAAGAATTTTCATAGTAGGTTAGTCCAATATATGTTCTCCAACACATATTCATGTAATTGATTGAAACGTCAAATGTCCCTATACTGCATGAAACTGCGCTATCAATCAACTTATAAACTTGCCTTTATTAACCATTAGTGTCCAATTTAATGACCAAGAATAAGGACAAATATAATATATAATTTCGGTTCAATTAATAGGGCTTCACTTATCAAATTGCGTATTTGATAATATTATTCAAACATTATAGATTAATTTGGACATTTAATTAATTTTAAACCATAATTAAATAAATCATGAAATCTTATTTCAAATGATAATCATAAGCATATAAGTCTTATAATTATAAACAAATTTCATAATTTAAAATATTATAATATCAAAGTCATTAACTAATATACTTGATAGCTGATATCCATCGTAGTAATATGACACTCATCTTTAGCCCGTGAAAAAGTAACCTAACATAAAATCAATTATCGTCGCCTCAATGCTAAACTTATGGACAAACGACCATAATTGATTTTATGATAGGTGACTTTTTAATGAAGATAGGAGGACTTATTATAGTGTTGGAATCTTAACATGATATACACGTCTCTCACCCTAGTTGATCTCACCCAAAACAAGCTAAAAATGAGTGAAAAAATTAATTCAAATTTCATATAACACATAAAGAAAGATGAGTTCAGACTTGCATACGAATCTGGAAAAATCTGCTAGTAAATATCACTTTTTATCCACATCTGCATTCTTGGGAATAAGGTGGACGATATCTATTCTGATTTCGTTCACACAACCTGTGCGATTACGTTCACACCATTAAACCAAGCATCTAGCTGCTATAAATATTAAATACAAAGAACTCATAATTCAGCAACTCAGAAATCCTGCAACAGGAAGATATATTTTAATGCCCAATGTAAAAGTTCTTACAAAACTACCATGGTCAGAGGAATATTCCCACAAATTTGAGAGCAGGGATATGGACTAAATCTTCAGCAATCCATCAAGTAACTTGGATTTACTCATACGAAACTCCAGTCATTTGGTGAATTGTTGATAGAATTGGTGTAAATCCCTGAGTTGAAGGCTCAAATTTCGCAACCTCATTACACAAGTAATTTCTGTAATATTTTACATTCTTGAGTTAAAATTGTGATTCCCCATTCTCATATTAAACTTTGGTCGTTTGGTAAATTGTTGACAGAACTGGTGCGAATTCTAAGTTTTATGACTTTTATCACATAACACGTAATTTTTGTCTCTTTCTACATTCTGGAGTTGGATTGGGATTTACCCCCTTCCCATACTAAACTCTTGCCATTTGGTCAATCGTTGACAGAACTGATCCAAATCCCTTGGTTGAAGTTTCAGGTTCCGCAAGCTTATTACACTACAGGTAATTTCTGTCTGTTTCAACATTCTTGAGTTAGAATCGTGATTCAACCCCTACTCATACTAAACTCTGGTCGTTTGGTGAATCGTTGACAGAACGGGTGCATATCCTGCCCAAGGCTCGCAAGCTTGTTACACCAAAGCTAATTTCTGTCTCTTTCTACATTCTAGAGTAAGAATTGGGATTTCCCCCTTCTTGCACTAAACACCGCTGGTTTACTGAATTGTCGACATAATTGGTGCTAATCCCTTGAAGCTCAAGTTTTGCAAAAATCCTACACTATCTGAAGGAAAATGTCTTTTGATCAAGTGTAACGATTAAGTATAACATGGACAAATTTATAAAGATAACTATAATAGTTTATTTTAGATGATCATAGTGTTTAGCTAGAAACCGACTATGATTTGTGTACTAATTTGATTAGTGCACGGCTAATAATAAACCGGTCCTATGAGGTCATACATATAAGTATATGATTGAATTAAAATGCAAAAGAAGTTAAGAAGCTAAATGGTCATGCTTATGTGAAGTATAGACTAAAGAGGTTATTTTGTAACATATAGATGTTACTCTTAAATAAGCATGGTTATGAGAATCAAAGAGACACATACTTAGTCATATTCTCAAAAGCTCTCTTTTCCCCTCTCTTTGCCATCACCAAGAAAAGTAATAAGGAATTGTTGCTTATTCCGTACTAGCATACGTGGGGATTCAATCGTTGCTTGTGGACCAACACTAGAGGAGTAACATTTGATGTTCTAAAGATCTCCATATAGAAGTGTGAATCGCTCTTTGCTTTGTGGAAATCACGCTTCAAAGATATAGAATTATAATCTTATAATTTGTATTGAAATGTGCATGCGATCCTGTTGTAGATGCAAGAAATTGTTTCTTGAAATTTCGCTTTGTGTATCTACGATCCAATAGTGGTATCAGTTAACCTCTTGCATATTTTGATATGATTATACTTGATTATTTTAATTCAATTAGGGGAGGTTTGATATGTGGTATTGAAAATGTATTATTAAAATTGGATTTTAATCAATAGGGATTGATTTGTCTAATGCATAGAGATGTTGGGATTAATCATCATTAACATGAATTTAATTGGAATTGTTTGTTAATTTTGTTGTTATAGGCATGCCCAGTATTCGAACCTCTTAGCCTTGATAATCATATTGTTGTATGGTTAATTGGCTTGAATTATGCTTCATGATTGTTTTGAATTGCATGAATTTACAATTTGATTGAGTTTTTACGTTGAAATTCAACCAATTCATGGCCAGTTGCATTCGAACTTTAGGAACCCTAAAATTCATCCCCAAATTGATTTATTCACATGAAACTTATGAAGTTTCACAATTAATCAATCACAAAATGTTTTATTAATGTTATTATATGATAATAAAACATTTTGCCCTTAATTTGGAGATTAAATTTGAACATATGATGCTCAAATTTCCCCAAAACCATGCGAAAATACCGCATTCTTTGCGGCGTCAGTGGTGGTGCTTCGGTGGACGTCCGGTCGTGGAGTTCGGTCTTGTTGACTCGCCGGTCACCGAGGGATTCTGGGATGGGGTCCTTTTGTGATGGGTCGCCATGAATTGCGACTGGTGAGCACAAGTTTTGGGGTGGTGTGTGTGCATGAGCATTGTTGGGAGGCTGCCCCATGCGGGCCACGACGGGCCGGTGTGGGCCTGGAGCCCGTGCGCCTTGCTTTAATCCTCTTGGCCGTTTCTCCTTATTTAATTGGTTAATTAATTTTGAGTAAATACCACTTTTAAACTTATAATTGAATTGAAATAATTAAATTATGGTCAATTAAGGGGTTAATTAACCTATTTTGACTTATTACTATTTTTTTATTAATTTGATTAATATGAATGGAGTAGTTAATGGCATACTTTAATATTGCCATTATTTGATTTATTAATATGATTAATAAATATTAATAATGAATATTAATTGTTTTTATTATTGTCATTGTTTTATTTTATTGTTATGATTAATAAAGTCAAAAAATGACTTTATTAGTAATTTTTTTAATATTTAATTTAATTAATTTGATTAATTAAATTAGGATTAATATTTTTTTAATGGCATGTTGAATTCTTAATGTTTAATAATTGGTATTATGCATTGTGGTTAATAATATGTGATATTATTATTTATTTTACGCAATTTATAATATATGATATTGTGATTGCATGAGGTGACTGGTATGGCCCAAATTAGGATAGAAAATACGATATGCACATCGTTAAAGTTTTTTTATATCCTAAATATGGTCTGTGTATCGTTTGTATTTTTGTAATTTATTTTAATTTTGTTATTTTAAATTTCAAAAATATTATGTATTCACTATGGATGGAGATCCAAGAAGTGAAGGTCCAATGATGATAAAGGATGATGATCCATGATGGGTCAAGGACGAAGCCAATAAAGAGTAGTCATTAAGGTTTAGGGGCCATAATAGGATCACATTTATATTTCATCTTTTTATTGCTTTAATATATTTTATTAAGTTTATGTTATTTTTTTATTGCATGTGTTCACTTTTTAAATAAACCAACATAGAACTTAGGTATCGAATATAATATTGAGTTAATTTGCTTTTCCAACTACAAACACCAATGAAAGCCTTATTCATTAGTGGTAGGTTATGCCTAAGCAGGGTATCACTAATTGATATAGAATTAAATGAAGTAAATTTAGGAAATTTACATGTTTGTTTGGTTATACTCAACAAAATCATCAAAAGGGTTTTGGATTTTGAAGCATAAAGATGAGTATTGGATAAGGAGTTACCACCTGTCGACCAAGAATTACAAATGTTGTAATTAATAAAAGAGTTTACTTACCTCGGTAAAATAACTTTAAGAGTAGGGCCCAAGTTCGCTTAGAATTCTTTACTTAATCCAAAAGGGACAATTTTCTTTTAAACTTGAATTAAGTATTCATAGCTTTTATTATTTAAATTTTTTAAATACTTAAAGCTTATTATGATAAACATATTAAATTTTGCATTTTTATATTATAGATATCATGTCTAGTAACAACAAAGTTCATCACTTTTCAACTTACGTTCGATCCTTGAGAAGGATAAATTGAACGGGAAAAACTTCCTTGATTGAAAACGAAACCTAAGAATTGTTCTAAGGTCTGAAGGAATAGAGGATGTTCTTGAAACCCCTATCCCAATGCTAAGCTCAACTCCTACGGAAGCTGAGATAGCTTCTCACAAGGCTGTCTTAGATAGGTCGATAATTGTTACATGTCTTCTGCTAGCCTCTATGGACTCTTCCCTTCAAAAGATGTTTAAGAAAATGGATGCATATAGCATCATCCAGTAGTTGAAAACTATGTTTCGACTGCAAGCTAGAGTTGAGAGGTATGAGACTCACAAGGCTATCCTTGAGTGCTAGCTAGAGATGGGCAAGCCAATGGGAGAACATGTCTTCAATATGATAGGTCATTTTGAAAACATGGAAAGACTAGGCTTTCCTTATAGCCAAGAGTTGGCTACTGACATCATACTCCACTAACTTCATGATGGATTTATAAACTTTAGGTTGAATTTCCATATGAATAGAGTGGAGAAAACCCTTGCTGAGTTACATGGGATGCTCATTACTGCTGAGCAAAACATCCAATTTGAACTAGATGTTCTTACGGTTCAAAAAGGGAAAGGATTTAAGAAGGTTGGGGTCAGCAAAAAGAAGGACAAACAAGGAGTTGTTGCCAAAGCTTCTGTAAAGCCAAAGGCTACAACTAAGCCCAGGGTGGCTGCTGAGAGCAAATGCTTCTATTGTGATGTGATTGGTCATTGGAAGAAGAATTTTTCCCAAGTACTTGAATGATAAGAAGTCTGGTGCTTCTACTTCAGGTATCTATATTATAGAAGTTAATTTAGTAACTTCTACTTCTTGGGTATTTGATATCGATTGTATTTCTCACATGCGTGTAACTAATGGAGCAAAGATTGTTGCCAAAGCAGTTGGAACTTATTATCTACCTCTGCCTTCTGGATTAGTATTAGAACTAAATAATTGTTATTTTGTACCTAATATTGATAAAAAAATATTGTTTCAATTCATGTATTAGATTATGAAGGATAATCTTTTATGATAAAGAAAGCTTGTTTCTCTATATATAAGGATGACATGTTTTATGCCAACGCTAACAATACAAATGGGTTGCATCTACTTAATCAAGATAAGCTCATCCTTAACATAGAAAGCAAGAAACATAAATCAAATGATATAAACCCCATCTATCTTTGGCATTGTCGTTTGGGTCATATAAACCAAAACTGTGTTTAGAAGTTACATAAAGATGGGCTTCTAACATCTTTTGATTTTGAATCATTTGATTTATGCGAGTCATGTTTGATACGCAAAATGACAAGATCACCTTTTTTGGAAAAGGTGAAAGAGCCAACAAATTATTGGGCCTCAAACATACTGATGTGTGTGGACCAATGAGTATAGCAGTTATGAGAAGTTATAGCTACTTCATTACTTTTACTGATGATTTAAGTAGGTATGGCTATATTTACTTAGTGAAACATAAGTCGAAATCCTTTGAAAAGTTAAAAGAGTTCCAAAATAAAGTAGAGAACCAATTTGGTAAGACAATAAAAGCACTACGATCAGATCGTGGTGAAGAATATTTGAGCCAAGAGTTAAGTGATCATTTAGAATTGTTGTGGGATTCTTTTACAACAGACTTCACCTGAAACACCTCAAATGAATGATGTATCTGAGAGGAGAAATCGAACCCTATTGGATATGGTTCGATCTATGATGAGTCTTGTTGTCCTTCCATTATTCTTTTGGGGACATGCTCTCAAAACTGATGCTTTTACGCTAAAAAAGACTCCATCCAAGGCAGTCGATAAGACACCATATGAGTTATGGAAAGGAAGAGTTTCTAGCCTATCTTATTTACGCATTTGGGGCTGCGAGGCTTATGTAAAACGTTTACAGCCTAACAAGTTCGCTCCCAAAGCTGACAAATGTTTCTTCGTAGGTTATCCTAAAGAAACAAGGGGCTATTACTTCTACAACCATCATGAAAACAAAGTGTTTGTTGCTAAGGATGATACCTTTCTAGAAAAGGATTTCATTTCCAAAAAGGTAAGTGAGAGTAATATATTTCTCAAAAAAGTTCGAGAAGCACAACAAATGGATGTGGTTCAACCCAAGTCAGAATTAGAGGTACTTGTGCCATTGCCTACGGTAGAGGTAGTACATCCAATGCATGAACCTTCTCCCATGCATGACCTTGTGCTGGAGGAAGAACATTCTATAATTGAACCTCCTACTGCTCCACTTGAGTCTAATTCGAGCGAAAATTCTCAAATCATTGAGAAGGAAATTTCTCCTGTTGTTGCCCCTCGTACATCTAGTAGACCAAGAAATCCACCAAAGAGGTTTGTGGACTTCTTGTTAACTGAAAGTTTTGAAATAATAATTTTAGAACATGAGGAACCTACTAGCTACAAAGATGCCTTGGCAAGTCAAGACTCCGAAAAATGGCTTGGAGCCATGAAATCTGAAATAAAATCCATGCCTGTAAATCAAGTATGGGGCTTGGTTGATTTGCCTGATGGGGTTACACCTATTAGTTGCAAATGGATTTTTAAATTGAAAACAGACAAGGTTGAAAACATTGATGTTTTCAAAGCTAGATTGGTTGCAAAAGGGTTCAGGCAGATTCATGGTATTGACTATGATGAGACCTTTTTCACTAGTTGCGATGCTTAAATCCATTTGGATAATCTTAGCGATTGTTGCCTTCTTTGATTATGAAGTTTGGCAAATGGATGTCAAAATTGCTTTCTTGAAAGAAAATGTGCATATAACACAACATGAGGGTTTTTGTGGATCTTTAGAATCCTAGGTAGGTGTGCAAGCATCAAAAGTTTATTTATGGACTGAAGCAAGCATCTCGGAGTTGGAATCTTTGATTTGATGAGGCTATCAAACAGTTTGGTTTTATAAAAAATGAAGAAGAATCTTGTGTATACAAGAAGTTTAGTGAGAGTTGCATTATTTTCTTGGTTTTATATGTACATGACATATTACTCATAGGAAACGATATTCCCACGCTTGACTTTGTCAAATAATGGCTAAATAATTGTTTCTCTATGAAAGACCTTGGAGAGGCTAAGTATATTTTGGAGATCAAGATCTATAGAGATAGATCTAAACAATTAATTGGACTTAGTCAAAGAACTTATATTGATAAGATTCTTACTAGGTTCAATATGGAAAACTCGAAAAGAGGTTTCCTCCCCATGCAACATGGTTTGTTGCTAAGCAAGACTCAATGCCCTTGAAACATTGATGATATTAGGCAAATGAGTAATGTACCTTATGCTTCGGCTATAGGGTCCATTATGTATGTCATGATTTGTACTCAACCAGATGTCTCATATGTTTTGAGTATGTGTAGCGAATACCAATCGAATCTAGACGACGCGCACTAGAATGCAGCTAAGAATATCCTTATAAACTTGAGAATAACTAAGGATCATTTCTTAGTGTATGGAGGTGAAAGTGAGTTGGTTGTTGAATGCTACACGGATGCAAGCTTTCAAACAGACAAAGATGATTTCCGATCTCAATCTGGGTTCATCTTTCGTCTAAATGGAGGGCCAGTGAGCTGGAAAAGTTCAAAGCAAAACAACATAGTTGATTATACAACAGAGGCTGAGTACATTGCTACACCTGATGCAACAAAAGAAGCAGTTTGGATGAAAAAATTCACTTCTAAACTAGGAGTAGTACCTGGTATTGGAAATGATATTGTCTTACATTGTAACAATAATGGTGCCATTGCTCAGAGTAAGGAACCAAGATCACATTAGAAGTCCAAATATGTACTTAGGAAGTTTCATATCATTCGTGAAATAGTGAAAGGAAGGAAGTTTCATATCATCCGTTAACTAAACTGTTGCCTCAACCCAAGCATGAAAGTCATAATAGGGGTTTAGGGCTTAAGCATATTGGAGAGTGGCTTTAGTTGTGTACTATTTTATTGTAAAATTAATCACAGACGTAAAACACTTAGATATGTATATTTATGTTTATCAATAAAATTATGTTCTTATTTAACTATGGTTTGGTGTTAAATAAAATGTCCAAAGTATTGTATAACATTCGATAGGTTTGTCAAATGTGTGATTTGATGAATGAAGCCCTATTAAGTGAACCGAAGTTATAAATACTATTAGTCCCTGGTCCGAATCATTAATATTAACATAAATGATTCATTCAAAGAATAATTCGTAAATTGATTCAAAGACTATGATTTGTGAACTAATTTGATTAGTGCATAACTAATAATAAATCGACCCTATGAGGTCACACATATAAATATATAATTGAATTAAAATGCAAAAGAGATTAAGAAGCTAAATGATCATATTTATGTGAAGTATAGATTAAAGATATTATTTTGTAACATATAGATGTTACTCATAAATAAGCATGATTATGAGAATCAAAGAGACACATACTTAGTCATATTCTCAAAAGCTCTCTTTTCCCCTCTCTTTACCATCACCAAGAAAAGCAATAAGGAATTGTTCCTTATTCCGTACTAGCATACGTGTGGATTCAATCGTTGCTTGTGGACCAACACTAGAGGAGTAACATTTGGTGCTCTAAAGATCTCCATATAGAAGTGTGAATCGCTCTTTGCTTTGTGAAAATCACGCTTCAAGGATATGGAATTCTAATCTTATAATTCGTGTTGAAATGTGTATGAGATCCTGTTGTAGATGCAAGAAATTGTTTCTTGAAATTCCGCTTTGTGTATCTACGATCCAATACTATCTACAACAGATAAATTTTCAAACTCTAATATAATTTAATTTTGGTTCATTGATAATTAAAATTCAAGATTGGGTTATACTAAAATTTAAAAATTCAAAACCTTGAAAAGCAATCTTAAAATAATTTTACATAGCCCAAAAAAATCACCCTATAATACTAACTAATATTATTCAGTATCAATAGGACACACTTTCAAAACCCATAGTAGAAGAGATGGAATTAGAGTGAACTCTGGTTAGAAGACAGGGAAAAAATTTCAAAAGCATGCTAGGTCCTAAGGCAACCATGTGAAAGCATCTTTGGGGAGAAGAAAAATGCAGGCTATTTAACTATTTTTCCAAGACATACTCGACCGCAAATTTCTCAAGCAATCACTAAGCTCACACAATGAACATATGATACCAAATCTGCTGACCATCTAACAGCTGACATTACTGGAGAAACAGGAAACAATGCCCAACAGATTAACAAATTACCTCCTGCAGACATTGTGTAGGTGTACAGAACTCCAAGCTACTTCACTCCCAAGATATCCATCATCAAGTTACAGATAAACATTTTTGTGGTTTTGAATGAATTTCTGCACCTGTCCTAGAAGGGAGATTATTCATCCTGAGGAGCTTTACACCCAACTACAGCTGAAAGCTTGAATATTTTAACAGATATCGAGTCAAGTTACCTGAAGCCAAAATCAGTTTTAAGAATTCCCAAAATTCGCCAGAAGAAACTTAAACCCTTAAATTTATTCAGGTATGCTTAACTTATAAGTTATTTTGTTATTCTACAAGCCATATTCTCCATTCAAGTACATTAATGTACTTACAGAGAAAATCCCCAAAAAAGATGCGAATGTTGTGATAAGATATTATAAGGACTTGCAAATGATGCGATCATATACACTAAGGACTAACTACCTGGAATATTTTATATGAAAGTAATGAAGAAACATTGTTATCACAGAGCGAGAGGCGGGAAGCTAGGCAGGCTGGGTGTGAACAAGATGATACAGACCAGAAGGTCAAACCTCAGGGAGGACTCATAACTATTCACCATTACCTCTGTAAACAAACTGAAGAATTTTCAGTTTTTATTATCCATAAAGCCACACATCTCATCTAATTATTTATATTTTCCTTCCCCATACAGAAGGTCTCTGGGAAATATATGCTTCCAAGTGAGCATCTGTCTACACTCTACAGCTTAAAATGAATACCAAGTAACTAATTACCTAGAAAAGTAACAAGACACTTCATCTAAAGCTTACAATGCAAACAGCCCAAAAGTTAATAGCCTCTTCAGATTTTACTGCAAAATAGTCACATATGACATCAAACTTACTGTGATAATGCAGCACAGCCTCGTACATTGTAAAATGAGCTCACCCTGTTGATTGCTACTCCAGAAGAAAGACCGAACAGATTGTACCTCACTCCATAATTAAACATTCAAAATATAAAAAGATACTATTGTAGTAATATTAAGACACATACCCATCAAAAAAATGTTACGAAACTTGACACAATCCTTGACAGGGGTTACTTTAACAGACTGAATGATAATGTTAATTTTACAATGCTAAAAATAGGCAAACGCTATAGCAATGATGTGACAAAAGTACGTAATACGAGGCGTCAATTACATAATAGTTATAAGATCCAAATACAATAAAGTGTCAGTATGACAGGCAGCAGAGAGAAGAGCAAGTTTTTGATAAAACAAGCAAGTCAAAAGAGTTCAGAAAAAGAAAGTTCATTACATTAAAAACTCGGCAGCTCCACTGACCTATAGTTGGTCTATATCCCACCAATATAGCGGAGTGTAGGAGGTCAAGATGTACGTGCTTACGTATTTGCACCAGAAGTCAAGAGTAGAGAGGTTTTAATTGCCAAAACATTTACTCCTTTCTTTTTTATTCTTCTCATTTGCTTTTTGTGCAAATTCCAATGTAAAATTAAAATTCAAATATATTCAATTGTGTATTTGTAAAAATTATAAAAAAATTCATATTCGAAAAATATACATTGAGACGAATCTATCAAGATCCCAAATGAATATGTTTTTCGTCTAGATTTGACAGAATTCGCAGTCAAACTTTGGCTTTAAAATCTACAATATTCCAAATACGAAGAATATAGTATATCACAAGCTAGCTAAGCAATTTTAGGCAATATCAAACACTGATCTCGTGGGCTACACAGATAGCCCCACGCATGATATTATTTTATAGAAATTGACGAGAAAGTACACATGTTAAGACATACCAAATTTAGAAGGACAATTCTATAAACACAAAAGATCACAGCTCCTAATTTTTAAGGCTCAATTTGGTTAATAATCAAACAAAGAGCAGAAAAATACATTCCGGTATGCAAGCAAGTAGATAACAATGACACTGAACATCATTAGTTAATTCAAAATCAGCAGAAAACTTCTACCATTGACCTGGAGCAGCAAGCACATTAGCAAAAGATATACTAGCCATAGAAGCAACTTGAACTATTCCAATGTATCCTGGATCTAACTTATGTTTACCCAGCAACCCGTTTCTCACATCAGGCCTCAGTTTTGCATACAGTAAATATCACATATTCACATTAGGCATCATCAGCAGGGCAGTCAGGTATGCAAAGACGAAGTAGATCAGCAATTTGTACCTGAATCTGTTATTGCACTCAGAAATGGGTGAATATAGACAATGAAGGCAAAAGTTGAAATACCATTCTTTGACCATTCATGTATAACAAATCTGAATGGCTCACTGTCTGTAACAATGACATTGACCTTCACCAAGAGTAGAGTACAAGGAAACAGATTTTATTGTTCACTAAAGATCGCATAACATCATTATTCTACAACATAATGATACGGAGAAAAACATCTTAAAATGCACAGAACTCCTCACAATGTGTTGTCACTAATCCTAAACCAATCAGGTTCAAGATGCAAGTCATTACCATTTTGTCGGAATTCAGAATCTACCCATTTTCAAGTCATTATTGAGCTATAACAAATGGACAATCAAATGTAAAGACTTCTTAGCAGGCAAATGCAAATAATTCAGTTATTCAGTCTAACATATATCACAACACGAATTCACCATCATATTCTGTCGAACAAGTCCATATAGGCAATACCGCCAAAATTACTTATCCTCAAATCACAAGCAAATCAACAGATAGCGAGCAACAACATTCAAAAAATATAACTTCATTGATCAATTGGCAAGAACTTCTCTCAAAAAATAAAAAAATCACTTCAACATAGCCTGTAATTCGACATTACACAGACCATTGGATCGATATTTTATATTATTTGGAAAGCAACATAATTCCACAACTTCAACAACAATCAAGTCATACAGAGTACACAACAAAATTAGCCCAACCAATCAATCACATCAATGAAACCTAGTTCTATGTAATTCAACACTAGCCACAGAACCTTTTACCAAAACACCTATTCTTCGTACTCCAAAAGCACCAGATTAACATGACAATCTCGAAAACCAATCCTATATTATCAACCTATAGCGCTAAAAGCAATTCATCAAACGCAACTTCGATAGCTAATCATGAAACTTAACATACCAGTCACCAAACATATTATCGATTTCTAAATCACAATTTATTTCATAGAAAGGCAAAACTCGAATAAACACAAGTCAATCCAATTCAAATCAATAACAATAAAATAAGCATAAATAAAAATCCACTTCAATTAACTCATAAGTCTCTATCTATCTATCTATATATGTAGCATCCGATCTGGCGAAAATAAGAGCGATTCACTGCAACCTCGGATTCAGTTGATGCAAGGCGGGATCCGGAAATCCACCGGCTCAGCAGAGGAAATAAAAAACAATAAAATAATCTCTCCGCCGATAGCGATGGATGCTACGGCGGCGGAATAATAACCAGTTCCCGACCTGCACCAAGCGAATCAGAGACTGCCGCAACAAAAAGAAAAAAAAAACAGTCGAACCTCGCCGCCGCTGTTTCTCTCTCTTGAGAATAAAACCTCGATTTTCTCTCTCAAGATTTGTGAATGTGAGGGGAGGAGAGAGAGAGAGAGCGCATCTATTTATAGTAATCATTTTATTTATTTTCAAGAAGGGTTTCCAGTTTTGTGATGTGCTTTATATTTCCTGAGGCTATACCTATTTTCAGCTAATCTAATCTAATACGAGTAGCTCCTACTCCTACCTCAATTTTATGACAGGCGTTTGGTTGAGGAGGGTAATGAACGAAGGAAGACAGACGAGAAAGATTGCGACACGTATGAAGATGATGGGACCCATAACATGAACGTCTGTTATTGTAGAATTAACCCGCCCCGTATGTGGCGGTGCTGTTTGAACGGGCTAGGGGTTTAGGAAAACGGTTTGCCATTTGGGGATGGGGCCTACTAGATGTACCTTGGGTGATAAGTCAAAAAAGTTAGTGTGAACGTGTAGTGTGGTATGTGATTGGTTTTAGGGTTTAGCTGATTTTTTCAACTTTCTCGGCGTTACATAATTTGATTTTATGTTATGGTCTTAAAGAAAGCGTGGCTTGGTTTGACTTGTAACATGTATGCTGGATGGAGTATGAAAGAAGATAAACATATTTCATTAATTTCTTGTATATCGGGTCTTTTAATTTTGGAAACACGACATTAGTCATTGTTTCAGAGCTTTAAAAAAAATTATCATTTTTCGCCCATATTTTTCTTCTTTGTGATTCTTTATCTCGTATATTTTGATATTGCTCTTCTCGGGTATGCTTTAATTTTTTTGTAGGATTTTGACATAATAAGAGCTCTCATGATGTCGTAAGCTTGTTGTTTGACTCATGTTTGAAGTATACGTGCCGTTTATTAGCCTTGTTACGGGGATTTTTGAAGACATATTGCAACGTTCCTTTGGTTAGTCGTCGATCCACTCATGCAAGGTGCGACAAGTGAAGATTAACAAGTAAAGATAATTTTCTACAGCAAATACCGCAGCTTTTTGGCGGTCTTTAACCTCGCACCACAACACCTAGGCAGCTACTTTGAAAGAACATTTTTGTAGCCCTAAAACCTAGGCATTAGGTACTAGTTAGGAGAGGGGAATTTAGGAAGTTGAGGACTCTTTGGGAGCAGATTTCTACACGCCACTTTGGTGGTTGTAAAGGGAAATTTGGCTGATTTTCCTAGGGAGTTTTTATTATTCATTGTTTTTGCTTTAGGGTTTTTATATTTTTATTTTGATTCTCTCTTTGTCACTCATTGAAGAATGCTTTGTGTTTAATATTAAATTGATATTTTCAATCAATCTCGAGTATTATTTTCCCTTATCTCTTCTCTTATTTTTATTGTTAATCATGTTTTCAATTTATAATGCTTTTGTTATTTTATTCAATATGCTAGAGTAGTTTTCTTATTCTAGGGTTAGGTTGAACCCTAGCATGGATTGATGTGTTATTGATTCCTTAGTCGCATTTTTGATCAGTTTTCAATTCATTTATCTTAGGGTTGGTTTTATTATCGATGAATGACTATAAATAGTATTTGTTAAATGTAGTTAGGTTACAATGAAAGTTGATCCTTAATCGAATTTAAAACTCTAATTTAAGATAAAGGAAATCATTATGAAAGTATTGATGGAATTTATTAGGATGTTAAAATGCTATGCTTAAAGTCTTTGAATTGCATGACTCCATGAAAATGGATATGATTGCATTGTTGAAGAAGCCATTGATTGATCGAAATAAATCATTGGTATGATGTATCTATTTTATGGATTGTTTAGTAATTGAATAAGGGAAGAAGGAATTGTTATTTCATTAGTTCATGTTAGTGGGGATACTTAAACCTAGAAGCTTTTAAATTCTTGATAACTTCCTATTGTTTTTGCTCATTATAGTCAATTAAATTAGCTCATCAATATTCACTTTGTCTAGCTTAGTTTAGTTCAAATTAATCTAGCTGATTGAATCATTAGTTTCTAAGGATTCGACCCTTACTTGCCCTACTACACAGTTAGGAGGTACAGTTAGGTTTATTTTTGTTAGGTGCGTGACACGCCTATCCAATTCATTGGATTCATTCTAAGTATCGCCGTCAAAAGTTGATGTGTCATGTGTTTACTCAATATGTATCATAAATTTATATTTTGTTGTTAGTTTTAATAATGAGAATTTTAATGCAAATTGCAAAATATTTTATTTTCAAACACTCAACTTGCAACATTGCTTGAGAAAATGTTTTTCAAAATTTAAAAAAGTGTTACAATACCGAAGTAAAATATTTCTTTTGTTATAAAAAAAAAAAATCAAAATTTCATTTATTTTATAAAGGAATGATAAAATGTTATATGATCTTTTCGAAAGAAAAAAGAGTTATCACGTCGTAGTTCTCACCCGATAGACAATTTTCTTTAAACACCACTTTATGATCTCTAGAGGTGGCTATGTTGCCAGGCCGATCGGGCTCGACACCGGCAGGTAGGGAAAACTTGAACCGAGACCAGACCGGTCCAAGGGGCGGGTCGGTCTGGGTTGGGGTTTTACAATTCCTATCGAATCAAACCAAATTAACGAATCGAATCTAATCGAATCAAAGTCACGTATCGAATCGAATTTACGAATCAAATCAAATTCACGAACTGAATCAAACCGAATTCACAAACCGATCAAACCAAATTTCACATAATGACATTAGAAATTAGAAGAAATGAATTGTTTCGAAAGTAATTAAATGTTTATATTCACAAATCACATGATGACATTCGTTGTAAACTTTTATATTGGACTAATCACATTCATTTTTATTTCTTTTGTCGATGTTTTTTTCATTTTTCATTACATATTTACATAAATTACGTATATTTAATAAAATCACAAAAACACATAATCATATTTGATTCATATAAACTAAATTATATTCAGCTAAACTAATATTCATTGATTCATTTAAATTAACCTATATTCAACTAAATTTATATTATTCATATAAACTAAACTGTATTCAACTAAACTAACATTCATTGATTTTTTTAAACCAAATTATGTTCAACTAAACTAACATTCATATAAAACTAAACTAATTTTCAATTAAATTAAGATTCAACTAAACTAAAATTCATTGATTCGTCTAAATTAAGCTATATTCAACTAAACTAACATTCATATAAATTAAATTATGTTCAACTAACTATATTAAACTAAATAATATAAAATAAATTATATTCAACAAAACTATTCATTGTTTCATATAAATTCATTGTTTCATATAAACTAAACTATATACAATTCAACTAAATTAACATTTATTGATTTATATAAACTAAATTATATTCAGCTAAATTAACATTCATATAAACTAAACTATATTTAACTAAATTAACATTCATTAATTCATATAAACTAAACTATATTCAACTAAAATAACATTAATTAATTCATATAAACTAAACTATATATAATTCAACTAAACTGATTGACATTTATTAATTTATATAAACTAAACTATATTCAACTAAACTAGCATTTATATAAACTGAACTATACTCAATTAAACTAACATTCATACAACTAAATTAATATTTAATGAGTCATATAAATTAAACTAAATTTAACTATACTATACTAACATTCATTAATTTATATAAACTAAACTATCATTCTTATAAACTAAACTATATTCAACTAAACTAACATTCATTGATTCATAGGAATTAAACTAAAGTATATTCAAATAAACTAACATTCATATAAATTAAACTACATGCAAATCAACGAATATTCATATAAATTAATTTATGTTCACTTACATTTATATAAACTAAAATACATTTAAATAAACTAAATTTTAGAAAACTAGAAGATTAAGGCGGGGCGAATTGGGTTGGGCCGAATCTAATTTTTTCTTGAACCGAATCGAATAGGGTTAAGGTTGGAAAAACGAGATTCGAATTCGACCAACTTTTTTCGCAGGCTGAATTAGGCTTGACCCAATTCGTGGGTGAGCCGGTATGGGTCGGGCTTTAACCAATCGGGTTGAGGCTGGGCCGGGCTGAACCGGCCCAGTGGCCACCTCTAATGATCTCCAAGTGAACACTTATTTGATCTTGCGTTTGAAACATTCTAATTAAGCATTTATTAATGAAAAGTGATCGTGCACTTGCAGCCAATTGTAACCTAATTTGTATATATGTTTCATTTTTCTTTAGTATACTTAGTATCTTTTATAACGTCTTACAACGTCGTCTACTAAATTGTGGCTTAGCAAGGTCGAGGCAGCAAGAGATTGATTTGCATAATATGCCTACTCTAAGGAAGTTTGTCATAAACTACAGTTTTTCTACCTTATAAAAGAAACTAACAATTAAGTACTATTTCATTTTGTTTCACCTTTTTCTACCCCTTTTCCCTCCATTTGTCTTCTATCACCATCAATCTTCTTGCACGTTGATTAATACTTATTTTGACAAATTTCCTTGAAATTACTTAGCTTGCTACCTTCACTTACCCATTTTTCTGTATCACACTGTCAAGCAACTAAGCAAGGAACTAATTAAAATGGCTTTATTGACTATAAAACTCTATTGATAGGTCCCACATATTAATACTGAACTTTCCCTTTTCACGAAAACCATTTATGACTATTTCAATAATCAAAAGTACTCCCACCCCAATAGACATATATATTTGGTAGCAAAAAAAGTACATAGTTGATAAAATTCTATCAAAGATTTCGAGCTGGAACTTTCATTGCCTCCGAGGCTTATCCTAATCAACTCACTTTGTCAGTTGCTGCTAAGATTCATTCCCTGATAGCTCAGTTCCTTTGGGCTAGACAGCAAAACCCGAGCATGTCAGGACAGATGGGTTAATGGAAGAATCCCCAAATGCTGCTCCAATGTTCCTTCGTCAGAAGTTTCGTGATTTCCTAGACCTCAATTCTGGGAACTGGAACATGTTAAAGCTCCTCAGGGTCTTTGATGGAGAAACGGTTCAACCGATTCTCAAAATGAAACCAACTATGTTGCAAACCTGTGATTCTTTTATTGTTGTACTATAAATCTGGTAAGCTCACAATGAAATCATGTTACGCTTACCTCCGATCTGCGGATTCAATAGCCAATGAAATTCTACCTGCAGAGGAATGTAAAAACCTATATAGAATCCTTTGGAAAATACCAGTAAAACCCAGCTGGCTAATTTTCCTGTGAACGATTTCGTATAAGGAGATTCCAGTCATGCTACAACTCCAACGAAGAGGCCTCAATGTGGGAGTGTGGAAAAGAAGAGGAGGACGTAAACCACCTTTTTCGTTTATAATTAGCCCTTTGTGGACCGGCTCTCATACCATGTCCAACTATTCCATAGCATGGACGAAATTCAGATTGAGAGAATAGTCTTATTTATTTCAACTCCTTGGGCTTTATGAACCTCTAGAAATGATAGAATATTCAACAACAAAGGGAGAGATGCAGACGAATGTAGTACATTCGGAATCTCAAGTTACCTTGCCGATAATGTCTCTTTCTTGGAAGAATATTCTAAATATCTTTGATTTCTACATCCTCTCGAGGAAAATATTTCATGTCCTTCGGGATTCGACATGGTATCTTCAGGGAAATCTGATTCTTTCCATGAAGTATTTGGCACCATTTAAGTGGGTGGAGCGTTGAAGAAAGGTTAATGCCATGTCTGAGTCTGGTTGGGAAATTGAGTCTACGTTACAAATGGATAACATTGGAATTGGAAGCTCAGATTCGAGGTTCACCTCGTCGGCTACAATGGCAAAAGCATTGGCTTGCCTTGAGGCCCTCTCCTGGTGCAAGAAAAATAATTGGACCTATGTTCGCCTTTTGTTTGATTTAGTTGTCCTAGTAGTATCTTTGTGTAAGAATGCTTCACAAATTTTTGAAATAGCAAATTCAGTTACTTGAATTTGAAAATTAGGGCTTTCTTTTGAATTTTGCTTTATACATAAAGTAAGTCGAGTTCGTGTTGTTCGAGCCCATGCTAGTGCTACCTTAACTCAATTTTCGACCTACACCTCTCTAATTTAGTTAATTAAGTTTGAGTTATAAAGTTCACTTTTGGAATGTAAAAAAAAAAAAAATTACTCCCTAAAGTGAATGCAGTGCTAGTCATATTTCCCTATTAAGGCATCATGCAGCATCGTAGCCCTTACTATCGTACAAATGTTAGAAGCACTACGGAGCTGCAAGTCCCAATCAATTTCCTATTCCTTTAACTCATAGTTTCCCCGCCATTTTTCATCTACAATGATTCCTACCCTCACTTTATTAGCTTAAGGAAGTTCACAACCAACCTCACTTTAGACGGGAAAAAAGGGGCAGCGGGTGGACAGTTACACACCAACACCTCATCAGCCTTGATCACATAGTTTACAACAAGGAAACATCCATACCTATTACTAAACCAAAACCTCTGCTAACGACTTATTTAACACGTGTCAAGCTATTATAAAAAAATTTCAGCTATTTTATTTTTAAAGATAATGTCATCTACTCTTTTTTCCTACTTTACATTAATATAAGATTGAAAAATATTATATATAAAAAATTATGTGACTATATAAATTTCTAAATCATTTAAAACCACCTTTATTTCTTCCCTTCAGATCATTTTATGTTTCCTCTCTGCCTTTTTCTATAATAAATTTTCATTTAATATGATAAAAATTATTATTCTAATTAAATTTTCTACACAAATTCTATAAACCTATAAGTTTTCACCAATAAATGAAAATAATCTTATAATTGAAATATTTAACAAGATAATTTATTATCATAACGTACATCGTACAGACTTACCTAGTATTCATGTAAAACTTATTGCGCGCTTTCACCCGTCATTAATAATAAAGAAATAATGTTAAAACCATTCTTATAAATGACATTTCAATATACTCAAATAACTTTATAAAATTAGTAATATATAAATTCATGTGTACTTTGTTTGATATATGAAACACATAGAAGAAAGCCAATTTCGTAAAGTTTTTAGTATAAAAAGTTATTCAACAATTCCATTTCTTCAACGAACACTTTCTCCTTATAATAAACACTTGTTGCAAATCTATAAAAAAAAAGAAGGTAGTAAGTCCAACTTGAAATCAAAACATGTATGTAATATTAATAAAATAATCATCATTACCTTTAATATTCGCACATATCT
The DNA here is from genome assembly GCA_026401315.1 of Dysphania ambrosioides. Lineage (NCBI taxonomy): Eukaryota > Viridiplantae > Streptophyta > Magnoliopsida > Caryophyllales > Amaranthaceae > Dysphania > Dysphania ambrosioides. The sequence goes on along the minus strand of CM048659.1, from coordinate 6,862,787 downwards.
AATTTTGGGAATACACCAATACCTCTCTGGTTTCTAGGAGAAGTCAATGACGATAAGGATTAAGTATATAACCACTAGTGAAAATACGGGTTTCGAGGGGATAGTAGATAAAGTATACTCATTTAATTTATCTTTTGCAATTTGTTTAAGAATGGAATATTTATTTCCATTAGTCTTCCACCAATTGAGAATATAAAAATTACGATCCTTTAGAAATGGTATAGTTTTATCTTCCAAGGACGTACTTCTCCAAATCAGACTAATTGTCTTATGGTACAAATGTGCAAACTCGTCATTATATTATATTTTGTATTCAAGTTTGAAAATTTTATTTATTTATTATATTGGTAAAAATGTAAAATCTATTGAAGGTACATTATTATCGTTCCACCCTACCTCGAATATTATTGATTCATTTGTCCAAACTCATCCTAGGCCTGGAAATGAGCCGAGTGAAGCCCGAGCTTGAGAAGCTCATGGCTCAAGCTTGGGCTCGACTTGCCTGAGACTTGTAAAGCTCAGGCTCAGGCTCGTGACTCGCCGAATTTTAAAATTTGAATTCGGGCTCAACTCGACAAAAGCTCAGGGCTCGGCTCGTTATAAGCTTGTCACTTGGCTCGGATTCGTTGAAGGATTATACGAGTAATTAAGCTCATTTATATTTAAAGATTGGTTTTAACGAAACCCTTAATGCTGAGCCTTTTAAAGATTCGATTTAAAGATTCATTGAAGCCTTTTAAAGATTGGATTTAAAGATTCATTGAAGCCTATTAAAGATTCGATTTAAAGATTCATTGAAGCCTATTAAAGATTGGTTTAGGCTCGTCAAGCCCTCGAACCTGAATAGTTTGAGCTTGAGCTCAAGCTCGCCTTATTCTGAGCTCAAGCCGAGCTTTGGGCGATCCGATCCCGAGTAGCTCACGATCTAGGTCGACTCATATCCAGCCCTAACTTATTCCCTAGTTCCTTTAATAAAACATGAATCTTATTAACCTCATCATCAACTAGAGACATCTTATACTTAAGATCAAGTATAGCTCATAAGACCATTCACATAAAAGTAGGATTTTTTCTAGCTAACCAATGAGTTAAAGCTTTTCTAATTAAGCTCACAAACTCTAGGGAAATAAATGTTGAATGTAGTATATTTTGAAGTAGATCAAAAACTGATGTGTTATATCACTAAAAACTTTCAATAACTCAAAATTTATTTTTCTCAATCTTTTCTCTATCTTCACTAAGTTTAACAAGTAATATAGAAATCATGAAAAATTATCACGTTGAAAAGTACTAAGCTTAAGTAATATAGACTTATAAATATACATACTTGGGATTTAACTATTGAGTTTCCATTTTTTTTTTTTGACATTTTGAAAATATTAACTTATATTATTAATAAAGTGAGTTATACCCCTTTTTTAATTGTCTGTTGTCCACATGTCAATAGTCAAAGCAACCTAACCCTTGACTTTTCCTTAACAATCCACTAACACCTTTTTTTAGCTCATATCTTTGAAAACTTTATTTCTTTGCTCTGTAGCCGTATGGAACTTTAAATTCTAGTTGAAGAGTTTTGGAGTACTTCCTATAACCATAACACTCAACCATGCTTAGTAGTTATTCAGGCAAAATAATGATTTTTTTTATTTCTAAGGTTTTTATTTTTAAAAAAAATTGTAAAAATAAGCTACTTCCCAAACTAATTTAAAAAATAAGCCAATTTTGCTTCGAATAAAAATCGTTGCATATCTAAAGGGAAATCGGTGCCCTAGGCAACAATTTGTAATAAGTTGGAATAGGAGAATGGCAGAAACGTGGGCCAAGGGTTGGGCAACGATTTCAGTAAGGTGAAAATCATTGCCTTGGGCAACGATTTTTGGCTGACTAAAATCATTGCCTTGGGCAACTATTTTCACTTAACTGAGGGCAACGATTTCACTTAGCCCTCTAGGAATGGCAATGGATCGGAGTCGGAGCGAATCCAACAAAATATGAATCCGATCCGACAAGTTTGCGGACTTTAATTTTGGATCCGAATCTGACCCCGAATCCGCAAACTCCGACTCCGAATCCGAATCCGATCCGTCGGACCTCCGAATCCGATCCAAAAATTAATATTTTCTTACCTATTTTTTGGTTGATTTCATTACTAATACTATAATTTTTTTGTAACATATATAGTAAATTAAAAAAAATTATACAACACAAGCAAATACCATGGTTTATTTATTTATTTATTATTTTTATTTTGGGTTATTATATTTGGTCTTTTTTTTAATACTATCCTTAATATTACTCATTCGGATTGGACAATCGGACTCGGATCACAATCGGGTCGGATGTAATACAATATTTGAATCCGATCAATCTCCTATTCGGAGTCAGAGTTTTTTTATCTGATTCGGAGTCTTTTTAAACGGGTTTGGATCGGACTTTTTCCTTCGGATCGGATCGGACTCGGTTCGGACTCGAATTGAATTGCCATCCCTGTAGCCTACGTTTGATTTTAGCTCATAGAAAATCGTAGGCTGGGGCAACGATTTAAATTTTTTTATATTTATAATCGTTGCCCAGGCAACGATTTCTCTTGATCCAACTTTCTCCCATTCCCCTAATCTAGCTTACTACAAATCATTGCCTGGGGCAACAACTTTGCCTTAGTTAAATAGTTGCCTCAGGCAACGATTTTTATCCGAGCATAAATTGGATTATTTTTCAAATTACTTTGGGTAGGAGCTTATTTTTGCAAATTTTTTTTTAAAAAAGCTAAGCTTAGAAAATTTTTTTTCCAAAATAATCATTTCAGCCAACATTATACTGTCAATGGTTCGGTCATATTACAAGGGTTAGTAAGTGACATAAATAACCTTGTTTTGTCGAATATCTATGCTTCCTATATATATGGTCTTTCAAATTAATGATGTGTTTCTGCCTTTGAACCTTTAGATAATGGGCTCTTATAATGGTTGCATTATGCCTTAATAACTCCTTTGATTTGTTTTCTTGTAAAGTGTTTCCAAGCTTCTTATGTATGGTCAGCACAAAGAAGGATCCACATATTTTAATGGCACTAGATTTTCAGTCATGTCTTCATCATCACTAGGCAATGTAATTGGGGTACATGTTATAGTAGATGGCGTAGATGAAGACTTTTGTAGTGGCATTTATATTTTCAACTTTGCTAACCATTTCTACAATTAGATAAAAAGCAAATGAGAATCACAATAGAAATCATAGTAGTCTAACAAAGTAGAAGCTATAAGCAAGAATAATAAAGATTATAATTATAAGCTGCTAGATTGGTTTGCAGAGTTTCCTTTTCAATCTAAGCACACAGCTTCCATGAGTTAAATCTACCCATTTACCTGAAAATCGGGAGGGAATGATTGAGAAGTGATCTTCGGAGGATGTAGAAAGAGGCCGGAAAGCTTGAATATACACTCCTTTCATTTGTGAAAGGTGACAAATACACTTGATTGTTGAATACCAACAATCCCCTACTTTGATTGTTGAAAACCTAATCATTTCCACCCGTCCATATAGCCCAAACAGTCGCCATAAACTATACTATCTTAGGCTTACTATCTCATCCAAGCTGTAAAAAAGATGGATATCGTAAAGGAAGCCAATTAAAAAAGGAATGATTCTCATTAAAATGTGAGTGAATAGTAAGTGATCCACTCCTTCAAACATGTTTTGCTAACGGACAATTTGCTCCATTATAGGGAATTCTGTAAGAGATTTAAAAAAGAAATGCAGCTAATTAGGCTTAAGAGGAAGACACCAAGTAATCTATAACATTTTTGATCGAGCTCAATAATAATTGGATTCTCTCAAATGAGTTCCCACTCTTTTGAAGAAATGCATAACAAGATTTCATTGTCAACAGCTAAAACTATGAAAAAAGTCAATTAAGATAATTCCTTTTAGGCTCATTCATTCCGAGATTTCATATAGAGGACTTCTACATCATCTTTATCCTCCAAAATATAGAGATAACTTTTGTTATATTGAGGGGTAACTTTTGTTTGGAATATAATAATTTATGTATTCCATGTGCATACAGTATCTTTTGTTCTTTGCTTACAACTAGTTTTTTCTAATTCTCATCCTAGATATCGCATATATACCCTTAGCTTGTCAAATAGCGATGAAAAGTAAGTGGCATACTCTCAAACTTGAAAAAAAAATCCCCTTTAAATTAAGTAATAAAAATATTAAGGTAAAACGATCTACTTTCATTGCTCCTCAACATACAACTCCTTGAAAAGCTAATTAACAAAAGGCATATCATTATTGAAAAAGAGGAAACAACTCAAACAAAAAGAGAGAAAGATCGAGACAACTAAGCAATATGTAATGTTCTAAATAGAATGAATCAAGAAAAGGAATGTATACAAAAGTAATACAAATTTAATTATACCAACCTAACTAAAACTCTTTATGTATATTTTTTTTTTTTTTGTTTTTTTACAAATTTCCAAAAAGAAATAAACTCAACTATTTTTTTTGATAAAAAAACCTTTTTATTTAGTTTTTATTTTTTATGTTGATTTAGAGGTACAATGAGAATGAATACTGCTCCCATCATCTTGAAACATAAGCTGACAATTCAACCTTAACCAAAATTTAACAGATTTTATAGGCCCAACCCTCCACCTTGTCCTTGTATACCCCGTTAGATCAAATGCAATTTTATTCATCTTCAATGATCGATCAACAAAAGCCGAACGCTCTGGATCCAATGGAATCGAATACGATTTAACTTCATAGTTTAAAAACGTGGTGTCATTCTTTTCGACGTTGAAGGGAAGATTTCTCAACCTTGCAATCTGTACACCATCGAATCTGAGGTAGTACATAAACTCTGAAAACATAGCATGTGCATGAATATTATCATTTTCAGCCTTAAAAACTATGTTCAACTCAGTATTAAGGACACCCGCTTGAGAATAATCAAACTTGTCTAGGTGAGCATACGTAACGCTTACAAAGGGGATCTTTGGTCGTACAGCAAGGTACCCTACGAACACAACAACGCCGGTAATGATGACTACTACCGTGCAGAAGGTGCATATTATAGCTGCACACCATATCAACGGGTGGGTGCGTCGTTGCGACTCGATTAGAGGCCTTGACATTGATGCCTGAGAATGGCGTGTTAGAGGAAAAAATGGTGGGAATTTTGGTAACGTTCGGCATTAAGCCAACGTTTATAAGAAAAACAAGTTTGTGGCAGCGTCGTCGCGAGTTAGTTTTGTAGGCTTTGTGGTGAACTGTGTTTCATGTATAGGGGTGTAATGGAAGGAAGGTGTTAGAGGGAGGAGGAAGAGGAGGAGAAGGGAGGGTTTCAGAGGTTCCTGCTCTTAATTGGCAGCTAGGGAAGGTTTTGGTATCTTCTTTATCTGAAGGGTAAAGTTTGTGGATTATTGTTGCAGTATACTTCAGAATATTATGCGTTCGAAACTTTTCTAATTCATACTTGATATAAATTTTATCATGATATTGAAATATCAAATATAAATATTGTTATATCAGATATAACTATTATTATATCAAATATAAAAATATTAAAAATATAAAAATATAGAAAAACTTATATCATATATAAATATTATAATATCAAATATAAAAATAAAATTATAAAAATATCCCATAATATTTTTATTTCACATATAAATTAGAAATTTCTCATTATATAGGATCTTTAAATGGTATGTTGTTTTTATCGTACATTTGAAGAATATATGTGGGTAAAGTAGGGAAAATATTGTATTTATTTGTAGTGCACATGTAAATTCGTACTAAAGACAATTAAATTCCATACTTGCTCTAGAAAATACCAGAGTCTGTTGCTTTTTCATCTCCATGAATATCCTTTTCTGGTGAAAGATCTACTTTGGGTCTCCTAGTCTTTCCTTAGTTTTTCTTGGGAAAGTTAATAAATGTGCAAAGGTAAGGGCATTGGTTATTTCACTCAATATGGTTTAGACAATCGAATCACAATAACCAATTTTTTGTTTTTGTTTTTGTTTTGTGATGAATGTTGAGAGGAAGTATCATTATTCTATACAAATTGTTTGTGTGCATAAGTAATATACTTAGGTTTTTGTGTCGCCTCTATGATAAAAGTTATCCCTTATTATAATTATAAAAGATATCATGATTGTAATTGATAAAAAATAAAACATATTCGAAAAGAAAATGATATGTGTGTTTTGTATAAAAGCTATCCTTTAATAGAATAAAAGTCACTTTTTTATATAATAAAAGTCACCCCGTAATTGTTACAAATGCAACTTTGCAAGAGTTTTGCTACTCAATATGGTTTTTGTGTCTACTCTACTAAAGTTTTTGTGATTATTCTAATCATCTTCTATTTTTAATCATTTATTCAATAAAATTAACAACAAACATAATTGAAACTCAACTACAAATTATTTTTTAATCAGATAAATTAGTTTTCGTGTATGGGAATAACCACTAATTAAATTTGCAAACATCAATGGCAATCAATAAAAATAAGCTCAGATTGACAAATCATAGCAATTTTGCTAAGTATCACACAGTACATACTGATTACACTTCAAATATATACATAAATGGGAATCAAGAACCATATTTTGGCGCCCTTTATCTTAGAAGGTATGACTTCAATTTGAATGATTCATACATCTCCATGGGTGAAGTACTCTTCTTTATAGAATCAAGTCTACAATTAGCTTACGATAAGTTATTGAAATGTTAACTCTAATACTTGAATCAAGACTAGTATTTTAACTTGCATAGTTCATAAGGACTGGTTTAAAGTGTAAAAGTGCTCTTGCTTGGAGAATACATGTCACGACGTATGTCCAATCACTAAAGGATGAAAACATGAGGTGATGTGCCTAAGCGTTAAGAACTGACCAAAGACTGTTGAAAGGTAAGTAGAAGAATCTTGGAACACGTTGATGGATAGTCAAAGAATATTCCCTAGAAGTACTGTTGGATTGTTACTAAGAAAACTCTGTCAGCGCCTATGTATAGCAAGAAAACCAGTAACGGTTAAAGGATTAAAGCTTAAACGAGTAAATGCTAGAATCACGACTAGAAAATTGAGTTGATCCCTAATTTTAAAGAAACCGGATTCTTAGCATTAAATGCTAGAATCAAAAGAAACTATTTAAAAGTAAAAGACATAAATCATCCAAGCTAAAAGATTTTTCTCTCTCGATGAGATCATCTCAAGTCCCTAAGAGGCACATCCATTCATCTCCTAGTTTAACCCCCAAATCTTGCAGCCTTCTTTTAGTCTTAGTATTGGTCTGCTCCATATTTTCATTCGTTTACTTCAGCAACTGTAGAGTTCCCTCATAACTTCATCCCCTTCTTTTTCTCCCTCTACCCTAATTTTTGTCTTCCATCAATTTTGGGGCTCCTTATCTTCCTTAACTCCAGCTTCCATCTCTCAACTCTAGTGTCTCTTTGTAGAAAAGGATAGGTCTAAATTGGAAGCAATTCATAGATGTCCAGGAGAATGGGCCAAATAGTTAGGCCACTATGTGAAAAGGAAAAGGAACTTTTGGATAGCAATAACTAGATAATAGCTGCCAAGTTTACAGATTGGAGAAACAATTTGTTTACCTAAGAATCGAGTGGAAAATTGCTAGATTTCATTTAAGCCTATCAAAGGGGAGAAAATTGATAATATAATTCTTTTGCATTACCAGCAAAAAGGAGGATTTTGAAGATGAAGCTACTCAAAGCCCAAATCGCACATTTTTTGAAGATACGTAAGAGGGTGCTAGGCGTGTTCGTTATGAGATGGAAGATGACTACGAGGCATCTTTTGTTCCTGATATAGATGATGTAATCATCCCAAAAAGGTTGGTGTTCCAACCGTGGACTCCGTTCGACGACAGGACCACTAGTCTACACGCCCATGTGGTAGCTTACAAAGCTAGGATTACTAACATGTGTTATCCTAAGGAGTACAGACATAAGTTGTTGTGCAAATCACTTGGTAGCACCCTCATGGGACCAACCTTTTCTTGACTGACTAACAGGTTTGAAACCCTTTTCTTTTAGTTTCTATACTTTTGTTGACAAGTTCTATGATCAGTTTGCCACCCGCCAATAGACATGGCCATGGGCCGGTCCAGGCGGACAGGGTCGGGCCAGCCACTGGGCCAGTCTTGGGAATTCGGGACCGGGATCAGATCAGTCGTAGGGGCGGGTTGGTCCGCTTCCGGGCCTGGCTGGGGTGTGTTGATTCGTACCGAATTGAATCGAAAACCGAATAACGAACCGAATTGACGAATCGAATTGAATTCACGAATCGAATTGAATTAACGAATTGAACCGAATTGAACTAAATTCATGAACCGAATTCACGAACCAAATCAAATCTAATCATAACCGAATCAAACCAAATCGAACCGAATTCATGAACCGAATCAAAATCGAATTCATGAACCTAATCAAAACCGAATCAAACCGAATTCACGAACCGAATCAAACCGAATTCAAGAACCGAATCAAATCGAATTTCACATAATGCCATTAGAAATATGAAGAAATGAATTGTTTCGAAAGTAATTAAATGTTTTTATTCACGAATCACATAATGACATTCGTTGTAAACTTTTATATTCGACTAATCACATTCATTTTTCATTTCTTTTGTCGATATTTTTCATTTTTCATTACATATTTACATAAATTACATAGAATCACAAAAAATATAATCATATTTGATTCATATAAACTAAATTATATCCAGCTAAACTAACATTCATTGATTTATATAAACTAAACTATATTCAACTAAACTTACATTATTCATATAATCTAAATAAATTAACACTTATTGATTTATATAATGAATAAACTAAATTATATTCAACTACACTAACATTTATTGGTTTTTATAAATAAAATTATAATCAACTAAACTAACACTCATATAAACTAAACTAAGATTCAACTAAATTAAAATTCAGTGATTCATCTAAATTAAACTATATTCAACTAAACTAACAATCATATAAACTAAATTATGTTCAACTAACTATATTCAACTAAATAACATTCACTAATTCATATAAACTAAACTATATTCAACGAAACTAACATTCATTGATTCATATAACTAAACTATATACAATTTAACTAAACTAACATTTATTGATTCATATAAACTAAATTATATTCAACTAAATTAACATTCATGTAAACTAAACTATAATTAACTAAATTAACATTTATTAATTTATATAAACTAAACTATATTCAACTAAACTAACATTAATTAATTAATATAAACTAAACTATATATAATTCAACTAAGCTGACATTCATTGATTCATATAAACTAAATTATATTCAATTAAACTATACTCAATTAAACTAACATTCATATAACTAAACTAATATTTAATGAGTCATATAAACAAAAAAAAAATTAACTATACTAACATTCGTTGATTCATATAAACTAAACTAACATTCTTATAAACTTAACTATATTCAACTAAACTAACATTTATTGATTCATAGGAATTAAACTAAAGTATATTCAAATAAACTAATATTCATATAAATTAAATTATATGCAAATCAACTAATATTTATATAAATTAATTTATATTCAACTAGCCTAACATTTATATAAACTAAAATACATTTAAATAAACTAAACTTTACAAAACTAAAAGAATTAGGCGGGCCGAACCGAATCAGTGGGTCGGGCCAAATTTTTCTCGAACCGAATCGAATAGAGTCAGGGTTGGGAAAACAGGATTCGGATTCGGCCCACTTTTTTAGCGGGCCAAACCGGGCTTGACGCGGTTTGTTGGCGGGCTGGTTTGGTCTGGGTTAGATGTCGGCCGGGTTGGGGATAGGCCGGGCTGAACCGACCCAGTGGCCATCTCTACTAGCCGATAGCTAGAAAAGCAAACTAGCAATCTATACAAACTGTCTAGAAGCTAGGAGATTTAGTACAAGAGTACTTTACAAGGTTCAATAACAAAATGATCTGTATCAAGGAATGTCATCCACTACAAGAAATCCCTTCTTTTCTAGACGCTTTGTCCTCGACGCTTTGGGTGAAAGAGTAGGGGTAAAATTTTACTCCTTGTTTTCTCGACGCTTTTTTGTGTAGAGGAATATCTTGGCAAATAAAAGCGTCGAGAATTGTGGACTTCTGCTTTGAGTCCCCTGTCCCAAATAAAAATGAATTATAGTTGTGGTTTTTAAATTATTGCCAAAACATTTATTTATGAACATGGAAGGTAAGAATGGCGTTCGTTCGTGAAAAAGACGAGAAAAGTTAAGAAATGACCTAAAATGAAGCACATAAATCCAATATTCTATTATGACCACTCATTGTGACACGCAAAATCGCGATTTACAAGATTTTACACTCAAAACGAACAACCAATCCATTCTTCATAGATATCGGGTGTATTCCAAGGTTTTAAAAATTTCGGAGAGGCATTATCTCTTAGCTCGGTAGTCCGAACGACGTAATATTTTTTTTGGAACCCCCTAATTTTAGAGGTACTACATGACCATATTGCCTCTTAGTAGCCTCAGTGACGTCTTATTTGAGATATTGAAAATAAGCTTTGACGAGCCCATACAATTGGCTATGGGACTCCGATTCGAGCTTGTAATATGTCTAAACTGGATATTTTTACGAGATCTATAGGGGCAAATCACCCTATGGGGGATTTGTCCACTTATTTTCTCCAAAAAAGGCCTCTAACAGCATATAATTTATAACATTTGATTTTTTAATTCATTCATCGCTTAATTATAATCACCGTTTACTTAGAATCACTACAACATGCCCTCCAAAAAACTAAATAATTCCACTTATAATCACCGTGAATTTTACCCCTTGTTTTCTCGACGCTTTTTTGTGTAGTGGAATATCTCGACAACTAAAAGCTTCCAGAACTGTGAACTTCGCCCAAAAAATAATTAAAAAAAATGCCTCTTTAATCTGCTTTTCTTCCCTTGCCCCAAAATTCGTGAATTAAAAAAAATGAATTTATTTAATCAATAAAAAAAATAATTTCTTTAATCTTCCCACTTCCTGAATTTCGTCAATAGCAGTTCAAAGACAATTCCCACTTCCCACTTCCCACGCAACAGCAGTTCCTAACCTTTCATCCCACTTCGCTAATTCCTCCTCCCATCGGCCAATTTCTTCCCCCAACAATCTCGTGTTCATCTACAGGCCAATTTCTTCCACACATTCAACTCAATTGTTCCATGGTTAGTTTTTTCTTTGTTTTGCTTAAATTCGACTGTAATTGCTTGCTTTGTTTTGTTGTAATTCGACTGTAATTGCTTGCTTTGTTTTGTTGTAATTCGAATGTAATTGCTTGCTTTGTTTTGTTGTAATTCGAATGTAATTGCTTGCTTTGTTTTAGACATCAGTTGATGTATTGATGTTTATTGTTTGTTTGGATTGGTCAGCTTCCGTGCATAATTTTGAGTTTGTGTATGTCGTGTTTAGGTTTTTTTTCGGGTTACGTCCTTCATAAGTAGTTTTTTAAGGTATATTCAGCTTTTGGTGAAAAATCTTCTCAATGGCTATTGGCCCTGAATATTTTGGCAGATTTTGGATAGTCACTTTGGGCCTTTGTTCTCAGTGGGAATTGTCATTTTCATGTACAAAAAAAGTTTATACTCGTATATTTTTAATTGATGATACTGAATGAACAATTGAAATGGTCACATGCACTAACATCAGAGAGAAGATGTAGAACCCAGAGAGTAAGAAGACAGTGTCCTAATCTGATAACATGCATGACAAAACTCTAAGTTCAACTCACATTAGAGAGGAGACACAAAAAAAAGGGTAAGCAATTCTTCTGTATATCATGTCAAAGAAGATAATTACAAGTGTATGTATGCCTATTTATACATACAACAAACCCAGATGCCAACATATAGACAACTGGCTATCAATTATGTTACAGGGGGAAACTGCTGTCTATATGTGAGTGTATTGTAGAATCGTGGATTTCATCAATAGATAATATGATTATTTAGTCTCCTATCAATATTCAACTTAGTTGACTAAGATAGTATTTGATCGAACAATTACATTGTAGCCTTTATTTTGGATTACTTTTCACATGAAAGTATTTTACACCCTCACCCGTTTCAAGTTTCAACTATATTTTTATTGCATTATCCTTCCAATCAAAAACATCTCTTTCAAGATGCCACTATTTAGACTAGAATTAACCATTCTCAAGGGAAGGTATGAATTTTAAGACAACATAGCCCCATAGTCCACATTGGCGCAACCAGTGCATTCAAAGACAAAAATCATATTAAATCTCATTGCAGCCCAATTATAGTAGCCATCCTCGTTACTTGAAAGTGATTTCATGCACTTAGCTTGTTTTTGAAGCCCACAATAAATCCCCTTGAAACTTTGCAGATTGCACTTCTTACACGCATGTGCTAAACTTATAACTCATGAGTGTTGGGATTCTCTAATATTCTAGGAACATGAGTCAGGAAGTTAAGTCTCACAGAATATAATTGAAGCTTTGGATTTTGGCATGAATAACTGAATTAGACTAATATGAATTGGGATTTGGGGGGTCATATGGGAAAAAAAAATTTCCTTGAAATTTTTTGCTTGTAATTGAACTTAATGTATAATCTTTTAAATGTATTTGCACTCTGGAAAATACAATCATAACATTTAATTATAATCTTTTTTTAGCAGTTCTATTTTTTTAACATGTATTTTTTTTAACATTTTATTGGTCTTGGTGAATTTTACTTGGTTCATAAAGTTAATCCAGTTATTTTTTGTAGATATGGATATTGGTTGGATTGATTTGCCGAAAGGAAACCTTGCTTATTATAATGGTTGCATGAAATTCTTAGAGCTTGCTAAGGAGACTCATGTAGAAGGAAATACTCGATGCCCATGTAATAAGTTCAAGTTAAAGAAATGGTTTTCTATAGATGAAGTAGGAGGACATATTTTGTTTAATGGTTTTTATAAGAACTATAGAGATTGGGTTTTCCATCGTAGAGATGAAAGAAACACTATTTTAGAGCCTTCTAGTGACCATGCAACGGTAATAGGTCGAGATGATATGGGAGGGTTGCTGAGAGAGGCTTTTGGGGTTGACATTCCACAATCCAATTATGAACATGAAGACCAATCATTAAATTTACCATGTCTTGAAAAGGAAGGTTCATATGACAAACATGAGGAGTTTGATTTTCAATATGAGGTAGATGGTGAAGTTCCATCGCTCGATGCCAGTGAAGAGGAGTCTAAGTATGAAAGGCTCATGGAAGCTTCTAATTTGTGTCTATATGAGGGTTGTTGCACTTGTTTCACATTAAGTGTATGTTCCATTGGTCAACCGAGTCTTTTACTAAGTTGCTCGAACTTCTCTTAGATGCATTTCCTCAAATAAATGAGTTTCCATCATCCTATTATGAAGGGAAGAAGATAATTTACAATTTGGGGTTAGGATATGAGAAAATTGACGCTTGTCCTAATGATTGTATGTTATACTGGGGTGAATTTGCAAATCAAGTTGATTGTCATGTTTGCCATACATCAAGATGGAAGGTGGTCAAAGGTAAGGAGACATGTAAGACAGGTGAAGCAGCTAAAGTAATGCGGTATTTTCCACTTATTCCTAGGCTAAAGAGACTTTATATGTCCTCAAAAACTGCAAAAGACATGACATGGCATTATGATAATTGCAAGGATAATAGCAATGTGTTGAAACATCCAACTGATGGTGAGGCTTGGAAAACTTTTGATAAAAGATATCGTGAATTCTCTGATGATCCTCATAGTGTTAGGTTGGGGCTTGCAAGTGATGGGTTTAATCCTTACCATTTAATGAATACCAACTACAGTACATGGCCTGTGGTCTTGATCCCTTATAATTTACCACCATGACTTTGTATGAAACCATCCTCATTTATTCTTTCGTTGCTTATTCCAGGGAAACACGGTCCTGGGATTGATATTGATGTGTACTTACAACCACTAATTCATGAATTAAATTTGTTATGGGATGGTGTAGATGCATTTGATGCTTATAGCGGAAATAATTTTATGCTAAGAGCTGCCTTACATTCCACTATGAATGACTTCCCGGCATATGCCATGTTGTCAGGTTGGAGTACAAAAGGTTACACAGCTTGCCCTTGGTGTGGTAATCATACCTATTCATTGATGTTTGGTAACAAGATTTGTTATCCTTGTGCTCGAAAATGGTTACCAATTGATCACCCCTTTTGCTCTCAAGCAAATTTATTTGATGGTAACGTGGAATATGGTCTTCCTCCGATTTTGGCAACTGGAACAGACCATTTGAAGCAACAGGAAGAGGTTAATTATGTTTATGGAAAGTCGAATAAGTATTCTAAGAAAGGAAAAAACTACAGGCCAACACATTATTTATAGAAAGTGTTCCTGATAGGGATAATGGTAATAATGTTGTTCTTTGGAATAAGAAAAGTAGGTGTTTTGACTTGGTATATTGGGAACATAATCTTTTGAGACATAATCTAGATGTTATGCATATTGAAAAGAATGTGTGTGATATTTTGTTAGGAACTCTTCTAGAAACAGATAAGGGTAGAGATGACAAGAATGCTAGATTAGCATTGAAGGCAAAAGGGATAAAACCTCATCTTTGGCCTCATTCTCATCCAAATCGAGCACATGAATACATACCTCCAGCTTCATACACCATGTCAATAGAAGAGAAAGAGCGATTTCTGAGAGTTTTACAACAGATTAAAGTTCCTGATGGTTATGGGTCTAATTTGCAAAGGTGTGTAAACATGAAGCAACGAAAACTTATTAATATGAAAAGCCATGGCAATCATGTCCTTATGCAAGATATCCTTTCGATTGCTTTAAGAGCATCAAATGCTACACATGTAATTGATTTGCTTGAGGAGTTGTCTGACTTCTTTAAGAAGCTTTGTGCGACTTCTATTGGAAAAAAACAATTGAATACCATTCAATCAAAAATTGTATTGACTTTTTGTAAGATGGAGAAAGAGTTTCTACCAACATTTTTCACAATTATGGTTCATCTATTGATCCATGTAGTGGAAGAAGTTAAGCTCGATGGACCTGTGCATTATAGATGGATGTATCCCATTGAGAGGTATCTTCAACCTCTATTTCTTTTATTCCTTTTATCTAAAATTAACATCCTTTATGAAAGTACTTGTCCTTTTTGAAAACTCACGTAAGGAATAAGGCCCATCCCGAGGGGTCTATTGCTGAAGGGTACCTCTTATGGGAGACAATTGCATTTTGTTCGAGATATTTAGAAGGTGTTGAGACCATATTTACTAGACCTAAAAGGAATGAAGATGGTGTTCCAGATTTCCATACATACTTGTTTAACTCAGGTTGTCTTGTGATTGGAATGAAGGAAAATATTCGTTTTGATGATAAAAGTTTAAAGCAAGCACATCGCTATGTATTGCTTCATTCAGATGAGTTAAAACCAGCTATAAAGTAAGTATATTCAACGGTTATATATTATTAATTTCATTGTAAGAATATTAACATTCACAATTTTTGTTAACCAAGTTTTTAATCTTTAAAGTGAATTCATTGTCCTAAAACGACGCGAGACTCAATCTAAAGGAGTTCAAGTAGATACAAATCTCGAAAATCAGTGGATAGTTAATGAGTTTGCTGATTAGCTGCAAAACCAGGTAGAGGCTATGAAATTTGGATCTAGTTTATTTTATTATTAAATACCCTTTTAAGTTTAACTTTTTTTTTTATGAAGACGCACAACCTTGATGATAGTACTGAAGAAGGAAAGCTACGAATAGCCTTAGCCGGTGGTATAAGTGATCGTGGTAAAAGGATGAATGGTGTCATCATCAATGGCTATAAATTTGATACCATGGATCGTGAGCGATTTCGAAAACACAAAATTCTGGAGTTATGGTGGAAGCCGATGGCCAAGAATATTATGGAAAACTCAAATCAATAGTTGAATTTAGCTATCGTGGTGCTTTTAAAGTTTTAATGTTTCATTGTGATTGGGTTGATATACGTAAGGGTTACAAAACGTACCCAAATGGTAGTGTTCGTGTCAATTTTTTGAAGTTGATGCACACAGGTCGAAATTTGTATGATGATCCATTTATTTTCTCATCTCAAGCAAAACAAGTATTCTATATTGAGGATGAGATGCAAAAAGGATGGCTTCATGTAATTAAGACTAAGCCTAGGGACTTGTTTAATATAACTGATGATGAGCCTTGATTATTGGGTTTTGTGTTTAAGAAGTGTTATATACTATATAGTTGTAATCTTGTGGTAGGCTGGTTTTTCATGCATTTTTTGTATGGATGTTTTCTTTGTTAGACTTCATGCTTATTCATTTGTTTGTTGTGGTTTTTGCATCAATTTTATTATACATGAAGATCTGATTTCGACAAAGATTATGCTATTCTATATATTGTATCATAGTTTTTTTTTTCTACACATCTTAATTTAATATAAAATTATGACCTTTCTTGTAGTGAAAGATGACTTATCCAAGCAAGAGAAAGAGAGTTGTGGCTAATGCAGGTACAACACCGTTGACTGATGATGCACAACCGTCGACAAAAAGGTACACTATTCCATCAAATCATGTCGCTCCTAAGGCAAGTTTTCAATATGGGCCTTTTGTACCCCCATCTTCAAATTCTATAAAAAGTACACATGCCACACCTATTGCCAATAAAATAGAAGGTACATGGAAAAAGCAACCTACCGGAATAATATCAAGTGCACTCCCTCCACAAACTAAAGAGTTCCCTAAGGTCACAAGTATAATTCCGCCTAAGCTTTCACCCACAATTTCACCTAATATCCCACTACCTACTACATTAGATTCACTTACACACCCTTCTACGTCCTCTTTTTCTTCACGCCCACCAGCAAAACACTCGATAGATACCTTGCCCCAATGTTCCAAAGAGATTGTGAAGAACTCAGTGAAAAGTGGATTAGAAGGAATCGGTGGTACTCCTAACCAAACTGAGAAAAAGAGTGCTGAAGAACGAGAAGATGAATCAAAAGCACCAAAGTCTCTACGGGTAAAGTCATTTCGTGATTGGCCTTCAAATGTTGAATTTGATGACAAAGAGGAGAATATGACCACTGGTAAGTTTTATTTTATCATTATATTTTTTTCCATTTTATCATTTTATGACCATTGCTAATGTTTTCCTATTTATACTTTTCAATGTAGATGCTAAGGATAATATTGTACTGGTGAGCGGTTTAATACAACCAATTGATGTTTGGAGTAACAATGGCGTAGGGTACTTTGTTGAATTCAATGACTTGTACCAGCCTCTTAGGAAAGGTGAGCATATATTGGTCAGATTCATTGTTAGTATTGCAAAGGTGGAGGACTTTTGTCTAGTTGGAGAAGTGGATTGGCATAAAGTTGACAAGTATTTGAAAGCTAGGATTATTAAAGAGATTAGAGTAAGTAAAAATATTGGTTTCTTTGAGGTTTTTATTTTTGTCATCGTTTTTTTGTGCATGGTGTCATTATCATATGTTTTTTTCCTTTGATTCTATAAGGTTTGTGGCTTATTGTCTTGAATCTTTTGTGCCTTTTTTCCTCAAGGATCGATTCATGATTCCCGATGGTGTGGAATATGACAATCAAGCCTTGAAGCGTACTAGTAAATGTCGGAGGCAATATAAATATGATTTGAAGCAGACATACTACAAACCTAATGAGAAGACAATCGGTGAGATGTGTAGTGGTGTGCCACATGGAATTAGTAGTAATAATTGGTGTAAGTTAGTAAGGTATTGGGATTCCGAGAAAGGAAAAGTAAGTACACGGATCTTTTTTCTTTATTGATGTCACATCAAATGTACTTTTTTCCTTCCAGCTCAATTTTATGATCTTTAGTATCTTTCTTAAAAAATTTTATTGAACCAGAAACTGTCAATTTCTGGAAAAGAAGCTCGAGCCTCCCAAAATCAATTCCATAGAACTGGTTCTAATAGCTTTGCGAACCAACAAGCTGATTATGTAAGAACCATTTTGTTTTTCTATGTTCTCCAACTTCTAGTGAGGTTATATATAACAAGATTATCCCTAAAATTCTTACATTATTACTTACAGGAGGATGTGCATGGTAAGAAAATGAGTTTAATAGCTCTTTGGAGGAAAACTCATATGGGAAAGGACGAAAGCTTCCTTCCTGGCACGGTCACTGAAGAATTTTTGGTAAGAATTATGAATGGTGTTCTTTTCTGATTGCAATAATACAAAATAGATCTAGGATGGAGTAATAAGTGGTTGATAAGGCGGGTAATGGTGCATCTCCATTGAATAGTAGAAATTGAAGTCCACACTCCTTTGATCTATTTAACTTGCACTAAACTTCACAAATTATTCATTGCTTAACCCAATCCTAGCTACATAGCAGTTGATTTTCTACTCTTGTAGTTCTATTTTTTCTATAATTGTTTGTATGTACAGGAGGATGTACACGCTAAGTTGGAAACATTGAGACGAGTTCATCCTTCGAAGTCTCAGCAAGAGCTTGAGGATGAAGCCTTCGAGCACACTGTGTATGGATCAGACACTCCAGATCGTCCTACAGGTTATGGATTTGGAGTACGAAAGGGCGTTATTTATGGGGTCAAAGGTGTGTTGAGAAAGGAAAGGACTGGACAAATTCGAAAGAGGCCAGTGCAAGTAGTGTCGGAGATAAGGATGGAAGAAGTGTCAAAGGAAAATGGAATGCTAAAAGCCCAACTTCAGGAGACTAAATTCATGTTTAAAACTATAATGGGACAATTTGCTGAAGTTCTAGGAAAAGTTCGTAGTGAAGATGCTTCAAAAGAACTGCTTGATGCTACACAATCAGTCTTAGATGCCGCAAACCCTTCGATATTTATTCTATACACATTTTCTCTCGTATAGGATCAGTGTTTTACAAAACTTTTAATTATATGTTGGTTTATGTGAATGATTGTCTAAAATTGGAGGATGAGACTGTTTGGCCGGCGTTAACCACAAGGTTAATTGACATTATTTAGTTGTTTGTAATTGATTTGTGATTGCGAATAGGTTTGAAATCAATTTTTAAAATGGACATAGTTAATAATACAAAGGAGACTCTGCCGAAATTTTTAAAAATGTCTATATTTGATGATAAGATATTGTTTTTGAAATCCAATTGGCATTATTAGGCGTATTTTCTATATGTTTGATATGATATATACATTCTCCTCTTATTTAAAATTTTTACTTATATGATCACTTCTCTTTTTATTTGTTTTGAAGGTTTAAAATGACAAGTGCGCAACGGAGAAGCAAGGATAATAAGTTTCAGCATCAAATTAGCTTTCACCATATATATGTATATATATCTATCATTAAATCTAGGGTTATCGTTTATGTCTATGGCTTTTTAGATACACTTATATTTAGTTGTAGTGAAATATATGTCAAAATTTATGATCATATTTTGGACATATTATTAATGTTATTTAGGGTCTCGATTAATATATATATATATATATATATATATATATATATATATATATATATATATATATTATGTGTGTGTACTTGGCTATGTACTAGCTATTAATTAGCTTATATTAGATTAGTATTCGAGACGTACGTATATGTACGTGTACAATAAATTTAAATAAGAATTCAAGTATATATATCATATATATATTCTCATTTTTTTCGTTTTCAAATCATATCATTTAAAATAAATATCGTATTGTAAATATATTTTTTAAAAAAAATTAATTAGAAATCTCGACGCTTTTTAAAGTCTAGAAAGAAAGCCTATCATATTAAATTTTTTGAAAGCATCGAAAAATCTATGGACAACAATAAGCGTCAAGAAAGTTGACACCAAAATATGTCAACAACAAAAATGGACACCAAAAAGCGTCGAGATTGTCGACGCCACAACATGTCAACAACTAAAATGGACATCGAAAAGCGTCGAGAAAGTCGACAGTAAAAAGCGTCGAGAATTACTTCAATGTGACAAATGCATGAATATTTCAACAATCTGGGCAGTTTTAAGCGTCGACATTATCAGCGCAAAAAAGCGTCGAGAATTCTCGACATTGATTTTGTCGACGCTTTTTAGGGGCGTCGAGAAATAATTTTTCGACGCTTTTTGGCGACAAAAATGTACACAAATAGCGTCGAGAAAACAAGGGATTTATTGTAGTGATCCCGAAACCGCCATTGATGCATTCACAAGGGCTAATGAGGGTTTAGGCTTGGAATTGGAGGGGAGTAGTAACTAATGTTACCCTTACTTTTGCCATTAATGTTTTCTTCCTATCTAAAACTATATTTTCTGTTGCTTTTCTCAGTCATAGCTTTGGTAGGCTTACTTTTTTGAACTTTGCTAGTTGTGATCCTACAGGGCTAGCCAGGGGCTTTTGTGTTACATCTCTAGGATCAAGTATATGTGTTAAAGCATGTAATCTTTTTGTGATGTTTCTAATGATTTGAATATTACTAGTTACTATGACTTTGTGTATGTCTCCCTTTATTTGGAGAATCATCAATTATTCTAGAATGATCTTGAATCCCTGTTCCATAAATTTTCAGGTAATTTGTGTCTTTGGTGATTTTGATTAGCCGGAAAACTGAAAGTTGAAACTAGGGGATCTACTTCAATGAAAGGAAGTGAGGCTTTTTCTCAATAGAGGATTGATTATAGCTTGCTTGAACTCCTGTCCCATGGGGTTAAATTCACATGGACAAATAACATGAAGGATGATGGAGCTACGGAACTTTAGGATAGAGTATACACAACTAATAGTTTGAACGAGTGCTATCCAGATGCTTTGATGCTTAATCTTTTTATTTTCCTTTTTGATCATGGACAATTCTTGCTAGACTCCCCAATGAAGTATAAAGCTAGTCAACCTTATAGGATTGGACGCTTGAATGTTCAAATTTAAGGAGATCCATGACATGGTTGTTGGTGTATGGAAAACGAGTACAAAAGGATTGAAAATGTTTGTTCTTTCTAGTCGTCTTTGACCGTCTCTATCTATCCTTAGACATGGGTGTTTATAGGATAAATTCCAACAGACCCAGCTTAGAGATGAGGTTAATGGAAAACCTTTTACGGTGGAAAACGCATTTTTCATGAAACTTTTCCATTATTTGGTTGCATGGAAAATGATTTTACTTCTAAATATTTTTCGTTGTTTGGTTGAACTGAAAATAAATTACTCCTATTAACATTTCTAATTCTATTCTCTTGTCATTTTTAACTCTTTTTTCCGTTATATTTTTATTGTTTGTCATTAGCTAAATTTGTTATGCTATGATAAATACTTTTTTTTACAAAATCTACAATACATTACTATGATCTATTAATAACATATTACATTATAAATAATATCACCATAAAACCAAAGAACCCAAAAAATTTGGTTCAACATTATAAAAAGACCTTAAGCTAACTATAAAGGAGTATTCACAATCGAATAAGCAAACAAACTTAATAGGTAAACCAATCAATTGGTTATAATGTAGTAGTTTGTACTTTTACATTTTAAATTCTAACAGAAAGAAAATTTCTACTCTAATTTTAAATAAATTATTGATTGCCAACATTTCATGAGAAACTTACATGATTCAATCGAATCGGGGGGAAATCTAGGGTTTTTTTTTATTTTTGACGAAAATGGATAAAAATAGTTCCAATTCATGATATAGTTCGATAATTTAATAATCAAAACATGAGATTCGAAGAGAACATACTAAATTGATGATATTCGAAGAAGATGAAAAGAAATAGTGGACTTTCCCCCAATGTTTAAGAGAGAGAAAGTATGGAGTAGAGAGAGAAGTTATCGAGAAGATGAGAAATGAAAAATGCTTGAATAGAGCTAGGCATCGGCCGAACCGAGCAGGCACGCTTCTGGCACAATACAACACAAGCAAAGTCGTGGTATGACACAATACACTATCCATGGAGTGGGTTGCAGGCCAAACCGCAAACAACAAAAACTTTAGGCACTAGCACACGAGCGGCACGCCAATTAGGCTCGAGGCATGGCTAAAGTATGCTATTATTTAGTATTATTTAATACAATTAATATTACTATCATTTTTAATATTATTATATTCTTCTAATATAATTTATATTATCAAAAATTATTTTTTCAATTCTATTGTATACTTTATTTTTATTTTTGTTAAAAAAAATTAGGCCAGCACGAGGCACCACACGACACGACATGACCACAAATGACTCTGTTCAGTAATCCTCATATCACAAAGGGCTACGGTATCGTCTATCGCTTCTACTCCAATGTCTTCTATGATAGCGCAGCAACAACTCAAGACTATTGACTCTAATGGCTTACTTTTGCTATTTCTTGGCTGAACTTTTATGAAAGGTAATATTTTTGGTTTGTGAATAGTTATAGATGTAGGGTTTGCATGCAGTATGGGAATAGGAATAAGAACTACAAAAGGTGATGGAAATGTATATTGGATTAGCCTTTTTTACAGAATTTATATAACTTTTTAGGCATATTTTGCCATCATAATATAAAAAAAATAATCCTATCTTCTTGATCTATAGATTTGGGATAGAAATATATCCTATCTGCTGTTATTTGGGTATTATTTGTAATATATTTGCACGTGCACTCAATCTTATGCTATCCCTTGATCTAGGCCATTGGCCGAGTTTTAGGAAAAGGTAGCATTACACAGCGCGACATGACCACAATTAGGCACGACACGACACGACACGACAAGAGGCCATACACGAGCTGACATAGCCCATGATGATCATGGCATAACCCAAGCCCACCTCTACATGAGTTGGTAATGCGTGAGTTGTTTGTTTATTGGTATTTTTTTGGAGCGAATGAATGTAAAATTGTTTCTCCCTATTTTAAAGGAAAATATTTCCAATAGGGTGTAAAATGAATTTACATTCCAAGTTTTACGTCCTATATTTTTACTCCAAACTAAACAATGTAAAATGGGAAAACAGTTTTCAGGGAAAATGTTTTACACCCTACTAAACAGAGTCGAACTTCGAATCATATCAGTATAAAATCAGAGTTCTCCAATTTTTTTAAGGAATAAGTGATCAAATAGGCATTCTTAGGACCTTTTAGAGAATGTTTCAAATAATGGAAACACTTCTCTTCCCACATGATCTCAAGCGTAGGTGGTTCTTATCCCTTTCTTCGTTGTCGGGATATCATGTTAGATATCATAATGAGACATTCTCTAAGGAGGAGATCAAGAAACCAGTGTTAAGTTTTCAACCTTTGAAATTTTCGTTGTCGAATTGAGTTCCACCTACTTTCTTTCAAAGATTTAGGGACGTCATTAGATACGATGTTTAAGAGGCTAGTTTTGTTTTTCTTAATGGGTCCCTCTTCTATGAAAATGGAACAAGACTTTTATTGTTGTAATCCTAGGACAAGGATCCAAATCCGAAATTGGTGAAGCACTTATATGTGGATTATGTAGTACAATTTACAAAATCATTTCGAAATGTCTAGCTCTCAAGCTAAAAAAAATAGGATTGAATACACTCTAGAAGGAGGGTTTGAATAAAGTATGGTCGTTTTTCTCAATTAGGATCTCAAAGCCTTGATGACTTTCAAGGGCAGAATTGATACTTTGAGAACGACTGAATATCAAGGCCTTGAAATATGTTTCAAAGGCTATTTATGAACTTTGACTTCACTGTAGCTATTTTATCATTTTATCAAAACAAACAAAAACGTAAGTAAGAAAAGCAAATAAGTAAAAGAGACAAAGCACGAGAATTTGTTACGAAGTTCGGCAATTTGCCTACGTCTCTGCCTAGGGTGTCCAACCCGTAGGATTTAACTCTTTTTATTTCTTCCTTTAGAGACCTAAAACAACCCTATAAGATCTCACACCTATCTTCTACTACGTAGCTTCCCTTGCTACACCTTAGCGTTTCAAATCCTAGAAATAATTTTTTTTTTCACTTTTTCTTAACTTTTGAGTATTATAAGTACTACTCAAAGTATATCACTCTATTTTTATCACACTTTTCCAAACATTTGATATACTTTTCCTTTTCTTTTCTCTCAGTCTAAAAATACAATAAAGTAGTAAGGAGCTAGAGAGAAAAAAAAAATTGCAATAGCTTAACAGAGATTTCATTGTACCAAATTTGTTGTAGCTTCAACTAGTATTTATAGGAGAGAGACCAACGGCTCATGGATGTACTTGGATGAATAATGATAGTCATTACTCTTTTGAATATTTGTTGGAGCTTCAAAAATATTATTACACAATTTGGCTACTTTAAATAATCCCAAAAAATATTCCACGCATAGGTTGTTACTGAAGATATTTGAATGAAGCTTGTAACACCATCACCAAGTCTTCTCATGTTTGATATATGCCATGAAATAAGAAACCCAAAAAGAATGTTTGTTGAGATTTAGTCTTTCACGTATAACAAGAGGAAACATCTACTTTGGTCCACCCATGCTATCCATAAAATGAGAGTTGTTTTTTAAAAATCAAGGATATTTGTTGGGCACATACTTTTATCCAACAACTATTTGAATATAAAATTAGACTTAGTCTTTTCTACTTTAGTCCAATCCATGAATTTAGGAAAACCAATTTTCCATGCAATAATACTCCAATGAGAAGGGTACTTAAAATAAGAAGAATAAGAAGAGATCTTAGTCATTCAAATGATAAGATTCAAAGCTAGAGATTTCATGTAAAAAAAATATAGTTACTATAACAATAAAAAATGGTCACTATAATAATAAAAAGAATCATTATTATAATTAAAAGAGTCATTATAATTAAAAAAACATCCATTGGATTTGAGAGATGAAGAGTCAAGACATCTTCTCATCTTTCTCATTTTTATTATTTTTCTTATTTTAACTATTTTTCTTATTTTTAACGTTTACCTATATAGGGGTGGATTCATGTGAGAACCCCCTAATATGAGGACTCTTTTGTATGTGAGAACTCATTTAAGACCATCCACTTGCTAGATCTAACGAATGGTATTGAGTGAAAAAGAACGACAAAAGCGTAAATAATGACAAAACTGAAACATTTTTTTAATTTAAAAAAGAACTGACACACGTTTCTTCATTTCAGAAAAATACTGAGACAGACACAACTTTTTGCAAAACCAAAAGCCAAAAAGTTGTACTTTCTAACACAACTGTACTTTTCTCGAAAACATTTGTTCTAATTGTTCCAAATGTCTTTTCTATTGTTCTAAAGTTCTGGGTTATTGTTTTAAACGTTACTCTAATGTTTTAAGTAGATGCTTCTCTTATTCTAAAATAGTTTAGTGGATTATTCTAAACTAATGAACCTAATATTCTAAAAAGTTCTTCCATTGTTCTAAAACGTTACTCTAATGTACTTACGTTACTCTATTATTTTAACGTTGCTATAATGTTCTAAAATGTGACTCTAATGTTTTAAGTAGATGGTTTCGTTGTTCTAATTTAGTGAACTCATATTTTAATTTATACTTTCTCGTTCTACATAATGCTTCTCTTGTTTTAAATAGGTTGGTTGGTTATTCTAAAATAATGAACCTAATATTCTAAAAAATTCTTCCATTGTTTTAAAACGTTGATCTAGTGTACTTACGTTGCTCTATTATTTTAACGTTGCTATAATGTTCTAAAACGTAACTCTAATGTTCTAAGTAGATGGTTTCGTTGCTTTAATTTAGTGAACTCATGTTCTAACTTATACTTTCTTGTTCGAAATAATGCTTCTCTTGTTCTAAATAGGTTGGTTGGTTGTTCTAAAATAATGAACCTAATGTTCTAAAAAGTTCTTCAATTTTTCTAAAATGTTGCTCTAATGTACTTATATTGCTCTACTGTTTTAACGTTGCTATGAATATTCTAAAATGTCACTCTAATGTTCTAAGTAGATGATGTCGTTCTAATTTAGTAAATTTATGTTTTATTTTATACTTCCCTCGTTCTACATAATGCTTATTTTGTTCTAAATAGGGTGGTTGGATGTTCTAAACTAATGAGCCTAATGTCCAAAAATGTTCTTCCATTGTTCTAAAACATTGCTCTAATGTACTTACGTTGCTCTACTGTTTTAACGTTGCTATAATGTTTTAAAATGTTACTCTGGTCTCCTTCTATTCTGAACATTCAATATATAGGCCCATGAATCAATAATGTTATTCATGATCAAATTGTCATCTGCAAGTGACGTTACATCTTCCCTACTGATCCAGGTTTGATTATCATTGTATAACTCCTCGCTTATAGTCATGAGGATAAACAAATATATAAGTTTAGAACGGTATTTGAATGTAAGAACATCAGTGTTAAAAATTAGAACATTAAATTAAATGTTTAGAACAACTAATCATAAAATTAGAACATGTACCTCAAGGGTCCTATTGAAAATGCTTATTCAGCAAACCTTCTCTGTGCTGCATCGACTCTTTTCAAAGCCGTTTCATTCTCGACCATGAATGGAAAGCGTAGATACAAAGAGAGGTTTTGGGGACGTCTTTTTTCTCGTTGTGGTTCTTTTTCATTCAACCTGACCACAACGTCTTGCTCAAAATTTTAAGTGGTTTAGAACATTCAAATAAATAGAACAATAGATCAGATCTTTAGAAAAATAGGCCAGATATTTAGAACAATAGGAATAAACATTTAGAACAATTGAACAGATTTAGAACAAAAGCGTAAAAGAGAATGATTATCTGTCCTTTGCAATATCTTGCACAATTGACTGTGTCAATTTGTGTATTTGCTCTTCCAATTCTTGTTTTAATGCATCACAATGTTTAGGAGGAGTAGAAGTAGAAGCAAAAGCAACAGGGTTGATATTTTGCTCTGCTTGAGCTGGGGAATCAGTAATACATGGGGGCAGGTGAAGTAGGAGGTGTTAAAAATAGTGCATCAGTGGGGTTAGGGGCAGGGGAAGCTGGGGGAGTTGGAATAAGAGGACGGGGAGGTGACACTGTGATTCAGTAAAAAGGTCAAAAGTAAGGTGAGATGAAACACCCACATCCTTAGGTTGATATCTTTCCCAAGCTTTACCCATTACATCGTTGAGCTCCTATATAAAAGTTGGCTCATAAAAAAGATGCTGGTCCTAGCTGAGAATGGTGGGACTACTCATCAAATCTGGGCACTGAGTGTTTTGTACTGAGGTATACTTGTTCCAAATGTTGGCAATTAGAGTATTCATTTCGTCTCTCATATCAATTTCTCCCAATAAGTTGCTTGCTTTGTCAATCATAAAGTACATGTAATTGACATTGGAAGCAAGAGTATTTGCCAAATTTGCAAAGTTGTTTAAGAAAGCCTATACAGATAGAGAAAGATAAATTAGAACAATTTGGCAAAATGTTGAAACATTAGTGTGATAATTTAGAACAATAGTACCTAATTCAGTAGTGTAACAATTTAAAACAATATAATTTAGAAGAATAATAACTTATATTTATAATAATATAATACTAGTTTAGAACATTAGGACTTGGAACAATAGGTTGATCGTTTTAGAACAATACCACATTAATTTTAGAACACATGTCATAAGATTAAAATGTTGAAAATGAACTCACAAGTACGTCTGCAAGAGCATAAGATGTTGAAGGTAATACCCTAGATTCAGGGTTAGCATTCTTCTATTTGATCATTCTCTCAAGAATGATTCCTTTCTCAAATCATCTTGTTAGTTCAATCTTCATTCTTGATTGGATCAATTCCTTCTCCCAGACTCCAGTCAAAGGGAATTGTCTTGGGTAAACAACATTGCCTCTTTTGAGGCAATCAAAGTAAGAAATTTGTAGAAAAATAGGGGGAACTTTTTAGAACAATAGCATAAATATTTAAAACAATCCACTATATTTTTAGAACAATAGTCAGAACAATAATAAAAAGAAAATAAAAATAAACTTACAAGTAAAAATGGTAGTGGACCTGTAAAAAACGCAGACCCATTTTTCCAATCACTTATTGATTGGACCAAGTGCTTGTAGGTGAATTTACACCAATCAAGTGTTTTGTTACTGCTTATGTCTTCGCAGTAGGATAAGAACTTAATTTTGAGTGAACGGTTTGATGTGGATTTAACACAGCAATTGATAGCAGCTACGAAAAAGTTCCACTAGAACTCCTTGCACACATCCCTTTTTTTTTAGCTCCTCTATTTTAGCAATAAGGGCTGAGTTTGTAGGACTCCCAATAGTAATGCCAAACATACTTCTCCAGCGTTGCACAAACGCTTTTGCCTTTTTGTTTTGGTCAATAAGTTCCATTTCATCAATATGGATCCTTCCAATGAAAAGACCATAAACTAGGTAGACATCATCAACTGATATTGGTATCTCTTGGCCATGGGAGAGTACCAAAGAAGATCTATCTTCATCAAAGCTATCGACCAATTCTACACAGAAGGTAGATTTATGACTATCTAAGTCTAGTTCTAGGAAGCCCTCAAATCCTATATTTTTAATGGCTTCTTTGTGTTGATCAGAGAGGTTAATTAAGACATCGGTTATAAATTGCTTGAGTGGAATTCTTTGGGTAAGGACATTCCTTTTTTTGACGGTTTTGGAAGTGGTGGGGATTTCGTTTTTCTTCTTCTATTGCTTGCTCAAAGCAACATCAGTGGCTTTTCGTTTTTGTCTAGTAATAATTGGTTGTCTTTCAACGTTCCTACATGAAGATAAGAACATTGCAACAAGAGTTTAGTACATTGAAAACGAAAATTAAAACATCAAAATAATATAACAGTATTTAAAACAACTGGCTAGCTAGTTTAGAACATTATATCAACCATTTAGAACAATCTACCAACCTATATAGAACAAGATATGATTTTGCTAAGAATCTACCAACTTATCTACCAACCTATGTAGAGCAACTTATTTAGAACACTAGATTCATTTATTTAGAACATTATGTTCATTAGTTTAGAACAATCAATCAAACTTTTAAGAGCAGGCATTTAGAACAACCAACGAAACGTTTAGAACATTAGGTTCTTTAATTTAGAACAACCAATCAAACTTTTTAGAATAAGTGTTTAGAACCACCAACCAAGCGTTTTAGTATATAAACTTCATTAGTTTAGAACAACCTACCAAACAAATTAAAAAATTATGTAGAATGACAGGTTTTGAACTTAAAATCGTATAGGACTTGTTTGTGAACAATATAAGTACAATTTAGAACATTAAATGCTGAATTTAGAACATTAGTCACGAATTATGGAAATTAAACAATATTTAGTAAATTGTCTGTCCGTTGAGGTTTAGAACATTATGTTTACTAGTTTAGAATATTATGTTCATTAGTTTAGAACATTATGTTCACTAGTTTAGAATATTATATTCACTAGTTTAGAACATTATGTTTATTATTTTAGAATATTATGTTGATTAGTTTAGAACATTATGTTCATTAGTTTAGAACAACCCACCAAACTATTTAGAACTAATAAACAAGCGTTTAGAACAACCCACCGACTGTTTTAGAGCATTAAGTTCATTA
This sequence comes from Dysphania ambrosioides, assembly GCA_026401315.1. Classification (NCBI taxonomy): domain Eukaryota; kingdom Viridiplantae; phylum Streptophyta; class Magnoliopsida; order Caryophyllales; family Amaranthaceae; genus Dysphania; species Dysphania ambrosioides. Next base: position 6,833,200 of record CM048659.1, on the reverse strand, counting down.
GTTTAGAACAACCTACCAAACTACTTAGAACAAGCGAATCATTATGTAGAATGACAGATTCTGAACTATTTAGAACATTAAGGCCCTATTTGGAACAATATAAGTACAATTTAGAACATTAATTCCGAATTATAAAAATTAAACAATATTTAGTAAATTGTCAGTCCGATGAGGTTTAGATTATTATGTTCATTAGTTTAGAACATTATGTTCATTAGTTTAGAACATTATGTTCATTAGTTTAGAACATTATGTGCAATAGTTTAGAACATTATGTTCACTAGTCTTAGAACATTATGTTCATTAGTCTTAGAACATTGGAAGAAAAGTTTAGAACATTATGGTCATTAGTTTAGAACAATCCACTAAACTATTTAAAACAAGGGACATATTATGTATAACGAAGGAATTATTAGTTAGAACAAGCTTTTAGAACATCCAACTAACCGGTTTAGAACATTAAGTACATTAGTTTAAAACAACCTACCAAACTACTTAGAACAAGCGAATCATTATGTACAATGACGAGTTCTGAACTAAAAATAGCATAGGCCTTATTTACAACAATATAAGTACAATTTAGAACATTAGTCACGAATTATGGAAATTAAACAATATTTAATAAATTGTCAGTCCGTTGAGGTTTAGAACATTATTTTCACTAGTTTAGAACATTATGTTGATTAGTTTAGAACATTATGTTGATTAGTTTAGAACAATATTTAGTATATTGTCAGTCCGTTGAGGTTTAGAACATTATGTTAATTATTTTAAAACATTTTGTTCATTAGTTTAGAACATAATGTTTATTAGTTTGGAACAACCCACCAAACTATTTTGAACTAATAAAAAAGTGTTTAGAACAACCTACCAAACTACTTAGAACAAGGGAATCATTATGTAGAATGACGGGTTCTAAACTACTTAGAATATTAAGGCCTTGTTTAGAACAATATAAGTGTTCTGAAGAACATTAAATATTGAATTTAGAACATTAATCACGAATTACAGAAATTACACAATATTGAACTAGTGACCATAACTAAAAATAAGGAATCCATCTCCAAAAATAAAACTTTCAATCATTGTTAGATATGACCTGACTATAACTCGAAAAGTTGAGACCCGAAAATCGACCCAACCTGACCTGAAGTCAACCCGAAACCGATTTGGATCGATATTCGAAGACCCGCATCTGATTCGTGTCCAACTATAAACCCGACCCATTAAAGACCCGACCTGAAGAGAACCCGAAATCGATAAAACCCAATTTATAATAACTTGTGACCTTAATTAACTTAATATATTAACAATTTGAATATATGTAAATATGACATAATCTTATTCAACATATTTTTACTCAATTTCTAATAACCATGAAACCAGGCATTTTTCATTAATTACCTGATGCAAACCTAATAAAGCTTCAACTGGATTTCAACCAAAATTGAGGCCGACCCATTACCATAATTGACTTGACCCGAAATCGATCTGAACCCGAAATAACCTGTTACAACTCATTAAGAAACCGACTCGATTTTACTTGAACCGACCTTGACCCGAATCGAATACAACTTGACCCGAACCCGAACATATCGAACCCAAGCAAGTAAAAAACTAATTTAACCCGACCCGATAATGACCTGACCTAACCCAACATGCCAAATTAACCCGATTTAACCCGAACCAATAATAACCGACCCGCAATGGGTCAACCCAGAACTAACCCGTGAACCCGATTTGACACCCCTAGATATGAGTACTAAGATAACAAGGGCAGACGCTTCTCTGCAAGGCACCTATTGGGAATTCCTGATATATGTAACCTTACTATTACCGGTATAAACACATTCTGAAATTAGAGAGCTATATAGCAGAACCTGTAAATTTTATGAGCAGTGCACATATCTGTTGGTACCAGACTGGGAACTACCTGAAGAGAAACAGTTGTACTTGTTTCTGTACAACATCGATGTATGAAGTGACTTTCCAACCAACAGGAGCATGTCCCCCCAAAACAAGTAAAAAAAAAATCCAGAAGGTACAACGTAAAAGTTACGAGGTAGTGTGTTGGCTAACCATAAATTTAGTTTTCTTCTACTGATATATACAAAATGATAGCAGCCTAGGGATTCTCACAGCTTTCTGCCAAGCAAGAATAACTACAATAGCTTACCAGGTGGATATGTCTTTGTCTTTCTTCAAAACAAACCACCGAAAAGCTTCTCTTCTTTCATCCCTACTTAACCCAAACAAACAAAAAAACCTCCAACAACACAATAATGAAAGGGAATAGCATGTGTGCTTCCTTTATCTGGTCTCTACACTCCATAAATATATGCTCTGACAAGGACAGTAGATATATGAAACTCCAATCCTGGAATCCTCCCTGCCAAAAAAAAAAAAAAAAAAAAAACCAACCCAGTGACTTACATTTTTATATCTCATTGCTCATTCATCCTTCTAACTGAAGAAACCCCTCCATCAGTTCCTTCAACGAGGCATTATGAATTTATGGCATGCTACTAGTTTAGATGGACACCTTCACCTGTGACAGTGCCTCACTTCCATACCACCATTGTCTTTGGAAGCAAAACTCAACTTCCAGATTCCAGACAAAGCTACGCAACAAATATGATACTCAATAAGGAAACTTATTACATGTTGCTCATCCAATATTTGATTGGAAAAAGCTTCTGGGCTGGATTTACAACCCAACTATGGACTCAGAGACAGAAGTTGCTTCTCTTTATCCCAGCCCCATTCAATGCCAGAATGTCTTTGCAACTATCTCAGAAGAAAAGTTTTCATAGCTCTCCAACTCCTTGGCTAAACAAACAAGATTTTCCTCGTCATAATATTTGTTATGTGACTCACATCATCAAGCATAAGAACTCAAAATGTACGGATACTCAACAGGGAAAGGCAGGAGGAAGATAAAAAATCCAGAAAAAGTAACAATGGAAAAGCCTACCAAAAAATTCAGAAACTAGAGCTTAAGAGAGACGTAACAAATTACTGAGGTTCAACATCCAGAGCTATACCTCCTCCAGGAACATTTAGTCACTTACAAAGTCACAGAAGAGGCAACTGTGGTAATAACAGCAAGCAAAGGCATGACTAAAGAGTCATTTACATAATGTTAAGAGATGAGCATCATCATTAGTCATCGAAGAGGCATCTACACTATCTTCCCCGCACAATTCACACTCCAAAATATTCTGTTCGGCTCCGACTTGATCTCAATCCTCAAGTTTCCTTCTCTTGTCTCCAAATTTCTAACTTATCATTATTACCTACTCTAGAGTCTAAACTCATCCGCTAAAACTATACTTCTTATAAACGAAAGATATACACCATAGCACCTCGATTAGTGTACACAATGTCACCCTGTTCATAGTTGCAAAGTATTAAGTAAGATGACCTGATGATATTCTCTGCAAGTGAAAGGAAATTCCGAAATTTATAAGATTGTTCATTTAGCTTTGACATACAGGTCAGAATTTCAAGCATTCTGTGAAATGAAATTCCATTCCCATTCTCTCATTTTTAATGTGGAATTGCAACCATGCCCTCCAAAACAATTATCCAGTAGAAATGCATTACCAAGAGTTTGATATGAAACATTTCATGTAGAATTATACAATGCACTACTTCAATCTCTTTGCATGAAAATGTAAATACCACAAATACAAGTCATGGTAGAAAGAAAGATCTAAAAATCACGGACTAGACTCCAGAAGGAAAGAATTTACAAGTCATACAGGAAGATGAGGTTTGTAAATTTGGAGTACCTAGTCTCTCAACAGAACTTAGAATTATGACTACACGATAAAGGTGCCAAATATACTCACCATTTGGATAAAACAACTTTGGGAGGGTCAATCAACCACCAGAAAAGGAAAGAATCATCCAAAACAAATGTTACATTCACATTGAAGGTTATGATGTTTGCAGGTCTTAAGTATACCCAGGGAACGAAATTGAGCAGTAAACCAAACGTAAAAGAAGAGAGAATTTATACAGAAAACATCCAAAAAAATCTCACAGATGCTATGAAAGGCAAGTAGACAGCTCCACAGTCCTATGCTCCCTCCCGTTAAAATTCTTGTGAGACATAAGACCAAAAAGATTTCCTTCAAAAGGATATTTTAAAAAATTAAAATCAAATACAAAATAGAGTTGGTGTGAGGACATTAAATTAGCCTTGACATCACAGTGGACAGATAAGCTAGGGGCCAAAAGATCATCCACTAGAAGCTACAATGAGACATTAGTTTATATGCCTAAGAGATTTCATGTCTCTTTGATGCAACTTTGAAGAGCATCGAGGAATTACAAAGATGTGAAAGGATTTACGATTGATGATGTGGGAACTAGCTGATATTCTCAGCTTTCAGAAAAAGAAGGAAATACCACATTCAGAGACGGCACCAGCACGATAAAATTTGTTCCTCACTGAAGCCAGGGTCCAGGTTGCCTGCCATATGGGAAGAGACCTCCAAGAACTCGAGAAGGGTCTTCCATCAATCCAGCAATAAAGCCATCTTAATCATTAAGTTGATGGCCCTCATGCTCATTATCTGGCTTTTGCCACTTCAAGCACAAAAAAAATAATACTAAACCTACACAATGTGTAACGACAACTAGAGCTAACCTCAAATGATAGGAGAAAAGATAAAATTCTACAGTCCAGGCAATGCAGCATCCCAGGAATAAATGCTTCCTAAACAAGTGAATCCACAGTAGCAAATCAATCTGGCCAGCTTAACCAGTTGGAAGTCTTAAAACTGTCATCTGAAACAGTTGGAGTGCGATAATGGCTTCCAAACTTCAGTATCGTAAGTAAAGTTCATGCATTAAGCACCTGCATCACAAGAAGCTCTTCGGACTTGGACTAATGACCTCCAGGTTCCAAGTTATAAAAGAACAGCTTTAAGATTGCCCTACAAAAAAACATCTTTTTCCTTCACAAAAACTTCCATGGAGTCCAGCTGATGAGCAGGAGGTCGATGCAGAGACTAAACCAGATTCTGGATTCAGAACATATGATCAACCACATGAAGAATCATATGATAAAACGAACCACCTTCATATTGGTCCACCAAGCTCTTCACAGCTCACTAGCAACAGCAAACAGACAATGCAAGCTTTCACCAAGAGCATTAACACAGAGTGGTGAGAGTACACCATTCGTGTTTAAAGAAAGGTATGGCCAAGACAATTTAGTTTAAATGAACAACATGACTGAGAAGCATAAGGTAAATGTAAATGATAACCTCTCAGTCTCCATGAGAAGATAGTGAATGGAAGTTAAATGGATGATGAAGAGGCAAGCAGAACTAGAAAATTTTGGCCCAAGAAAGGAAAAAAACCTTTTATTATAAAGCAGTTCCATTTACATTCGCAACTGCATAGAAAATGAAGAAGAAACTACCTAAATGCAGCTCAAAAGAATAGAGGAAATGGAATGGAAGAGAGAGAGAGAGAGAGAGAGAGAGAGAGAACTAGGTGTCCCTATGTGTTTGAAGCTTTCCATCTCCTCTCAAGGCTGTCATAAGTATCTCTAGCACTGCGGCCATCTTTATAGAAGATTTTTTTCAATGTTTGCATTGTAGATTCATAAATCGCTATTCTCTGATCCAGCATATCATGTGCAAACCTCTTTAACTCTGAGAAACGACCGATTAGACACAGCCCCATAAGGAGCATATTTGCACATTCATCAGCAGGCATGACTCTACTAGCGAGAACAAAGTTCCAAATCTCAATCCCAGTCTCTGGATCATCCCGTTCAAACAGCATCTGGATAGCCGCAGCACAATTAGCCTGTGTAGGAAGGACTTCATTCTTTGTCATCTCTCTAAAAAAGCTGGCAACCTCATGAACCTTCTTGCTCTTTATCAAGCATTCAAAGATCATATTATAAGTTAGCGACTCAGGAAAGATCCCATAAAATGGCATCTCGTCAAGAAAGCGGAATGCATTGTCCAGATCATGGTTGTTGCACAGAAGGCCAATCATCGCATTGAATGTGATCAAATTGGGCATTATCCCGCTGCCCACCATTATATCCCACAAAGGTACAGCATGGGTTGAATCATTCTGCTTAACAAGAATATCAAGAGCATTCGTAAAGAATTTCAAACCTGGTAAACAGCCTTTCCCCTTCATAACATTGATAAACTTGACAGCCTCATCAACTTGTGATCCACGAACAAGGGTCATCAAGAATGCATTATGAGCTGGCATGTTCTTCACATCCCAACCAATGCAAACCACCATCTCCCCGAATGTTGTCTTAGCCTTGGAAACATTCCCTTCCTTCTCCCAACCCTCCAACAAAATAGCAAAGGTATCCCCATCAGGTGGAACCTTCAACTTAATTCGGTCAAAGAAATCGAAAGCCTTTTGAGTTTGACCTTTCTCCCTACAGATAGCACTCAACAACGAATTCACTGCAACCACATCAGGCTCAATCCCATATTTCACCATCACATCAAACGACATCAAAGCATCATCAAACTTCCCTGCTATGCAATAGCTCCCAAAAACCGACACAAAGGTAGGAAGTGAAATCATCCCCTCCTCCTTCATAGACCTAATAGCCGCCCACAATTGTTCAAACATCTTATTCTTCCCTAGCAAATCAACCATCAAATTCCAAGCATAAGCCGAGGGTTTGCTCATAAACCCCGCCCAACGAAAGAAACTCACAGCCCCATCAGGGTTACCATAGGAGAGCTTAAGGACCTCCTCAACCAACTCCGGACTAGGCGTAATAGCACTACTATTCAACGCCGCCTCAATATCCGATATTGGGGTTGTGTAAATGATATCACACAAAATCCTAGTTCTTGGGGTCACATAAGGCACATCAAGATAAGTTGGGAAACTACTGTTCCCTTGATTCCCACGCTGTAATCTTTCAGGGTATTGGGGTTTTGACATAGGTGACACAAATCTTGTAGGGTAATTATAATTATAACTTTCACCCATTTCACAATTTCTTGTTCTTTGATTCAAAGTTCAAACCTCTATGATACAACTAGGGCAAACGAACAATACCCATTTACAAAACTGAACCACAATTATATAAATTAAAAAAAAAAAAGTCAAATCGAAGCTACACCCACAAATTAAATCGCATCATATGAGCAATATATGAAGAGAAAAATCGAAAGAAGGGTTCTTTTTCAAATAAGTGGGTAAAATCAGGGGGGATTGATGAGTTAAACCGCTTACTGAATTTGCAATGGGATGATGAATTGTTCTTCTATGTTGCGTAGTTGGAGTGACTGAACGCCTGAGCTGTGGCTTTTTTTGTTTCGTGAAGGTATATTAGTAATTTTAAAGTATCAGAGGGCATAGAACACAAATTCCTCACAAAGTTCTCATGCAATTGCCATACGGAGTACATCATTAGGTCACATACATATAAAAGTTATAGGTTGGTTGGCTTCTATACTTGAAGATTAGCTACATGTTATAGGATTAAGGTCAGTTTTGTATCATAGATAAATGAATTCTAAGATACCTAATCTAGTAGAATCTTATATACCTTTTGTGTAAAGAGTAATTGATAATCTTATTGGCAAATTAAATGTGTATCTTTTGCAAAATATGTTATTGTTAAAAAGTTTCATATTAATTATAAGCTATACAATAATGTTATTTATCATAGTTGGGGAATTCTTTAGTAAAGGGAGCCTTCCTAGAAGGGTTGTATCTTTGTATTGTGTATTTAAGCTTTTAGTCGTAATGCTTGTTAATAAAATCTCATTTACCCAAAATAAAAAGCCAATATTTTAGGCATATACTAGCTTCATTTCAAAATAATTGCGCCGTATTAACTTTCTGTACTTCTCTTATGGTTAATTTGACTTCATCTTCTACTAATTAATATATAAGAAATAATTGTTGTAAAGTAAATGGATCTTGGAAAACTCTTAACACATATTTTCAAGCTAATCAACTTGTTAATTTTTTTTACAAATGGATTATAATAGAATTGCAGAAGTAAAGGTAAAAATGGTGCAATTATTTTAAAATAAAGATAGTATATGCTATTATAAACGAAAATACATTTTTTTCCTTAGTCAACATTTCAACTTCCCAAAAAAAGTTATTAAATCATGTAATCATACTCCTTTGCACCCAAAAAAAAATGTACTCATACTCCTTATTCTTAGCTTTTCATGTTACACAACAAGAATTAAGCTTATTTCCGACGAAAATTATCCGTCGGAAAATAGTGAATTTCCGTCGGAAAAACCCTCGTCGGAAAATGGTATTTTCCGACAGAATTGCGACGGAAATATAATTTCCGACGGAATTTCCGGCGGAATAAATACGTCGGAGATTGGTGACTGGGGGGAGGAATTGTCTGTCGAAAATTTCCAACGGACTGGGAAATCCGTCGGAAAATTGGCAATTTCCGACGGAAAAATCTGTCAGTAAATGGTGATTTATCCGACAGACATTTTCCTACGGACATTTCCGTCGGAAACGACGGATTTTTCCGTCGAAAAATGGGTGTTTTTTTTTTGTTCCACTTCCCCCTGTACATTGACATGTTATTCGCTAGTTCAATCTGTTTAAAACATAATAAAATTTCATTTGAAAATAAATCAATCAATATAAATCAATAATTATAATTATTACATTCAGTTTGGATAACCTAAATTGTATCTCAAAAGAAACAAAAATCTACACGACGGGAAAAGATGTCTGGCCTCCCCCACAACCGGGGTCGTCGTCCCAAGGGTCTCGCGGCTGCTGCGGCGGCATCATGGAACATGTGAATGGAGTGTTGATTCCGGTCATTTGACTCAACATCTCGTTCATCATCTCTTTGTTCCTCTGCTCAAGTTCCGCCATCTGAGCTTGCACTTGAGCCTGCATTTGAGCTTGCACCCTAGCTTCGATCTCAGCCACAACAGACGGCGGCGGGTGATACTGCTGAGAGAACCCCAATCCTCTAGACTGGGATTGATAGTACAACACAGCACCTTGACCAAGCCCCCTTATTGGCCTTTCTTGTTACGCCTGCCTCCTACATCCCAGTTCATCCTGGCTTTTGGAAGACTCCTGACTACTTGCTCCCTCAACAATTTTATAATATGTTTTCTGCAAAAAATTAACGAGATATATTAAGAAATAATAATGTTTCAAGAGAAAAGAGGTCAAAATAAAGTGTTCTACCTCGCCTATTTTTCACATTTCTTATCAAAATAACCTATAACTTGCAATAACATATCAATATAGCCTAGTTACAAGTATTCATGCATTAAAAACGAACCTTAGAAGCATTTCACTAAGTTTTGGGACGATATTCCTGATTTTCAAGGCAAAAGGGGCCGAAAAGGGTTCTACCTCGCCTATTTTTCACATTTCTTATCAAACTAACCTATAACTTGCACTAACATACCAATAGCCTAGTTACAAGTGTTCGTGCATTGAAAACGAACCTTAGAAGGATTTCACTAAGTTTTGGGACAATATTCGAGATTTTCAAGGGAAAGGGGGCCGAAAAGGATTCTATCTCACTTATTTTTCACATTTCTTATCAAACTAACCTATAACTTGCACTAACATACCAATATAGCCTAGTTACAAGTATTTGTGCATTGAAAACGAACCTTAGAAGCATTTCACTAAGTTTTGGAACGATATTCGTGATTTTCAAGGGAAAAGGGGCCGAAAAGGGTTCTATCTCGCATATTTTTCACATTTCTTATCAAAATAACCTATAACTTGCAATAACATACCAATATAGCCTAGTTACAAGTACTCATGCATTGAAAATGAACTTAGAAGCATTTCACTAAGTTTTGGGACGATATTCGTGATTTTCAAGGGAAAAGGGGCCAAAAAGGGTTCTATCTCGCCTATTTTTCACATTCCTTATCAACCTAACCTATAACTTGCACTAACATACCAATATCGCCTAGTTACAAGTGTTTGTGCATTGAAAACGAACCATAAAAGAATTTCACTAAGTTTTGGGACAATATTCGTGATTTTCAAGGGAAAAGGGGCCAAAAAGGGTTCTATGTCGCCTATTTATCACATTTCTTATCAAACTAACCTATAACTTGCACTAAAATAAAATATAGCCTAGTTACAAGTATTCATGCATTGAAAACAAACATTAGAAGCATTTCACTAAGTTTTGGGACGATATTCGTGATTTTCAAAGGAAAAGGGGCCGAAAAGGTTCTATCTCGCCCTTTTTTCACAATTCTTATCAAACTAACCTATAACTTGCACTAATATACCAATATATCCTAGTTACAAGTGTTCGTGCATTGAAAACGAACCTAAGAAGCATTTCACTAAGTTTTGGGACAATATTTGTGATTTTCAAGGGAAAAGGGGCCGAAAAGGGTTCTATCTCGCTTATTTTTCACATTTCTTATCAAACTAAACTATAACTTGCACTAACATACCAATATAGCCTAGTTACAAGTGTTTGTGCATTGAAAACGAACCTTAGAAGCATTTCACTAAGTTTTGGGACGATATTCGTGATTTTCAAGGGAAAAGGGGCCGAAAAGGGTTCTATCTCGCTTATTTTTCACATTTCTTTTCAAACTAACCTATAACTTGCACTAACATACCAATATATCCTAGTTACAAGTTTTTGTGCGTTGAAAACGAACCTTAGAAGCATTTCACTAAGTTTTGGGACGATATTCGTGATTTTCAAGGGAAAAGGGGCCGAAAAGGGTTCTATCTCACTTATTTTTCACATTTCTTTCCAAACTAACCTATAACTTGCACTAACATACCAATATAGCCTAGTTACAAGTTTTCGTGCATTGAAAACGAACCTTAGAAGCATTTCACTAAGTTTTGGGACGATATTCGTGATTTTCAAGGGGAAAGGGGCCGAAAAGGGTTCTATCTCACCTATTTTTCACATTTCTTTTCAAAATAGCCTATAACTTGAAATAACATACCAATATAGCCTAGTTACAAGTATTCATGCATTGAAAATGAACCTTTAAAGCATTTCACTAAGTTTTGGGACGATATTCCTGATTTTCAAGATAAAAGGGGCCGAAAAGGGTTCTACCTCGCCTATTTTTCAAATTTCTAATCAATCTAACCTATAACTTGCACTAACTTACCAATATAGCCTAGTTACAAGTGTTTGTGTATTGAAAACGAACCTTAGAAGCATTTTACTAAGTTTTGGGCTTTTAACGAAATTAAATTAATGAATTTATTATTGCAATCTCCTTGGACTTTTTGTTTGTTGGAACCTTTCCTTTTCCTGGCACATCCTTGAAATGCGTTTTTAGGAGAAGATTAGCAGCAGATGACAATTTCCCTTGGTTTTCTGCCGCCTTTGCACATAAACAAAAATAAATCACATTAATATGTAAACTTAATTACTGCAAAACCTAAAACAACAGTTCTCATTTACTGACCATCCGTTTTGCATGCTGTACGGCTGATACGGAACCTTGGAAGTGGGTTGCCTCCAATTCATTCTCCATGGAACCACCTTTTCGGTTCAGCTTGTTCTTTGCAGACCGTTTCTTGTACGTGCCATCAGAATCAGGAATTTCCATCATCTTCTTGTGCACTTCTTCGGACACCCAATACGGTCTCACACCTTTCATCTTCTTTGTGACAGTGTAAAACATGTCACGTAGGCGAGTACCGGCCCGAGTATTAAATGCAGATCAAACATGACTGTCTAGCTCCGGTGACCACGTAAAATGTTGCTGCAAAATCAAAACTCGTAAAACGTAATAACAAAATGTTTTTCCAATAAAGTAATACACAATTGTATTGGTACATACCCTGAACAAGTTCCACAATGAATTTTCGTAGCCTCGTCAACCTCTCCAAAAGTCCTCCAAGGCGCCGTATAGTGCCCCTGGATCGAACCGGAGACGACTTTCTTCACTATTTGGTCATCAAACCTGTTTCAGAACAACAAAAAGGACGTCAGATAATTAGAAATATGAATCACGAAATGCATGTAACACATGATCTAATATTCTTACCAAAGTGTGGTCGGGTCTAGGCGTGGCACTAGATCCCGCTGTGCGTGCTCTGATTGCCCTGAGCTCCGGGGCCATGACAGATCTTCAGTCTTGGGTACCTGAGTGTCACCGAGACCCTGAACAGTCTCAGAGTCATCCTCAGAGGTCTCGGGGTACGGTTGAGATCTTCGCGTCTTCCTCCCCGAGCTATCTCCCTTTCTTCCTCCGGCCATGCTTCCCTACAAAACAGTCCAAGGGCATAACAATCCTCATATCAATCAATACAATTATTCATAAATAGGTTAACAGTTACATTCCTCATATCAATCAATACAGCTATTCATTACAATAATTTATTATAATTAATAATACTTTTCATTATAATCACTAAAGCTATTCATTACTATCACTACTGCTACAATGATCACTAATGTTATCATCAGTACTATTATAAAAAACAACAATGTCGTCCTCATTCTCGTCACTGTCCTCTTCGTTGTCACTTGAACCGACGCTTGATTCGTCTTCAGAAGCAGACACAATATCATCGTCCTCACCCTCGGATACAACAAATGCATGACCATCGTCACCGTAGTCTGGGATATTAGTTGGTGGGCAGAGTGTACTGCATTCCCGTGTTTGTGTTCCTTGCAAGAACTCTGGGTCAACAGGAGCATCCACAACGGACCTTGCCTGCGTTTTAAACACAACCCACCATTGAAACCGATCCCATTTGAGGCTCGGATATGGTGCATAATATACCTGACCAACTTGATAAGACAGCACGAATGGGTCATATTTGGGGTATTTCTTAGTATGATTCACATCGACAAGCTTGTATTGTTCATGTATGTTCATACCCCTACCACAATCCATCCAACTACACTTAAATAAGATGATCTTGTATTCACGGATCGCACTAGTGTAGACCACTTCAATAATGTCTTGTAACATGCCAAAATACTCTCCTCCATCTTGATTGGACACACACACACCGTAATTGATCGTGCCCTTATGTCTGCCATAGTCTTGCGTATGGAAATTGAAAGCACTAACAAATATTTGGCTCGAAGTGTGAACTTTCTTGAAAGGACCCATAGCCAAAGCTTGCAACACATCAGATCTTGGTTTCTCTTCAGTTACCTATTAGTGTTAGATAAAATTGAGCTAGATTGTTCATACAGAAGTCAATAATTATCCATATATTTGAGAGTGGTCTGACCTTGTCCCTAAATCAATTAGGGAATTGTGTTTCGAATGTCTCCCATAACGCTTCTCTACGCAATGTAGGACGAGTGCTAAGAATATGGTCCTCAAACTTCCTGATACGACAGCAAGAACTTGTTAATGACCGTGAAACTCAGTACACGTGATCATACGATGGAAACAATTTAGTTACTGTGGATTACCTTTCATATTCACCTAATATGCCACTGTTTTATAAAACAAATAAGTGTGCACATTGAAATTCCTTTTCATCTAACCACCTCAATTTTCCCTCAGTTGACACACGACCGGTGTCCTCCGTAAACAATTCTGGGACGTCATTGGTGTCGAGGGGGGTGTCAACATCAACATTCACATTCCGACCCAGATCTCGTGTTTTTGTATCAACTGACGGCTGGAAGTAATTTGAGCAGAAATTTGATATCTCGTCAGTCAGGTAAGCGTTGCATATGGAACCTTCAACACGAGCCTTGTTGCCAATTTTCCGTTTTATATGGTTCAGGAACCTGAAATTGAAGTATATTATGATTTTAAACGGTGAATTTGTGACTGCTCAACAACTAAATTAAAGGTTCACTACCTCTCGAATGGATACATCCATCGATACTGCATAGGTCCACCTAACTTGCCCTCGTACGGTAAGTGAATGGGTAAATGCTCCATGGAGTTGAAGAATGCAGGTGGAAAGATCTTCTCCAGTTTGCAAAGGATCTCGGCAATGTTCTTTTCCAGCCGTTCCATGTCATTGACTGTGACTGTGTAGCAACACAAGTCTCTAAAGAATTGACCGATCTCTGTAATTGCATTCCAGACATGAACAGGGAGCAATTCTCTCAATGCAACAGGTAATAACCTCTCCATGAACACGTGACAATCATGACTTTTCATTCCGTGTATTCTACACGCTTGCATATCCACACATCTGCTCAAATTAGAGACGTAACCATCAGGGAATCGTAGGTCACGAACCCACTCACACAAAACCTTCATTTGACCCTTATCGACGTAGAATGGGGCCTTTGGCATGACCTCATTCCCTTTGTCATCATCTTATAGATGAAGTTGAGGTCGCGTACAATATTTGGCAATGTCTTTTCTGGCCAAAGGTGTGTCAGAAGTTTGTCTTCTCACATCCATTACAGTGTGAAATATTTGGTCAAAGAAGTTTTTTTCAATGTGCTTGATATCTAAGTTGTTACGAATCAGCAAATGCTTCCAATACGGAAGCTCCCACGGGAAACTTTGCTTGAACCACCCTTTCTTTCCCTTTTTCAACTCTTGCAGTGATTCGGGCCCATCGGTGGCCCTTGGAAGGTCTTTCACACATTCCCAAATTTTCGCCCCTGACATGATGTGCGGCGGTGAGCCTCTTTCAACTCTGTTTTTGCAAAATGCTAATTTATTTCTTCGGAAAGGATGATCTGCAGGAAGAAATTGACGATGACAATCAAACCACGAAACTTTTCTGCCATGTTGCAACCAAAATGCCTTGCTTTTTTCCATGCAATACGGGCAAGCCTTCTTACCAGCCGTAGACCATCCAGACAACATACCATATGCAAGGAAGTCACTAATGGTCCATAGGATGGCTGCTCGAAGGTTGAAATTTTGTTTCCTTGATATATCATAGGTACTTGCGCCAACTTCCCACAACTGTTTCAGCTCTTGTATCAGTGGTTGCATGTACACATCTAAATTTTCCTTCGGGTTTTTGGGACCAGGGACTATCACTGACAAGAACATAAACTTCCTTTTTATACACATTAAGGGAGGCAAATTGTATGGGGTCAAAGTCACGGGCCAACAAGAGTATTGACCCCCGAACTTACCATGAGGAGCAAAACCATCTATACACAGCCCTAGTCGAACATTCCGCGGATTCGAGGCAAACTCTGGGAAGCAAGTATCAAGCTCTCTCCAAGCTTTAGTGTCACTAGGGTGTGCCATCATGCCTTTGACACGAGGATTATTTTCATGCCAACTCATTTCCTCTGAAATGTTCTCTGTTGCAAACATCCTTTGCAACCTAGGTGTGATCGGGAAATAAAATAGCGCATTATTTGGAACTAAGCTGCCTTTAAAAGTTCTTTTGTATCGATCACTGCCACACACTCTACATGTAGGAAGCTCAACATCCTCTTTCCAAAACAATATACATCCCTTGGGGCACTCATGAATCTTTTCATGTGGGAGCTCCAACCCCTTAACAACCTTCTTAACATCGTAGAATGTCTCACCCAAACGGTTGTTGCCAAGGATCGCTTCTATCAACAATGAAACGAACCCATCAACACACCTGTGCGGCAAATTGTACTCACACTTTAAGCTAGTAATTCTTGTCGCCACCTCCAAAATCGACATCGAACTCCCTTCATACAATGGATGTTTAGACGCCTTCAACAAATTAAGAAAGCGCTTTGCTTTAGCATTAGGCTCCTCCTCTATAGCTTCATTACTCGATCGATCATAATTATGACCAACAACATCCATAAACATATCACGATATTCATTTGATTGGCCTTCTACTGAGGATTCAGGTAACCCTTCCCCTTCACACAGCCACTCCCAATAACGAGGAGTGAATCCCTTGCTGTACAAGTGAATTCTTACTGTGTTCGGATCCTGAAAACATCTGTTATTACATTTAACACAAGGACACCTATATTCATTCTTTGTAGTCTCACGATGATCTTCGCAAAGTTGTATGAATTCCTCTACCCCTTTCAAGAACTCAAGCTTAATAAAACGCCCATCCAATCTATCATACATCCAGCTCCGCTCTCTTCGTTTCATGATTCTAACTTCAACGGGTATATATCTAAGCGTATGATTATGAAAATTATTCATTTCAAACATTTTTAGAAGATTGAAATACTAAACTAACATATACACATTATACTAAGCTAAACTAACATACATACATTATACTAAACTACGCTAACATATATTATACTAAACTAAAGTAAACTAACATACATTATACTAAACTAAATGAAACTAAACTAACATACAAACATTATACCAAACTAAACTAACATATATTATACTAAACTAAACTAAACTAACATACATACATTATACCAAACTAAACTAAACTAACATACATACATACATTATACCAAACTAAACTAATATACATTATAATAAACTACACTAAACTAAACTGACGTACATTATACTAAACTAAACTAACGTACTTACACTAAACTAATAACATACATTATACTAATAATATACATTATACTAAATTATACTAATTTAAGTAACATATACTTTATACTAAACTAAACTAAACTAAACTAACATATACATTATACTAATAAACTAAACTAATTAAACTAACATAAAAACATTATTAACATATCAATAACCAACCTATCAATAACATACATTATACTAGAAAATTACACTAATAAACTAACATTAACATTAACATTACATATTAAAAATTAAACTAAGAAATTAACATAAACATAATTAACATTAATAAAACTAACCAAATTTAGTATGCTTAGGTTGATGGCGGCGGGGGTGGGGGTTGTCGGCGGCCGGTGGGTGGGGGATGGCGGCGGCGGGGGTGGGACGAAACGAAGAAAAGGAGAAGTGGAGTGGGGTGGTGAAGAAATGCGAAGGAAATGACGAAGGCGACAATGCAGTTCAGAATTTAGATCCGAAAACTTTTCGACGGACTTTTCCGTCGGAACTCTGTCGGTAAATGGTATCCAAGGTCAACCAATTTTCCGACGGAATTGTCCGTCGGAAATCAGTCGAATTTTGTTGTCTCCGACGATTTCAATCCGTCGGAAAATCAACCGACGGAAATATCAGTTGGAAATTGTATAAATCCGTCGGAAATTCCCCAATTTTCCGGCGGATTCTTTTCCCTTGGAACATATACCTTTTTCCGACGGAATTTGTCCGACGGACGTATTTTCCATCGGAAATTTTGTTAATTCTTGTTGTGTTATATAGTGTTCGCAATTTACAACTTCAGTTTTGTATCAAATTGATTATGAGACTAATGAAATAGTTAAGTTAATTTTATTTTTTTGTAGTCTCTCATCTTTATATTTTATATTTAACAAGTCCCCAACAATTATTTTTTGCCTTCTTAAAAGAAGTATTCATATGTGTTCAAGTGAACATTTTTGACAAAAGATAACAAAAAATTTAGTACATTGACTTTGAACTATAAAATTTACACTTATGTATTATGTCCTTAACTGTTTGTCCCATTATACTTTTCGCGATATTCAAGACACGATTTTAAACGTTATTATTTTCAAATCTATAAGACAAAAAATTATGAAACCTTAATATTATAAAAGTTTATATTTAGATGCATCCAACTTGATTATAATTAAATATATTATTTTTTATAATATAATAAAAATTTAGGTAAAAAATTAAGGGATCACCACTTACCACATGAGACATGTGCCAAATTGCCAATTATTCCAATTATTTTGTATTGTTTTTTAAGGAAAATATTTTGACCATTAGCAATCATTAAGTAAGCTAGTAGCATGTTTAGCAATCCAATCTAGACAACCATCCAGCAATTTACACACCGCATCTCAGTTTCAGTACTGATTTGAGTCAAGGATCTCGAAGAATGGCAGGAATCATTTCTTCATCTTCATTTTCATACAAAGTTTATAATACTCATCATCACAAGTCTTTGCTACAACCATGTCATCCAAAACCAATCCAAACCATTTTCATTCCTTTATCTCAAAGGAAGAGAGTGATCACCATGCCACCTATGAACAACGATCTCATGAGTACCCGATTGAGATATTCATCGACATTCGCCCGGAAAGGATGGGGTATGAAGCCCAGGGTGGTGGGTGGTGAAGATTGTGGTGGCACAAGGAGGAGGGTGGAGGTGGTGAAATGCACGGCAGAGGAGGGAGGAATAAGTGGTGCAGTATCGGACGCTGTGGTGGCTGACACGGATGGGAAGTACAGATATGTGGTGGTTTGTTTGGTGGGTTTTGTTATGTGTCTTTGTAGTGCAGATAGGACTGTTATGTCTGTAGCTGTAGTTCCTATGGCTCAAACATATGGTTGGTCCACCTCTTTTGTTGGCATTGTGCAGGTAACCTCATTCATCAGTAACTTATGTATATATATTCATTTGACCATTATAAATGCATCAGATGTTCGCTCTATTAACTATAGTCAGTTATAAGCATAATTAGATTAGAGGGTTTTTTGTTAGGTTATTAATTGAGGGAGAAATCTCTTCCTGTATAACAATTGTCAATTAGTACGTTTATTACAATGTATGGGCACAGGGAAGACCGGATTGGTGGTAAGTATTATTGTCATTTAATGGGAGATTCAACTATTGATGTAAAAAATTGTGTTATTTTTTTGTGAAAAAGCAATGTTGATGAATGTGTGTAATGACATGGCGAGAGTGCATGTATTGACTTGGAGTTTTGATAATGCCCACCCACAATATTTAAGATTAAGTGTGCTTGGCAATACTATGACTAATTTTGGGATACAAAGAAGGGGGAAATGAATTAGGCTGCTTATCAAAATTAATTAAGAATTATGTGCACAGAGTTATTAATTATATCAGAAACAGAGCATAGTCCTATACTATGTAGAGCTCCACACATTCTCACATAGTTACTAGCCAATGGCCCAAACCACAATAGGCGAAATCAATAAAGTGTTCATGTAATAGGTGAAATTAACCTAGTAAATCTCCTACATTTTCAATAATAGGCTAAACTTCATTACATGTTGACACCTAGGGGAATTAAGTTATATTTCTATGGCCTCTGGAGGGGCAAAACGTCTGCTGTTGGTAGGGATGAACCTTGAACTAATTGCTTTGGGTTATGAGGTGGGGAGAGAATCATTGCCATACTTTCCATTGTTTACCTAGGTTATGTACTTCACAGAACTCTTGCTGCAATTCTGGGGATACATGTCACCTTACACAGAGAAAAGATCCACCAACTTGAGCAATTGGAATCATGTCACCTTACACAGAGAGAATAAGAACATTGTATGTTATCCTGGTTAACTCTACATTTAGCCCATATCATGGAAAAATGAATAGGCATCAATGCATGGAAACACTAATTTTTTTTTTAATTGGGAGTTTGTCTGATTTATAATATGTTTGACTCTGTTAATTATGCTTGATGACTAGATAATGGAAATGTGCATTATTGAGAACATATACAAATGCAATGTATATCCGGTTAATGTTTTTGTTATACTAGCAGTCGTCATTTCTGTGGGGCTATGTAGTATCCTCGATAATTAGCGGAGCAATGGCAGACCAGTTGGGAGGAGCAACAGTATTGGCATGGGGTGTTGCATTGTGGTCCTTGGCCACTCTCCTTACTCCATGGGCTTTCAATCACTCTGCTGCCACCCTCTTGGGTGTTCGAGTTGTTTTTGGCCTAGCAGAAGGTGTAGCTTTTCCTGCCATGAACATCCTGCTATCAAGGTAGTTTTCTTTCCATTAAAAGCGCATTAGTGTAATTTTAAGATTATTCACATGAATAAATGAGTAAAATAGAAGAAAATTTCCAACTTAAGGATTGTGGTTGGGTAAGAAGTGCATGCTTCCTCATGTGGAACTTTCATTGCACCCCCTAATATTTTGAAGGTTACAATGTGTATAAACTTGCTTTACTTTTACAAACACAGGAAATTATTTTGTGTACTCATTGGCAAAATATTTAGCAAAGAATGCATAGTTAGCAATTTATCTTATTATGATCATAGACCGAAATATTTTGGTATAGACATGATTCTCAACTACCAAGCATATGTTAGTGTACTTTTTGGTTAATCTTATCAAGCATATCCATCATTCCCAACAGTCCCTTCCATATTGTTATTATTTTCAGACAAAAAATTAGACTTAAATTGAAGTAAAAGAGAACGGGTTGATTTGATGCTGTCTACTTTGATTAGGTGGTTTCCAATCCATGAGCGTGCAAGAGCTGTGGGAATCTCCATGGCAGGATTTCAACTTGGAAATGTGTTAGGGCTGTGCCTTACTCCAATTTTAATGTCACTAGTCGGAATATCAGGTCCTTTTGTGTTGTTCTCTTCTCTTGGGCTTCTTTGGTTTATGGCATGGGTTTATGGAGCTGTTAATGATCCAACACAAAATGCTTTTGTCAGCAAGTTAGAACTCCAACAAATCCAAGCTGGAAAAGCTGTTGATTCTCCTCACAGCAATCAAAAAATTCTGCCATTAGGCCTTCTATTATCAAAAAGGCCTTTTTGGGCTATCCTTTTGTCCAATGTTACCAACAACTGGGTAGGATTGATTAAATTTTCAAAAGTTAAACAAAAAATAGGAGTCGCTTACAATCTGAATGAATTATTAATACCACATTTGTTCTTGGATTATCAGGGATATTTTGTTCTTCTATCATGGATGCCTATTTATTTCAAAACAGTAAGCTGTCATTTGCAATATATGATATGTTGTATAGTAGCATACATTTCAACTTTGACTGATGGATTTTAAGCCTTGGAATGCAGGTTTTAAAAGTGAACCTTAGGGAAGCGGCATGGTTTAGTGCTATTCCTTGGGGGGTGATGGCTGTATCGAGCTTTGTTGCTGGTTCAGCATCTGATTATTTGACCAAAGCTGGCTATTCTTTGATTTTTGTTCGTAAATTGATGCAGGTAGCTTGACATCATGACTCTTTATGCTGTTTTCTTATAAAATCATCTTGAGTTTTTACTTTTTCAATAATCGGGTATGTTTCTGTTTTCAATTAATCTGATCCGCTTATGATCACATTTGCAGTCTGTAGGATTTGTTGGACCAGGTTTATCATTACTCTTCTTGAATTATGCCCAGACTCCAGGAGTTGCTTCAGTAATTCTTACAGTTGCTCTGAGCTTGAGTTCTTTCACCCAAGCTGGGTATTTTCTCAATATTCAAGTAATGATCCCTTAGTCCCTTCTCTTCCCTTGACTGTATAACACCAAGGTTAACCTCTTAAAGTCAATCAGTCCATGCCATTGCCATAATGGGCATTAGCTAGCTCAGTTAGTAATAGAACTATATGATGTGTTACTTAGGATATGAATTCACGGTCTGTTCGCATGGTAACACACTTTGCGATTCCCTGACCCAATAAAATTCACCGATTGATTCCTTCACATATTTTCTGAGATGCTGGTGGTATAGAGCCTGTATGGAGGTTATATTTTGTCTGTTATAAATGTAAGTTAAAACTTCATGATAATCAGGTCTTGTAGAAATACTTGTTTGGTAAATTTCATAACTATCAGGTCCCAAGTATGCCATCACCCAACAAGAATTGTCTGCGATAGTAGGGATCTGGGTATAATTGAGCATTAATATGAATAATGCTTGTTGAATACTAGTATTAATCCAAATTGCACCAAAATTGTTGAGCAGGATATTGCTCCACATTCGGCGGGACTAGTTCATGGTACATTACTGATCTCTTCCTACTCATATAGCATATAAGATGATGATATCTGAAATTGATCAGTCAGAAATTGTTATTAACAGGTATAACAAATGCACTAGGGACTGTGGCTGCAATCATTAGTACCATTGGTGCTGGTTATTTCGTAGAATGGCTTGGATCTTTCAAGGCATTTTTGACATTAACAGCTATGCTTTATTTTGCTGCGGCTATCTTTTACAATCTCAATGCCACTGCGGACCGAGTAGTCTGAAATCTGATCTTACTGGTTGCCGTCATGTTGAACTTGCAATCTTTTTTTGGCGTGATGGAAAATATTTAGTCTAATTGCTTCTGTTTGAAACTCATAAAAATCTTACAAATAGATGACAGCTCCTTCTTATTACGTATTATTTTCGTTTCAAAATAGTTCCAATACTTTAACTTTCACTGAAGTCAATGTACTATTTTAACCATTAATATATTCGAATGAGATTAGTTGGTCGTATTATCTTCGTTTCAAAATAGTTGCAATACTTTAACTTTCACTGAAGTCAATGTACTATTTTAACCATTAATATATTCGAATGAGATTAGTACACCAATGAATTACGTAACAACATTTTAATATTATATATTTACAAAAATATGTTTATAGCGTTACAATATATTGCATAATAACATTTTAAGTTATATTTTTACAAAAAGATGTGTGTATGTGATGGCTATAGATCTGAATTGATATATAAGCATTCCTCAGGGCGCTTAGGCCTCTCGGCGAGTAGCCGAGTCTCCCCTACATTGTGCTAGTCGGCAACTACGACCCCTATCACTATGAATTCTTCCCTCATGGATTTACAACTTATTGATAGTTTATAAAACTTTGGCATTCAAGTTTGGTGTTTATTTTTTATATAAAACTTTACTAATATAAGTGAATGTTCTACTTTGCTAGAAGTATTAGTCTTACTTTCCAAAGTAGATAGAGAAATGGTGAATGTTGTTGGGGTAGGATTTCTGCTGTAAGACACGTGGCCAAGCGACGCGACCCAAGGAAGTTACTTAAACGACATTGAAGGATGACATTTACGAGCTACGTGTTCAAGTAATTTTATGAAGATGCATTGAACCTGGACATTCATGTGAAGGAATTCAACGGCTACTATGTTCCCTAATAATATGAAAGTTGTATGATGTTCAAGATAGGTGCGAGATAAGCGTTAGGCATTTGCAACAGATGTATAAACTTGGCGTGGAAATAGGGAAGAAGTGGTTACACATTTGACTAACGTTTGCATTGCAAAATAAGGGAAAAACATGATATAAAAGGACGATAATTGGGTAAAGAAAGGGGATCAACTACATCACTCTAGTCTACTACTCTACACTAAGCATCGAGCTAGCTCTTGTTTTCATCTCTATTTACATCCGTATTTACATTTACATTTTTATTTGATACCACTTGTAATATGTAACCATTGAGGCTTAGTCATTGACATAGTGAAACGGTGGCCTAAATAAGCCCCCGCGGTTTTTCCCGATTTGGGTTTTTCGTGTCTCCAATTTGTCGTATCGTTTGCATTCTAATCTTTCTTTACGTATCACTTGCCAATTTGACCTACATTAAGCATAGTTGATTGGTCCACGTTCCTAACCTTAAATTATCACATAGTTAGCAATTTTTGGCAGAAACAATTGTCGCCTACCGTGGGACAACGACTGGTTTAACACCATTAAACTCATTTACGAAACGTCGACAACATGACTCAAGATGATTTGATTGATGCATTTATGAAAGCTCAAGCCGAGCTAGAGAACTCCAATAAAAAGTAGAAGATTTGTTGAGAGAACAATCGGAGACAAAAAAAATTCAATGGAGATCATGTAGAAAGAGCTAGAGTCGGTTAAGAAACCCTTGCAATACAGGACTTCAAGGAGAAACATCACTTCTGTCCCTTATCCAGAAGAATCCAGCATGGAAGACAAATTTGAGCGCCAAGTAGAAGACGACATCCTCATCCTTAGGAAGAGGAGCACGCGACACAGGCACCAAGACAAGAACCAGACGCCACGACCAGCAGGATTGCACAGCTTGAGGCCTAGAACATGCATATACTCTAGATTTTGAAGAGGGTACCTAAAGCCCGACACCAATCAGCTACGAGAGGGAAGATGGATTTAAAGCCTCGGTGTTCATCCCGGAGATAGAAAATGTGGTGATACCAAAGGGGCTTGTCTTCCCGACATGGAGTCTCCTTTACGACGGCACCACAGATCCTTACGCACACGTAGAAGCTTATAGAGCCAAGAACATCAACATGTGTTACTCAAAGGAATACCGCCATATTCTTATGTGCAAGTCGTTTGGCAGTACCTTGACAGGCTCCGCTTTATCTTGTTAACAGGTTTGAAACCCTTCTCCATTATTTGTTCTTGTTTGCCAAAAAGCAATGGCACAAGCAACTAATTCTACACTTGTACAATAGCTAGTACTTTACCCATTGTATTATGCAGTATGCTGTGTAAAGAGCCACGCTAAAGCTTAGTATAAATACTTCACAACATTGCAAATTGAAGTTGACCAATTTTTTCAAAGCATATTTAATACAAAATCTAGTTTAAGTTTGTTTTCATATTTATACCCTTAAAGCCTGATTCTAATCATTATCTCCCATGTACTAAGATTTGAATGTATAATCTTTTGTGAATTAGTACTAGGTAGTACTAAGGAAAAGAAAAAGGGTAAGAGAATTCTAGGACTTAGAGCAAAATCCCAAGAGGAATAGAGAAAAGAGAAAGAGAAGATAGAAAAGAAAAAAAAGTAACTTGCAATTCAGTTTAAAGTTCGAGAAAATAAATAATCTAATGGAGTGATTAGGAATTATCCGCATTGTAAAGAGTTGAAAATTTCGAAATCAAATCGTGATTTTTTTTTGAGATTGACACAAAAATTTCCCCCTAAAAGATCTCCTTAAGTATATGTAACCCTTTAATTCAATATCAATTTCCGCATAAAGTATAATGATTTTCCCCTTGCATTCACCCCTTCCCCTTCTCATTTGAAAAGTATCCATCCAAATTATAATCTATCAGTCCATGATATTTTCTTTTTTGGCAAGTAGTCCATGATATTGGTGGCACAATTTGGACGTGACACATAAAATGGGCAGCGTCCATGATTAGATTTGGGGAGACACGCTTGCGATTTTGGAGTCTCCCTCTGTTCCGTTACATTCACGACTCCCTAACTCTCACTATCACAAACTCACCACTCACCACTCACCACTCACAACAATCCTACAACATAGACGACATTGTACTCTCCAAATTCCTACAATTTTATTTTGGGAGAAAGCAAATTCGTGCATTTCTCTTCCAGTTTCAGACTCCAAAATCAAAGAAGAACTCGAAGAATGAAGACACTAAAGCCTCAATTAACAACCTCACCATCCTTTCGCTTTAAACCCACCCCATATTTCAGGAAATGTCCCCTAGATTTAAGGGTATATACCCTTGATCCCATTTCCTGTTATTCTTTGTCTAATAAAATAACACCCCCTTCTGCTCGGCCTTCACCCTCTTCTTCTTTAATGGTTTCTGAGGTGGGACCCTCGCGCTTTAAGGGTCATTCTTGGAATTCCGAATTCATGGAGGAACTTTTAGAAAAGGTGGGTTTATTTTATTTTTCTTTTCCTTTTATATATTGATATGTCCTCCATTTTTTTGGGTGTAAAGTGTTACAACGTACGGGGTTGACACTTTGACCGTTTTGGGTATACAAAGTCTTTAATCCTAGAATTTCATACTTATATTTAAGGATTTGTTATTCTTGTCGTCGAAATACTATTAAGACCAACAACATATTTCGTCTATCCGTCACTTTCTCTCTAAATTTTTTGCCAAATTTCATTCAAATAATATGAAATCGCAATTGTAGGATATCTTTAGCGAGGTAAATTTTTTTTAGTATGCCTTTTAATCATTTTCACCGTAAAATAAATTCGACATGTTCAGAATTGATTTCTGCAAAAAATTTAGAAAGAAAGGAGGGAAATAAGTGACAAAAGGCCTTAAGAATAAGGAGTAATGTGTTGATGAACGAGTAGCGTTGCACTTATTTAAGGTGATATCTTTTGGGCTTATTTGAAACTCTACTTACCAAAAAATTAGTAAATGAAACAGAAAATCTAAGGTTCACTTGCTTTAACATGACTGGACTCTGATTTTGTGTTTATGTTTTATATAGTACTGTGCAAGATCAAAACTTTCTAAGCTATAAATTACTGTAAATAGTGCTACTCATCCAATTCCAATATGAGTATTATTTCTTATTTTCATGGAACTGTTTTTATTATAAACTTAAATAGTAAAATAATTAAACAAGGAATGTGATAACTAAACCTAAAGATAGGGTTATATATATATATATATATATATATATATATATATATATATATATATATATATATATATATATATATATATATATATATATATATATATATATTTCACAAGACCTTAATGCCTAAAAAAAATTGCAAAAATTACTCTTCGATATAGTAAAAGTATTTCTCGCAATCAATTGAGGTGTGTTATGGATAACTTTTATTAAGTACAAATAAACTAGTAGGAATTACCGTGGTTTGTAAATTGGCAATCAATTTTGTATGGGTTTTTATTATTAAAGAAAAATCTTGATTTACCCGCTTATGATATAGGTTAGTGGCAGTACAATCCTACTTTTTAATACGAAACGTTCTTTAAGTTAATTTTTGGAAGGTGGGTAGATGTAGTTATCTTCGACTTTTGTAAATGATCAATAAAAATTGTCTAAAGTAAGTTATATATTAGAAGAAAAGGAGTTCAGTACAAGTGTTTGAAGTGTATGCCATTTGTCCTTAGTTGGTGCCTATGGGTGCATATTAGACTATTAGTGCATTTTTTTGTAACATTAATGACCAATCCTAGTTTGTGAGACTGATTGGTTTGTTTTGGGATGACTGATAGGTTATTTATAGATGTCGATTCATTACATTTCTCGGAGTTTTTGGTTCCTTGATTGGGTCTCTTCTATGCTTCATCAAGGTAAGCTGTAATTTTTATAATATGTTAGATTGCTGGTCTTAGAATGCATCTCCGTTTAATATAATCATGCTTCTAACTTTGTCACTCGTTCGATCTTGCATTTTTTTCGTCTTTGTGAATAATAACATAAGTGATTCTGCCTACCAACTTGTGAGATTCATGGATCATGCTGTACATGGTGAAGGATCAATGTGGTTTAACGAATGTAATGTGATCAAGCCCGGCTGGTTGGATATATTGAGAGTGATCTATTCTGTGTTCCAAATGCTGAATTTCGTATGGGATGGAGATTGTAGCTTCACTGAAGTGTGATAGTTTGTTGACAATTTTTTTTTTTTTGGATTAGCATCTGCTAGTTTATTCATTTCTTAGCTGGGCTGAATGCTTGAAAACATTTTTTTGATTAGTTTGTAGTGGCTTCCTTGTTCTTTACTCTTGGATTTTCCACTGTTGGTGAAGGATAAACTGGGCCGACATAGCAACAGATTGTTGCATGTTGTTCAACATTTTGGCTATTGTGTCTCTATCCTGAGAAACAGATGGTTACAGCGATTCAGATGGTTTTTGGTATGAATATTTGAGGTGGAGAGATTGCTTACAAAATAAGAATATATTGTCAAATTAGGATCTTAGATTGATGTTATTTGGACTTTGCTACGGTGTCCCTTATTCAACGTGACATGTAAATAAATAGTTCCCAAGACTTAGCTTTGGTAACTATCAGATTTAGATGCGCAATTCTCTCATGAAACTACCTCATTGGCTCATTCCTAATAGTCTTGAATTTTCCAAAAGTAAGTTTAATTATTAGTGACAGGTTTTGCATATATGTCCTAGGCTTTCAGTTGCTGACCTTATAATTGGGAAATTCCTGTTTGCTCAGTTACTCTTTTAAAATTATCTTCACGAATTGCCTACTGGATGCAACTGACATAACCTTAATAAATGCAGGGTTGTGGTATTGTGACAGCATCTTTCTTTGAACACTTCGCAAAAAGTGGGAAGGTGGTAGTCTTGCTGGTTGAGGCCATTGGTGCGTTTCTTGAACATCTTCATTTTATTGCTTTAAAGGGGTTTCATGATAATCTGGTTGCTTCACTTGTCTATTTTCTTGTCTGGAAGCGATTCGTTTGTGAATATCACGGTATTCCAGATTCAGCTATTTATTGGTTTATGAACGCTATTATTGGTTCTTATGCTAAAATGATTTGTAAGGTAGCTGGTCTCCTTGTAGGATGCAGAGATACATACTCCATAACTTTAATTTGACTAAGAAAAGCAGGGGCTTTCATGTCATAGATTCTAGAAAGTATTGTATCTGGGTATCTGAGACCTCCCTTTTCTTGGACAATTCCTAAGGCGGTGTTTCTGGTTTTATATGAGTAGTAATCATGTTTAGGAATGTAGTGTGAATGACCCCGGCCAGTTTGTGTTCAATGCTGGTTCCTCTTGTTACATTGCCAGGATTATTTTTCTTGTTCTACATCAAGCCTTCTTTTCTGAATTGTAATTGCAGTTTTATCTGTGAGAGCGGAATCTAAGTTTTCTGATTATCTTCTAATCTTTGCAACAGATATCTATCTACTGGGAACAGTGATGCTGGTCTTTGGAATGGGTCTCTATGAGCTCTTTGTTTCCAACCTTGACATTGCTAAGTCACTATCTGATGTGAAACATCAGCATCGATCAAGTTTATTTGGCTTATTTCCATTAATGGTAATTACTCTGTTCTTCTGTCTTCATTGTTGTGAACTTGTGATTTAACTATGTAATGAGAGATAGACTTTGACGTCACATATAAATAAATACAATGTATTGATTAATGGATACTATAAGAGTCCCTCTCTTATGGACGGAGAAAAATTAAGTATTCATTAGCATTTTGTGGCAGCTGTGTATTTTACATATGGAAAAATTATCTGCTGTCCTGAAGGTTTGACTTCGGAGCTGTCCACGACAATAGAGTATAATTTTCTTCTCAACCTGGGTTTGGTTTAAAGGAAATTTTACTGAACTAGATTAGTTAGCTGTGAAGAATATGTTTCAGCAAAAATCGGATGTAATTTCCCACATTTTGGTTCCTTGCTAGAATAATCAAATTGGGAGATGGACGACTAGGGAGAGAGGGGAGGAGAAAAAGTGGAGAGAAGGCATGCATCAAAACAATGTGGCATAGTTAATCACATTAGGATCTATTCTATATTTATGTGCATTAAGTTGTCCTTTTCTACCCTTAAGCTTATTACTATGAGGTGTTTGTTTGATGAGAATGTTGCTGGGAATGGGAAAAGATTTCCCAATTTGGTCAAATTCCTTTTGTTTGTTTGGAGTGGGAAATGAGGGGGAGATTGAGGATGAGAAATGAGCCCCTCAATTCACATGGTTTAATGTCTAAGGAGAAGGGGAGGTAATTGGGGATGTGATGGGCTGGAAACGAGCCGAGGTGAGCCCGAGCTCGAGAAGCTCGTGGCCCGGCTCGCCTAAGACTCATAAAGCTCAGGCTCGGGCTTGTGACTCGCTGAGTTTTAAAATTTGAGATCGGGTTCGGCTCGACAAAAGTTCGTGGATTGGCTCGGTATAAGCTCGTCATTTAGCTCAAATTTGTCGAATACTTATTTGAGTAATTAAGCTCGATTCTATTTAAAGATTGGTTTCAACTACGCCCTTAGTTAAACTCGGCTCGTTTAGGCTCGTCGAACCCTCGAGCTTGAATTGTTTAAGCTTGAGCTTGCCTAATTCCATGTTCGAGCCGAGCTTTAGGCGATCCAATCCCGAGTAGCTCGGCTTATATCTAGCCGTAGATGTGAATTGAAAAGGATTAGAAATAACTAAAAAGCCATTGATGAAGCGAAAAGATAAAAAGTTATATAAGCGTATTTTGGGTAATTTTGATATTATTTTTCAACCAATTCCCATGTTTAGCCAAATAAGGCACTTGTCAATATTTTTATGTGTTCTAAATTATTTCCCAAGAGCCCCAATTCCTATATCCACATACCAAATGCCCTGTTAGTCTAACAAAATCACTTTCAGGTTTTAAGCCTAGTAACTAGAGGAAATCTTGAAAACTACTTCTCCAAAATGTATATCCCTCAACTATAGTCACACAGTCAGAACCTTGTTTGGCTAGAGAATAATAAATCCTTAAACCAAGTAACTAGAGGAAGTCTTGAAACCTAGAAACAGTCACAGCCTTGATGAATGCTCCTTAGTGTTTCTGCCCTGGGAATAATAATCTTTCTTTCCTTTTGTCTGCAGGAACGACCTAAGTGGCTGGAAATTAAATCGGTTAGTGAGCTGAAAACGAAAGTTGGGCATGTGATCGTTATGCTGCTCTTGATAGGCTTGTTTGACAATAGTAAGAAAGCAGCTATTAACTCTCCTTCAGATTTGCTTTGCTTCTCAGCTTCTGTTCTTCTTTGCTCTGGTTGCCTTTATATGCTCTCTAAGCTTAATGGCTCGAACTAAAATATCATTGGTACAGTCTGTTGCAACTACATCAGTACACCCCATCACTGAGGCATATTAGCACTATAGCAGCATGCTAAGATTAGAGGTTTCACCTCCTTAAACCTATGTAAAATCGTATGTTTATATATGGGACCGATTTGAATGAAAAATGAAAATAATTGAGATAACCAATCATAATATGTGGTAGCCTATCTGCCTATGAATGGTTTTCCCTTTTTTTCATTTGCTGCTCTTTATTAGTATGTGTATCTATGTATAAATGCATGTATATGTATATTATATCCCACTATAAATATGATGAAGATATGAGCTGGTTAGGAACATCTTAACAAAGAAAACTATGGGAATACTTTATTTTTATTTTTTTTACGGAGTATTAGATTGTGAAAATAATAAGATAATGACAGGTTTCTATGTTATAGCTTAAGGCAATCTCTGCTTGATAAAAGTTGCTTAAATGATTCTGTAATTTATATTTTCCTACAATTGGATGAGAGTATATCCTTCGAATGCAAGAAGTAAGCCATTTCCAAGGTCAAGCTACGACTAAGATGTTGAAGGAACTATCAAAATTAAGCTTAAATACATTACTCCTTTACTCCGCAAGTATTAAGAAATTGGGGGGAGAAGGATGCTATCTTAGTTTTAAAACGCGCACCTCAGCTTTGTAAAGGCGCGAGTCAAAACGCTCCTGAACAAGTAGCAGTTTTTGCCAGGCGACAAAATGCTCGAGCTTTGTGCACTTTTATTGAACCACAAGGCGATCAAAAGCGCTTTTTGGTTCAATCCATGTCTGACAGTTTTTAAAGCAAATAAATTTTTTTATTTAATATATATATATATATATATATATATATATATATATATATATATATATATATATATATATATATATATATATATTATGCGTTTGACTTAGGTTACTTTTTTGTCACTTTAATATGAATACCAAATGCAGTTGATAACACTTACCTTTTTGTTACGTAATAATATTTTTTAGGATGATGTCTATTATAAAGATTATTCTAAGTTTAGGGTTTTCAGGTTCAATATAAATCCTAACTAATTCTATTGTCTATATAAATATCTCCCATATATAGAAAAATATGCATAAGCGTTTTCTTATCCATCTCCTTATCACAACACGTTATTAGCATCATAGTTTTTCCATATTGATTGAAATTAATATCCATTGAGATTAAGAATTATGAATACTACTCATGTTCGATTGGGCTTGAATGGTGAAGATTTGAGTCTAGCTTATAGTGAAACTACTCACACCATACTTAGGAATAAGAGGTCTTTCTTTAATTTGATATTGAAAGAGTCAAGTATGAGTATTGTAGTAGGTAGTAAAAGGATTGTAAAAGGCTCTAACAGAGCACATATATTGTTGTCAAGGGGAACAAAATTTGAAATTACTTATGCATTATGTTTCAAAGAATTCTATTAAACTTTAAAAATATTCGTAATAATGGAAATCACATTGAGACAATGAGTCAAGGAAATACTGAATATATTCACATCACGAATATGTCCTAAGGCACCAAGCATATTATGGACACTCTCCACTACTTGAACTATACAAAATTAGTACAATTGAAACACATGTTATAGTAAACCTAAAGTTTATCTATAATTTTAAAGTTTGGCATGACTTTTTATGCTGCCACGGTTCAACTATGATATGTAAAATTATTGAAAATTCATGTGGCATTCATTATAATAATTGATCGCATGCTCTTGTTCTCAAGGCAAGTTGACAACTCAACATTATCTGGCTAAGATAAATTATGAATCAATCCATTTTCTGGAACGGATACAAGGAGATATATGCGGGCCAAATCACCCCTATGTGGATCATTTATATATTTTTATGGTTTTAATTGATGCATTAATTAGATGGTCACTTGGTTTAATTGATTTATTAGCTATGTGAATAAGAAGTCCAAAAGGTAATTTACAAATTTTAGCAAATTAAATCGATTGCCAAACGTGTTTATTGACCCAAATAGAGTGACTAAGTTACATATACCAGTTGTAAATTGCTAATAATGAGTTTAAAGCACGCCTGAAGCATGGCAAACCCATTGGTTCCAAAGATAAAAATCCTCAAAAAAGAAAATAAGAAGTGATTGATAATGGTCAAGCTAAAGATGCAATAACTCTACAAGGATCTCGAGAAAAGACCTTAGACATGATAGAAAAAAAACAGGTACCAACTGATTATGTCATGTCTGGAATAAAATAAAATCGATGTCGAAGGTATTATTTCTATCATACTAAATTTCTAATTAGTTTGTAATTTCATATTTTCAATTCTAAGGTGTCATGCTTACATGGTGCCACTCTATGCTCTTGCGTTTTTTTCCTTTTATGTAGCTAGTTAGAGTTGATTGGTATTAATGACTGTAGGGGTGTACAGTGACTTTACAAGCTTAAATAAGGATTTCTGTAGGGGATATTGTCGTTTTTAATAGAGGCATTTCAAGATTTTGAAACACTCCATTAAAGAGCGTCATTGATATATAAAACGATTTGCCAAAAATTAAGGATATTATATCAAGGCAAGTTAGCCCCTCGTTTTCTTCCTCTTATACTTATTATACTGATTTTTACCACTTAAAAGTGACTTTTACTAACGTAAAGTCGTTTTTCCAAATTCATGGTTAGTGGTTACACTTCTCTTTATCAATTAAAGCTGATTTTCACTCATAAAAACATTATTTTTATATTAACTAAATAATATATCCTATAATTTGTATATTGATGAATTGATAAACTGTAAAACTTATTTATTGAATGTCAATCCCAGAAATATTTATAGTACAAACTAGCAAACCTTAACCGAGTAAAACTGATCTACCAAAAGATAAAAGATAATATATTCCTAATGGTTAGGAACTAAACATTATCTCAAGATACCAAAATATTATCTTAACATATATAATAGGAGATGGCTTAAGTATGATATTTTTCTGTTGTAGAATATCCTTTGTAGTTTTCTTTGACTAAAGTACACAAAGTGAAATGCAAGTAATTCCAGTAGCTATAAAATGCAAAAATCCTCCTTAGAATCGACCCGGGGAATCATCAACTTCCACATAGTTTACACAAAATCATTCCACTCTATTATTATACTTATGATTCGTTTATCTACTTCGTTAGATTTTTTTTTCCCCTTCAAAGAGACTTAAATATGAAATATTACTGTTGTGAATTTTGAAAATCCATGTAAAAACTACAATATTTACTCTCTATTGATCAGCACCTCTCCTCCATTCACTCCACGGATCCATACAATTACCATGCCTTTGAGCCGAGCAACAACCCTAATGACCACCCATGAACGTCTATCCCTCCTCCAACAAACTCTCCTTCCACCAATGCATCCACCGCCTCCCTCACCCCTACCGCCCCAAGCGTTAAGATCTTTTCTCTCCCACTGTCTACTATTGCATCCTCCTCCACCTCCCCTTAACTCTCGGCGAAATGAATCTTTTTCCGATATTTGGTGACACTAGTAGAAGTTAATTCTATTGCTGCGGTTTTTATGAATTCAAAGCACTTGAAACGTAAATGTATAATTAGAAAACATTAAGTGCTGCGGCATGGCTTTTAAGGTTATGGAAAGATATCAAACCAAAATAAATTTATCTACCGAGCAGATCGACAGTGCAAAAAACTGGGGGTACTATATAGAGTTTAATCTCACTGATAACAAGTAAGCAGTACACTGTGCCACTATGTATTGGCGCATGAGCCATGATAACACGTGCACCAATCAATCACAAGAGCCACTTCCATATAAAAATCTCACACTCAACCCTAATTTCGAACTACAAAACCGAAGCACACAACGAAACCATCAAACAAAGCCATGAGAAATTTTGATAATAATATTAGTAGTGCACGTCATTGTGCACCTGGCGGAGCTGAATGCCCTGCCCCTGGACTACGACCAGGAGCAGTTGGCCGAAAAGCCTCGGTCTCAATCTTCTTGTAGCGGTTCACCTTGTAAGAACCACTCGAGGCTGGGTGGTGTAGCATTATAGTTAACCTCACTGAAGGAGGTCTTTGCATCTTATCGTCATGCGTTGGAGTTGGCCTTGCAGCTGCCACCACATCAAATTGCTGCTGTAGTAGAATGACTAGCAAAATTATGAGTGATGACATTGTAACTAAACTCATGACATTGTAACTAAACTCAAACTCCTGTGGAAGTTTGCCATGAAATGTGTAGTAAAGGAAGTAGCAGGGTTGGTCAAACTGCTGGTTATTGTGTGAAGGACAACCATGAGATGTAAGGGGTATTTAAGACGATTATTAAGAGGTTAATTATGAGGCAAGTTGTCTTAGAAGTAAATCAAAAGGAGTTCAATGCACATGGGAAGAGAGTTTAATAAGGACATTATGGTACTAAGTTAAGGGAGGAGAAGTCAGGCAAAGAAACAGGCGAATAATTCCATTTGTGGCAAGGATTTCAGTCTTAACTGATACACCATTTTCAGGCCATTCATCTTAAGGAAAAAGATTGGCTTTATTGATTAGACAACACTGTAATTGAAGGGCAATTTGCATTTTAATTGTACATACATGTTTAATCTAATGTATAATCCAACCAACTAGCTAGAATCTATTGGCCGGAAACCTCGAAAAAAGAGGAAAAGGGATAAATATTCAAAGAAAAATGTTACAAAGATATGTACCTGTCAAATATATAATCATAATGCTTCTTCCACTAATCAATTTAAGAATTTGTCTAATCAGAGTCCTTTACATTTGTTTTATGATTAGTTCTATTCTTTCAAATTGAAATGTACGTTGGTAATGATTCGTCTTCCATTTTCATGTGTGCAAAAAAGCTCTATTGCGTATTGCAATGTGCTAAGATTTCTACTTGGTAGTTTAGTTGTCAGAGGATCCCTTTCTAGTTGGGATGATTAGGCTTGACAAAAACAAAATGTTTTATTGTTGATGGTTTTGATTTTGAAT
Organism: Dysphania ambrosioides; assembly: GCA_026401315.1. Classification (NCBI taxonomy): domain Eukaryota; kingdom Viridiplantae; phylum Streptophyta; class Magnoliopsida; order Caryophyllales; family Amaranthaceae; genus Dysphania; species Dysphania ambrosioides. The sequence goes on along the minus strand of CM048659.1, from coordinate 6,797,985 downwards.
GTCTTTTTTTTTTTAGTTTAAAAGAGGCTAGAGGCTAGAGCCAAGAAATACAGATACAAAGCAAAAGCAAAGATAAACGATTCGAAACAAACTAAGGAGGAACAAAGCATGTCCTTGCCACACCTCTAACATCTCTTCTTCAATTCTACCAAGATTAATAGGAATATTATCCAACATGACTAGTTTGTTGGTTGAGCTATTTCTTAATTAATAGTAAGCCAATTCGTCGCTTGATTTCCATTCCTTAGACATGAACCCACATGCACTTTCCAAATTGGTTTGCTACATGCTGAAATAAAAGCTCCTATTGAGTCCCTTATAATTCTGCCTCCTCCTGCATATCTCGGACTACCCTTTGTTGCACCATTAGTGTTTAAAACGAACTAACCATTTGGTGAAGCGCACCATTTAACAAACACACTTTTTTTACCCTTTTTTTTTTAAATTTATGTGATGTTTATATATATATATATATATATATATAAGAAAAAAAGAACTAAGCAGATAATCATAAAATATGCAAGTAAACGGAATTGAACCCATGTCAAATTTTATATTAAAAATTTTATACAAGTAGGCCCTTTGTCATTAAGATACTTCAATTAATATGGTAAAATTACATTATATTTATATCCTTTTATTTTTATCTTAACATTAAAAAAATAGATCTTATTTGACGAGGCCTAGGGAAGCTGCCCCGCTCGCCCCACCCCAAGGAAGGGGATGAATATTGTTATTGGTTTTAATTTTAATTATTCTCAGTGTTTGATACAAAGTATGTAGTTGCGATGACTAATAAAGATCATCAAAATTGTTACCCTACATATTCATGTTTACAATGCTTAATATGGAGTACTAGTAATAACAATAATGCTTTTATTTATAATTTTTTATTATTAATGATAATAATTTTATCATTGCAATTTTGAATATTATTACTGTTGACATCAGAAAAGAACGAAGTATATAAAAATAGTACAGGGTAGTACATGATGATTGCAATTGTGCGTATTGTTTTCGCTTGAATTTCACTAATATATAGTTTTTACTGATAAAATTAGTGTATTGATTAAAATTAACAATTAAGTATTGTAATAATGAGAAGTTTAAAGTTATTCAAAATTTATCATAGGGATTAAGTTCTTATTCAAAATTAATAATAATTATATAAAAAAAACCCAATCTTGGATTTATTGAGTTACCAAAGCAGAAAATAAATTAGAAAAAGGCAATTATTGGGGTGTAACATATAGAAATAAATGAATGATTACATTAAGGTCGCAGTGACTATACAAGCCACATATGCATTGTTGTAGTCATAATAAGGGGTATGCCAATTACAAGAGCCACTTCCTTATACAATCTCCAATCAGAAGCGAATGGGCCCTCATCATTTCATAGAGGTTCTAAACGAACTCCCTAAATCTAGTCTATATCTTTAGGGGTGTCAAATCGGGTCAATGGGTCGGTTCTGGGTTGACCCATCGCGGATCGGTTCTTATCGGATCAATTTTGCCTATCGGGTCGGTTCCTTTTCGGGTCGGGTCATTATCGAGTCGGGTTAAATCGGTTATTTGCTTGGTCGAGTTCCTTATACAAGAGCCACTTCCTTATACAATCTCCAATCAGAATCAGAACTTGTAATATGTTTAGTTTGAATCGACAATGACAAGTTTGGTTTCTAAGTTATTAGATATTAGGTTAAAAATAGGTCTGTAAAGATTAGGTCATATTCATGTATATTCAGATTATTCACACATCAAGTGAATTCGGGTAACGAATTGTTATAAATCGGGTTATATCGGTTACATGTTGGTTTTAATCGGTTTCGGGTTCTTTTCGGGTCGGGTCTGTAACGGGTCGGACACAGATCAGGTTCAGATCTTTGAATATCGGGTCAAATCGGTTTCGGGTTAACTTCAGGTGGGGTTGGGTCGGTTTCGGGTAACTTATCGGGTCAGGTCTGATTCTGACAGCTCTATATATCCTCACGGACTTTACTATCGCGCAAATGGAGGTCTTGCACACAGTGGAATGCATCCTAGCATTAGGTAAGTCTTTTTACAGTTGCACTGTCGCCAAGGTCGCACGAGAGCAAGTTAAACAGGCTCGTGGCATGGCTATCAATTATTTTTTAGCTTTGTGTTTATTAGACGTAAAAATAATAATAATATTGACTTTGTGACTACAGTCTTACGGAAGTTTGCAATGATATATAAAAAGAACAAAAAGTACAATAAAAAAAAAAAAAAAACTCTTTGCTACTTTCTCAATCTAGAATACCTATAGGGTTCTCTCAGCTCCCTGGAGAGGTTTCTAGGATTATTGGAATCCATTTCGCTCCCCTCAAGGCCAATCAGCTTGCTGGCATATGTTCTTAGTTTTCTTGCATGTGGTTAGCGTAGAATATCCCCCATTATATTTGAACCTTACCAAACTCCCCTATTGTTTTTGGGGCAGCTGGGGACCGGTTTTGACTGGGATGCTTGCATTCTAGGGTATTTTTTTTTTTAGAGAATTAGCATTCCCACCTTCGGTGTTTATTGTTTAAGAGGTAGTAAATAACCAATGGAAATCTCTAGGGGTCATCACTGTCAAAGCCATTGGTCATTTCTTTCTATTCCATTGTGTAAGGCAAGAAGACAAAGAAAGCCTCCTTGAGCAGCACACCACAATTCTAGACGGCAGAACCCTTACTTTCAGAAGGGTCTTAATAAGTGCAATAGTCCCTCTTCATCTTAATTTCAACATGGCTAAATTATGGGTTCGTGTTATGGGACTTCCCATTGGGTTTCTTGGACCCGAATTGGGCTCTTCAAGCTCTCAAGCATTTCACTTGCTTGATCATGATGGCTTCAACTTTCCCTCAACACCGGAATTTAGAGTACGAGTATTGCTAGATTTATCTCAACCACGGATTACAGGGTGTTTCATCCCTATAGAGGAAGGGTCGTTGGTCTGGGTTTTCTTCCAATATGAAGGTGTTTATAGATTCTGTAAACAACGCGGTTGTGCTGGGCATCACACAAGGCACTGTGAGCTGTCAAAGTTAGGAGCACAAAGGAGGATCCATGAACGTCTACGAATGTTGGAAAATGCGGGTCTAAGAGTAAGGTATAGGCCTCCCATTACTCCATTTTACACTAATAAGATCAAAGGTGCTCTAGATAGATGGAGTTGGAGGAACTTGAGGTTGAACCTAATTAATCCGGAGCTGTCCCAAGGTCAAAACGGGTTGTTCCACCGACCATTTGAAGGATTTAGGCTATTCCCAACTTATGCCCAATCCCCACAATCAAGCTCCTCCTCCTCGACTGACCCGTCGACTTATGCGCCAGCTAAAGAGGAATTCTCAACTAGCTCCTTAAGCTCCATTGTTGAAGTAGTGCATAATCCAACTATGGGGAAGGAAGAACTGGAAGGAAAAATTCAAGAGGGCAAGGTGGCTAAGGACAATAGGTTTTTATCGCGAGATATTGTGAACCTTAGTTTGGATCCTTATCTTGCTTTTACTAATGTTAATAATAGTGCAGCCCTGAGTTTTTGTACGAAAATGACAACCCAAATGGATGTTGTGTTGGGTATACGCACGTCCCATTAACAGAGAAAGTTGAGGAAGGCATCTCGATTCCGGCATTTCATGTTACAGCTCCCATGTTTGAAAACTCGGTTATTGAAATGGGCGAAAACCAATAGTGAATCCAAAGGCTTATCAAGAAAGGTATGGGGATTTATAGGGCCAAGTAATAATGAAAGAAAAAGGGAGAAGGAAAGGGACGTGAAGGAGCCATGAATGAAAGAGCTCCATTTTCATGCAAACGTCCATGGCCCTCTCTCCTTAAAGATGGGAACCATGTATGAGGCTAATTTTTATTTCTAACCTTTCTTTTACAAATATGTGGAAATTTAAACCCCCGTTCAAAACAATTTAGAAAAATAAGCTTCGGTTTAGAACCGTTATCATTGACAACAGTTTTAATCTAGTCAGCATTAACCATTTTACCCAGTCAGCATGAAACCGCTGCCAGTGACAACGGTTATAGTGTCAGCATAGAACCGCTGTCAGTGACAACGGTTATAGTGTCAGCATAGAACTGTTTGGGCCAGAACAACTAGAAAAAATTATATTAAGTACATAGGCTGCTTAAAACCACTATCAGTGACAGCGGTTTTAACTTTATCTGAAACCGTTATCACTGACAGCGGTTTTATGCTGACTGGGTAAAAGGGTGAATGCTGACTGGGATTTAAAACCGTTGCTAGTGACATTGGTTCTAAATGGAAGGTTATTTTTCTAAGTTGTTTTGACCAGAGGATAATTTTCGAAATATTTGTAAAAAAAAGGTTAGAAATAAAAATTACACCTTGTATGAAGCATCAGATATTGGTAGAAAGAATTGGTGTCCAAGATCCTATGCCTCTATTTGGGAAGCTGGCTCTAATCAAAGGAAATGGGCATCATCACCTTAATTTTCTGATATATCGGCTCGAGGTAATGAGGGGGGCACATTACTACCTCAATCTACCCTAGATAAGTTGTCTCGAGAACTTGACGATTTTTGAAAGGAATGGGCCAAGCTGAATAAGCAAGTGGTTGAGCTTGGACAAATACAGAGTGGACAACTGTATGAATCTCATCCCTTGATGTGTATATCAAAGGAGGCCTCATATAATAACAAATTCTATGAATTGGACAGGAGTGAGTTGGATAGGAAAGGAGGAGAGGTGGGTGGGAAAAGGAAGTTGGTCTCGGACTCTCGGGTGTACAGGGATCTAAAAGTGAAGGAAAAATAGTAACGGCTGCAGGTGTTGATATCAAATTGAAGAAGCAGTGCGGGGATATCTCGGATCCTAGAAAGTAGAATCATAAGTATAAGAAGAGCAAAGAGGAAAAGTTGAGTACATGGGAGCTTGAAGAGAACGGTGACAAGACTTTAAAATTGAAGAGGAAAAGCCTTGGTGATCCCTTCTTAACCATATCCAAAAAGTGCATGCATGTGAGGAGTCATGAACCAAGAAGAGACGAATGGTTGTCAAGGGAATGCCATGATAAGTGCTTCTGAAGGTGAATTGGAGGAGTCTGACAAAGAGAGTGGGGGGGTAGCTGGCTCTTCACAGCCCCCAAAGTAGGAATGAAGATAGTCTCCTAGAAATGAAGATATTAGGGAGAATGATGGTTTGGAATGGAATGTTTTGTTTTGTTATGGCGCGCCTCGCACAAACTTGGAACGAAATGTCTAGGCTGCTTTCCTCTCATACAAAATTCTTAGTGAAAGGGGATTTCAATCAAGTTGAATTTGCAGAGGATAAATTGGGTGTGTCCACCACAATTAGAGGATGGATAGATTTTATACAGTGGAGGATTTCTTCCAACTTGATGGAGATTCCTTTTTCAGGGCCAAGATTCACTTTCACTTGGACAAATAATCAGGCTCATCATTCCTTGATTTAAGAAAGACATTTCCCGGATGGGAGGATTTTTAACCAGCCTCTGTTATGCTTGAATCACACAACAATTGTCTATGAAGAGAAAAGGAAGGACCTAGTAAAGAAACGACCATACCAAGTTTGGTAAGATTTAAGTCTTGAATAACAACATTTCCTGAGCCAATCATCTTGCATTTTTAAGGAAGGATGGACCTTTGTTGATTAGACAACACCATGTCATTAGAGTGCATCAAATTGGTTTTTAATTGTAAACTAAATTACGGACCCGTAAGTGCCTCAAATTCTCAATAATTGCTGTGAAAAACGCTGCCTTGTACAACTTTTTTTTTTATAAAACGATGTCTCGGGCAACTTTTTAGTTAAACCAAAAACGTTGTCCGAGGCAGCGTTTTTCACTGACCGGTTTTTTCTGGCCCAGTTTCACAGTTCTACTCTGACCAAAAACGGTGCCCCATGTAGCGTTTTTTACTGACCCAGATTAACCCCCCAAATCCACCCTCATGTAAAATGTTGCCACATGCAGCGATTTTGCATTAGGTAAAACGCTGCATCGGGCATCGTTTTTATTCCGAATATAAATTAGCTTATTTTTTTTAAATTACTTTCTACACTAGCTTTTTTTTTTAATTTTTTATAAAAAAGCTTAAAAATAAAAAAATTCTATAATTTATCGTGCCATTGGTTATCGTGTATCCAAACTGATAATGTTGTTGATTCGGATACCCTATCCATGCTTACCCCTACCAACATGTTTCTTAGAGAGACCTCCCAAATGCTACACCTAGCCCTATATTATGTTATCAGTTTGAATAATACGTATTGCTAGTGAATTACTTGCATACAATAAATAATACGTGTGCTATGATTTGTCCTTTTCGTACATATTTCAGGCATCAAATTAATATATGTTTAATATGTTCAACTAGCTAGCATTCTTTGGGGACTAGCAGAAAACATAAATGATCAAAATAATTAAGAAACGTCTTCCAAAGCGATACTTGTCAGATAGTTAAACAAAACGCTACTTCCACTAATCTAGTCAAGCATTTGTCTTAAATTCCACATTTTATTTTCTCAGAAGTTGTAGCTTACAACACCAAATGTTGGTAATTGTCAAGCCCTAATATTATACTTAGTCTTAGGCCCAAGTTTCAAACCCTAATTTTGTGTGTGTGTGTGTGTGTGTGTGTGTGTGTGTGTGTGTGTGTGTGTGTGTGTGTGTGTGTGTGTGTGTGTGTGTGTGTGTGTGTGTGTGTGTGTGTGTGTGTGTGTGTGTGTGTGTGTGTGTGTGTGTGTGTGTGTGTGTGTGTGTGTGTGTGTGTGTGTGTGTGTGTGTGTGTGTGTGTGTGTGTGTGTGTGTGTGTGTGTGTGTGTGTGTGTGTGTGTGTGTGTGTGTGTGTGTGTGTGTGTGTGTGTGTGTGTGTGTGTGTGTGTGTGTGTGTGTGTGTAGGGTGCTTAGAATAAGAAGAATAAGAAGAGATCTTGGCCATTCAAATAGTAAGATCCAATGCTAGAGATTTCATGTAAAAAAATGGTTACTATAACAATAAAAAATGGTCACTATAATAATAAAAAGAACTACTATAAGTGAAAAAAATTATTTGGTCACTATGAATTAAAAAAGGGTAACTATGAATACATAAAATATCATACGTTGGATATATATATATATATATATATATATATATATATATATATATATATATATATATATATATATATATATATATATATATATATATATATATATATATATATGACTTACAATACATCAATACAACACACAAGAATCATTTAACCTAAATTTGGCATGGTATCAAAAGCCTATCTCTAACCCTAACCCTAAAGCTTATTTTTCTTTCTCCCTCTTCCTTGTCGTGTTCTTCATGGATGAAGGAAGGATGGATCCTTCTTCTCCCTTCTACCTTAGTGCGGGTGATCAACCGGGTAACTTGATTACTCACGTGATATTGAAAGCCGACAATTATCTAGGGTGGTCTCGTGCTCTCACGTTAGCGTTGAAGTCATGGCGGAAGTTTTTCTTCTTGACCGGTTCCATCCCCAAACCCACGGACCCGAAGAAACTCCTCGATTGGGAAACGGTACATTCTATGCTAATTTCATGGATTTTACGTTCAATTCATCAAGATTTCCGCTTCTATTCCTTATTTCGAGGATGCTAAAAAACTGAGGGTGTACTTGGAACATCGATTTTGCATGGCTAGTGGTCCTAGGTTGCAACAATTACGTGCAGCTATCACTTCATGCAAGCAATCGAACACCATGGGCTGTTGATGATTATTTCAATACCCTTATGGGTTTGTATGATGACCTTCTTTGTTTAAAACCTCATCATGGTTTCGAGTGTGGCAATTGCTCGTGTGATATTGATGCTCGTTATGCTCATGACAGGGAAGAGGAGATGCTACATCAATTCCTTATTGTTCTTGATGATGATAAATTTGCGGTGGTTCATACTAACATTCTCTAGCAGCATCCCATTCCCACGTTGGAGGCCGCCTATCAAACGTGTCTTTAAGAGGAAAAATCTCAATCAATTGCTCATGGGAAGATGTCGAAAGATATAACTAATGCCCATATATTTTCGATCTCTACTGCATGATAAATTGAAGTCTTCTATTTTGAGTAAGGATAAGTCAAAAGTTGTTTGCTCTCATTGTCTACGTACTGGGCATTCTTCACGCCTATCCCGATTGGTGGAAGGACAACTATGGGGGTAAAGTGAACGGCTCTTCTCGTTGTCCAACAGGTTACCCTCCTCGTGCTCAGTCCTCGAGTGCTAAGGCTAGTGCTACCACCGATTGAGGCAATACCTTTTGTTTGTGCCAATGTTGTGGATGTTTCGGCTAGTGGGACTTCTTCTTTGACTCCGCTTCACGACAGTAATGGTGTCCTTCCTACAATGGCTGATCTTCAGCCTGAGCATGTGCAATTTCTTTTGAACTTGGTCAATACAAAGCAACAAGAGAATATAATGGGTGAGTGTTTTTTGAGATCTTGGATTATTGACATAGGAGCTTCTCATCATGTCACAGGAAATGAGTCATTTTTGTCGGATGTTCTCTCTATTTCACTGTGTTGTGTTGGGCTTCCAAATGGTCCACATACGGTGGCTACGAAGATGGGTCGAGTGGTGTTGACTACTGATATTACATTTGATCATGTTTTATTTGTGCCTCAATTAACTTGCAATTTGATATCGGTGTCTAAGTTAATTGATGATTCCCATTGTTATGTTCGATTTATTGATTCTCTATGTGCTATATAGGACCAACGCTCGGGGAGCTTGATTGGTAGCGGTGAATGTGTTGATGGACTTTTTTTTATCTTTGGTGTATTCCTCAAGTATTGCAAGGAATGAAGATAAAGCAAGACAGAGAGCTCCACGACTAGCCTATGGCTGAAGGCTACTTTCCACAGCCCATCCGTGGTGGTTGTTGATTGCTATGTTTTGGGCCATAAGATTTTCTTTGTTAGAGTCCAAAACCTAATAAAACTCCTAGGTTAAATATAAATTAGGGAGGTTATTAGCAGTTAGTTTATTATCATATTTTTTAGAGTTTTATGTTCTTGTGCTATCTAAGGATCCTCCAACCTTGTTCCATTGAAGATTTATCAAAGTTTCCATTAATTCAAGTATTTCTTATTCTCTTTATTTTCTATTTTTATTGTTATTATGTTCTCTTTAATTAATCATTGTATTTATCTAATCAACATGTGTGAGTAGTTTTATAACCCTAGGGTTGGGTTGAACCCTAATATGAATGAATGCATCGTTTTATCCTCAATATCCTCTTTAATCAATTTATAATTCCACTTTATTAGGTTTGGTGTTATTATCAATAATTAACAAGAGATAGTATTATTGAATGTAATTAGGTTTACAGCGAGAGTTGACTCCTAATTGATTTTACATAAGAATAGCTAGTTGTTCTTTCTAGGACTTATGGGATGTCGTTCTTAATATCTTTAATATGTTTGATTCCATGAGAATAGGTCTGATTACATATTGGAGAAGCTATTAGCTGATCAAGAGACACTCTTAGTAATTTTTTTAGGGAGCATCCGTCCTAGGGAATACTTATTGATTCGAGAGTGGGAAAAAGGGTTTATTTTGTTGCATTGAATTATATTAGTGGGGATTCCTAATTCTAGGTGTTTTTAGTCGTAATTATTTCCGCGCTATTTTTGTTGCTTAATTTTCCGTACTTAGAAATTAATAGTTTAGATTCTTCATCATTGAATTGGTTACTTTTTTATTGATTACTCGAGTCTATTTAACTAGTTGATTTTTAGTCTCTTGGGATTCGATCCTTACTTGCCCTTCTACGTAGTAGTGGTCTTGTTAGGTTTATTTTTGTTAGGTGCACGACACACTTTCCATGATCACATAGCATGTTGTGTTGATTGCTTCTGCCCAAAAACTTTTTTATTGATTACTCGAGTCTATCCAAGGTTTGACTCTTTCTCTCCACAACCTCGTTTTGTTATGGTGTTCTTAGGGCCGAGAAATTGTTATTTATACCATGTTCCATACAAAATTCCTCAAATTTGTAGTTCTGGAACTCGATTCCATGGTCTGCCCTTATGTGAATAATTTTGTTTGCTATAAATCTTTGGATTTGATTAGCCCATACAACAAATTCATCATAGGTTTCATTTTTGCTTTTGAGGAATATTACCCAAATTAAACGTGAGTAATAATCAACAACAACATGTATGAAACACTTTCCACTTCTACTTTAAACACGCATAAGACCACACAAATCCATATGGATAAGTTCCAATGGCTTTGATGTGCTCACAGTGTTTTTAGATTTGAAGGAACTTTTAATATGGTTTCCTTTCACACATACATCACAAACTTGATTTATTTGGAAATTGATTGCGGGAAAGCCTACAACCAAATCCTTTGATTTTACTTAGTTAAGAAGGGAAAGACTAGCATGTCCGAATCTTCTGTGCTAAAGTAGTGGATCATCTTCCAAAACACTTAGACAAGTCATATAGTTCCTTGGAATCTCATCAAGGTTCACGGTATATATGCTTCCTTTACGAAAATCACTTATCTAGTGTCATTCTTAAAAATAGTGCATTTTTCAGAAGTAAAACTTACAACGTTGCCTTTATCACAAAATTGTGATCTGCTAAGTAAATTGTGCATCAAACCTTCTACCAAAAATACATTATCCACAAAATGGGAACTAGACCTTACGATCTTTCCAACACTAATAATATCGCCCTTTTTTAAGGTAACTAGTGAGAGAAATTTAGATTTGTCTCTTATCATGTGATTGGAATAACCGTTGTCGAGATACCACGAGTTTTTTTCCCTTCACTAGCACTTGCAAAACACATTAGTTGTTAGGAACAGGAACCTATTATCCCTTGGGTTCCTCTTCTTCTTTAGTGACATTAGACTTCTTCACATATTCAACGTTTTTGTTATTACAGTGTTCCCTTCGGTCACAAGTTCCAAATTGATAACCAGTTTGACCACATAAAGTGCATATTTTACTATTGGGTAAATCTACATATTTTTTACTTTTAACCTTTTTCTAAGTGTATGTAAATCCCAGACCTTCTATTCTTTTAACTTGAGCATTTTCAATCCATTTTGAAACTTCCACAAACATTTTTCTTTTCTCACTACGACACACCTCAAGCTCTTTTCAAAAGCATTTCATTTGAAATTCTTGTACTCTGCAAGTTAGTTTTAAGAGCTTCAAATTCTTTGTTAAAATATTCAATTGGAATTCTAGTGATGTCGAGGTAAGATTAAAGCTTAAAAGTTTGTACTGAGTCAACTCTACGTTAATCATTATATTTTCATTCCTAAGTCCATCATTGTCTTCTTTTAATTTCATATTCCTATCCATTAAATCAAAAAATATTTCTTAATAGTTTGTTCTAACATTTGTATGATAGGTCATGTGGTCTATGCAAATTTCTATAGCCTTGTCACTTTGATATATCTTGAGCATGAGATTCTTGTTATTTTAACCCAAAGAGTAAACTAAATTAACTAACTCATTTTTTGTCATGAATACAAGAGAGTTTGAGGATACCTCATTATAAGTTTCGATTAAGCACAAGTTGGCGCATTCCTCTTCTTCCCCGAAGTAAGAATCTCCTAAGCAGCAATTATTGCTCTTCTTGCATTAGTTTTTGAGTAGGTATTTTCGCTAGGCTTTTCCTGTTCCTTTGCTTTTCCTTTATCTTTTTTTGATTCCCACAATGGACATTCTTTTATGAAATTTTCCAAGCTACTACATTTGTGACAACTTGAATCATTCTTAGAAGAACGGTTCTTCTTGTCAAAGGTTCTCTTTTGGCGGTCATTGGCCTTGTTGAATCTATACATTTTTTAAAATTTTATCATAAGCATGGCCTCTTCTTCAACATCTGATTTAGATATATACTCCTTTTAAGCTTTTAGAGCAAGCCCTTAATTTTTGGAACTTTCATTGTTGTGAATTTCCATATAGAGTTCATGAGTCATGAATGACCCAGCAAGATGCTCCATATTAAATTTTGTGAAGTCCTTGGTCTCTTAAAGTAAAATGACCTTGGCTCTCCATTTCTCACCTTTAGAGAGACTTCTCAAAATCTTTCTAACCTGTTTATCGGTGGGAATGTTTCTACCAAGAGAAACTAACTCATTTGTGATGTTAGTAATCTGGTGAACAAATCTTGAATAGTTTATCTAGGTAACATTTCAAATCTTTCATACGTAGACATAAGAAAATCAATTTTAGAATTTTTTTACTTTGCTTGTTTCTTCATGAGTAATTTATAACAAATCCCATATTTATTTAGCCGTTTTACAGCCCATATCTCTATTATGCTCATGAGGTCCTAAGCCACAGTGAAGTATCTTAATAGCCTTATCATTTAATTCCATTTTTGTGGAATTAAAACAGCTGGAACAGAGAAATAGAAAAGAATAACAAAAAGGAACAACAAGGATTTTTCATGAGGAAATTCTTATGCTCATCCCAAGAGAAAAACAACAACCCTACTCAGGGATATTTAACTATATACTATTTAGGTAACGCCTAATACACTCTATTAGGATTTCTCCCTCTCGTGTTCCACTCTAAACAACGAGTTTCCTTTTCTCTTTCTCTCTTCGCTTTACACCCTTTGACTTAACTCTAAGTCACTCACTCTTTTTTCTCTTGAAATTAACTCTAAATTCTACAACTCACTCTCGACCTATTGCTTAACTCTATACAATAAACTTAAACAAAATATTACAAATGATCACTAAGGCACATGGGATGGATATGAATGGAAAAGGCTCAGCTCAAGAATGGCTACTGACACTTAGAAATATTTTTGTGAAAGCTTAAAGTTTTGGTCAGTAAAAGTACAAATTATGAAGTGGGAAATGAGGTACTTATATACACATGTTCATAAGTACAACTCACCCACACCTTTGTATGAAATGTGGAAGGCGAAGTACAAACTTAGTTGCCCATTGTGTTAAAAGTACGGTTAGGACTAACCACTTTTTACTTTCCTAAAAATCCTTTTTCTTTGTTGTCCAAAATTACATTTTCTTCCATGGAATAAATACAGGGGAAAAGAATGAAAACTTTTGTTGAAAATCTTTATTGTTTGATAAAACAAAGAATGCCAAGATTTTTAGTTTCCAAATTTCCAAGACAAAATCCCCTTGTAAACATATTTTAATGCAAAGCAATTTGAGCTAAGTTGAGCCATCTATATCTTTCATACATGCTATATAAACCCTAAAGGAAACTCATGCTTGAGCTTCTCTCTTTAATCCATGAAGCTTAGACTTTCTAGAAGACTTGTGCACTATTCCAGCTTTGGAATAGCCCATTGTGGTAGACCGAACCTCCTCTTCAAACTAAATAAAAAATGGTGCATTTTCCTTGAGTGCTTCCTCCTCCTTATGGGTAGACTAAGTATAGTTGATGTAACTTATCTTCCCTTTGCTCCTATTGTGGAACACACAAAATGATCTACACACATCTAGATATAGAACTCATTAAGAACAGAGTTTGTCATTACCAAAATATTTCGAGGTATCAACAATAATCATAGTGTATATCTTTTGATTACAATATGTATAACTGGTTGGTAATTGCAATGTATAACAAGTTTTGGTAATTGCAATTATTTGGCATAGTAGGGACCAAAATATAGGTAAAAAATCCTTCATAATATGTGATGAGTCTATCTTAACACCGCCGCATATAAATAGATGTCCTCAACTAAATTACGGCGTATTTTATAGGGAACCATCGCATACTATTGCTAATTTATGTAATAATTTATGGCATATTTAGCCAAACCCAGCACATATTAATTGCTAATTTATTAATAAATTTGTGGCCTATTATGCCAGACTCGCCGCCAATTATCTAATGTTTTGCGGCGTATTTTTTACGCAACAAATTAAAACTACTAATTTGCTGCTAGCATTTTGACGCCGCATATAATACTAATAACACCACCACAAATTAAATAATTTCTACTATTGCTAGACAGTTGCAGAGAGAATTCGGTGGAAAGGCCTTCAAAACTTAAGATAAATTTTATGAGAGAGCGACTCATTTATATGGGTTAAGTAATAGGGATTTTATTGAGGGTATTCATGCTAAAGACAAGAGGAAGGACTTTGGGCATCATGGAAATAACCAAAATAACTCAAAGAGGCCTAGGGGATGGAAACACGATTTAGGGTAAAAACCGAGAGGTGAGTAGCACGGTTAGCTAGGGAACTAGAGATAGAAAATACCACCATAGGAGATGTAAGAAGAATCACCCTAGAAAGGACTATGAGGGAAACTTGGTGACTTGTCGATACTGCCAAAAGAAGGGGCATAGGGAGTACGAGTGTTTTTCAAAGAAGAAAAATGAGGAAAATGGTGGAAATAACCAGCAAAGAGTAAACACCTCGTATGACCAAGGAGGAAGAAATAATAGGCCGGGTAACCAAAATGGGAGACCCTAAAATGGTGGTATCAATAGCAACAACTCCAACACCAACAACAATGCTAATCAAGGGAGAAACGTCAATCTCGGGCGCCTGTCTGTAATGGGCAACAAGGAGGTAAAGAGATCCTCCGATATAGTCGCTAGTACTTTTACTATTCACTCAACTTCTGTGAAAACTTTATTTGATTCTGGAGAAGCCTATTCTTTTATAGCGATATCCATAGTAGCCCAATTGCATTTACCTGAGTCAAGTCCTGTTGAGTTGTCTATTTGCTTACCCCACGAGTAGGTAATTCCATGTACTAAACTCCACAAAAGAAATTTCCTTAAAGATGGGGAAACTAATTTTTCATTTGAACTTATTAAGTTTGACTTAGGATACTTAGATGTGATTCTAGGAATGAGTTGGTTAAGCTTATACAAAACCAGGATAGATTATGAGATACAAAAGGTGCACCTAAGGAGTCCTTTGGGGAAAACCGTGTCATATAAGCAATTTGGAAAACCTATGGGATATAGGTTAATCTCTGCAATAGAAAAGAGAAAATTAGTAATAAAGGGAGAAAGCAGAAGAATAGAAGAATCCCTATAATAAATTAATTTTTAGACATTTTCCCAAATAAAGTTTCAGGGATGCCACCTAGTAGGGAAGTCAAGTTCACCATAGACTAAGGCACCTTACAAAATGGCACCATCAGACCTGTATCACCCTAGGGAGCTCTAATGTTGTTCGTGAATAAAAATGATGAATGTATGAGACTATGCATTGATTATAGGGAATTAAACAATGTGACTATGAAGAATAAGTACTCATTACCCAAAATAGATGATTTTTTAACTAGTTTAAGAGGGTGAGCATGTTTTAAAGATTGATTTAAGGTCAAGGTACAATCAATTGCAAATTTTTGACAAAGATATTTCGAAGATCGCCTTTAGAACTCGCTATGGGCACTACAATTTTATAGTTATGCCATTTGGGTTAACTAATGTACCTGCTATCTTTATGGACTTGATAAACCGAGTTTTCCATGAGTACCTTGGGAGAAATAAGTTATACGCAAAGTTTTCCAAATGTGAGTTTTGGTTGGGACAAGTCGCATTTTTGGGTCATCAAATTTCCAAGGAGGGCGTTTTGGTAGATTTTGTGAAGATCAGAACTGTTAGTAAATGGCCTACTTCTAAAAACGTGGCTGATATTTGAAGATTCCTAGGTTTGGGTGGATATTATCAGAGGTTTGTCAAAGATTTTAATAGTCAGACTTATGACCACCCTGATGAAAAAGGAGACCAAATTTATGTGGAATGAAAAGAGCGAGTTAGGTTTTCAAATCCTCAAAGAGCGGTTGACTACTGCACCAATGCTAACATTGCCTGATGAGAACGAAGGATTTGAGGTGTACAACAATGCCTTAAAACATGGTTTCAGATGCATGCTATAATAGAACAGGAAAGTCATAACATATGCATCACGACATTTGAAGTTGTATGAAGCCCAACTCTCCTACTCACGACTTAGAGCTTGCCGCTATTGTGTTCCATTTGAAGATCGGGAGACATTACCTTTACAGTGTCACCTACAAAATTTTCACATAACACAAGTGCCTTAAGTACATCTTCACTCAAAAAGATTTGAAGATCCGACAACGTTGATGGTTAAAGTTGATCGAGGATTATGATTTAGATATCTAGTATCACGAGGAAAAGGAAAATATTGTTACAAAAGCTTGTTGTAGGAAATTAAGGAATAGTATCAATGCTTTGATAGTAGGTGATGAGTTGAATGAGGATATGAAGGGGCTAAACCTAGAAATTATGAATCATGGGGAATTTGAGAACCTATTGAGTGCCTTGTTGATAGAACCATGCATATTTAAGGAAATTAAGGAAAAACAAACTAAAGATAAATCTTTACTAAAGATTAGAGATAGGGTGACTATTGGTTCAAATTCTGAGTTCAAACTTTATGAGGACGGTAGCCTAAGGTATAATGGAAGATGGTGTGTACCTCAAAACTGTGATGAGGTTAAGAGGAAAATCATGGATGAGAGCCATAATACCCCATATTCATTTCACCATAAGGGCGATAAATCATACAAGGATCTGAAGTAGATATATTGGTGGATGTGTCTAGGTGGTTGACATGACAAAAGGTGAAAATAGACCATAAAAGATCCATGGGAAATATGCAACCACTAGAAATACTAGGATGAAAATGGGATTCAATTTCCATTGACTTTGTAGCTGGTTTACCAATGACTAGAATGGGTAATGACACAGTTTGGGTAATTGTGAATAGACTCACCAAGTCCGGAGTGTTCATTGTGATTAAGGAGACTTGGAAGAAAAATTAATTAGCAAAGGCATATGTGAAAAATATAGTCTGTTTACATGGAGTTTCTAAGGATATAGTGTCCGATAGAGATTTGAGGTTCTTGTTTAAGTTTTGGCAGAAGCTACAAAACATTCTTTTGTCTACCTTGAAAATGAGTATAGCTTTTCACCCTACAACAGATGGACAGACATAGAGGACGAACCATACTATGGAGGATATGCTGAGAGCTTATGCAATAGATTTCTAGGGTACTTGGGAGGATCATTCTGATCTAGTAAAATTATCTTATAACAATATTTATCATGCAAGTACTAGAATGACACTTTCGAGGAACTATATGGAAGGAAATGTAGATACCTTATGTGATGGAATGACTTTAGTGAGTGCATTAACTTAGGAAATGAATACATAGAAGACATGGTGAATAAGGTTAAAGTGATTCAGTCAAGGATAAAAGTAGCTCATGATAGGCAAAAGAGTTATGCCGACTCAAAAATAAGAGAGGACGGGTTTAATGTAGGCGAAAAAGTCTTTTTAAAGGTGTCACCTACTAAAGGTGTGATAAGGTTTGATAAAAAGGGAAAGCTCAGTGCCAAATTTTTGGGACCCTATGAAATTCTACAATGTGTAGGGAAAGTACACTATAAGTTGGCCTTGCCGATGGAGTTTGAAAAGATGCACGATGTCTTCCACATTTATCACCTAAAGAAGTAGTGCCGAGTGAAACCCATATACTGCAAATAGAGGCAATTTAGTTAGACAAATCTCTAACCTATGAAAAAAGACTGGTTAAAATATTAGATCATAAGGGGAGGAGTACTCGAAATAAAGACATATGAATGGTAAAAGTCCAATGATTTAACAATGAGTATAAAGAAGCTACTTGGAAAACCAAAGATTTGATGAAACAGAATTACCCGAGTTATTTTTTAAGGTGAATTATAGGGTCGTAACTCTTTTATTTTAAGTGGGTTGAATGCGATGTAATTTTGTGCTTTTTATTATTATGATTGCATATCTCTAGAGTATGCTAGGTATCTTGTTGCTTGCAAGAAGTTTATAGTAGTATTTTTTCAAAAATCTTGGATTTTGGGGTTAAGTTTCAAGGGCGAAACTTCTTTTAAGAGGGGAAAATTATAATCCTCTGTAGATTTATTTGAAAATCACTAATTTTGAGTTAAGTTTTGGGGATGAAACTTCATTTAAGAGGGGTAGATTGAAATCTCCCATAAATTAACAAGATTTTAATTGCACTTTTATTCAATGTACTCGAAATTATTTTCTATATAAAATTTTAGTATAAACTAAACAAGATTTATTTTTACAAAATATGTGTTCACTGTTTATTTAAAATAATCATGAGATTTATTGTGTTATATATATATATATATATATATATATATATATATATATATATATATATATATATATATATATATATATATATCAGTTTTTCCCTAAACCATAATCATTAAATCACAAAGAAACTCTAAACACAAAAAAAAAGAGAAGAGAGGAAGCCAGTAGCTAGCCTCCCCTTGTTGCCTTGCCTGAGCCGCCACCCCACCCTACCATCCGCCGCCTGTGTCCCCACCACCGGCTGGTCTCCTAGCCTCCTCCTTCTCTTCCTTCATTTTTCTTCCTTTCTTCCTTAATTCTATGCCCTATAATTCATGATTTTTAGAAAATTGTTTATGATGGTTGTTTTAATTGTTTTCAATGGTTAATTATTTGTTAAAATTATTTAAAATTAAAAGTTTTAATATGTTCTAGAGATTTTCAGAATTTTTATACATGAAATTATGGATTAAATGTACTACTTTTCATGTTTTAGGGTTTATAATTATACACGATTGGTTATTTCATGAAACTAGAATTATTATGTAATTAAATTGATGTTATGTTCAAAATAATTTTCAGATTTTATGGGTTATGAAATTTGAATTTTATGTTGAGTTTACGAAGGATTTTTATGATTTTAGGTATAATATATTACCCTAATCAATATACTACATATCTAGAACATTATAAACAACATTTTGCATACTTTGGAAATTTTCCCGAATTATAAATATGATTTTCACTGTATTTCATGGATTTAAGGATTAAAAATAAAGGTTTAAAGCATTTACATGATTTTGAAGCCTTTGGGTAATGGCGTATAGTTCTTGTAAATTTGTTTCTTAGGGTATTGATTAAGGTTGTGCTATTTGGTTTAGGAAAATGACTCGTAGAAAATGATTTGTAGTCGTGAAAGTGGCAACCCGGTTGTTCTATTCAATATACGTATAAGTTACGTAAGCCTTTTCTTTAGGAGCATGAATCTAGGATGAAATAAAAACTTAGTATCATTTTTAGGGAACCTTTCGGGTGAGATTGGTTGGTTATGTATTGAAAGGATTCGCGTTCTTTACTCTAGAAGCACGATTAGGTAATGTTTTTGTGAATTTTGGATGGTGATTAACTAATCATGATATGATTATGTATGATTGAGGAATCTTGATTGATTTAAGTGGAATTAATTTACTAATTAATCCATGAGGTTGTCTATTATTACTCCTTTATAACTAATGGTATGAATTGAGTAAAGGGTGATTTTCAAGTCTTAATGACGAGGCTAGTTGACTTTATTCAATAGGTTAAAATTTAAGGTCATCAAAAGATTAAAAATTACAATAAAAAAGATATTGATTGTGTATTTATGATGTATTTCATGAGTATTCTTTGATAAATTGGAACCCAAATAGTGTTAAACTATAAATCACATTAAGTGAAAGAAGGATAAGCAATAAAACTTTAGGCTAGTGCAAGTCTTTAGTATTGACAATCAAGGGTTGAGGCTTCACGGGGTATTATTTGTGGCTTTTCTTAAGGTCATGTGATCTATGGGTCTCTTTTACAAAGTTTTAAACTTATATTTTGTTTAGTTGAAATCTCATATAATCATGATAACAAAGTCACGCTCGTTTGCCATTGGATTTATAATATTTTTGATGCCCTTTGACAAGAGAGCATGGGGTTTATATATTTATTTTGATGTTCCTGATAGACATGGGGAGACAACCTTGTTTGTTGCTGAATCTAAATTATTAATTAAATGAGTTAAAATTTGAGTTAAAGAGTGTGTTAAACGAGAAGGTATGCCATGTATTTTACTGTTATGAGGTCAAAATATTTTATTTTGTTTTTGTAACCTTTATGTACTCAGCTTTGCTGATTACGTGCTTTGTGTGTGATGTTTTGGTCATGGACTTTAATAACTATGTAATGATCCAATATTTACACTTGTAATTTTGGTGAGCATATTTCTGACAGGTATCGCTGGGATTTGCTTGCATAGTTGGGATGAGGGGAGAGTACAACTATTTCTTTGCTTTGTTTGATTTAATGATTTTCTAGAATGTTTGAAACTTTGCTTTGAATTCGATTTATTGGATGTTTTGAGATTTTACTAAGGGCCTTAATGGTTTCGATTTATATGGTTATTTGAATTTGATGTTTCGAAGTTTATTTGAAAGTTTTATATTTTTCGCTGTAAAAATCTGAATTAAAGTTTTAACTTTTGAACACATGGCAGTACCACTTTGTTAGTTCTCTTGAGGTTATGGTTTTAAAAAGAGAGAATTATCAGGGTGTTACAACCTTTGTAATTTTTGGACAACTTTAATTTTTGCTTTATAATAAGACTTGCTTTTACTTCTTTCCACACTCTTGCTATTATTCATCCGCTATAATAGAAACTACTTGCTACCTTTAAAAGAAATCCATGTGGTATCTTGAGATGTTTGCTATTTTGCAATAACTGTACTAAGCATGATCAGCCCTAGCTAGTTGTGAGTATTGTCGTGGCTGTGTTGCCTATTTATCTCTTGCTGGGTGTGTTGCCTGTTCAACCCTTGCTAGTTATGAGTGTTGTTGTGGCTATGTTTCCTGTTCAACCCTTGCTAGTTGTGAGTGTTGTTGTGGCTATGTTGCCTATTTAGACTCTACTAGGCATGATGGTTGATGATATGTTTGATCTTGTTGGCTGGTAACTTGTGTATGGAGGAGCGTTTGGGGATGAGTTGTTGGAATTGTTGCCTATCAAGAAACCTCCCATAAACAACTCATGACCAAACCAATCCGTATATGTTGCATGAACTTGTGATTATGATGCTTTCCTGCCATTAATGCGTGAGTTCAAGTTTTCTAACAGTAGCTCAGACTTTGTTCTCAATGATGAGATTATTATGAGACCAAATGGTATTTCCTTGATGTACAAATGTATTTATTGTTGTAGTAAACGTGGCTTGTAGTATAGGCATTGATGTAAAATTTGTGATTTTAGAGACAATGTAGTGGCGGCAACTTTTAGATTATGATTTCTTTCTTCTCATAAGTGTAGACAATTGTATAAAATGCAACCTTATGTAATTATACAATTTTGATTTGGGTGGACCTAAAAATTTGGAGGGAAATGACAGCCACTATGGCCCTTACATACCAAACCCATGTGAATTAAGGATTGCTTGCCCACATCTTCTTCCCAAAATCTCCTTTATGGGTTAATTAAGAGGACCACTTCTTATGCATATTGTTCACTCTTCGAAAAAGTGATTTTGAACGTATGGAGCAACAAATAGGGGTAGAAGAAGTATAATAAATATTACTTGATGAATCGGGAATGAAGAAAATTAAAAACAAGAAATTCCTAGTCCAAAAATCACAATACAGCTAAGGATGGCAATGGACCGGATCTAGATCGGATCCTTATGGATCTAGATCCAGATCCATTTTTCAAGAATGGATCCATATTCAGATCCAAATTCATTGGGTATAGAAATTAAAGATCCATATCCAGATCCAATGGATTCGGGTTCCAAACGGATCCTACATATTTTGCCTATTTTTTTGCGACAAAAATAAGTTTCAAATTTATAAATCTGCATTTTACATCAACGATAACAGTCTAACGAAGGATATAAGTTCAATACTTGAATATAATTCATATAACTACTCAATTATTATAAAACAACAAAGTACAAATGAACAAAATTAAATTTTACATGTCTTTTGAATAACAATAAAAACAAGTACAAATAAGTAAATAAAAAATGGGTAATCGATCTGGATTCGGGTATTATGGTTAGACTCGTACCCGGATCCGTTTTTCAGTCACAAGACCCGGATCAGACCTGAATCCGTTGGGTCTAAATTTTAAAGATCCATATCCGCAAAAACGGATATGGATCCACGAATCCGAATCGGCTCTAATATCTTTTGTCATCCTTAAGTACGGCTAATAACATTGATCGAAGATCATGAAGTGAAACCCTAACTACCAACTCCAAATTTAATTGTTTGCTCTTGGTCAATTTTCCTATTGTCCCACAACAACAAGTTGCGTATAGAAAGTTAGAATTAGTTTGAATCCCGGATCACAAAATGAAGCGCAACGTAACCTTGATAGGAACATGAAATATGTGAGTCAATTGCCAACACGTTGAGATGTTATTTAAAGTAGCATACATCAAAAATTACTAACGGGCCTAGAGAACCTAAGAACCATAAAAGTCCACCTTATCGATTACTCCCTCCGTCCTGCTAAGTTTGCAACATTTTCATATTTGGAGTCCAAGTTCGAAAACTTTGACCACGAATATTCATCATATTATAAAAATTAATATATTCAAGTGAAATCTTGTTAGAATCTCTAATTTTTATAATTATTTGCTTTACAAATTTGGAAATAAAAATATTTAAAGTTATATTTTGTAGACTATAAAAAATCAAATATAAAAAGTTAGTGGAATGGAGGGAGTACTATATATTATCTTTTGATGACCATCATATGTAGCCAATTGGCTAAGCTCACGTCGCTCAGCAGGTGACATGAGGCTCTTGTGAATTTGACTTTGTGACTTAATGTTGGACGTGGGGTTTTGATGATACCGACGGGTATCAGCCCATATGGTCACCTTCACTGAAAAGGAGCTTTCATGCTGGTTTGGAGTTTTAGTCCTTTCAACCAATTGATAATTGATATGGCCCCCCAAGAGCGATCACTTTCTTGCAAACTCGTTTTGGATATAAAACTTAGCGTTTTGGTGATGCTCTCATTGTTCATAATAAGGTAGCTCGGTAAGATATCGCTTTTTTTAAACTGTGTCCTATTAGTACCACATGAAACAATCCAATTAGTTCTCCGGGTAAAAAAAAAAAAATATATATATATATATATATATATATATATATATATATATATATATATATATATATATATATATATATATATATATATATATATATATATATATATATATCCCATCTTTTGAAACCAAGACTTTTGATGTTATTTGACGCATTTTATATGCCTATAATGGATCACCCCTTGTTATTGAAAACCTTTTGGATCTTATTAACCAAATAAATACGACTTTACGCTATAATTAGCTGAAGTTCAATCAAGAATCGCCTAGAATTTCCACAATCTGTGTTATATGTCATTCTAACTATCAATCCATTTTTTCTGCATATATCGATAATGAATCGAGCGAACTTCTAAAACTTGTTCTACCTTTGAAAGACCATGCGATATATCACCGGACCTCGATTTTTCATATTTAAACGTAACTAATGTATTCCCATCCATTGTTGTTCCTGGACTAGCCAACTGATCTTATTACCACCTAGTTAAATTGAGTAGTTAAAACTTGAACGACACTAGATGTGTTGCTTTTTTTTTTTATTAAGCATGCATTTGCACAAATAAATAGTCCAAGAAATTCTTTTATGGATGTTACTTCAGAAAAATTATAATGTAAAGAAACCTATTCAATTTAAATGGATTCAAAATAATATTATTGCGTGGAACGGGATTATAAGTTCATTAAATGGGATTGGCAAGTTGGGTGCAACGAATATAATGCAGTTTATGAAAAGCTTCTCTAACCCACCATATTTATTGATGCGTTCTGTTTATTTGACAAGTTGGTGACGAAACACTATATAGTCTACAAGGAATGGGATTATCACTAATTGACTAATACTTCCGTAATGAAATAACTCCCTAGTTATCAGTTGAGTTGTCAAAAATTGACTCCACCAGGAATTACCACGTAGAATTTGCAATAATTTGAACCTAATATGTACCGTTACATATAAGAATTTGAAATTGGTGACAAGTAATACAACATGAACCAAACTTGTGATATAAATCAATAACCGACTTAACCTGATATTATATGATTTGAACTCAAACCCACATTTGACTATATATAAATCGATTATCAATTTAAACCGACTTGACAATGATACAAACCTGAAATGACACTCGACCTAATTGAAACCCGAAACTGGTATAACTTAATACAACTTTTTATGGACTCGACTTGTAGTAGTTATTTCGAACCTTAGACCCGGCCCGTTATTTAAAATTATTCATCATTAACACTTATTTAAAATCAAAAGTCAACTTAATCTAATTTTTACCCAATCCAAATTTGATTCAAATATGCTTAAATACTTTACAATACTAAAAATACGAAGAATTGAACCGATATTATTAGCATAGTAGAGTTGTATTAATATGATTGTTTCAATTTTTATATACTAGCATTTTAATAGCTATTAGAGCCTAATCTAACTTGAACCCAAAAGTAGTTGATTGAAAATCCCAAATTTGATCTAACCCAAAACTATCCGACTTGATAATTATTTGACCTCCGATAATATCCAACCTAGATATGGTCCAAAGATGAAATTATTCATCATTAACCCGACCCAAACCCGACTTAGTACAATTAGAAAAGGAAATTAAGACGGACACAAATTAGACACTGAACCTGACATGTACCCAAAAATAGTAAACAATTAGACATAACTTGAACCAAGCTAAGTCCAAACTAAACCCAAACTTGACTTGATGAAAAATTTGACTTGACCTAAATATGATATGAAACCATACATGATTTGACCTGAATTCGACTCGATACAAACACCTAAATTGACAACTCTAATTATTACTATTATTTGTACCAATCGTTTAAAATTATGAGCCAATTTGGAAGATGTCGCTTTAATATTGGGTTAAGCTTATTATGATATCAACTTCTTTTGAAAACCGACAATCTAAGTTATTACCAATATTTATGGTCTGATTGGATTTGACGTGGCGTTATTTTGTAAACATCGTTTTTGTGATTAATATACTTGACTTAGTACTGGCATACCCTAATAAATTCTGATTTAAATTAAAATGGGTTGATATTCTAATACATACATACAGTAGATATGAGATAGACTAAACAAAATTGACTGATTATAATACATAATTTGATATGGTTAAGTGATAATGCGTTAGCTACATCCACCAGGCAGCCCTTAAAGGAGAGAACGTTGTAACTTGTAATAATATTAAGGAATGTAAATGTAGATCGAGGCTAGGTCGAATAAGGGACGGTAGCAAGTTCATCATTCATAATTCAATTGGGAGATATGGTTTCTCCCATTATCAATGGCCAAAGTCAAGTTGGCTTGAGGGTGCGTACTAGTATGAGATACAGGGTGATCTTAGAGGGCCTTTGCTTTTGTGATGGTAGATCAAGAAAATAAGGTTGACGTGGAGTGCTAGATGGCAAGGGAGTTTTATCGTTTTGTTTTTATTTAATTAGGATAATTTGCAAGAAACTATCACGTAAAATATCATCTTATTAAAAACTACCATATAATATAAATATTGTGAAAAACAACCTTATAAAAATTCCAATTACATGAGTCCACCAGATAGTGATTTTCTGAACGTTGACCTGATTTTGCAGGATTGACTTGTAACGTAGATGGCATGTGTTGACTAGTTTCCCTTTATTTCCCTCCATTCCTTCCCTCCCCTATTGATTTCTTTCACTCTGCCTTACTTCTCTTCTTTCCTTTCTTCCCTCTTCAACTAAAATTCGACAATTTCACAAGATTAGCTATGAAGTTGGGTGTATATATTATTACATATGTGCTGACATGGAAAGCTTGATTTACAAAGTCTTGCCAGTTTAAATATCTTTTGGCTATGCAAGCGAATGCATGCCAACAAGGTATGCCCATTAGATTCCATTTGTATCATCTTCACTCTTTTCTCAGCCAAATTCACAACATACGTATTACTATCATCATCAACATCAATATCAAACTCTAGCAAACCCACTTCAAGAGGGAAGGAATGAAAGGAGGAAATAAAGGAAAGGAAGACATAGTGAAAGAAATCAGTAGGGGAGGGAAGGAAGGAAAGGAGGGAAATAAAGGGGAAAAAATTAAATTATGTTCAATCAACACATTACAATTCAACCCCGCAAAATCAGGTCAACGCTCAGAAAATCATTATGTGATAGTCTCGTGCAATTGCAATTGTAATTTTTTATATGGTAGTTTTTCATAACACTTAACTTGTTTTATAAGGTAGTTTTTGACAAGATGGTATTTTTACGTTATAGCTTTTTATAAATTATCCTTTTATTTATCATGTGTTAAATCACGTCCGTTTATGTTATCGTTTCTTCGGTGTTGGTGTTGTGGTTTTTCAATTCTAAGCAAATAATTGCGGATGGTTTTTCCAACAAATTTTAACTATAATATTACATTAATCTAGTGTAGGAACATAATATTATTAATCTAGTTTCCGAATATAATATTATCTTTACCATGTTATTCCTTTGAGCTGTCGAAAAATAAATAACAACGAGACAATAACCCAACATACATAAACCAGAATTAGAACAAAAATATTATCCCAGCATTAACCCCCGAATCAACACAACTCTTAAAGTGCTATCCGGCAGGCAACAAGATTGTTTTGTTGGATCACTCAAAACAGCAAATTATGAAATTAGTATATGAATTTCAAGTTTTAACTAGACTTACTTAATGAAATGAAAAAAGTGGAGTGATGGACAAATTATAAGGAATAAAGGGACTACTATAAGTTTCCATTTATGGTTAAGAGGCTAACTTTTATATTCTTTCATAATTCATATATCTGCTAATAGTATTCAGATCATATTGTATTCAAACATACTACCTTCGTATCTAATAATTTGCGTCAATTTCATGCGTTCATTTTATAAAGTTTTGATTTCGTAAAATTAATTAGGGAGAAAAACAGTAAAACCATAAACTATGTATATAAGAGTAAGAGTCAAGTCTTCGATAATTATTTAATGTATGAGACAATCTAATAGGACATTTATTTTTTAAAATATAAAGAAAATAATTAGAAATAAAATAACACTCTATTTTGACACGGGAATACTTAAAAGAAGCATGACAAAAATAGCTAGGATTCTTTTAAACCAAAAAAATTATGCAAAATTTTATAAATTGATTTGTTTTGATCAATTAAGTAGTTAAGTGTGCTCAACTACTAAGTACATCGAGTAGGTTTAAAATTATTGATCAAAACTAATGATATTAGGTGCGTCATTAATATAGTTATATAGTGAATTTGTTCAAAACCATGGGATAAAGGAGTCACGTGGTTGGTACGTGATTGGTATATCCATATCTGTGTTTGATAGGAAAGGCAATAAATACTGGAGAATTTGACACGATGGGAAACAGGTTTCGCTATTCTTTGCATCCAGAGACACATATGAGGGTATTATTAAAATAAACTTTGTCGGAATTATTCTATATTTACTTGATATTGGTGCTCCTCACTTTATATTTACTATATTTTTATTTATAAAGTTAAAGTTTAAAAAATTTAATTATAAACTTTAATTATATTATAAAAAATAGTATATTTAAGTGGAATTTTATTAGGTATATTTCAATATGAATTTTTAATAGTATCAAGTTTTTATCGTATAAATTTAGAGATAAAATGTTTAAAGTTATGTATTGGAGACCGTAAGTTAAATAAGGCAAAAAATCAAGAATGAATAATATTAAATCCCATGAGGTTGTTCTCCATAAACATCCCTCGTGTATTAGGGAGGACAAAGAAATCTTAGTCATATCGTGTTGTTAATTATTCTTGATGGAAGCTAGGTAATCCAACACTCCAACATGACTAAACACACTTGACATAACTAATGTTTATTCTTGTACTACGCAATGCAAATCAATTGCTTTTAACTAAATTAGTCATTGCCGACCAAATTAACTCGATAAAACATACCAGGAAGTGAATTTTAGCGGAAAGGAGAATTGGGTTCTTACTAGTTTTAAAGTCATGTTGTTGGAAAAACTATCTTTTTTTTAAAAAAAAAAATTCTAAATATAAACTATGTATCAAAGTATTTCGAAAAACAACCATAAAGTCGGTTTCGGTTTAAAGTCGTTATCTCAAACAGCGACTTTGTTTATTATTATAATTATTATTATTTTGTTAACTGAAAATAACTTTTTTACAAAAAAAAATAAATCTAATAGTCGCTATCTCAAAAAGCGGCTTTTAAAAAAAATCTATTTATTTTTAATAAGATAATATTTTATATTAAAAAAAATTATAAAAGTCACTGTTTGAGACATCAGTTTGCAAAATTTTTATTTTTTTTTAATGAAATAATCTTTTTTTAAAAAATATAAAAGTCGATATCTAAAACATTGACTTTTAATTTTAATTTAATTTAATTTTTTAAAAGATTATTTTTAAATTTGAAAAAATAAACAACAATAAATTCTCTGTCAAAGATAGCGGTATTTAAATTTTTTTTAAAACAATAAAATTTTAATTAAAAAAAAGCATAGTCATTATTTGAGAGTTATTTTTCAGAATACTTTGATATGAATATTAAATTTTAAAGTTTTGTAAAAAAAAGTCAAAAAAAGTCATAACAATAACTTAAGATAAGAATTGTTTTAACAAATGAATGCATGGAAATCGAAACTAAGATTCTGACGGTGTTCCAATTCAAGCCTTTTATATACACCCTTAAATTCAAGGATCCTTTTTTTTCTTATTTTTGAAATGTTTTGTTCACCAATGTTCAAACCTGCAAAAACAAACATTAGACATTATTATTATTAATTATTAATTATTATTACTATTACTATTATTATTATTATTGTTGTTGTTGTTGTTATTATTATTATTATTAT
Organism: Dysphania ambrosioides; assembly: GCA_026401315.1. Taxonomy (NCBI): domain Eukaryota; kingdom Viridiplantae; phylum Streptophyta; class Magnoliopsida; order Caryophyllales; family Amaranthaceae; genus Dysphania; species Dysphania ambrosioides. The sequence continues at coordinate 6,769,142 of CM048659.1, read as the reverse complement.
TATTATTATTATTATTATTATTATTATTATTATTAGAAATTGGTCAAACAGCCAAATAAAGTGTTTAGTTGGTGACTTTTTGCTTTACTTTACAAGTGTCTTTTAAGTAAAAAGTTGATAAGACTAATTATTTATAATATCTTTTAATATTGAAAACTCCACCTTGCTTGCTGATGCACTAATATTTTATCTTGTTTGACGATGGAAATCAAAGCTTGGGTGTTACGAATACCAGTGCACTTCACGCAAGCAATGCCAATCAACTCAATCCCATGCATGGTTTCAATTTAATATGTTATCTACTATATTTTATTTAGGCTAATTTGCCTAACTATTTTTATGATGTAGTTTTGTTGCTTGTGAGGTTTTATTTAACTAATGTTAAGTGCAACAAACTTCCGTGAAGATAGGCATAATTCATGGATAAGATTTATCTTATCCCTTTTAATATTTAAGTTTATAGCTAACTAATATCTTACATGGACTTTGTTTAAGTTTTTTATAGCTGCAAATTATCACATGATAAAAAGATAATGTTGGTTCAATACTGAAATTATTTGAAGCCCAACAATACCCCTTTAATTCTGGAGAATTTCGTGCTACTTCAAATCAGAGTGAGAAGGATTCAAATTTTCTAGCTGCTTTATCCCTTCAAATCTGGACGATTTTGAGCTACTCATATTCAACTATTCAACAGAAAGCTCGAATCCTCAACAATCACAACTTCAACAGTTTTACAATGTCCAAGTGCACGTATATTTGGTGAAGTTTTTTACTGAAGTATTACTATTTAAGTTGCTGCAGTTTTGAAGAAAACAAAAAAAGAGCCATATTTGAGAATATCATACAAGGTACAACAACACATTACTATTATTTTTTCTCTAGTTTTTCATACCTTATTTTGTAATTAGATTGAGAGAAAATAGTATATCTCTTAAGTGTACTGTTAAAAGATTACTTTAGAAAGAGTGATATACTATACTAAGAGTAGTAAAAGAATGAATCTTTTTATTTTTAGAATCTGAGGCGCTAAAGTGTAGTTGGAAAGCTACGGAGTAGAAGATATGAAGTGATATATTCTTTGATACTTTAGGTATCTAAAGGAAGAAATAAAAGAGTTAAATCATAAGGGTTGGATAACCCTAGGTGGAGATGTAGGCTAATTGCTGCCGAACTTCGTAACAAATCTCTGCGTTTTGTCTCCTTTTACTTTCTATTTTATTACTTACATTTTTGTATTATTTCGTTCATTGTTTAAAAGTTACAGCTTCAAAATATCAATTCTACCTTTGAAACCCATCTCAAGACCTTGATATCCTAATTTGTAAAAATTAGTCATACTCTAATCACCCCCCCCCCCCCCCCCCCCCCCCCCCCCCCGTAGAGTATACTTAATCCTAAGTCCATCCTATTGATTATTTAATTGGTATTAGAGCAAGAATCACAAAGAAGAGTATTATCATTTGTGAGAAAATAATAACAATCAATAGGTGATGGAGATTTTGCTCAAGGACGATCTGTCAATCGTCCTCATCTATTCTGTAGAAACAATTTTGTCCACTGGTGTTCACTAATGTAGATGTTTTTGACAGAACAAGATTTGGAATTATGGGATATTATAAAGAAAGGTCTGAAGGTGCTAAAGAAGACAGATGAAAGTGACACTTTATTCCTAAAGAAGATGTAGATTTTACGCAGACAAGCTTGAAAAGTATTGCCAAAAACTACCAAGCTATAAATCTATTTTACTATGGATTATACGCAAAAAAATTCAACCGAGTTACTGCTTGCAACAGTGCCAAAGAAATATGAGATAAGTTGGTGGTCACGTATGAAGGAATAAGCCAAGTTAAAAAGACAAAGATAAGTACCTATCTTCGTCAATATGAACTGTTTAAGATGACGCCTAATGAAATTGTGGAGGAAATGTTCACTAGATTCACAGAATTAGTGAACAATCTAGATTATCTTAGAAAAGTGTTCACCAACAAAGAAAAAGTGAGAAAGATTCTTCAATGTCTCTCAAAATCAAAATGGGGTTCAAAGGTCACTGCGATAGAAGAAGCACAAAAATTTGAGGACCTTGCCTTTAAATGATCTACTCATCAGATTGATCAATCATGAAATGTCCCTTAATAAAGAAGATGGGGAACTAGCTTCATCCATCAAAATTCTAGTACTCAAAGCAAAGAAAGAAAAAACTTCTATTAATGATGAAGATAGTGATGATGAAGATACATTTGCTCTTATTACTACAAGTCTTGCCAAAATCTTTAAAATGAAGAAGAATTTCTCAAGAAGCAAAGACAATTATCGTCCTAATAAATACAAAGGTAAGTCATCTAACTTAGTGAATAAAGTTAATACACTAACTTGCTATGAGTGTGGTGAAATAGATTATCTAGTAAAAAATTATCCTCAACGAAAGAATAATTCATACCACAAAAGGATTATAAAAAGAAATTTATGGTTGCTTTGTGGAGTGACTCAAATTTTAGTAATTCAGAGAAGAAGATGCAAACTTATATCTTATGGCTATTCATGGCGATGCAAAGGAAGAACATTTTGAGGTAATGATGAAGAATTTAATCTCAAGTCCCACTGATGTTCTCTCTGAATTTTCGAAACATATGATTGTAAATGAAGAAAGTCTAATTCTTGAATCTAAGATTCTCAAGGAAAAGCTCGTCCAACAGGTAAATATTTCTAAAAGTCTGACAAAGGAACTAACTAATCTCAAAGCAATTCAATCATCTTTTGAACTTAATCTCAAAGCCTTAGAGTCATCCTTTGACACCTAGGTCAAGGCCTTAAAAACTGAAAACACTGTTTAAAATATAAGCTTGCATCTTTGAGTTAATGTAATGAAAACATGGAGAAGGAAATGAAGCTTCTTACTGGGAAGTGTAGAGAGCAACATAATGCCGTAATTAGATTTTCTCATTCGGAATCTACTCTTGAAAAAATTTTAGGTGAGCATCAATCATCCTTGAACAAGAGTGGTCTTGGATACAATAATTTTTTTCCAAAAGACCACATTTGTCTTAAAGGCTAAGGCCAATTGGCAAACAACTACTTGCTTTTATTGTTGCAAAAAGGGTCATACAAAGCTAACTTGTCTCTTCCAAAGGAATGACCTTCAAGTTCTTAAAAATTCTTTTCTTGTACTTTTTTGAGACCAAATAAAGCAAGTGTGGGTTCCTAAAGGGATAGACCCCCCAACATGATCCATCCTGATTACGAATCCAAATATATAATTTGGTCTAGAAAGGTTTGATGTTTCTTTTGTAGAAAATTGCCAAGAGCAAATATCATAAATGGATTCTAGATAGTAGATGCTCACGACACATAAGTGGAAAATCCTCTCTATTTTTAATGATTAAAGAGCAATATTTTGGAGTAATAGCACTTGGCAATAAAGGCAAATGCAAAATAATCGGTATTAGGAAAGTTGGCAATAATGCATCAAATACCATGGATGATGTTTATCTCGTTGAAGATCTAAATATAACTTGCTTAGCATGTCTCAATTGTGCTACAAAATTAATAAAGTCCTTTTTTATGAAAAAAATGTGAGGTGCAAAGTAAGATGGATGGTAATGTTTTCTAACTGCTCATCGTTATAGTAATGTTTATACTTTTTGTACTAACGAAGTTGAAAGTACTAGCTTAAAATGTCTCAAGGCCTCGACTAGCAACTCAAGGCTTTGGCACAGAAGGTTAGGCCATATCACCATGCATACCATGAAAAAGATTTTCTCAAAAGACTTAGTATGTGGACTTCCAAAGCTAGATTTCAAAGATAAAGAATTGTGCAAAGCATGCACAAGAGGTAAATAAACCAAAGGATCATTCAAAGCCAAAAAGGTTGTAAGTACTTCTTGCCTCATTATCTTATGTGTATCAAATCACCCAAAGGTAAACAGTACATCCTTGTGGTAGTTGATGATTTTTCTAGATTTATTTGTATTCCTTTTTACGTAAAAAATTAGAGGCTTTACTAAAATTTTCAAAAATTTGCAAATAATTAAAAACTTTGAAAAACTTACCAATAGTTGTTGTAAGAAGTGTCCATGGTAGAGAGTTTGACAATTTTTGTGTAAAATATGGTATTTCTCACAATTTTGTAACTCCTAAGACACCTCAACGAAATAGAGTTGTTGAATGAAAGAACCGCACTATTGAGGATATGTCTAGGACAATGCTTTAAGAAAATGGTTTGCTAAAATATTTTGGGCAGAAGTTATTAATGCAGTAATATATTCTAAACCGTTGTTTGATTCGTCCCAGTTTAAAGAAAACTCCTTCTGAACTATTTAAAGGTAAAAAGCCAAATATTTCCAATTTCAAACCCTTTAGATGTGCATACTTTATCCATAATAATAGAAAAGATAACCTTGGTAAGTTTGATGCTTGTAGTGATAAAACAATTTTGTTAGGTTATTTTTTGAATTCTTAGGCTTATAGAGTTTTCAATAAACGTACTAAAATTATGAAAGAAAGTATTCACGTAATTTTTTATGAAAGCGAGAATGGTATCTTGAGTGACAGTTTTATAGGTTTAAACTTGAATAAGCATAAGGATATTCATCTAAAGAATAAAAAAAATAATCGTCTAATGAAGAAGTAGAGTGTTTTGTCTAAAACATGCAAGACCCAATTCTAAATATGTATGAGCTAGATCAAGTCCTTGACCAGCAGCGGCCTCACGACCTTAAACCTTTATCTTAAGACCTTGACTAGATGGATATTATTACAATTTACAACATATGCTACTCTAAGGCCTTCAGACCCATCTAAAGGCCTTAAAAGAGTACTTCAAGAGTTAACTTCCACTCCCTTGATGCGACAAAAGTTTAAGCACTCCTTCTCATACCCCATAGATAACATAATCTCATATCTGAAAGATGGTATTCAAACTCACTCTAATGTTAAAAAACTTTTGTAATTTAAACGCATTTGTTTCTCTTGTAGAACCAAAGAATATTAATGAAGTACTTCAAGAGCTCGATTGGATTTTAGCTATGTAACGCGAGCTAAATAAGTTTGAAAGGAATAAAGTGGACACTCATACCAAGGCCAAAGAACCATTCGATAATTAGAAAAAGGTGGGTGTTTAGAAATAAGTTTGATGAGAATGAAAAGATCGTAAGGAATAAAGTAAGACTAGTAGCTCAAGGTTACAATCAAGAAGAAGTGATATACTAAGTTTGGAAATTTCTTATTTTCAAAACCGAGGGGTGTAGCAACATATACCTCTTCTAAATCATGTTTTCAAACTTTACAAAGCACTTTATGGTTTGAAACGAGCTCCAAGGGCTTGGTATGAGCGTCTTTTAAAATTTTTTTATAAAATGATTTCAAAAGAGGGTTGATCGACAAAACTCTATTTGTAAAAACCAAAGGTAAAGATTTATTGATTGTCCAAGTTTATGTTGATATTATTCTTTTTTGGTGCTACTAATGATTCCCTTTACAAGGAATTTTCTGAGATTATGTGTAGGGAATTTGAGATGAGCTTAATGGATAAGTTGAACTTCTTCCTTGGATTGCAAGTCAAATAAGAGAAATGAGGCATATTTATCAATCAAGGAAAATACAATAGAGACCTCCTAAAGAAATATAACATGACACAATCTAAAAAAGCTAAAACTCCTATGAGTTAGACATTGTTTTTAGACCAAGATGAAAATGGTAATTCGATAAATTAAAAGGAATATCAAGGTATGATAGGATCTCTTCTCTACCTTATTGCAAGTCTACCTAATATTATGCTTAGTGTTTATATATGTGATTGTTTTCTAGCTAACCCCAAAGAATCTCATTTGAGTGCAGTCAAAAGGATTCTATGGTATCTCAATGGGACAAAAGATTTATGTCTTTGGTACCCTAAAATAGTAACTTTGAACTTGTTGGACATTCAGATGTTGATTTTACAGGTTATAAAGTTGATAGAAAAAGCACTTCGAGTTGCTAGATGTTTTGGGATCATCTCTCATTAGATGGCATTCAAAGAAGCAAAATTTTGTGGACCTCTCTATTGCCAAACCAGATTATATTGCAGCCAGTGCTTGTTGCTCTTAAATTTTATGGATATAACAACAACTTTAAGACCTTAGGTTAGACTTCAAAGCCATATTAATCAAGTGTGATAACTGGAGTACTATCTCAATAACGAAAAATCCCATACAACACTCTCGCACTAACCATATTGATGTTCGACATCACTTTATATGTGTTCATGTAGAGAAAGATGATGTAACTATCTCATTTATATCTATTTGCTGACATTTTTACTAAGCCTTTAAGCGAAAAAAAATTATTTTTATACGGCTTGAGCTTTGAATGTTGAACATGGAAGCATCATCTTAGAAGGAGCAATATCAAGTAAATATTATTGCTATATATCCTGCATGAGCATATTTAATGAGTTGCATTGATCTGTTAGTACATACCGCCCAAGGCCTTGACACAGTTGTTATTACTTTGATTGAAACATTTTCTTTACATTAATTTTAGGACCATTATGTTTGGTTGTTATCTCTATAGATAAAAATCAATTTTTTTTAAAATGTGTTATTTATTTTTAATCTCTTTCAAAAAAAATTTAATTCTTTTTAAATCCGATTTGTTTTAATTTGAGCTCTTTTCGGCATTTATTCACGTGAAAAGGATTTAGTCAATTCTTTTGGGGTCTCATTATTATATTTGGGAATCTATACTATCTTCTTCTAGTTTTAATCTTCTCAATCTCTTTAAATCTCTTCCCTTAAATGTTGTGCACCTCTTTAGCCTAATCTATTCATATTTTAACCATTGTCTAAAAGCCTACCCTATTCAATTACTTGTCAAATCATATCCCTTTATATTTTTATCTTCTAATCATCACTTCTTTGTTTAAACATTTTTAAATTTTTTTCAAATTCTTTACTTTTACCTCTTCTTTATATAAATTTTCACCTACTCTCTTTACACCTCACCCTAACCATACACTCGAATTTTTTTTATTTTTGAGCCAAAAAAATTAAAAAATTAAAAAAATAATCTACTGTTTAAAATAATTTCAAAAATAAGCCAATTTAGGTTCGGAAATAGAACGATACCTAAGGCAGCATTTTAGCTTGAAAAAAACGCTACCCAGGGCAACATTTTGCATGGGGCTGGGTTTTAGGGTGAATTCTGGGTCAAGAAAAAACGCTGTCCGGGGCAGCGTTTTAGGTAAAAGAAAAACACTGCCCTGGGCAGCGTTTTTTATAAGGCCCAGTTTTTTTTTAGTTATTTTTTTTTTAAGAAAAACACTGCCCTGAAAAGTGTTTTTACCGAGACCTAGTTTTTTTAGTTTTTTTATTTAAGAAAAAACGCTGCCCCTTTTTTTACCTATAACGCTGCCTTTCATATGACCCAAAATTTCCATCAAAATTCAACCCCATGCAAAATGCTGCCCAGGGCAGCATTTTTTTATTAGGTATAACGCTGCCCGAGGCGGCGTTTTTAGTCCGATCCTAAATTCGGCTTATTTTTTAAAATAGTTTGAACAGTAGCTTATTTTTCAAATTTTTTTTAAAAATAAGCTTAAAAATAAAAAAAATTCCATACACTCTCTATCGTACTGCTCCATTTAAATTTTGTACTCCACCTTTCTTCAACCTCTCAAACTCTCAAATCTTCCATGACTCCAAATGTGTCTCCTCTAGTGCTTCCTCCAAGAAACCCTCATCCCACAAGAAAACCAGAATCTCTTGTGTCCCAAGAGCCAATATTCCTTGGGTCTCTTACTTAGTCTCTACGGAATCAGGATCTCCTCTTCCATGCCTTCTCCTCCTTGTCAAGCTCCTATTGATGAAAGCTCTTCTAATCCTCAGGTAACTCAAGGCCTTCCTAATTCTTGGTTTAGAAGTCTTAACTTTTGGGTTTATGGAAAGATGGTTATAATGCTAAGAAATTGTGCTTTGTGAACCCGTAGACTAAAATCTCTCTGAGTATTCAAGGCTTCCTTGTCTTACACTCTTCCAAAATTCGTCTCTTTCAAAAATTTTGAACCCAAGTGACATAGTTTACCCTCGATTGACTAGTTTGTTTTATATTAACATGGTGGTGAAAAGAGATTATTGCAATCTCACCCTTGACACCACCATTGTTAAAGGCCGAGAGATTTCCCTTAACTCCCCTGCCCTTGCATACATTTTGTCCACTCCCCTTGATTTTTCTTGTGACTCTCCCCATCCTAGACTTAAATGTGTGTCTAAGGCTAAGGACTTGTATTGATGGCTTCCCTAAGGGTTGTCAATTGACTCATTCGACCTTAAAGCTTGAACCTAAGGTGATTTTCACTCTTCTAGTTCAATATGTTGTTCCTAGGTCTGATTCTTGGGAATTGTTCACTGATCAAGCTCTTGAAATCATCATTATTTTGTCCGGTTTCGACCTTGACCTTCCTTACATTATACTTCACCACATGTTCTATTATCTCTTCCTCTCGCCCTTTTCCCTTCCCTATGCCAATCTCTTACCAAAAATATTTACATACTTTAGGATTCCTCTATATAATGGAGAAATTGAGAAAAGTGGGCTCTTTAAAAATTGGTGTTGACACCTTTTTGAAAATTGGTATTTTCGCACCCCTGATGCTACATGGAAGCTTCAAGCCAGTTTATCCGAGGCTGAACTTTCTGCCTTGCCTTCTATTGTTGCTAAGGGTAAGGTTATTGAGCCTTCTCCTCTCCCTTCCTCTTGTATAGATGCCATTGAATTTTATCAAGAAGAAATGAGGCATGATATACTAGTTATAAGATGTAATTTTAAAGACATGATGGATGATTCTCATGAGATGTTTTCAATTATACATGACAAGATTAATCATATGGTTTATTTAAATTCCCTCACCTTCACTACCACCAGAAGCATTGTGCCCCTTCATGAAGATGCTAAGGACAAAGCTTCTAATGTTCTTCTTAGGACATGCTTGGATTGGAGGTAATACATTAGGGGAGTAAGAAAAGTCAAAGTAATAAAAATAAGGTTAGTGAAAGTGGTTTATAAGGTAAATGTAGTGTTAGTATTATGATGAAAGGGGAACTAATACCTCATTTAAGGGGTAATAGATACACACCACACCCCTACCACCATAATGAGGGTAATATTCAATCTCCCAATTTCTTCTTCCTCCTCATATAACCACTATAATATTTTCCTTTCCACCTCATCCCTTATCACCACCTCTATGTACTTTTATTTTTCATTAGTTTGACTTTTATCACCCCTTTAATCTATCTCCCTCAATCCAAGCATGACCTTAACTGTGAAAGTCTTGTTAGGGATCAGTCGGTTATTCAGCCTCCATATTATGCTTCTACCACTTTGACAGTTGAGGAATTTGGTGTTGTGAGGAAGTATAAAGATGGTGAGAAACATCGTTGGTATGATGAAATGATAAAGAACAAAACCATGGCGGATGGATTTAAGCAAGCTCAACATAAGGCCAAAGTTAACGTGTGCTTCAAATTAGGAAAGGATTGGTATCCTCTTTGAGATCATCAGTTGCGGTTATTTTAAGGCCTTAAAGGTGATCCTAAGATCTTGGATTTTACTTGCTTATGCCTTTCGATTTTTGTGATTTTATTGAACTATTTCATTTGAGTCTGTATTAAAATATTTATTTGGGTTTGGATATTTCCTTTTAACTGTTCTAACTTTGGTTTTTGTTGATCTAACATTTTGATCTTTTCTTACTTGACTAGAAGTCAAATAGGGGGAGATGGACCTATCTTATTTTCGGTTATGCACTTAGTTTATCTTTTCATATAGTTTCGTTGCATTCTATTATGTTTATGCATTTGTTTTAACTTCCATTAGTTAGGAGATCGAAGAGTCCACCTTGATGATGCACTAAAGTTTTAAGAATTTTGTGCTGCTTCAAATCAGAAGGGTTTAAATTTTCTAAATACTCTATCCCATCAAATATATATGTAAGATTTTGAGCTGGTCCTATTCAATAGAAAACTCGAATCCCCAACAATCACAACTTTAAGGGATTTACAAAGTCCAAGTGCTATGTATAGTTGGTGAAGTTTGTTACTTAAGTATTACTATTTAAGTTGTTGCAGTCTTGAAGAAAAAAAAACCATATTTGAGAATATCATAATAACTACAACAACACGCTACTATTATTTTCTCTCTAGTTTTCATACCTTATCATGTAATTAGATCAAGAGAAAAAGAGTATATCTCTCGAGTGTTAAAAGATATTTTAGAAAGAGTTATATACTAAGAGTATACCCATCATATTCAAACGTATAGTAAAAGAAAGGATATATTATTTTTAGAATTTGAGGCGTTGAAGTGTAGTTGGGCAGCTACAGAGTAAGAGATAGGAAGTGAGATCTTCTATGATACTTTAGGTCTCTAAAGGAAGAAATAAAAAGAGTGTTAATCCTAATGGTTGGATAACTCTAAGCAGAGACGTAGGCAAATAGCTGTCGAAATTCGTAACAAATCTCTGTATTTTGTCTCCTTTACTTTATGTTTTTATTTTATGTTGTTCATTGTTTGAAAGTAACAACAACGTCAAAGCTTGAGTAATAGCCTTTGAAATAAATTTCAAGGCTTTAACATCTCATTTCAATATACAACTTCAAAGTATCAATTCTTCCTTTGAAACCCATTTAAAGACCTTGAGATACTAAACTGAAAAATTAGTCATACTATATTTACCCCCGTTCTAGAGTATACTTGATCCTAAGTCCATCTCTCTATTGATTTTCAGAGATTTCATTGTTCTAATTATCCTTATATTTCTAAACGGCTCTATCAATTTTCTATCTATTTTCCTTTTGATAATAATAATGGAAATAATAATTTTAATTATAGTAATAAAACAGTACTAATGCAAATACTAGAAAGTATTTGGTTAGTGACTTTTTACTTAGCTTTTAGTTGTCTTTTAAGTCAAAAAATAAAAAGTTAGTAAGACTAACTATTTGTTTTTTGGATTAATGCTCCTTCCTACCATGTCTTGCGTATGAAGGTCTCGGTTTGAGATTAGTTTTAAAAAAAGTTTTCAATCTACTTTATTATTTAAGGGATAGGAAGAATGCGGGGAGACAAATGCCCAGTATTCAACCCACAACCCTTAATATTTCAGGCAACAAATTTATTTTAAATAATAAAAAACTCAACTAATTAGATAAACATATCTTAAAAAAGGACACTTGATTGCAATAAGATACAAATTGTCAAACCTACAAAAATATTTAAATAATTTTCAAATCAATCAAATAATTTTTAGAAACATAGAATCAAATGAATTTATTCTACATATAACATATAAATTGTTATAACATGTAAATCGAATCATAAAATCTTTAAATACATAATGAAAAATAATAGTTAAAGTTGAATATAATAATAATAAAATATACGTCGAGACGAATAAAAAAAATTTGTATGGTTTTTTTAACACATATATCTTAATAAAAAAAATTCATATTCATATTTTTCTCTTCTTAAACGAATAATCTAAGTAGGAAAATCATAACATCTCCAATGGAGTTCAAATGGCGATAATGTTGTTAAAATTGAGTCTCCATTATATAAGTTTTCAAAATCGACAACTCTAATAAAAAGTCATTTAATATGATAATATTGATTAAAAAAAACTTTTCTTTCTTAAGAAAGAAAATTTTATTAAAAAATAACAGAAAATAAGGAGTATATAGTAGAAATAAAATTCATCAAATTCTCCAAATTCATGTCCAAAATTTTACAAAGCATCAATACAAAAGAAACCATATGTAGTTACTCATTTATAACATATATTCTAAATGGTTTATATTTGAAGGGGCACCAAATAAATATGCTACCGGAGTGTATCTTTCACATTTTCCTATTCTGCACAAAAGTATGCGAGTGAGGGTATATTATTCCTGTTTACTTTAATGTTAGCCCTATTTGACCATTTTGTGAGAGTTTTTTGATGAAAATGGGTCAAATATTAAGGGAAAATATTATATTATTTTTATAACAGAGATTAAAAATCCTAAAATGGAAAGGGACAAACTTGAATAATACAAGTAGGCCTTCTATTTCATTTGATCTTGTCTGGCTTAGCTTTTAGCAATCTGTTCTCGTTAGCTGCTCTTATTCTATGTGTCAGGGTAATACGGTAATACCCCTGCGGCTGTTCGCTAGATTATGCAGTTATGCCTCCGACAGCAATTCACGTGTGTATAAATCTTAACTAGTTTACTTAATTAAAGTCTTAAATGTAATATTTAAAATTAAAATTTGTCTTTAAATTTATCATTAATTAGTTATTTTTATATTTTTACCATTAACTATTTCTCCAAATCATAACTAGGCATATGAAACAACATTTTTACTCAAAAACATTGATTGCACTCATATTATCTCCATTACCCAAATTTAATAAACACAAGTTTGTGACATTGAATTTTTTTTTTTCCTCTAACTCTCTTGATGTAGAGTTTTAAAGTTGTAAAAAAGGTTTTTTTTTTTTTTTTTTCGTTTGTTTTTGGAAGGGCTATAAAATAGTTAGAGTGAGTTACATTCCCTTCACTTAGGCCTAATCATCAAGGTGCTAAAACATTAATTGTTAAGAAGAAGCTTCCTGAACTTACAACTACCTTCCTAGATTTCTCAAATTTCGATGCTTATGGGTCCTATTCAATTGGGTGTTAGAGCTATATGTTGAAAAAATCCATTGAGAATAATAGAATAGGGGGATAATCATTGATCATATGTAACGTTTTATCACGTTAATATGAGGTTTTTCTAATTCATACATGATATAAATTATATCATGATATTGAGATTTTAGATATAAATATTATTATACCTGATATAGGTATTGTTATATTAGATATAGAAATACATAAGATATAAATATAAAGAAAAATGTATATCAAATATAGATACTTTGATCTCATGTATAAAAATATAATTACAAAAATGCCCCTCAATATATTTATATTATGTATAAATTAGGAATTTCTCCATTAATATAACACGAAGAAATCAAAATTACAACTACCATCCTTACCATTTTACGAAGTACTGAATGTGACAGTATGTCCATGCATGAATATGATAACTTCAAATTAGACAAGATCGAAAATTCAAATAATAACCAACCGAAAACATTTATAAAATGTGCAAAAAGGACAGAATTATATATCTTCCTCGTCGGACAAAGTTAAACAGGCATTTATATCCCAACTGACTCCTAACATTTTGTTGATGAGTCGTATTCAGTAGTTAGTTCACAACTTCTGAACTAATTAAGGCCATAATTTTGAGAATTTGACCAAACCTAAGCATAATACTCTGATGACTAATCATATCATATGTGAAAGAAAGTGTTAAGTGAAGAAGGGTTTAAGAAAGTACACTAATTAAGGCCATAATTAAGCAATTAGTGGTTTAGTCTACTTGTAAGTTGTAAGGATACATGCAATACTAATCCTGCCTTACAAGTATAATCAGAACTAAGTTTAATTTGAAACTCATTTTTATATTTCTCTAATTTAAGGGATACTTTTTTTTTTTTTTTGACAAATCAGGATTATTTAACAAAATCATGTACCAACTAATATTATGTACATGTATTTTTTTATTTTTTTTGACGGCATACTATGTAAACTTAGGTTATTTAAAAATGACAGCTTATCTAATGTAGGGTACTAATTTTTTTAATTTCTCATACATATATAAGCCAAGGGCTACGTACGTGTGGTAGCTTCCCTAACTAGATAACACCACAGTAATCATGCATGCCACATTAACTTCGTAAGTGTATTGATCGAATTGGTTAGCTGTCAGTGGTCATCTTGCCTGTCCTGATAATAATTGTGTTAGCTAGCTAAAGCTAGCCTTCTTGGCCATTTATGAGCACCACACATGTACTCATCAAGCATATGCCCCACGGCACTGTAGTCTATATATATATATATACATGAAAATGTTAAACAACTACTAAATTATACGGAGTACTACTTTAGGTTTCACGATATCTCCACCACAAATAAAACACAAATACACACAAAATGAGTACGGAGTTTGATGAAATTAACCATTTCGAGAATGCAAATATCCTTACAAACCAAAAGGGGGAGCAATTGGTAATAGACTTAGGAAGTATTGACACACAAAGCCTTTTGAATGAGGTAGAGAACCAAACTTACACTAATAAATTGTCTGCTCGAGAGATGGAGTCTCTTACGGCCATTTGCGACACCATCCTACCGGCCATCGATCCGCCGGAGACGACTGCCGATGAGTCTGTCGTTCGTTTTTACAAAACTTCTGCCTCCATGGCTGGAACCCCTGACCATGTAAGCACCATGCATCTATCCTTTAAGTTTATCTTATCTTAATTTCTTACGTTAGGGTTGTTCATTCTTGGATTTTCACCGTGTGAGATATTGTGATATAGGAGGATAGGAGGAGTTCAGGAGATTCTACCCTAGCTAGTTTTACGGGGTCAAAGTTTTATTGTTCTAGAAAAATTTACTCTTTTCGTTCCTTTTTTATTATCTTATTTAAAATACTTTATTTGACGAGTGAGAAACTTAAAAATGATTTTTCGTAGATATATATAAGTTAAAATATATTCATATGAAATCTTATTAGATTCGTATGGAAGTATATTTTTTTAAATATATAAATTTTATATATTTTTATAATATATATTTATAGATATTATAGCTATACTATGTGCATTAAAAATTGTACAAAAAGCAAATGTGACAAACAAAAAGAAACGGAGGAAATAATAAAGCTATTTCATGTACAAAAGTTAAATATAGGATGAAGGTTTTAATATGACTCTACAATTAAAAGAAGTTGTAAACTACATAAGTAGTATATAACAAATTAAAAAAAATAAAGTGTAACGTGATTAATGTTCTTCTCCTCAAGGTACTACAAATATATCGGATGATATTTTTATGATCCTAAACCTACATTTATATCCTCTCATAAAGGTGCAATGTGGTAACCATTATGTGAGGGTTAACTATCATATTTATCATAAGTGTAAGTAATAATCCGAAACATGCAATAAAATGTAGCTATCTTTTGACATTCCCCTCGAAAAGAAAAACAAAAAAAGATCGAAAGATATCCAAAATATTAGGAATTCTATAACATGTATGTAGTGTTATGACATATTGAATATACTATGGCTAACACCTAATTTTTTTTTTTTATGGATATTTCGTGCACAAATTTCAGTTAGGAAGGATCATAAGCCAAGTACTTAAGCAACATGTGTTCCTACTACGACTACAATTATTTATGTTGTCAACGAGGTTAGGAACCTTTATATTAGGAGGCATACTCGGTTTATCGCCTCGTTTCCCATTTTTCCACAAGTTTTCGGAATTGTCCCTCGAACGACGGCAACGGTTCATTCTCTCACTAAGTACTAGTTGCTTCCTTTTGGTACGGATGGGATTTACTGGCGTCAAATTACTCATCCTACTAGCGTTCTTCACTCAGGTATGCCTTTTTTTTTTTTTTTTTTTTTCCCCCTAAGAATCCGTTTCGTTCAACTTATTTGTACTTTTTTAATAAAATTAAAATAAATTTTGTAAAAAATAATCATAGATAAAATAAATTCAGATATAATAAGTTGAATAGAATGGAGCATAAATAAATCTTACTATTTTGCAACTATATAATGTGATACTCCGATTGTTAATTTTTTTACGTACTCTTCCTATTTGAAATGTTTTAGATTTTAATTTTAAACTTTGACCATGAATAATCCCAAAAGCATAAGAAAAAGTATAATCATATAATATTTTGATAGATTTATCTCAATTACGGAGTATATTTTTAAAATATTAACTTCTAAAATAATAGAAGATTATTAAATTTGAAATTTGACTTAGCTTGGGATTTGCACAATACACAAACAGGAAAATAGTAAAGGAGGGAGTAGTTGATAACATTTAAATTTATTTGAAGGGGAGGTATATAATTTAATAAACTTTTAATTTGATCAAATTCATAAGGACAGGAGTATTAACACTTAATAGAATCTAAATAAAATACCTGAAATATATTGTTAAATATAATACATAGTATTATTCTATTTATTTCTTTTTATTTTTCTTATTTGGAATATTTTAGATTTTAGGCCAAAATATAACCATGGACTTTTTTTCTAATCTATACAAAAAAAATTAATCATGTAGGATCTTGATAGATTCATCATAATATTATATTATTATTTAAATATCTACTTTTTTTAATATATTTTCAAGGATACAATTGAAAATATTGAATTTGAAATTTGCCTTGGGATATGTATAAAAAGGAATAACAAAAAGAAAAGGAGATAATAGTAAAATCTTTTTGCCAAAGTTGAATTTTGAATGATTAGTGTTCTACATATTCCATAAAAAGTTAAGAGCTATAAATGTAAAGAATAAAGACAAAAGTAAATTTAAATTGAATATTTATCATCAAAATTGACCAAACTATGGAGGATTCCAAATTAGAATAATATTTTAAAATTTTTGAATGGATAAAATGGGAATTAAAAAAATAGAGGGACTATTATGTTGGTCAAGTTTTAACTTGAGACATTTTTAAAAGGAAAATGCTATTTATGATCTCTATGACACTCCCTCTGTTAATTTTTTCCCTTCCCGTATTCTCCATATTGGGAACTTTCAAAAGGTTCTTCCCATTTAGAATCATTCATTTTTTATATGATATTCGTTTACATAAATAACGTCATTCCACTATTCAACCATATGGCATGTAATTTTTTTTTATTAAATGACCTTTTTTATTTCCAAAATATTAATAAATACAATTATTCTACTTGCATTACTTTTGATGGAATCTCTATCCTTCTACTTACTTTATATTTAATGTATTTCATAGAATTTTTTTCTTCTTAATTACGGCATTGAGTTCTTCCTTCATTCCAAATAGGAAGGAAAAAAGCAATGGAGGGAGTAGTAAACAAAAAGTTATAAGTGGAAAGATCTAATAAAATCAAGTATTAACACCATTGATGTACGTGTGATTTTGTCATACATTTTCGAATTAATTCAATATTATGAATATATTAAATGCTTATTTACAAATACTTTTTTATACTTGATACTTTAGAGAATTAAGATTTGGTAGCTAAGGGCAATTATAAGTTATAAAACAATGCCCTTAAAAAAAATTATTTTCCTTAAAATTATAAATCAAGCGGTTTTTAATTTGTAAATTCTCTCACAACTAGGTTTATAGAAACAAAAATATATGATTGAATTAACTTTTACTTGTCGTGACTCTTTATAAATTAGGGTACTTCCTTGTTTAAGCCTATGCCAAATTTTCTTTTTTTTCTTTTTTTTTTTAAAAAAAAAACCTCGACATCCTGTCCTTGCAAATATGGACCTATGTCCCTACATCTTGTCCAGCTATGTATATACTATGCACCAATCATTTGCATTGGTTATATTAATAATAAAATCTATTTGTTAGAAGAATTTTTTTTTCATAAGAGAAAGCATCCATCTTCTCTTCTAGCAGTGATAAAAAAAATATAAAAAAAAAATCATCTGATGGAGGCAATGGATGATAAGTGAGGAATGGGACACTGCCCGGATTCCAATTTCCACTCAAATACCCAATAACCAATAAACGAGTCCATCGATTATCACGTTGATGTTATTGTGTTTTTTTTTCATAATTGGACAAAATTCTGAATAAAAAATACAAAAATATAATGAAAAAAGCTATAAAATAAATTCAGAAATTTGATAATTATTAACTTAACTAACCTGTATGATTTTCAATGGTGGCATAATTGATGATACAATAAATTAATTTTATTAGTTTTAATTGTATGATAAAACACGTCGTTTTTTTCTAATAGTGGTGTAAAACCATTTTTATCTAATATTTTATGATGTAAATAAACTCATCCCACTATTAATTAATCCATTGGTTGTTCCCTGATTCTAAATAGAACGAAAAAAAAAATCACTATTTTTTAATCCTTATTTTAACGTCATATACTCATATACCACTATTTGAAAAAATAATTAGCCAATATCACTTAATTATAAAAGGTAGACGTAATGATTTTTCTTTGTAATTTTTACCATGCCATTGGAAGAATCTTATAAAAAATACTACATAATATTGTTCTCCCAATTCTCCTGATCTGTACCAATTTATACTCTCATGAAACTACGAGGCTTCCTCTTTCGTTTTATCAACAGTATCACCCAAAAAATGCAATACTATATTAAGCAGAAGATTAAATGTGTGGATTGTTTGGTAGAATTACTCTTTTAATTAGCTGAATTTTTAAAAAATAATATGTTTGAATAACTTAAGAAAGAAGTTAAAATGGATGGTTTGAAAATAAAAGATCCCTAAAATGAGATGCTAATGAAAGTAACATCTGAATTTAATATCCCGTTTAAATAACTTAAATCTAAGTTTTAAAAAGATTTCTAATCTTTTAATTTGTCCTGAATTTTTAGGACCTTATTATTTAAAGTATCTAAAATGGATTGTCGAACAAAACTTAAATTTAAAAAGAAAATGATATATACAATCCTAACTATCGGCAATAAGGAGTTACAAATGTAAATAATTAACACAATTAAGAATTATCATGGATATGTAATTTTGTTATATATATTTGCATTCCTAAATTTATATTGCATGCTATTTACCAAATAAAAATATATATTAAATAATTATTTATAAATTACATATGGCATTACCCGTTAAAAAAAAAAAAAAAATCGACGAAAAATTTATATTGCATGCTACTTTTGGGGGGAAGTATCTAAAAGCGACGCAATTACTCGATGTCATACTTTTTCACATGGACGATCTAACTCAAGCAACACCTTTCTAGACATATCGCCAACTGCCAGTCTCATTAACGCTTACAGTGGTCTATCTAGTACAGTGTTCATGCACTGCAAGTCATGAAGTCAGTAACTAAGGTGAAATATCCTCGTCAGTGAAGTTATACTGTAAAGATATATAGGACGAAAAATGCTGTATTGGATTAACTTCTTCCCTGATTGTTAGTCCATCCTTATCCCTCGAAGTTGATCTGTTCTTTAAAGATTTATTCTATTTTCTTATACATTTTTTCATTTTGAATTGTTCTAGAGATTTTTCCATTATGTCTTTAAAAAGTTATTTTCCGTATTTGGGAAATGTTTTTGGAGAACGGGAGGAGTATAATATAATTAGAATTTGCAGTTTAAGCTTAAATAATACAGATAATAGCATCTACTAATATGATGATTTAATTGATTTTTTTCATCAAGTTATCCTTATGTGGTACGGAATACAATACTACGGAGTGTCGAGTGTGTGAGGTACTTGAGTTTTTAAACCCTCCAGGCGTCCATGACGTAAATACTGGCCGGATGGAGATGTTATTAATGACTTAAATACTTTGGTGTCTCCTTCACCATTTCCTTATTTTTCAAGGGGTTTGGAACGTCCTGAAGATTTTGTCTTGACATCATAACAATCAACATACTGTCTGCCAAAAGTTTTTAGAATAAAGTGATCCCACATATACAACCAAAGAACCCAGCTGAGATCATTTACATTGAACTGATCTTATTGATAGCTGTGCTCCAACTTGCAAAACTTAAATCACAGTGCACAATAGAAAACCCACACATAGGCTTGAATGCTGCTGCCCACTATTTTCTCCATGTTTTCGTTCGAATTATGTTCGGAGAAGTGGAAGTATTTATTCATCCTCCTTTCGTTGTATGAACTTATTTTTTATTTATAGAATTTAATTTACTGTTGCTGAAATTATTGTTTACGTAGATTCAGATTTCGCTAAATTAGACTTGTTTATACTAAACTTACGTTATTTTTGCTAAATTTAATTTATTTTTATTGAATTTAACTTATTTTTTATTAAGTTTATTTAAATAACATATTAACAGGCGCCTTATAAGAAAAAAAGTAATTCTAAACCAAAAATATAATAAGGAAATTATACTTGCTTTTTAGGTGATTAATTATATTTCGGCTTATGCTTGTCATTAACCATAGTCAATGTTTTATTATGTAAAATGTCAAAAAAAAAAAAAGTTTCATTATTGGATAATTTCAGGTAGATGAGAATGAAGAAAACCCATCATGGAAAGCAATAGGCTACTGTGGACCCGACCCGGACTTCAAATCAAAAAAGCGCAACGAGTCAAAGAGTAGACACTTGGGTTACCGCACCACGCGCAAACCCCATCATCATGATAGCGCAAACAACACAAAAGACCAAATCCAGGCAGTCGAAGAACCTAAAGAAGATCTGTATGGCCCGTTACATAAAGGTATCATAAATGTCAAATATCCCCAAGATATATTCATGAAATCCCTTCAACGTTCTGGCTTCCACGTTTCAACCAATAGCAAAAAGAAATGCATTCAAAATCCTACAATGACGATCCATTGCGATGTTGTAGTAGTGGGTTCTGGTAGCGGAGGAGGTCTTGTTGCTGGAGCTTTGGCTACAGCTGGGTATAAAGTTGTTGTTTTGGAAAAAGGAGAATATCATGCTAGAACCAACCTATCTCTTCTAGAGGGTCCTGCTTTTAACAAGATGTATGAAGGTGCAGGGATGTTAACTACTAATGATTGCGGGGTGACAATATTGGCAGGGTCAACCGTTGGGGGTGGATCTTCTATAAACTGGTCGGCCTCGATACGAACTCCACCACACGTGATTCAAGAGTGGGCGCAAGTGCATGAACTAGAGATTTTTGATAGTCCTTTGTTCAAGGAAGCCCTTGATGTGGTATGCAAAAAGATGGAGGTGCAAACTGAGATTAGCAATGAAGGATTCAACAATGCAGTGCTACGAAAAGGTTGTCTAGAAATGGGTTACCCTGTAGTGGACATCCCACGAAACGCCCCTGCAGATCACTATTGTGGTTGGTGTTGTTTTGGGTGTAAGGATGGGAGGAAGAAGGGGACTTGTGAAACTTGGCTTAAAGATTTGGTGGATTCAGGAAATGGGGTTATACTTACAGGGTGTGAGGTACAAAAGGTGTTGTATGAAAGAAAAAGAGGGAGATACCGAGACACAGCGAAAGGAGTAGCGTTCGAGTTCAGAACCAACAATGATGGTTTCAAAAGAAGCAGTAGTGATCGTAGTCTTTGTGTGGTTGAGGCCAAGGCAACAATCATAGCCTGTGGTGCACTCAACACACCAGCATTGTTGAAAAGAAGTGGACTAAAGAACCCGAATATAGGAAAAAATTTGCACCTACACCCTGTAGTGATGGCATGGGGATACTTCCCGGATACAGAGCCGCTATCATCTTTGTTGTCTGATGAAGGGACGGTGTGGCCTGTAAAAGAGAAAAAGAGTTTTGAGGGTGGTATCATGACAGTCATGTCAACAGTTGTATCAGAGTTTAATGGATCAGGGTATGGAGCGGTGCTCCAAACGCCATCATTACACCCTGGCATTTTCTCAGCCTTAACGCCGTGGACTTCTGGCCCAAATTTTAAACATAGAATGACAAAATTTAGTCGAACAGCCCACATATTGGCCCTAGCACGCGACGTAGGATCAGGCATTGTTTCTTCTTCTCCATTTGACATTTCATACAAGATGGAGCAAACAGACGAAGCTAACCTCCAAAAAGGACTTGAGAAGATGCTCAGGATACTAGCAGCAGCTGGGGCTGAAGAGATTGGCACCCACCATCTAAGCGGAGCTAGCATCAACGTGAAGAAAGCTAGTTGTCATGAGTTTGAGAAGTTCGTAAAGAGAGAGAGCTCTAAACCAATACAAGGTCTGTCTATGCCTGTTGCATCTGCCCACCAAATGGGGAGCTGCAAGATGGGGGTCGACCCCAACACTTCAGTGGTGAACCAAAGAGGAGAGTGTTGGGAAGTGGAGGGCCTTTATTTGGCCGATTCTAGTGTTTTTCCTACTGCTTTGGGCGTAAATCCTATGGTTACTGTCCAAGCTATTGCGTATTGCACAGCCCAATCAGTTCTGGAGTTTCTCAAAAGGACTAAAAAAATGTGTGAATGATGATTATTGTAAGATTTGTAACAGCTACATAAATATTGGTTAGGTGATACTTTAGAGGACGCCACGTCATTCAGTGAGGAATATGTACTACATGTTTCAATATAATTATTTTATTTAGATTCAAACTTGTGACCATCAAGAAATGTATGGGTATCTAATCGTCTATGTTCTGTTAGATGTGCTTATTTTCTTATTTTAATTAGTGTTATTAAGTTAAACTAGATAGATTTTGCATTTTAATATAATGGAATTAAATGAGAATAGTGTTTAAAATGAGAAAAATGAGAAGAAATATTGACTGTGCAAGTTATTAGATTGAATACATTATATTTCACGTAAAAAAAGGTTGATATAACAATAAAAAGACTAGCTATATGTTAAAATGATTTGGTAACTGTATATTTATAAAGGCCACTATGTGTAGATGATATATCATATCATGTATTGAATAGAAGAGATAATGGTCAAGACCTTTCTCATTTAATGCATTTTTTAATTTAAACTTTAATAAATTCATATATATAATATATAAGAGAACGTTATTATTTTATATATGTACACATTATAGTAGAGAATATGCTAAGTAAATTTAATTTAAGGCATCGTCCAGGCTACATATTAGCCCATATTACAGTTAAGTTTGTTCAATTACACAAATTTATGTCTTTTTTCTTATGGGACGAGATATGTTTAAACTCAACTTGCATCTTTTTAACAACGTTAATATAATGGTCGTTAACATACTATTGTTTCTTTTTTCCTATTTTTTACATTTTCCTAATTTCAATAATATTCAATAAAAAATCATGATTAAAGTAATTCTAAAATAATTATTTAATTATTTAAATAATTCGACCTTGACAATTAATAGACCACAATATTTTTCCACCATCAAAAACCATTCTTCCATGTACAAAACACAATAAAAATCATCAAATAAATGTCTAAAATATTCGTCAATGATTAGGATGTAAAACTAGCACAGTCATATTTCATAAAACTAGTCATCGAAACCTCAAAAAAATCACATCTTTAAAGGTACTAATTCACATGAACATAGCTCAATAAAAGCACAATTCAGACTAGCAAGTTTACTCTTCTATAGACAAACAAAAACATATAATCAATATAATATGCATACTAATAAGAATTCCAATAAAATATAAAGTCCTAAAAAAATCTCTTCATAATTATTAAAAGAAGTACTTTATTTTATAGAATTATATGATTTATTAAAATAGTCTTAAATCATTAATTACGGTAAAAATATTAAAAGAAGTAAGGGTAATAACCATAAATTAAAGGAGAAGAAGAAAGACATGGTCATGGATATGTGACTCATGTATTGCCCATGAGGTGGCAAGTGTGGTGGTAGTATGGTGACTATGCTAGTGATGGTGGTGGTTGAAAGTTTTGGTGAAGGTGGATGAAATAATAATGAGAGTTTTTGTGAAATTATGTAAAAGAAAGAATATTTATTGTTCATGATAAAAAATTTATAATAAGTTAAAAGAGTCTAATTAGGTTTAGAAATTCCACAAATAGGAAATTCTAAGTTCATTGGAAATTATTTAGTTATGAAAAGGAATTAGAGAAGAATTATAAGAAGATAATTCATGACTAAAAAAAGAATTTAGTTTAGGAAACTTCCTAGAAAATAAATCCAAATATTCCTAAACAATTTTTTAAAAGTTAATATTGATTTTTCTCTTTGAAAATTTGGTTATTTTTGGCTTAGAAAATCTTGGGTATGTTTATACCTAAAGAGAAAACATGGAGAAGGGAGCAGCTAGGATTTTTTTTTTTATTATTTAAACAATGGAATTATATTAGACTCTCAAGGGATCTAACTTTTAAATAAAGAATGGTTTAAACATCATCTTCCTAAAATGAAACTAAGACCATGTATAATATTTAATAGTTATAAAATATTTATAATAGAATCAAAATCTAATAAATTTTTAATGAACTGAATCAAATATATCAAAACTTCCTTTTGTTAAATTATACTCATTGTTTTATTTGATATAAAAGTTCATTGAGCTCCCTTGTATAGTCATCTATGATAGGGTGGCTCAAACATTAATAACTTAAAAAGATTATGTTTGTTTGACACAATGTATTATGTGTCTCACATTTTGACATTGCATCAATGAAAATTATAATTAGCTAACTATGATTTTGTCCTAGAAAAGTAGAAAAGCTGGCGACAGTTCTCTTTATTCTCTCCCACCGCTTCCACCGTTCTCTTCCACATCTGCTTACTCGTCGCAAGTAATTCTCACTGCTTGCCGGCGCTCCAAGCTACCACCGCTCTTCTCAAGTCGTCAACGAGTTGGTCGTTACTATTTCTACAATCATTTCTTTTTATCCTAGAGAATGCCTCCACCTTCGCCTCTGAAAGAAGAACTGTGATTCTAAATTAGTCTTAGAGCCTAGTGCCTTAACGTTGTTAAGCCGAAAAAGGGCATTAAGCTTGCTAAGTTTCTTGGTAAATGACTTGAACAGCTTATTTGGAGGATGTGATCTTACCATTTCCTGTTTCAATGAAACATGATCTTGGAATTTCATCTCAATAGTAAGTGGATATAAGTCTCGGTTGAGTTCGGCAAGTTGGTATGCCTTACAAAAATCTCTTTTAACTATTGGGCTATGCAATCCCTTTTGTTTCTAAGTAGGTGCATTCGAAGAAGGGCTCTTGTTTGCTACGAGGTTTATCCAGAGACTTGCAAGTGTGTTGATAACTGGTTTTTGGCGTCGTTTACTAAAAGACTAGTTATACAAACAATATTTATAATCGCCCTAATACTACTACAACTAGTGTAATGGTTAGTCGGGGGTCGAACCACGAGGACAAAGGATATCAAAACACTTCAATTCTTAACACAAGTGAACTTTTTGGATTAAAAAAAACTAAAACTAATAACAAAAATATATATCACGATGAATTAAGAGGGAAATCAAATGGAGAAAAAAGGGGACGAGACTAGATTCACCCTAGGAATGACGCTTTCAAAAGAGAACATGATAGGTTAGAGAAAATCAAACAATAACTAGCATGGACACCCAAGCATGCGAGAGGAAGTTGGTGATTCCACAAATCACATCGAACGACCTATAATCGCCCTATGTCTCCAAAGGAGTTGCAGGACAAGATTCGTATTGGGTTTCGAAAGCCACTTATTGTCATCATTCCTATAACCTTAGACAATAAAGAACATATATTTTCCTAGGGTTTCACTAATCAAACCCCTAAGAGAAGTACTCACACATATTCAAGATATATGACATGATGATATTCAATAAAACAAACACAACAATCATGAAAAGAAATCAGCGAGAACAAAGCAAAGTAGAAACTATTCTAGATGAATGATAAACACTAGGCTAAACATTGACTGAAATAAAACGAATGAATTCAAAAGTAAAGAATAGATTGATTCTCACAATAAAGCTTCAATGTAATATCCACGATCAGAATCCAATCAATAAAACCGAAAACTTAGAGTACATATGTTGAGAGAACAGAAAATGGAAAACTAGAACTAAGAGAATTTTTTAGGCTAAACAAAGCTAAAGTTAATAAAACTAATCAAAAACTAGGGTTCCCCCTCTCTTTAGAGAGATGGGTATTTATATCAAAGAATAAAAGAAGTCAGAAAACCCAAAAATGCCTTTGGGCCGGCCCTAAGAAGAAGTAAAATTTCCGGAGAAAACACTGCCATTCAACTGAATTCAAGACCCATTCGGCCGAATGCATCATCATTCGCCCGAATTCTCTTCCATTCGCCCATTCGAGCAGCTCTAGTGAGTTCCTCTCTGTACATGATTCGCCCGAATGGAGACCATCATTCGGCCGAATGGAAGCTCATTTGCCCGAATGAGTGTCATTCGGCCTTCCCAATGACCATGGAACACAGGCTCTCAGCTGAAGTGCCATTCGACCGAAGGACTCTCAGATTCGGTCAAATCTGAGACCCTGCACTCCTCTTTTCAGCTTCTGATGCTTTCTAAACTCCGTGGGATCTTCATGAGTGACTTGAAATTTTTGCCCAAGCTATGATACACGTGTCTAAGAGTGTCAAAGACTCGAATACGTTGCATTTCACCTCGAAATCATCAAAAACACCTGAAATGACCTTAAGACAACTCGAAGACAAGATCAAGGTGAAATCAAGTGTAATATGTATACAATCAATATAAAACACGAGACTTAACACTAAAATGGGGTAGTAAACGTGCTCTAAAACGAGCACATCAACTTTCCCCAAGCTAAACCTTTGCTAGTTCCTAGCAAATGAAATAGGAAGGTGACATGAAAGCTTATGGAAAAACAGTTATAGAAGCGAATGAAGAACAAGGAGAGTGAAAACAAGACAATGCAAGCCGTACATGTGCAAAACTCTTCCCTAGCCATGTGTGTGCAAGTACAATGGGGTTAGAAGATCATAACAATGTTTTACACATACTCGGGATCATCAAGCAAGCTACATCATAGTTCATTCCGCCCACTACCTAATGAGGTCGCAAGTCTACGCTCCCGAGGTTATTTCCCAAGAGATGTGGGAAATTTCTAATACGCTCATGTGTTTATAGGGTATGTGTTTCGCTCAAAATCATCCGACTAAAGATGAGTCGGGAATTAAACACATAAACAGGGAGAAATCTCGGGGATTGTGTCTTATCTACTCTCCAGCATAGATCTTACTAATCAGGTTAAGTCGAACAGGTTTGGAAAGGGTTGCAATGTAGGCTAGGATCAAGGTAGGGTAAAATTTCGGGATGTGGAGTTAAAATAGAGGATAGTAAGCGATCCAAGGTAATAAAACCGAGGACAATTACAACTTCCGACAACCATGCCACTCCCAAAATCCGCAATAATGAACTCTAATACATTATGTCAACTTTATTCTCAAATTTTTCTATTCTTTTTGTCTTTTTGTCTTTTTTTCTTTTTGTCTTTTTTTTCTTTTTGTGCTTTTCATGCTTTTTTTTTCTCTTTTTTTTTGAACTTTTCATGTAAATAATTTTGAAATACACTAAGAATAATGTATAGATTCATATCATCCAATAATCATTTTTTAAACCGAAATCCTACATTACAATGCAATGAACACCAACTTCACTATGATCACATGACTATCCTCTAGGTAAAGAGAGGGGACATTTGGCTCATGTGGAGTTAAATAGTGTGGCTATAAAGAAGAAGGTAAAGGCACAACTTGGCTTAACCTAAAGTAAATTAATATTCATGGTAGGCAGTTTGGCTATGTAGCTTTTACTACAAACGTGTTATCATCCCTAACCTTTAGAAAAGCAGACTATGCTGGAGGAGAACAGACACAATTCTTAAGATTCCCTGACTAACACTCAATAATATAGGACTCATAATAAAGTCCTAGAAGGCTTAATCCTCACTAGGCTAGTCGAAATGCGCCTCAATAGGTAGTCATCCAAACCACATACCAAGAAAGCTTAGATCCCCCAAGTCAAGTGGAAAACAGTAGATAAACTCAAACCCAAAACAGGCACAGGGCTAGGGGAATACGAGTTTGCATATAATCACTGTAAAGTGCACGACAGAAGCTTGTATGCTTGTGTTAGAGCATATGATGGGAAAAAAGGATTAAAGGATTTGAAGCATATGATGGAAAAAAGGAAGCATATAATGGAAAAAAAAGGGAGCATATGATGGAAAAAAGGGAGCATATGATGGAAAAAAGGGATTGGAGCATATGATGGAAAAAAGGGGTTGGAGCATATGATGGAAAAAAGGAAAACAAACACAAATATAAATAAACAAATAAATTTGGATTTTCAAGCGAGAGCAATCATACCAGTACGTAGGAGAAGCAGCACATAGAACTTATTACAAGCACCTGAAAACAACACCAAAAAGAAAAATCAAAACACAAAACAACGCAAAACTACACATCAATAAGACCAACATCCATACAGGGAAAAATACCAAAAGGCATGCAACAAAATAATGAGTAGTGGACAATGGATATCCCCCCCAAGCTAGGCTGAAGCTATCCTCGGCACTAAGGGAAGCCTTTAGGTCTACCACTACTAATCCCCTATGAAACCCTCATCCCCCTAGTTATCATCCTCATTATCCTCCTCCTCCCCACCCGTATAGTCCATCCCATAGTCATCAGAGGCTCTTCTAGGAGCCGGTGGGGTGAAGTTGTTGAACCTACGTCTACCCACCCGCAACCGGTCAAACCCATGACTTAAGGATATTTCATTATAGTTGTCATGGCGGGGTTACCAGTAAGGGGTGGCCATGCTCTCGCCA
Organism: Dysphania ambrosioides; assembly: GCA_026401315.1. Taxonomy (NCBI): domain Eukaryota; kingdom Viridiplantae; phylum Streptophyta; class Magnoliopsida; order Caryophyllales; family Amaranthaceae; genus Dysphania; species Dysphania ambrosioides. Next base: position 6,740,769 of record CM048659.1, on the reverse strand, counting down.
ACCATGTGGGATCGGTAGGCCATATCATACCATGGGTGATTGGCCAACTCAAAGTTTTGCTCAAGGTGATCGAGTCGGGCTGTGTGATGGGCCTGGGTGGTAAGGACCTGGTCAAGCCTGACCTCTATGCGACCTAGGGAGGACATAATATCAAATTCATCATCTAAATCGTCATGGTCTGGTAGAACTGAAGTGAAAGCCCTAGGTCGATCACACATGGATAAAGTGTGAGGACGAGGAGGGGGTATAAGTGGGGGTTCGATAGCGTATCTCGGCACATCGCCGTCTAAGAGGTACAAGTTCCTAAACTACAAGAGAGGAGGCAAGTTTGGACAGGGGAGGGGAATGGCGCGGCCTTTAAGGTACCGCCATCGCATAGGGTCAGTGAATATAAAGCCAGCCCTAACGAGAAACTGCTCGTGGAGGGTTGGTGGTAGAGGCAAATCTATCCCTAAATTCTATATGATTCATAACATTAAGGAACTCATCGATGCGGTACACATGCCCCCCAACACAGTTTTTACATCTATGGTGGCTGTGGTGTTTAAAAATTTCCAAAGTATCATTAGAATGTTTATTGCTATATCATTGTGCGATGCAATGTATTGGTGCAGTATGTGCACTTCAGTTGTTCTAACTAGGTGAGGGCTAGGGGAAGGGAACAAAGTCTCCCTAGCAAATTTAAAAAACATACGAAGAACAGGATGCTGTACATCAGATGCATATATATTCCTATTCGGATAAATAAGCCGTCTGGCTATTTTAGGCCATAATTCAGAAACTCAAGAGTTATCCTATTGTTTATCCGGAATAGAATCATTAGTAAAATAAAAAAAGGCACAAAATGGAGCATAGTCAACGAAATAGGTTGCATTCCTTAACCGAAAAGACAAATGCAACCTATTTTCACGTTGACATGGGCTTAAAGAACTAAGAAACTCATAAGTTAATAGCTTATGAGTTGGGTGCCACATGTTAATCTAGTTCTCAAGGCCACAAGCCGTCAACAATGCAACAAATTGATCATATATACCCATCCTTTGAAGAATCGAAAGATCTAAATATCGGGTAGAGTTAATTTTTCGTACCTTAAATTGTTGAAATCGTTCAAATTGCTCCAACGATACGAACACCACTATTGGATGCTCTTCGTCGAACCATAATTCTTGGCCGGGAAAACGTTGTTGGCGCTCCGGTTGTGGTTCTTCCCATGCCGCAGCTGAATAAGATCGTTCACCATGTTTCTTGGATCTTTTGAAAGGGTTTCTCAAGCTTTTTCTTGGTCTCATGATGATTGATTGAGTTTTAAGAAGGAGAAGTAGCAAATCTAATGAGAATGAGTGAGGGTGAGAACTTAGGTGAAGCTTGAGCGTTTTTAGGGTTTAGAAAATTTTGTGAAGAAAAACCGTGGAAATGAAGGGGTAAATATAGACCTAATGCTCCATTCACACGAATGGGGCTTTATTCGGCTGAATGGACCTCCATTCGCCCAAATGGATGGCCCTATTTGGTCGAATTTCAAAGGAATTCTCATAATTCTTCGCTACCGTTCGCCCGAATCAGCTATGTATTCGGCCGAATGGACCTCCATTCGCCTGAATGGAGTGTCCATTTGGTGTTCTTAGGAGCACTTCTCTAATTTCGTCTGTACATCTAGTTGACCGAATGGGATATCCATTCGATCGAATGAATCCCCTTCGCCCGAATTGACTACTCATTCGGAATTCTCAGAAACTCCTCAATTCTTAAGTTTGAGTTCATAGTCCAAGTCCAATCGGCCTAATGGAACTCTAATTCGGCCGAATGGAACTCTAATTTGGCCGAATGGATTTCTTATTCAATAATTTTAAGCTTGGAATTAATCAAATGACTTGTGCTTTCCCAAATAAAAAATGGTACCATGATTACTTTGCAAGAAAATTCAAAGAAAACCGGGTTACCTCCCGTAAGTACTTTGTTTAACGTCGTTTAGCTCGACGTAGCTAGGGTAATCAATAAAAAATAACACGAAACAAAAACCGAAGTTAGACCAACTATTCAAAACTTAGCAAAACTCAAAAGAATGATGATTCAAAGTTTAGATACTCATTATCTGCCAATGATTATACTAATCATTCAACTTTGGCATCATCTAACCTTATTCGCTCGACGGTGTTGACTTCGTGAAGGCTACTCTCATGGAAGAGTTTTAACCGATGTCCATTCATAATGAAACTACCTCCATGATAGTCTTTCAACTCTACCATTCCATAAGGGAATACTTGCCAAATCTCGAATGGTCCAGACCACCTCGATTTCAGTTTCCCGGGGAATAACTTTGCTCTTGAATTGAAGAGAAGCACTTTATCTCCTACAAGGAATTCTCGTTGAATGATACGTTGGTCGTGCCAACGCTTAGTTCGTTCCTTGTAGATATACATGTTATGGAATGCGTCGAGCCTTAGTTCTTCCAATTCCCTTAATTGGACGGTTCGCTTCTCGTAGAATAAAGTAGGGTCCAAATTAAGGGTTTGAATCGCCCACCAAGACCTACATTCTAATTCCACTACTAAATGACAAGACTTCCCATACAATAGTCGAAACAGGGTGGTGCCAATTGGGGTTTTGTAACATGTACGGTGGGCCCAAAGAGCATCGTCTAACTTGAGAGACCAATATTTTCTGTTTGGGTTAACCACCTTTTCTAATATTCGCTTTATTTCCCTGTTGACTACTTCCACATGTCCTTGAGTTTGGGGATGGTAGGGTGAACCGACTTTGTGCACGACTCCGTATTTCTTTAACAATTTGTTTAGTTCGTTTTTCCCAAAGTAGGAACCCCCATCACTAATGACTGTCTTGGGAACACCAAATCGAAGGAAGATTATACTTTTAAAAAGCTTCATAACTACTTTGTAATCATTTGTAGGCGAGACAATGACCTCCACCCACTTAGACACATAATCAATCCCTACCAAAATATATTGGTTCCCATGAGATGAAACAAAGGGGCCCATGAAGTCAATACCCCAACAATCAAACACTTCACACTCAAGGATGTAATTTTGAGGCATCTCATTCTTCATTGAGATATTGCCAACTTTTTGGCATCTCTCACAGCTCTTCACGAATGTTTCAACATCCTTATGCAAGGTTGGCCAATATAAACCCGTGGTGGCGAATTTAGCAGCAATGTTCATTATACCATGGTGGCCACCACATGCGTATGAGTGACAAAGTGTTAGGATCTTGGGTACCTCTTCTTTCGTGATACAACGGCGGATTATGCCGTCGGCACAGGCATAAAACAAATAGGGGTCATCCCAAAAGAAATTCGCAACTTTCCCAAAGAAAGCCTTTTTCATTGCCCTTGATTCAAACTCTGGAAGTTCCCCACAAGCTAAATAATTCGCAATATCTGCGAACCAAGGTGCTTTCCCAACAACTAACGCTGTCATCAAGGTTTCTTCAACCATTTTATCTTAGATAGGTAGGGAGGTTCAAGCAACCTAGACAAATGGTCAGCTACCACATTTTCACTTTCCTTCCTATCTTTCAATTCAAAATCAAACTCCTGTAATAAGAGCATCCAACGGATCAACCTTGGCTTTGCATCTCTCTTCGTCATTAAAAATTTTAGGGCCGAGTGATCCGTGGAAACTACAACCATTGAACATATCAAATACTGGCGCAGTCTCTCAAAAGCATAGACTACCGCCAACATTTCCTTTTCTGTTGTAGAGTAGTTATAATGTGCTAGATCTGGTGTTTTACTGATATAACATATGACGTGGTGCTTTCCTTCCTTTTTCTGTCCAAGGACAGCACCTACAGAGATATCACTGGCATCCCACATTAATTCAAACGGTAGACTCCAATCAAGATCTTGCACAATAGGCACAAATATCAAAGCTTTCTTTAGATGGTTGAAGGCATTGAGGCATCTCTCATCAAAGTTAAATTCGACATCCTTCTGAAGAAATTCATTCAAAGGATTAGCTAAAGTTGAAAATCCTAAGATGAGACGCCTATAGAACCTTGCATGTCCAAGAAAGGATCATACTCCTGTAACCAAGGTGGGTACAGGAAGATTCCTTATCACATCAATCTTAGCAGGATCTACCTCTATGCCTTTGAAAGACACTTTGTGGCCTAGGGCAATGCCTTCTTGGACTAAAAAGTGACACTTCTCCCAATTCAGCACAAGATTCATTTCTTGACACCGTGACAAAACTCTTTCGAGATGTGTCAAGCAAGTGTCAAAAGAAGAACCTCCAACAGAAAAATCATCCATGAACACTTCCATGAAGTCCTCCAACATATCAGCAAATATAGCAGACACACACGTTTGGAAAGTGGATGGAGCATTGCATAAATTGAAGGGCATTCTCCTATAGGAAAAAGTCCCAAAAGGACAAGTGAACGTTGTTTTCTGTTGATCCTCGGGGTGCATTGGGATTTGAAAGAAACCCGAGTAACCATCTATAAAATAATAGTACTTGTGCCTTGCCAATCTCTCAAGCATCTCGTCGATGAAGGGTAAAAGGGAAGTGATTCTTTTTTGTAGCCTTATTGAGTTTGCGATAATCAATACAAACTTGCCATCCTATAATGGCTCTAGTTGGGATCATCTCACCTTTGTCATTTTTAACAATTGTCATTCCTCCCTTTTTCGGAATAACATGAACGGGGCTAACCCACCTACTATTTGAAATTGAGTAGATGATGCCAGCCTTGAGGAGTTTGAGGATTTCATCCTTAACTACCTCTTTAATGTTAGGGTTTAGCCTTCTTTGTGGCTCAATTGAGGAGAAATGCTCATCGTCAAGATGAATTTGGTGCATAACAAGCGTTGGACTAATCCTTTTTAAATCATCAAGTGAGTACCCGATGACACCTCGATATTTCCTTAATAAAACAAGTAATTTTTCCAACGAAATGTCATCGAGTTAAGAATTCACTATGACTGGAATCCCCTAATCATCATCAAGATAGGCATATTTAAGGCTAGGAGGTAGAGGTTTCAAAATTACTTGGGGAGAAGGCTTAGGACTCTCCCCCTTATAGATAGTACCTTCCTCAGCCTTACATAGTTGCTCAAATTCTGCTTCTTCGCCTTTATATTTTTGGGTCCTATCTAATTGGCTTTCCAACTGTTCATCTTTTATATAGGTATTCTCATAATTCATTGAATACCTGACTTCTATCTCCCTTTGACAATCCTCAATCTCCCTATCATCCACTTCAAGGTGACAGACTTGTTCAACCATAGGTTTCTTTAAGAGTGGAGACATTTTAAAGACTACCTTCACTTGGGTTATTTCTACCGTTATGGTGTCATCATGGCAATTAATAACTGCCCGAAGTGTTTTTAGAATGACTCTTCTCAAAATGAGTGAAGTATAAGGGTCCTTTTCCATTTCCATCACTACAAAGTCACAAGGGACCACTAGTTCTCCCACTTAGATAGGTATATCATCAAGCTCTCCACACGGCACTTTTATACTCCTATCTGTCAGTTGGATCATTTTCCTTGAAGGTCTGAGGCTAAAGGGTAGCTTCTTGGCAATGGATAGAGGCATAAGACTAATTGAAACCTCTAGATTGGCGAGCGCCCCTTTGGGATCAAGATTCCTCAAGGGATCTCGCTCTTTTTTAGGCATTTTCCCTTGTAAAATGGAGCTAACTTGATGGGGGAGATTGATTACTTCTTCCTCAAGCTTTTTCTTGTTGGATAATAAGTCCTTCAAGAACTTAGCATACTTTTGCATTTGTGTCATTGCATCGAGGAATGGAATTTTTATCTCCATCTTTTGTAAGTGTTCTAAAAACTTCTTGAACTTCTCATCAAGTTGCTTCTCAACTTTCCTATAGGGAAAAGGAAGTGGGGGTGCATACAAGAAATCTAACCTCTTTCTCTCTTCAATCCTCTTCTTCATCTCTTCCTCACTCTCCCCCAACTTCTCACTCCATACCTTTTCTTCCTCATCATCCCAACTTCTTTCACTTTTAACTCTCGACCCCTTACCTTGTTCCTCTTCTTTTTCATTTACATCCACTCTTGTCTCATCTCCCACCCGTACCAAAGGTACATCAACCGGATATAAAGGGTCGTCATATTGAGTCCCTAATCTCAGGTGGGTAGCTTTTGTTGTGTGTTGGTTTGGGTTTGGGTGCTGAGGTGGAGGTTTTGTAGAGGGGTTAGGTTGAGGGTGAGATAGGAACAACGGGGGTGTAGGAGGACTAGCCATTTGGACGAGTTGAGTTTCAGACAACTTTTGCTGAGCTTGAAGTTATTGCATCTGCTGGATGAGAGTCTGGTTTATTTGAGTGAGACTCTGGTTTTGCTCAGCAAGAGATGTTACTTGAGAGGTAAATGGTCATTGGTTGAGGTATGACTTTGTTGTGGTTGAGAAGCTACATGATGAGGTTAACTAGGTGGGAAAGGCAGATTTGAACCATTTCTAGGTCCTTGATTAAACCCTGGTGGTCTATATAAATTTGGCCTAGGTACATTTCCGCTCGATTGGTTCCCTTGAAAACCTTGGTTGTTAAACCTATTCTAAGCATTTCTGTTATATCCTGGGTGGAAGTTTCCTTGGTGTTGGTTTAAATTGAAAGGAGGTTTGTATGGTTGATTGGGGAAAGGTTGTTGGCCATACCCTGCTCCTTGTCCACCATTGTTAAGGGCGGCAACATAATTAGGATTATACCCATAACCGTCATAATTCATTACCTGTGTCTCTAGGTTATACCCTTCAAAATCAACTGCGGAAACATGCTCGGAGTGCAAACCACCACAATAGGAAGTATCATGGTTGGTACCCCCATATATGGCACATGCAAAGTGCTTTTCAAGCACTAGAGGGGTGTTCGAACTACCGGCTAGGCTTAATTTGGACAGCTTCTTATCAATAACTGCTTCTATTTTAGCACTAATGGTGTCCAACTTGGTTATATCAATCATCCCTCTTGGTAAACCCTGACTCCTTGTTCCTCCCCAGACACTATTCTTAGCAACTTCCTCAATTTTGGCTTTTACCTGGGTGCATGGATATTTAGAGAGTTGGCCACCTACTGCTGAGTCTAGGAGTGTTTTGGTAGAGTCATTGAGACCGTCATAGAAAAATGTGTTGAGATGGTTCTCCCCGTACTCATGGTGGGGGCATGCTCTAATAATTCTCTTAAATCAACTCCAAGTAGCACTAAGGTTCTCATCATCCTCTTGAGTGAAGGACGCTATTTTCTTACGTCAATCTTGCGTTCGAACCGTAGGATAGAACCTCTCTAGAAAAGCGGTTTTCAGTTGAGCCCAATTAATAATTGAGTTGATTTCTAAGCATTTATACCAATCTTTGGCATCCCTTGCTAGACTCAAGTGAAATAGGTGCATCCGCACATAATCTGGGCTATTGGGGCAAGGAGAGATAAGTCCACAAATGTCAGAAAATGCCTCGAGATGTTGAAGAGGACATTTGTTTCTTAAACCACTAAAAGGGGTTTCCTTAACCATCCTTGTGAATTGGGGGTGTATTTGATACAGTGTAGTAGCAACAGGAAGTACTACACCTCCTTGGAACTCTTGCGAGCCCGAAGTCCCAAACTGACCAAACGACTGATGTTCGTCGGCCATTGTGGATATGGGTGGGTTTTGAATAGAATGTGAGGTTTGTTTTGATGGGCGTTGTCTACTCAAGCGTTGGATCTCAGGATTATAAGGTGTTATTGGTTAGTTTAACCTACGCGTGCTATGGTGTATGCAAACAGCAAACTCAAAGGTAACTACTAACAAAAGAAACAAACAGCAACAGAAACGAAATAGAATAAAGTTATATCAAGAATAAAAAAGTCTAAATATAACGCCTTGTCCCCGGCAACAGCGCCATTTTGATAACCGGTTTTTAGCGTCGTTTACTAAAAGACTAGTTATACAAACAATATTTATAATCACCCTAATACTACTACAACTAGTGTAATGGTAAGTCGGGGGTCGAACCACGAGGACAAAGGATATTGAGACACTTCAATTCTTAACAAACTGAACTTTTTGGATTAAAAACAACTAAAACTAATAACAAAAATATAGATCACGATGAATTAAGAGGGAAATCAAATGGAGAAAAAAGGGGACGAGACTAGATTCACCCTAGGAATGACGCTTTCAAAAGAGAACATGATAGGTTAGAGAAAACCAAACAATAACTAGCATGGACACCCAAGCATGCGAGAGGAAGTTGGTGATTCCACAAATCACATCGAACGAGCTATAATCGCCCTATGTCTCCAAAGGAGTCACAGGACAAGATTCGCATTGGGTTTCGAAAGCCACAACATGATGATATTCAATAAAACAAACACAACAATCATGAAAAGAAATCAGCGAGAACAAAGCAAAGTAGAAACTATTCTAGATGAACGATAAACACTAGGCTAAATATTGACTGAAATAAAACGAATGAATTCAAAAGTAAAGAATAGATTGATACCCACAATAAATCTTCAATGTAATATCCACGATCAGAATCCAATCAATAATACCAAAAAATTGGAGTACATGTGTTGAGAGAACATAAAATGGAAAACTAGAACTAAGAGAATTTTTGAGGCTAAACAAAGCTAATGCTAATAAAACTAATCAAAAACTAGGGTTCCCCCTCTCTTTAGAGAGAGGGGTATTTATATCAAAGAATAAAAGAAGTCAGAAAACCCAAAAATGCCTTTGGGCCGGCCCTAAGAAGAAGTAAAATTTCCGGAGAAAACACTGCCATTCGACCGAATTCAAGACCCATTCGGCCGAATGCATCATCATTTTCTCGAATTCTCTTCCATTCGCCCATTTGAGCAGCTCTAGTGAGTTTCTCTCTGTACATGATTCGCCCATTTGAGCAGCTCTAGTGAGTTTCTCTCTGTACATGATTCGCCCTAATGGAGACCATCATTCGGCCTTCCCAATGACCATGGAACGCAGGCTCTCTAGTGAAGTGTCATTCGACCGAAGGACTCTCAGATTCGTTCGAATCTGAGACCCTGCACTCCTATTTTCCGCTTCGTATGCTTTCTGAATTCCGTGGGATTTTCATGAGTGACTTGAAATGTTTGCCCAAGCTATGATACGCGTGTCTAAGAGTGTCAAAGACTCGAATACGTCATATTTCACCTTGAAATCATCAAAAACACCTGAAATGACCTTAAGACAACTCGAAGACAAGATCAAGGCGAAATCAAGTGTAATATGTATAAAATCAATATAAAACCACAAGACTTGACACTAAAATGGGGTAGTAAACATGCTCTAAAACGAGCACATCATGTGTCTTTCTGGAAGTGTGTTATCTCCTGTGTTTTTCATCTAGTAGGTGGCAAGGGATTTGTGATTTTATCACTTAGTTTTGTATTAGTTTTGTTTCTTTCTTGCTTTGAATTATGGTTAATTTTGATGTTGTAAAAGGGGATTTATTATTTTTCCATTTTGAAGAGAATGATGTCTCTTATGATGGTGTGGCTAATATAGCTAGTAGGTTGGTTAATTCTCTGGGAATTTTTAAGTATCCTAGTTCGTTTGAAGCAAAGGGTGATGCCTTTTTTATTAAAGGGATTCTTGATTTAGCTATTGAAAACTATTATATATCCATCAAAATCTTATCCTTTGCTAATGTTAGCACCGATAAGGAATGTTTAACTTTTCTAGGATTAGCTATTTCACTCAACCTTTATCTGGCTGCATGTTTTCTCAAGTACAAGGATTTTCTCAAAGTGGGTAATTTATAGTCAATGGTTTTGTTGTATGATACATTAAATGTAAAAACTTACTCTAGGAGGGCAATGGAAATAACTGAGCTAAACAAATATGATTTGGCCTTTATTGATCTTGCTCAAGCCCTTAGGATTAGCCCTAACAATGAAGAGTCCCAATAAAAGCTCTCAGATGTGATTTCTTATTAGGACTGGTCCCCAAACATTGTTGTAGAGGCCTTGGCTATGGTAAGAGAAGATAAGAACTTTGATAATTATTCTAAGCTTAGAGAGGATAAAAATAAAAAGACAAATAGATTGCCTTATCCTAGGCTGGATAAGGAGGGTAGAAAGCGGAAGGGAGATGATGGACTCTATACTTTGAAGGAAACTGAGAGGTTACTAAAAAAGGAGGAGGAAGCTTCCCTTTGGAAAGAAATAAGAAAGGGGAGGAAAGAAGGTGAGTCAACATCACCAAGGTGCTTCAGTGTAGCATGAGTGATGAAGTCTAGAGCTGTTGAATATTTGGAAGGGGAGGGGAGAGGAACTCCACCTCCAATAGATCAAGGATTTGCGTTGCAAGATAGTAGTTTAATTCTGAAGCCCCACTTTGGACGAAACCCCAAATCTCAAAGGAACCACATTGCGATTTTTGAATCGCAAGCGACCGGATTCCTCTTAGCATATCACTCCTTCAATATATAGAGTAGTTGCCACGGGAAGAACATTACTTTTCTATTGTTCATCCCAGAAGAATATGATGACCATTCGAGTTTTAGGTAAGTCAAACTCGACGAATTCTCTTAGTAATCGAGTTATGCATACTCTAATGGAGATTAGTCACCCCATATGGAAGGGCCAAATAGGTGTGAAATCACCCCAGTTTTAGCGAATGATGAATTTGCCACTAGTATGCACTCTCATGAGCATCATATGATCCTTCTCAAGTGCAATCTTGAGGTATTGCTTTTTCTTTCTTTGTTGAAGCTTTCAGTTTGTCCATCTACTTCATCCAAGCGAAAGTCAATTCAAGTTTCTCCTCTCTCCATAACTCGAAGACATACATGGCCTTTGAAGGGTCAAAAACCATCTTTTACCAAAAGCTCTATGTTTTGTAGGTACAACATTGGGTCTAAAAGAAAATCATCGTGCCTCTTAGAAGACTCTTGAAACTTGATGCATAAGAAGTTTCATGCCCCCTCCCCTCATGTTTTAGTATGTACTTCATAGTGTAATAGTTTAAATTTTCTTAGGTTCTATACGAATTCTGTTTAAATTTTGTAAGTCTTTGTCCTATAGGAATAACTTATAAAAACAAGTTCAAACTAACTCATAACATGAAAAATATAATTCAAACACATTAAATTAAACAAAGAAAAAGGGTAAATTTCTTTGAAAGTGAAATCCTACCATGGAAAGAAAGAGGGAGGAGTAAATCATAATGAAGCTCACTTTTCAAATATATGTACACTTCCAATGAGTATAGAATAATAAAACAAAAACATAATATAATGTACTTACAAATTGTTTCAGAAAAAAGAAATTGTAGGCAATTAGTTTATTCTATTTTGCTCACTTATCTACTATGGCTTGGAATGCACCTGTTTTTTGCTTTTTCAACAGCAAAGACTTGATAGTGTTTCCTTAATATTTCAACTGAAGATGCTAAAGTGCATCCTAAAGAAACGATTACCAAAATTGCTGCAGCAACAAATATTCCGTCTTTTACTATATAACATTCTCCGTTTAGCCATCCTTTTCCATAAGGTTGTCTTCTATTCATGCTTGTTGCCGTGCTAATTAATACAGTTGAAATTCCAAAAATGATCCTGCCACCGAGAAATTAATCATTAGGAATAAATTATAGTAGAGTCGGGATACATTGTCCCATATTAAGGCTTCGTTTAGTAGGGCGTAAAACGTTTTCCACTGAAAATGATTTTCAATGGAAAACCTTTTACGGTGGAAAATTTATTTTCATGGAACTTTTCCATTTGGTTGCATGAAAAATGATTTTACATTAAAACATTTTCCTTTATTTGGTTGAATTGTCAATTACTCCTATTAAGTTTTTAAATTATATTCTCTTGTTATTTTTTAATTTTTTATTTTCGTTGTATTTATAAGTTGTTTGTCATTAGTTAAATTTGTTATGCTACAACAAATATTTTTTTATAAAATCTACAATATATTTTTCTAATCTATTAATAACATATTACATTGTACAAAATATCGCCATAAAATAAGAGAATCCTAAAAAATCTGGTTCAATATTATAAAAAGACATTAAGCTAACTATAAAGGAGTTTTCGTATTCGAATAAGAAAACCAATCAAATAGATAAATGTATTCACAATCAAACACGTAAACCAATCAACTGGTTGTAATGTAATAGTTTGTACTTTTACATTTTAAATTCTAAAAAAAAAAAAGAAAATTTCTATTCTAATTTCAAATAAACTGTTGATTGCTCATATTTCATAAAAAACTTTCATGGTTCAATCAAATTAGGGAAAAATCTAAGGATTTTTGATTTAATTTTGACTAAAATGGATAAAATTTGTTCAAATTCATGATATAGTACGATAACTTAATAATCAAGACATGAGATTCGAATAAAACGTACTAAATTGATGATATTTAAAGAAGATATTGTGGATTTTCCCCACAATTTTTAAAAGAGAAAACTTGTAGAGCAGAGAGAGACTATCGAGAAGATGAAAATTGAAGAATGCGTGAGTAGTGTTGGGCATGGGCCAAGCTGACACGCGGGTCGAGAAGGTATGCTTTTGGCATAGTACGAGCACAATCGGGGCACGACACGACATGCTGTTCACGGATTGGGCCACAGCCAGGCCGCGGACAACAAAAAAAAATTTAGGCACTAGCACGCGAGCGGCACGCCTATTTGGCACTAGGCACGACCCAAATCACTCTATTATTTAGTATTATTTAATATAATTAATATTACTATTATTTTTAGTATTATCATATTCTTATAGTATAATTTTTATTATCTAATTTTATTTTTTTCAATTCTATTATATACTTTATTTTTTTTTGTTAAAAAATTAGGCTAGCACGAGCCACGCCAAGCACGTGGGTCGTGTTAGGCCATTGGCCGAGTTTTAGAAAAAGGTAGCACGACACAGCTCGACACGACCACAATTAGGCACGACACCACACGACAAAAGGCCAGACACGAGTTGGCACGGTCCATGACGGACACGACACGACCCGTGCCCACCTCTATGCGTGAGTTGTTTGTTAGTAGGTATTTTTTTGGTGTGAATGGATGTAAAATTGTTTTACTTCCAGTTTTGAAGGAAAATATTTTTAATAGGTTGCAAAATGAATTTACAATCCAAGTTTTACATCCTATATTTTACTCCAAACAAAACAATGTAAAATGGGAAAACAATTTTCAGGGAAAACGTTTTATACCTTACTAAACAGAGCCTAAATATTAAGAAGTAGAATGACTAATATATAAGACTACTAATTTAATCCTTTCTATTATTGATTGATTTATCACATAAAATTAATGTGTATTCGACCTATCCTACCAAAATGGAGATTTCTCATAATCTAAATCAATCCACTTCACTTTCTTTCAAAATATGAACATCATCCGATTTGCCAAATGACAATGCAGTGTCTTTATGTTTTCTTTGTAAAAGTTGCAATCTCACTGGTGGCAACAACTATTACTCAATGGTTCGAATGAAGGCAAGAATACTTAACTTTTCTGACTTGCGCGCTTTTGCTTTACGAGAAGGTCGAGAATCCGGTACCTAAACTAAGTATGTTAGTGAATTAGATTACTGAATTTAATAAGTAAAATTTATTTTTACCGACTAAAAACGACTTTCACTAACTAATTATTTTTTGAGGTAAATAGAACGTGTCAGGCTAAAGTGTTAAGGTTTTGGAGAGTAGTAGTGTAACGATCAAAACCTATTCGAATTTCGTTTACATCAATTATCCTATTTATTTTTCCCTTCATCCAAAAAAAATTTCATTTACTTAGTGAAAAAATCTAATTAGTACATCAGAAAAATTTAAAATTTACAAATGAAAACACCAAAATTATAGAGAGTGCTTTATTTAATTTCTTACCAAGATAGAGGTAAAAGTATGGTGGCGATGTTCGGTCTTTTAGACTGGCAACATGACCTTCGTGCCATTGAATCAGACCAATGTCCCAAGCAAAAGATAAAGTTTCCTATGATCTGAGCAACTGTTAAACACGTCAAAGCTGCAGTTCCATACCAAAACGCTTCACTTCCCGGTAATTCACACAACTTCCCATCTAATTTCACATCCTTTACCTGCTCATCATACAAACAGAACAATCAGCTACGTTTGAGAGTCCAAAAAGTGGGATTTGATCAAGGATCAAAGTTATCGTACCTTCGACTTCTTAAACTCGGCTAGGATGCAGAAAACAAATGCAAGAAGAGCAAGAGATAATGCCACACATATTATCAAGGAATAAGTGAAAAGGCGTGGTTTTTCCATGATATAAATGGTTTTTATCTAGATTATTGATACCTTGAATATGGGCATTCACTAACACATTGTTAATGAACCACGTGATATTACGTGTTTTGTTCGATCTTGATTGTTTTTAAGGCTTTAATTTGATCGAAGTTGGTGTTTTGGGAATGTGCACTGGTGGTTGGAAAGAAGAGAGTTTCTCTGAAGCAAGAGTTGGTACTTTGGTAGTTGGTTTATTTCTCATTTGTTTGCTTGGAATGAGTTGTAAGTAAGGGACCCTAAAGATTAATTAACTAGTATTCCAAATCTTAATGTCTACGACGGTTTTGGAATATATGTCTACTTTTCCTTGGCCGTTTTGTTACGTTGTGAAATCTCCATCATTGAGGACAACTGATTCCAATGTTGATTTTTCATTTATAGAGGAAGTTATGCAACCTATTTCGGACTTGAACACTATGCATGTCTAGTCAACTGGTTGAATTGGGACTAGGGTGAGGTGGTGTGCGTGTATGGTATATTGGGAGAAGCCACTATGTTTCTAAAGCAAATTGCATTAACGGTTTGTCAAATAAGTGTTTAGAGCAGTTGTTAAGTTTCAAGTAAAAGTTATTTCGGAAATGAAAGAAAAATATGACAACTTATCTATTTAAATTGGAATCAAATGTAGAAAGTTTGATTTTTTAAATTGAGTTTTATGCTAATTTGGTTTTACAATTGCTTTATTGCTTAAATGCTTCACCCACGGGTGATGGGTAAACCGAGTGATGGATGTGGGTGATGCTCCAACAGTTCCGAACCCAACCCATTTCCTTCCCTAAGTTAGTGTGTTCGAGCTAAGTTTGTTGAAGAATATTCGTATTCAGTCAAACTTGAGCTTGAACAACCTTTTAAATTTTAATGAACTTGACTTGTCATGACGAAACTGGCTCAAGCTTGTGTATTTGTATTTGATTAACTCAATCTTTTTACGAAGGTACAAACAACAATTGAAATAGCAAAAACAACATTTAAAAGTTTTACCTTACAAAAGTTTGACTTTACAATTAAACGAATGCATATGTTTTATAATAAAATTACAAAACATATATTAGAGAAACATATTTGTTCACAAACGAGCTTTTTCCAATCATAATTGCACGAATTGTTTACAAACACTCACGAATTGAGTGCGATGGTATTGGGGGAAGAGTAGTGGAGGCCAATGAGTCGGGTTGGGCGGGCCGGGACATATGCATGCCGGGCTGGACTAGCCCCAACTGGGGAGGGGTTGGGTCGAGGTATGAAGGTTCAATTCATAACAGGCTCACTGGCCACAAACCGAGTCGGGCTGGTGTTGGGCCGGGCCAACCCGTCCAACTGGCCGTCTCTAGGCAAGGGTCTTTTAATAAACAGGCAAAGGCTTTATCTCAGTTACACTCAATGGGATGATTTGGAACAATTGGAATTTTTGAAGTATAAGTACGATTCAACTGTTGGGAACCTAATAAAATAATGTTTAATCAGTCATACAAAGTGTTAACAAGTACAAATGCCATCAACAAAGAAATGTGATACTACGGATTACGGAAAACATAGAAAAAGGGTGAAGCTGCGGGAGAACACCTGATTGCTATCAGCATAATCACAGTAGAGAAGGCGGGCCAAATTATTCGATTTCGCTTCCAGGTAACTTTTCTGTCTCCTCAAGTTCAGCAACTTTAACTACTTGGGGGAATGAATCCTTGTTAGTTACTCTACTCACAAAAATTCGTTTAATCATGAATTAAACACTGCTAATTATAAAGTTTTCAATAGTTGAGGGTTTTAGGAAATGGAGAAAGCAATTGAAACAGTAACTCCTGCTTACGGCTTTCTCTTTTGAGGGTTTTTTTTTATTTTTTACTTTACTTTAAAAAGTAAATTTGTTGGGTTCGTGTCATTTTTGTCACGGGCCCTTGATTTGATTTGATTTTAATTGTCATATTGATAGTGTAATTTTAACACGTTACGTGACAATAGACTCGGACTTTCTTTGTTTGTATGTTTTGTTGTCGCTGAACCTAGTATTAGGACCAGAATGGGTCACATATAAAACAGGTCAAACTGAGCAAGGGCAAAAAAGATGCAAAACAGGCCAGGTCGGGCCAAAGAAAAACATAACGGGTGAAGTCGGCCAGGTCGTCCAAAAAAAGCATAGTTTTATCAATAGATGATGATAGTTTATATGAATCACCTCTATTTGACAAGTAAATGAAAATAATTCATTGTCTGATAGTGTTTAAAAGTATTTGAAACTATTTGTTCATTATTGATCTGTCTTAACTCATTAAAGACCCAATAAAACATGATCTATTAAGAGACCGACTCATTAAGCCTATTATTGATTATATCCTTTTACAAACAGGCCGGTCAAATGCCCTTAATGAGGCCCCTCCCATTTGAACAAGTTTAGTTGTCATCGAGGGCTTATGACTTATATAGAGTGTGTTCGAGGTTTACTAAAGTAGGGCAAGATCGGCTCTTTCAGCTTTATCTTTGATGTAAAGAGAGATACAAACAATAAGTCAACAACTAATATAGAAGAGATTTGATTCCAGGTCTTAAATATCATCCTTTAAGACTTTAACCAACTAACTAGTTGATATTCACACTCTTTTAGCTTTATGTTCGTCATGGGTGCATTGTGATTTTATTTTTTCCTTGTAGTCAAGAGGTGTTCATATATGGATAATATGGTCTTTTGACATGAATATTGCAATGAGCATGAACATCTAGAGACTGCACGATCATCTATTAGACTGTTAATGGCATATATCATACATCTTTCTTTTCTTTTTACATGTCATATTTTAATTTTTGCACTATTCACGAGTTTGACTTTTATCTTCTTTGGTGAATTATCCTTAACAAAAAATATAACCGTGTGGGACCTTTTTTGATTCGTTTAAATATATAATTTTAATATATCAATTTTTATATGTTTTATTTAGGTATAATTAGATATATTAATGTTTAAAAATATGTATTAACAAACATATTTTGAGAAATATTGCGACTAAAAAGAAACAAATAAAGTATATCATTATAACAGAAGTCTGAATGAGGCAACAAAACTCTTTGTGTCTCACAACAGAATACGGAATATTAGTCAGCAGCAGTGCCAGCGCGCTATTGATTGACCTTTCTGCGTCATACCACCAGTTGGCATATGTTGCATTTTAGTGTTTAAGCTATATGGTACTAATGGTAGGATAATTCAAATGAAGCTAGCTAGAGCCTAGAAGTGAACATTATTATGCATCCCTTTAGCTTACAGAAGTTCCCTAACAAGTGTTACAATAAATTCTCAATTTTTTACAGAAAAAACCAGATAAAAGGGTGCAGGTTTCTATAAACATTGGATTACATGAATACAAATTCAGTTCATTTTCAACTTGACAATTTCAGGCACAGTGGTTCTTTTTTTTGTTTGTTTTGTGATCAAGTTTGGATTTTGTGATTGAATGCCCACTAGAGCACTAGAAAACCAGATTTTCTTAAAACTAGGACACCCACTTACATATTTATATATGTGTGTTTATGAACTATGTGTGAGAGTAATTGTAAGAGTCTATAGAGAAAAAATTTTTGAAATGAAAACCTGATTATGTTTATCAACTGAGTTACGTCTTCAGTTCACCTGTAGAAAATACAATGAAATGGTTCAATACTCTGTTCTTTCTTCACTAGATTGAACTATTTGAGCTGAAGTTTTTTAGCTTCTTTTGCTTGACAGGTGATCACATCATTGCATGATTATATGCAGGTATAATTTTATTCTTTTCTTCTTCAACTGTTGTGTTTTCTTTCTTTCTGAAAAGATAAGACTTTGGTTTATAATTTTTACACTCTTCCTCTCCCTGCTATAATTGAAATTGTTTCCTTTCCTTGTTATTTATATTCTTATCTCATTCCATTTCTCTCCTCGTACTTAATAATCATGCCAAAAGGCAATGTTTTTGGTTGGTGGTTGTGACTGACTGAGTATTTCCACCATTGTTCTAGATGCATTTGAAAATGATACGCTTTTACCTTTATCGCCTTAGTTCCTGTGAAGGCAAAAAGTTAGGGTTTTTGACTTTAGGTCTCTTAGTCTACATAAGAATGTTAATGAGTTTTTAGCTGGGTTCTTTCTAGACATTTGACCGAAGTCTAACCTACTCAGAGGTTGACAAATTTGTGATGTTGTGTCTGTAGCTTATGAGGTGGTTTATAATCCTTGTAGAGTTTCTGGTGTTATTTTAAGTTTGGTTTGAGAAAGCTTATGTTGTATTTCAGATTTCTTTCAGACAAGGTGATAGAAAAAATGTCTTAGGTCCTAGGTTGAGGATTTGGATCGTAGGTTGTCTTTCTAAGGTGGTTTGTTCTACACTTCTAATCATGGTTTGTGTCAGGGCGATCGTCTTTTACGTTTTTTGTTCTTTTGGTGGTTGATGTCTTGAGTAATATAGTTTCTAGGGGAAAAGATTAGAGTTTCCCAGATGATTTTATCATCAAAACGGAATGGATGGTGTTGACTTTCTTAATCTGCATTGGTTTCTGAGTGTCGTTCAAGTTTTGATAAACTATCAGGTCTTAGTAGTTAGGATTAATGTGTTGTAGCCTTTTAATTGCAACTTAATTTAGCTAGGTCCTCAAAGGGTACGGAGGTTATGCCTAGAGAAGTTAAAATCTGTTGTAGAGAAGGTTTCTAGAAAGTCGGATAGATGGAGGAGTGATTCTATTTCTGTAGTATCCTTGGAGTTTGGTGATATTATGTTGGAAACAGAGGCGATTCAGAGTTATGTTGACATTGATAAGGCATACAGTGATGTTTTGTTAACTAGTGAGTTGATGCATAAAAAACCAGTAAAAAGGATGAGTTAGAGATTCCTTGTTATAAGTTGAATAAAACAAGAGTATGAAGATGAAATTCTTAGTGGGCTAACGAGGGTAAAATGGTCATATTTAGTTCTTTCAAGATTGTCAAAGAGAAGGTGCAGGATTACTAAATAACTCAAAATTGAGATTGGAGATTGTATTTGAGAACTCGACAATATTTCTTGGGGGAATTTCTTTGTTTAATGAGTCCCTTTGTAAGGACGGAAAGGAGGATAGAGTTTGGTTGGAGCGGTTTTCTAAATATTGATGAGCTTAAGAGGGTTATTATGTTTCATTTGTAGCATAAAGGCTACGTCTTGTGGTCTTTCATTCTTGGCGTGTGTGCAGAGGTCTTTTTCATTGTTTGAGAAGTGGTTAAAAATAATATTCTTCGAGTATGAACTCTCCCTTTATCAACTCTTTGAAAGAAATACCAAGGCTACTCACAAATGACTTTAGGCCTCGAAGTCTTCTCACAAATGTTGATAAGTTTTTAGTTCTCGTCCATATTAACCATTTGAATGAGGTGAGGTCTAACCTCCTACATTTCTGAGGTGACAATCTGGGACATTATATTTGTAGCTATGTGGTGGTGGATGATTATTAAAAGCTTGGTTTGAGAAAGCTTATGTTCACGGACTATGCTATTTTTTCTTGTCAAATAATTGAGAATGGTTTTAAGGTGTCTCAACTTTCTGCCACTTGCCTCGGTCCTTTGGAGGTATGGGGGTTATGCCTGGAGAAATAGTTAAGCCTGGTTGTAGAGAAGGTTTCTAGGAAGTTGGGTAGATGAAGTCGTATAACTCTCATTCAAGTTTGTATTTTAAGTTTTTGCTTGAATTTCTGCATTTTTCGTCTTTCAGCGTGTAGATTTAGGACTCTTAAGAGGTTGGAGAGGCTTATGATGGATTTTTGCATTCAGAGTTGTTGGAGAAGATTAACTTGTAAGACAGGGATACGAGGAGGATGGGCTGAGTTTTGGTACATTGGTGTCTGAAATAAATTCTTTAATAGGTGAGTGGTTTGTCACATGTTCTGCTGGAGTGATTCTCTTAGGCCCAAAATGATCCAGGACAGGTTATGATCAGGGTGCTAGTTCCTTCTTTCTATTGTTTCTGAAGGCTAAGGATCCAAAGCAAGAAAAAGTTTTTGTATGGGTTTGCTGGTTTGAGGAACAAAGTGCTTATAATAGTTTGCAAATCAGGAGACCACAAAGTCTTTGCGGTAGACAAATCACTGATGAAAAAGGTTATGAAACTGAAAATCATTGTTTTTCCTACGAAACAAAGCGTTTTCGAAAAGACTATTCCCCTTTCTTAAGTGTTCTTTTTCTTGCTGGTGAAGAGACGGAATGCCTTCTTCTTCTTTCTTCACATGGTGATGTTTTAGAAATGTAATTTGGTTTGGTTGGGATACATTAGAGTGCCTCTTTTCTCTCTCTAGAATTGAGAGTAATCAACAAATATTGTATATGGAAGTTCAAAGATGTTTTGGCAAGTAGCTCCTTCTTGCCATTATGTGAGAGGAATGATAAAATCATTGCGATTGCAAGACTTCTTTGTTTGGTTTATTGGAGTTAGAGTTGAATGTAGCTGATTTTTAGGCTCACACAATCGGGCTCAATAGGAATTTCCTAATTGTCCCATTCTCATGTACTGTTAGGATAAAGTTATTTTTTCTCTTTTGCCTAGAATATCCCCCTATTCTGTGTCATTTCTTCTGCTGCTAATGGGGTTTATTTCCTTATCTCCTTATTGAGAAGTATGTCGTACTTTCAAACGCCCTTATTAAGTGTTTCTCAATGACATGTTAGATGGCTCTAATGAATTTATGTCCAAATATACTCTATGAGTTAAGTATCCAAACTAGAAAGAAATATTCTTAACAATTTAAAATTCTTCACAATTATTATTTTCTTTTTTTTGGGGCTTTATCTCATTTTGAATGCTTCTGGAGATTTACATTGATACAGGATATGCCTCAAACTTACTTTAGTGAAATTAAATCTGAATATTAAAACTTTGAGCAATTCAACTCAATTAGAAAATGATAACTGTTGGGCAATGGAAGCCAGTGGAGGGATAAAAGGAGAAAACACGAAAGTGGAGGGGCAATGGAAAAAAAGCATGTTCTAATGCTTGTGAAAAGAGAAATTGTGTGCTGGAGGTGGCAGAAAGAGAGAGCATGTGGGGTTGGGGAAGTGAAGAGATAACTAGGCAGAAAGGCGGAAGTGGAAGAGAGAAGGGAGCAGGAGGAGAAGAGTTTAGAAATTAAATGGTGGATAGTGAGGATGTAGGGCAAGGAGAGAGGAGATGAGTGGTAGGAAAAGGATGGTTTTGTTATTTTTTTTTGTAACCAAACACTCGATTTTTAGTCATGTGTTTCAATTGTCAAGTATTGAATTCAAGCCCCTAGGCTTTTTACCCAGTACCATTCCTCATGCCTAACATTGAACCACTAGACACCAGCAGTATTGGTTGAAGAAGAAGAGGAAAAGATGATTGATGCTAAATTCAAAGTCAAGAACTCATGGATTTGAACCCTGCAATGTTTTAATTTTGTGTCAGAAATAAAGTTGGAGTAGTGAATGTTGAGAATAAGATAAGAGAGGTATCCTACAATGATTTGAGCATGTGAGTCACCAATCAGTAAATGCACCAGTGAGGCAGGTAGAGGGTAATGGAGACCTCAAACACGATCGAGGCAGATTAAAAATGATTTGAATGAAGGGTTTATAAGTTCTAGAGAAAATGAATTTACAAGAGGATGTGACTAATAGGGGGAAATGAAGGAGGATTTTTATAGGTGATCACATGAGATAAACTCTTGGTTTATGTAGTGAACCCCATCTTTGTAGATTAAGGCTTGACTTTGTTGTTGTTGTTGAATGTTTTATAATTTTGTGAACATTAGTAAATCATAAGCAGAGAAATTAAGTTATTTTTGTTATGATCTTAATGCTGTCTTTGGAAACTTCGATATGGTTTGAGTCTATCTGAGATGATATTAGCAGTCTTTCTATTCTCAGAATGAGGATAACAACCTATTTTCTCCCCTTTACTAGAGATATAATCACTTCATTATTTTCATTTTTTTTGTTTCTGTTTTGGAGTTTATATAGTTTCCGTCAAGCTATTATTCCCAGGTATGTATAAGTTTGATTTCTAGGCGGATCAGCAACCAACCTATTGTATTATCTCCTGGGCTGTGTTAGAAATTCCCTGTAATTAATCCTCACTTTCACCCTCCCCAATACCTTATTCCTTCTTCATTCATCTGATTATTTGTTTAAGAAAATTTCCTCATCATTTTTTCCAAAGCTTTAGAAACCAACTATTTATTGTTCTAGGATGCAATAAGCACTTGTGCTGTTGTGTATTACACTTGTATTATTCAGTATGCTTTCTCTCATTAACCCCTTTAGATCAAGCTTCTTCGTTTTCTTAGGAGATATACAGATTATTACTCTCTCAATTGTTTCCATGCATTGTATTGCTGAAATATCATCTCAATTGAATCCATCAATTACTCTGTAAAGTAGAAAACTTTTTTCGCATATGGTTTAGTTACTGATGTTTCTATGTGAAACTCTTTGAGCTTCTGTTAATCCTAGTTTTAATGTTTTATCTTTTCATGATGATTTTGATTTATTCCATTAAACACAGGTATGCTTTCTAATGTAAGTTATATACTATTTCCGCCTCTTAACAAATGCATCACTTCCGTTTGTTAACTGTCTACAATTTTTCCAAATTTTTTGTTTCTCTCTCCCTTCTCTACTGGCTCAAACTTATTTTTATAATTGTTTCTCTATTTCATAAACCCCTTTTATTACCAAAAAAAAATTCATCATATTGCCCCACTTGCACACTTGAATACAGATATCTCAAAACTCTCCTAAAGTTTTGTGCAAATGCAAGTGATGCATCTATTTAGGAATGAAGGGAGTAGCTATAGCCAAACTAGTTGCAGCAATGCCTGCACTGTGGATAACGCTCAATGATTATTCTCACAAGTTATATGTTAATTTCATTTGGCTGTGGCCTGTGGGGCTTCTTCTGTTGCCATAGATAAAAGGGTGGTGAGAATTATTTTTACTTAGCTTATGTCGTTACTCTCGTTAGAGACCAAGAAATTTCCTTTCTGATCATGTTTGTTGCTTTCTGAGCTCATATATTGGTTAACCTTAACCAGCTGTGATAATTAAATGAATGAAAAATGGGAGTACTTAACAGGGGAATAACATGACCTCTGCGAAAAATTGATTGCTTACTTGTCTCCACTGTGTCCTGTTTCCTTGTCATTAGTCTCAAGCTGATTGGCTGCTGAACTAATTTTAACTATGAGAAGCTAAACCTTACAAAATTAAATTTAGTCAAAGCTAACTATTGCTTAGAAAGTACTATAGGATTCCTGGGGTCTGAGGCGGTCAGAGGCCTTGCAATAATAAAGAAAATACAGAAAAATTGCAGTCACATGCAGACATCTTGACTGACTTACAATCAAATTTATTTATTTTTTTTGGGGTGTGTGTGTGTGTGTGTGTGTGTGGTTAGGGAAGGTGGGAGTAATAAAGATCTGTTGATCCTGCTCATCTTGGACGTTTCAGCATTGTAACAAATTGCATTAGTCCCATTAAAAGGAAATTCACATTGGAAGAAGTGCTACAGATGCCAGAGCACATCTGATGTAATCATGCCTCTCCATTTTGGTTTTCCAAATGGGCTTTAATTCCATAATAAGAAGGCTATGTGTACAAAAGTCTTATAGATTACTCATAAAGTCTTCACATCAGCTTGGAAAAAAAAAATCAAGCTTTCTATCAGAACTTAGGGCTCATTTGGTATCATGGTTAGTTTTTAGTTTTATGATTTTAAAAGTCAAATATTTAGGTCGAATTATAAACTTAAAATTTGTCATACTTGTAGTGATCAAGTTGATTTTTAAAAGTAACAACAAAAAACTGAGACTAGTTTTTGTGTTTCCCTTATTAATGTGTTTAGTTATCTAAAAACTGAAAACTGGAAACCAAACACTATACCAATTGAATTCTAACTGAATTTTCTATTCTTCATTCTCAACTTTATGGAAATTCCATAATTGTAATCTTCACAACATACTCAGATGATCCTCTGCTTCTACCTTGAAACATGATACCTTCCATAGTTCCATGTTAGCTGGATAGCCCAAGTATTCAGGTGCAAAAAATGCGTACTGAGGCGCATCTGTAGTTTGCAGGAGCCTTTTTTTACTCTATTTTTTCTAATATTTTTTCCAACTGCACCTCACTTCAATAAGGCCACACCTCATGCATACACTTTGCCCCTAGACTCTTGAATACCTATCGCCTCAAGGCATCTTGAGCATTTTGGGACATTGAAACGATTCTTTTGGTCAAGCCAAACTTTGAAAATTCTTCTTTCTATTAGCTCATCATGATGCTGCATGTGCAAATTTGTCTTCGACTTAGCAAGTGAAAGTGTGGAACACCTTAACACCTTACATGAAAAGACCTATGAGGTTTCTAAACAGTGGGCTGATTCTGTGTCTGAGGCGCACCGCCAAGGAACTTTTGTAAGCTGTTGACCCAAGCACACAAAAACTTTAGGATCCACCTTTACAGATCCTTGTTGTCAAGCCTGAGTAACACGTCTAGTAGGTAGGTTGATGCTGCATCTGTCAACCCATATCTTACCTATTAGGAATCCTCCTTAATTAGAGAACCAACTGCACCTCATAGAACACTATAAGGTGCATAGCTTTTGACAATTGAGCAACTCTCTAAGTGTTTTATTTGCTGGTGCATCCACATCATCTAATCTAGCATGACATTCACACTTGGATCTGCAGGTGGGCATCACTTTGGACACTAGTGAGCATCTTGTGGAGGAGCAAATTCTGGATCCTTATTTTCAAAGAACTATGCATTTATAAAAACTTAGTCATGGAATTTTATGGTTATTCATTGGAAAATTATCCTAGATTCTCAGTAATCAATGTCGCTCTTTGAACCTGTCCTACTGGTCATAACAAGGACAATGTGGGTCTTCTTGATCTTAGTTAGCTTAAGCTGCTCCAAATCTACTGTTTGGTGTCCCAGTCCCAGTTAGAGAGAATCTTCAGTTTTCATTGTTGTAAGATATAGAGGAAAGGTGAGATAAGAACCTTTTCTTGTGGTTGTTACTCCATATGTGTCATCAGAAAGTTTTATTGACCTATTGTGATCTATGTGGAAACCCATATTGCATAATTTTTCTGTAGGGACAATATAGTGGATGAGACTCATGAGAGCCCATCCGATAAAGGAGGACTATATTACCAATAATTAATTGTTCGCCTATGGGAGAGCGTAGGTCTTTCGATAAAAGAGGAGAGTAAAGATGATGAGTATAGGAGAAATTAGTGGTTAAGAGAGGGGGTTTTAATGTCTGGAGTCTTGGTAAAGTCACTAAGTTTGCTCAAGACTTATCTTTTATCGCAAATGGGAGGTGCAGGGTCCATATACTGATCTTTTATTAGTTTATATAGTGGTAAAGACATATTTCTTTACTCCAGTATACAGTAATTTAGAGCTTAATAATAGTAATGGGTCATTTCCACCCCCTACCCCACTCTATAATCCCAAACTACATTCCCACTCAATGAACATCCTGTTGGCTTGTGGGGTATATTTTTGAGTTCTATTTTTAAGATAAGACCTTACCCTTTCCAAAGTAACTTCAGTTCCATCTCTTTTACTTTCTGGCAACATTATTGCCAAGATTTTATTGATAATGAAGAAAGTTAGCAAAACAAATAATATAGCCCTTACATTCCATTGGAATTTTCACTCCCCTAATATGTGAGTATTCCTTCCACCTTACCCTCCCAACCCTATGCTCTCGTGGAGTTAACCACAGAATTTTTTCTATCTCTGTGACGAGAAACTCCACTAAAGGAAGGTCCTCTGATAAGTAATCAGAGATATAAAGGGGCATCTCCCTCCTTGGTGGGAAAAGAATACAGGTAATGGTTTCCCCTTGCTCTCATTTTTGTACCATTTCTGGAGTTCGGGAATGGACCCTTTAATACTTCTGGCTTTCAGGAGTTTCATTGTAGGATACTTGACCAAAGTGTGACCTGTTACGTTGTAACTCCTGTCATATTGCTTCCCTGGCTTGTTTATTGTAGTATGTCCTAGCAACAATCTGGGGCCTAGTGGTGATAAAGTATCTGCAATTACAAGGGAAGCAATTAAATACTATGTTTCAGAAGCCCCTCTATCCAGCCCATAGAAAAGATGTTAAAGAGATTCCTTACCTGAGGAAATTAAAGAAACTCAACCCTGAAAAGGTGTAGAACCCTAGCAATAAGGATGACTCGAAATCTTGGCCCGTATTTCGTTGCACCCTGCACCATTGTGGTAGGAAGGAGCTTGTCTAATCAGCCTACTTTGCCAAGAGGTGGCAGGGGGATAGCAAAAGCTACACCTACTTAAACAACCAAAAGGCTTAGCCGGTGCATGCTGCTGCCACTTCTTCGGACCAGCCTGCCAGGGGCAAATTTGATGGCCTTGGCAGAGGAAGTGGTTGCCAACATAGGCGATGAGTTGCATTGAAAGTAAAAATCTAAAAAAACTGGCAGTGAATGAAACTGGCAGAATGCTCTCTAAACCAATTCACTTGAGTGAGACAGAGGCTCCGCAAATCTATGAAGGAATGCTTTTAGCTCTCTGGGTCCCTACCAAAGCAGGGTGCGAAAGCTTTATTTGGAGCCCTTTTTTCTCCTGCATGGATTACAATAGTTTTTTTTTTATCCAAATGATGCCCTTGAAGGCTTGGATTTCATTTACATGGTACTCTTCCTTTCGCATACTTATTAGAAGAATTACTTTTTCATGGCCTACAACGATCAATCTTTTAATATTCCCTAACTTCCATGTGGAGACTACTAGATGGATCATTTATGAAATGTTTTTTTTTTTTGGGAAATTCTACAATATACCCCTATACTATTGCATTTTCTACATTGTGTCCAATGATTTTGAAAAGTGTACACTATATCCCTGAGGTACGTTTAGTAAACACATTGTACCCTTTCCTAGATGACTTAACTGATGAAGTGAAGCTCAGTTAATGGACGTTGCACTTTATTCTACAATATACCCCTATACTATTGCATTTTCTACATTGTGTCCAATGATTTTGAAAAGTCTACACTGTACCCCCGAGTTACGTTTAGTAAATACATTGTACCCCCTTGCAAAAGCTTTGTGGTAGTGAAATTAGTAGTATATCAACTGTACAAAATGTAGTTGTAGATAAGAGTTTTTCTATCATGGACACTAGCTCTTCCACATGCTCTACTAATTTTGCTCCTTCCGTAGCAGTTAGTGGATCGTACATATCAAATTCCTTTCCAAACTATAACAACCAGAAATTAGCATCAAGGTACATTTCTAGTTATTACCACATTATTGAAAAAACATGATTAATGTTATGACTCTGAAATTTGATTTGTAAAGGAAAGAACTTGAGAGATAAGGGAGCATATGAGGAGTTTAGTGATGGAAATGAGGCAGATATTCGTCTGTTATTTAGTCTTATATGCTTTTCTTATCTTGTTAGGACTCCATGTTTCAATGTTTGCAAATTTGAATTTTATTTATGTTTCAATGTAAAAGAGAGGGAACAAGTGAAATAAGTGAAACGTTGTTAAAGGAGCTTCACTCCATCAGTAAGTCATCTAGCAAAGGGTACAATGTATTTACTAAACATACCTCAGGGGTACAATATAGACTTTTCAAAATCACTGGACACAATGTAGAAAACGCAATAGTATAGGGGTATATTGTAGAATAAAGTGAAATGTCTGTTAACGGAGTTCACTCCGTCAGTTGAGTCATCCAGCAAAGGGTACAATGTGTTTACTAAACATAACTCAACGGTACAGTGTAGACTTTTCAAAATCACTGGACATAATGTAGAAAACGCAATAGTACAGGGGTATATTGTATAATTTCCCTTTTTTTTAACGTTCATTCTGTAAATAATCATTTTCGAAACTCTTTTGCTGTTGATCTTTCTAATGGTTAGGGTTGTATTCTAAGCTCTATAGTATAAACTGGTGAGGACGGAGTTTTTTAGTTATTTTCAATGTTTTTAGAATAATAGTGGAGATGCCACTAAAATGTAGTCAGTACTAAATGGACACAAATTGAGTTACCAATTTTTGTCAATAGTGTAAATAATCCAAAATATAGGAGCATCATATGGACTTTCCATTTTATCTTTGTGTTTAAATTATGTCTATATTTGCTCATTTAGGTACTAAATGATCATGCGTGCAGAACAAATCTAGTTCAACTCAAGCATGAAATGTTAGCTACAATGGATAATGAGGTCCATTTATTGGAGGGTTTGCTAGATGAGGTTAATATTTGAACTACTTATTTTGGGATTCTGTATTTTTAGATGATATATAGCTTGCAAAATTCTGTAAATTTGCTGTTGATCTTTACTGATTGTGCTGAGAAAATGGGCATGTCATAGCTATGAAATCTTGTGTTGTGAGTAGGAGCCTACTTCGCTGAAGCTGTCATGTTACTAATTAGTAACCGATTAACCACTTCTGATGAAACTCCAATGAAAATATTTGCCACTGGCTGAAGAATTTTCTGATTCTCCTGTTAAAAAGTTTATGCCTAGCTTTTATAATTGTAGTTGTTAACTCATTTTGCTATACTCAGCTTTTAACAAAGCCCTGCCTGTAATTTCTGATATGGTTTCATATAAGATGCTTATAAGCCGATAATTATACAAATAACAGTACGGTAATTTATATGAATTTCGTAACCAGGTTGAAGATCAGAAGCATAAAATCAATGCTCAGATTAAACTTCTTAAGAAGAAACGTGAAGAGTCTGAAGGCACCTCGAGGCCTACTGAGACTGTGGAAAAGGTACGCATTTTAATTATAATTGGTGCGTTTATGCAAATTTTCTGTCTCCAAATAATCTTAGCCTCACTTAGAAAACAGGTTCATAGGGTGCATAAAATAGCGAATATGTGTAAACAGACTCCTTACACTACCTTTAGTTGCTTTTAATAGTTATGTTTTCATCTGTCATAAAAAAAAAAATTTATTAACCTTAGTTTTACATTATTGATGATAGTGATGAATGCTGATCTTAATTTCTAGTCATTACCCTGGTCCTTCAAGTTTGACTTTTACCCAGGTGGCCTTGTCCATTTCGAGTAACCGTTCTAAATTTCCTGTTAACGTGTTTCAAGTGAACCTTGATAACTGAACATCAAAACACTGACTGTAATGACTTTAAGGTTAACTAATGCAAAAATGGATTTGTTTCAGTGTTGCACAGTGACAGTTTTTGTGCACCAGATGCAAATGCAATTATATAGAGGTAAGAGGAGTACTATATGGTGTCTTATTTATGTATAGTTATACTTCAAGTAATGAATTCAATTGAAGTATGATTTTCTTAATCTAGAGCTTTATTCAAATCTGTTAGGTGTTACATTCTGGCAATCTGGCCAATCATTTGTGAATTATTGTCTTGCAAGCATTGTTGAAGCCTGAAGCAGACATACAAAAAGTAAACTTGATACTAACGCAAGATATGGAAAATCCTTCTATAACCAAAATGGTAAAAAAAAACAATTATTATGTTCCATGAACTGCAACAAAGAGGTTTAATCATCATAGATCTTACACCAACATTCCAACCTTCATGTTCCTAGATAATTTATATCTATGTTCCTTTGGGAATTGGGATCATTTACCTCTGTCCCAAAGATATTGTCCATTCTTGAACATATATTAAGTACTTATAGTTGAGGTTGTTCTTATAGTGACAATTTAGAAAGACAATTGGATGAGTGTGCTTTTATTTGGAGAACTATAAAGTAGGACAAATCAAAATAGAACGGTGGGTAAAATGTTTGGGACAGATGGATTACACATTGGAAATGCTCCTCTTGTGACATACTATGGTAAGGTAAATAACTATCTCACGATAAATGAACAGAGAAATTATGAACTGAATGATTCTGGAAATGAAAATATGTCACTCACAGAGTATAGAAGGTGTATACCATGGTCCCTGGTAGGGCATAAAATCTTGTAATTATCTCTTACATATTTTAGATATCTGGGGCAAAAAAAATCTTCAACCCGCATAATGTACTCTAGCCAAAACAATTAGAAGCTGGCATAAATTTGGACAAAAACTTCACTGATTTGCATAAAATTGCTGCCATATATGTGCCAGGTCCCTGATCAGGTCCATTGCTCAGACTTTCTGTAAGCTGATTTCTAGCATTCTATATCCTGGAGTGACTTAATGTTTGACTAAACTTGAATGCTGCATAGCTTTTGTGAGTGTGATGATTGCAGTTGAGATCTATGATGGTAAAATACTAAATTATGAGAGTTCCATCGTGAAAGTGTTAAAATCAACTATAGATGAGCCATAAAAGGAGTTTCTGAATCAGTAGTAAACATGTCCAACATGTAGCATTTGCTGTAATTTCTCTTAAGATCGGGGAGGGAGGGAGGTGTATTTTAGCACTCCATAAAACTGTATCCTGATTTTCTTTTCTTTTTTTCTTCCCATTTCAGATGCTAACAGCGTGGTGAATTGTCAACATTTTAACTAATCTCTCCTTATAATGGTAAAATCTTGTTAGTATGACAGTACAGGCTCATTACAATATGCTATAAGATGAGGATGTAATTGTAACTTGTGCAGCTTAATGTTTGAAACGACAATATAGCGTCAGTGTAAGATGTTGTCATCCAAAGTGTGTTACCGCCTATCACATAATTCCTACTTTCAGGGATAATTTGAGGTCAAACTCCATGAGCCAGAGCCACATTAGTTCGACTTGCGCTGTACTCCCTTTCATCGCAGATGATCACATTAACAACCGCCACTCTCTCCCAACCCCCACAGGATGGAATAGTGACTTTTTCAATTGTTTACTCTAAGCTTACATTTGTTAGGAAAACATGGTGGCTTCCAACTTTAGTGATGACGGAGTGAATGATGTAGTGTTACTTGCTTATACTATTTGACTTCTCACAAATCTTTTATACATATATTAGTTTAAACTAACACTTGCGTATTCGGTACTTCCCTAAAAAATGAAGCGTACTTGTCTGAAATCTGTAACTAAGTCAAGCATTTATTTAATCTGTTGACTTTTTAGCTTTTTTGCATGAAAAAAGTTTGTTCTTTTCAAAAATTATAAACTTTGCATCTATTTACGTGAAAAATTGCAGGCACAAGCGTGAAGCAACTCTACTGTTCATATGATTACTGATTAGTATTTGAAATTTATTTTCCACTATTTGTTTGATTTAGTTTGTCTTAAGTAATCCTTCTTTTTGGGTTTTTTAGGGGAGTTAATAATACAGATATCAGTATGTAACGAAGTCTTCTTTGTTCAACCGTGCCTTTTTCTTAATCGGTAAGTCAAATTTCCAATATTTTCTGATAGAGTTGACAAATAAATACTCCATATACACCAATGTTTAAGGTGAAAGATTTGTATCATGATTATACTTGTGAATTACGTCGGGTCAAGGATGGGGTAGGTCACAAATCTTATGAGATGGGCTATGTTGGGTTAAAGAAGATGCAAAAATAGGTCGGGTCAGGCAATTCAAATAGAGCTTAGTTTTATCAATGGAGGATAATAGTTTTTCTATATTACTTTCAATCTTTGATAATAGACCATTGGTAAGCAAGTGAGAAGTATTCATTATCTAATAGAACTTAAAAGCCTTAGAAACTATTGACCTTTTAAAGACCTAATAAAACATGGTCCTTTAAAAACCGACCCAAAGAAGTTCAAAATTGATTAGACTCTTTTATAAACGGACCAATCAAGGATTCTTAATGGCGATCCTCCCATTGAACAGGTTAAGGGATATGACCTGTTAAAGTTTTGTTGTAGTAGTAACTAGATAATTCTTGTGTAATGTATGGTTTGATAATAAATTATTTTTGTCAAATATTTTAATTATGAGAATATTTTCATTTATTGGTGAAAACTTATAGGTTTTATAGAATTACCGTCGAAAATTTAATTGATATAATACTTTTTATCATATTAAATAAAAAATTATTATAGAAAATGATAGAGATGAAACAAGAAATAAAAGGAAAAAATAAATGTAGTTTTACAGTCACATAATTTTTTATGTATAATAATTTTCAATTTAATATTAATATAAAGTAAAAAAAATGGAGATGACATCATCGTTAAAAAAAAGGCAGGAATTTTTTAATAATAGTTTAATACATGTTAAATATGACGTCAGCAGAGATTTTGCTTTAGTAATAGTTATAGATTACTAAAACAAGTACGAAGTATTTATTAGATTTAAATTATAAAAGTCAACTTGTGATTTTAATCGTAACTATTTGTTGTGACAGTAAAATTAACAATTAAAAAGGCCATTTTTTTGTAATATCTATTGAATACTACTTCAAAATTAGTTTTAAAAGGTTGACACTTAATTGTTCACAATTTATTTGACAAACACTTTAAAACGAATACTAATCTCAAAGTTAGTACTTAATACTTGTATTATTAATTGAAGCCCTGGAATTATTCTTGTGGAGTTTTGGAGATCATTGGATAGAGTTTATAAGAACATTCCTAGAAGCATACTTCTAACCTTTGCAATTTTTTGTGTTTATATTATTGGCAAAAAGGTCAAAGGTATGTAGGCATAAGCCGCATCAGATCACAGAGTTAATAACTAGCTAGAAAAGTTGGCAATTTGACTTATTCATGTGTTACGCTTTGTCAATGCTTATAGTTTTTCAATCAGTTTTGTTTTTAAGGGCAACGATAAAATTTTAATAATAAAGTGATGTTTGATTGAGGAATCCTTAGAGTAAAAAAAAAGCAATGACTTTCTTGCACCCTATGCTGTCCCCATCTCCTGCTATGATCTAATGTCGTTTCCTTCAAAAAAATAAAAAGAATTAATCTTCTTCCATACTGTCTGGAGATCGAAATGTATGTGAATTAACTGCGTTTCAACTCTTGGAAATTACTCTCGTCGATCCTAAGTAATAACCACTACACTCATACGACGTTGGTAGTAGTTATGTTATGTTTACTTTCCATAGTTAGAAACTTGCAACTTCATTCGAAAAGGCTATTCGATCCTAAGTAAGTACGGTTAACCGTTGTAATCGTTATTGAAAAATGCTAACTGTAACTGTACCGTTAAGTAATGGTATCCGATAATCGGTTACCGTTACTTAACGGTACGGTTAACGGTTAAATGCTAACCGTTTCATTCCGTTTTTATGCACTTGTACACCTAATATTGTGAAATTATTTGTATGATTTATTATCTCATTTGAGTCTTCTACAATAGTAATAACGCATATTTATACATGGTTGGTTTGATCAAACATAAAAAAATAAAACTTGTGATATTCATTCATGTTTTATTCTTTTAAGTTTAGTTTTTCTAAAAAATAATAATAATGGTTAACCTTTACAAAAATTTTATTACCGTAACCATTAATTCTTAACGGTTCAGTAAAATAACCGTTAATATAAACTGGTTACACACGGTTACGTTATTTTGCACACCCCTACTGCACACCATGGTTTTGATATGTGGGTTGCTTGTATAGGACTATGTTTCACGGATTTATGTTTGATCTGTCGTTTTTTGTAACTGTACTCGTATTCGTATAAGTACATCATAGTTAACTAGTAATTAAATGATTTTGTTGTTTTCCATACTCGTATCCGTATCTT
Source organism: Dysphania ambrosioides (assembly GCA_026401315.1). Classification (NCBI taxonomy): domain Eukaryota; kingdom Viridiplantae; phylum Streptophyta; class Magnoliopsida; order Caryophyllales; family Amaranthaceae; genus Dysphania; species Dysphania ambrosioides. The sequence goes on along the minus strand of CM048659.1, from coordinate 6,706,885 downwards.
ATATGTGCAATCACTAGATCATTCAGACTGGGCACGAGCAAGCAGGGTCACATTTGGATAATAAGTCATTTACCTATGTAAAAGATCAACCGGTCAATACTAATCTGTAAAATTCTGATGTGTTAGTTTGCAGCTTATTCTGATGAAGTAACCCTAATACTCCTTATAACATTCTTATTGGGGTTGCCTCATTCGGGTTGGTTTAGTTTTAGGTCGGGTCTTAATCTAATCAAGTAATTTTAGGTTTGCATCAAATATTTAGTAGGTTGCCTAGCTAGCTAATTACACTCCTTAATAATTTTAAATGTGTTAAACAAATGAAGTCAATGAAAGATCAATGCAACTTGATGGAGCCATGGAGGGATCATACTGATTAAATAATTAACGATAATTAATAATCCAAGTTTCATGAAGTAGGAAGTACGGACAACTAACCACTCAGCAAGAGTATAATTAGTCAAAGAAAGATCTTTGCATAGGCAACTAACTATATATGATTAAGTAGTGATAATAATTAAGACATGAATCATAATTAGATGTAAAGGGTACGGTCTGCCACTTGCATGATCGAGTCAGGTCCAGGCAATTTCTAAGGTTTCACGTGTCTATGAAACCCACGATATGTACTATATATATAAGGCTTGTATGCGATCCTTTGCTTTCGATAACTTGAATATAAATAATAATGGTGCAAGTGCGTGCTATTTATTACTTGGTTAGTGGACTAGTGCCAACTGTGCTGGTAGCTGACTAGGGATTCAGAGTTCGAGGAGCCAACGCCTTAAGAGCGGGATATTGTTGGTCATCTTTAATAAGTTTTTTTTTAAAATAAAAAAAAAATTCATTCCATTGTATAAAAAGAGTTTATGGTGAAGAAATAACTGAAAATTTGGGGTAATTTTTGGTGAAAAGAAAAACCGGAAATTATCCACTTGAGTAGTTGAGTGACTATAATAAGATGGGTATTTTTGTAATTTTATTTCTATATTTGAGGTCATCATGTTTATACCAGATATAAATTTTTCTATATTTTTATCTCTTCTGTATTTGTATATATGATATAGCAATATCTATATATAATATAACAATATCCTGATATTATTTTGTTTCGGGTATGAATTGATGAGAAAGCCTTATAAAATATGATTAGGATTGTATTTTTGTAAAGATATACATATGTATAGAAATATGGAATAGTTTCTTTCACTTTGAAGAAAGTTTCAGGCCCTTGTCGTTGGTTATATCTTATATATATGTTCATAAAATGGTCCAAAAATCAAAACTTTGCGACTGAAACTTGGGTCGAAATTTCCAATAGCTCTAATTAACTCAAATTCAAATTAACATGTATTATTAGTAATGTTGACATGCATGGGAATGATAGTTATGATCTTGATATTAGTCTCAAATCAGTTTTCCTGTATCGTCATCTACTCCTGATATTGAGGCACTGGGAATTACGAGAAGATTTACAGAACAGAATCACAGATCATACCTACGTAAAATCATACAATATAATGTATGTAACCGGACGTATAATTTGTCACTATGATAAATATATTGCTGTACTACGGAAGTGATAAGAACAACACGACTGAGCATAATTATTAAATCCAAGTTGCAAGGCATATATATATATATATATATATATATATATATATATATATATATATATATATATATATATATATATATATATATATATATATATATATATATATATATATTTCATACTCCGTATTATTGAACATAGGGATTCACAAACTAACATTTGTGGATTAACTGATATTATAACTTATTTGTACGTTGAATTCCCATTCCGATCCCTTTGTTTGATACATGCATAAATGCATTCTGTTAAGCGTTTAGGTTCGATAGGGGTGCGTGCATTTAATGGTGGTATTGACCAACAACGTAACTTCTAGGCCTGTTCCTTGCATGTACGTGTATTTTGTAACTCGTACAACACTACTTAATCAAGTAGTTGGTCATTCAGTTATACTAGTACAAGTATAAAGCTTGTGCTCGAATGGTGGATAGAATCGATCATATGGATGCATGTAAAGCTAACACTCAATAGTATTGAGATAATTAAACGAGTACTATTTAACTTACTATGGGATGATATAGGTTGAAGACATAGTCTAATATTAATATTGTCTATTTCCTTCTCACAAAAAAAAATAAAAAAAAAATATTGCGTAAAACACTTGTGGAATTCATATCAGGGTATTATCTCACCAGATCTGTCATGGTCCGAATTGATCAGCTTTCAGAGTTTATAATACATTATTTTTGAGGAAATTTTGAGAAAAGTATCCAAAGTTGTAATAATGGTACTAGGTACCTCATAGGGTCATATAAGGATATAGGAAATAAGAATATGCAATATAATAACTCATTTTTTACGTTTATTTTTACAAATGACACCTTTCAAAACAATAATCTAATTCTATCAAAATATGGAATGGTGGAACCCACCTTATCCCAAAAAATAAACAACTATAAGTCTATTACAATATACAGATCAAATAATTTAATAATCTACCATAATATTTGAAATACATTTTACTTTTCACATGATATTAAACCATTTAAAAAAAGTGAAATTAACATAACCACACAAACAAGTAATAACAAAAATAACGAAAAAATGACTTAAAAATGTACTACTTTGTCAAACAAAATGTTTGACAATAGATCAAATCAAAATGGAAAAAAAACAATTATAGAAGGAAAAACCGAGACGCATTCTATGACCAATTTAAAATTATGATGAGTGATCTGTAAGTTACTGCTCTGTAATTGTTGGCTCATAACCAATGATAATGAATCAATTCATACACAAATCATAGATCCACTATCTCACTTCCAATCATTTTGCGAGTTGCAAGTAGCTTAAGTGGGAGTGTATGTGTATCCATGCAAGCTATTTCCAGTCCTAAGCTATTTGCATCCTTCTTCAATTCTACGCCTCGTCTATATTTTGGTCTATATTTCCTGAGCATATTCAAAGATTTTGAGTTGGATGGACCATTAATTTTCTTTTTATATAACAATAATTATTATTGGTTATTATCGTTGTTTCTTTATATTTGCTCTATTTCTATTTATAGGGTCAAAATTTAAAAATTTAATCATAAATTTTCATCATGTTATAAGAAATAATATATTCAAGTGTATCTCTTATTTGATGCATTTCAATCTAAATTTTTGAATATCAAGTTTTTATATATTTTTTTTATCTTATGAAATTAGTGATAAAAACATTTTAAGTTTTGTTATGAAATCCGAAAAAAAAAAATCAAATGGGGCCAAAAATTAAATATGCACAATTATCGAGGTCCACGGTATCAACTTTGACTTAAGTGGCAAGTAGTGTGGCCGTATGGGACCTGATCTAACAGTTCTACTTTGGGAACACAATCTTAGACTAAAAACAATTATGGAGTGGGAGGGTAGCTTTACTTTGGAGTGGTACTATGACTCAAGAAAGTCTCTCGTCAACAAATTATAGCTTTTACTTCAAATTATTTCAAAGCATGGATGAAAACCAGGGAATCAACTGGTCAATTATGTCGCAGGCCTCGCAGCAGCCAAGTCTTGCAGACTTGCAGTATGATACTGTAATTATAAGATAATCAATCACCAGTGGTTGACCCACCTCATAATTATAATAAGTGGGGTCATTGAAGATTATAAAAGTAAATGGTCTAGTGATTAGAGTGTGTTTTCTATAAGGAGGTTACATGCATATTCAAGACTTTTAAGCTTAAATTTAGTGATTTTTTTTTTATACTATTACAATGCAATCTTAACTCTGAATTCAAATAATTTTTTCTATATACATAGTGCACCCACTTAAAAAGATTTTCAAGATCCGCCAATGTTAGTAACCCAAAGTATGATGTTAACTAATTTTAGTATAATATGATCAGTAACCTAATATGATTTTAGGTAACTTTATTATAATATAATCAATAATCCTAAATATAATGTCTAGTAATTTTGATATATTATTATCAATAATTCCCACATTATAGGATTATAGGAGTAGTAATCCTAAATATTATTCCCATCATATGATAAGAATAGTAGTCTTAGATCAAATTTTCAGTAACTCTTACATAATAAGAATAGTAATCTTAAAAATTATGTTTAGTGTCTCTCACATCTTGAAGATAGTAACCTTACATGATGTTTCCATTATATAATATGGTAAGTAACTTTCACATTATAAAATTATTTTCAATAACTTTCACATTATAAAATAGTAACTCTACAGAAATATGTGCAGCAACACCCACGTTATAAGAATAGTAATCATATATAATACGTCGTTCAACCCTATATATTATGATTAGTAATATTTAGTATATTTATGATTAGTATAAGAATAGTATATTTATGATTAGTAATATATAGGATGGAAAACAAGCTAGGCAACAAACGAGGTGTTGAAGGCTAGATACCATAAAGAAGAATTAAAAAAAAAATGTCAATAAGGAACTCATAAATATCCTATGTATCAAGTGGAGTTTTTTTTTTTTTTTTTGCCAAATAGAACATAAAAACAAATTAGGGTACTTTTATGGCCTCAATAACTAAATTATAAGCCCTAACAACGCACATTCTATTAAGTTTAACACAAATTATAAATTTAACAGATTTGGCCAGTATGATGATATCTTGATTAGCATTCGAGTCTCCTTCGGGGCCTCATCAGGATTCTTCAAACTTCTTCTTACCTCTTTAATTACTATTTGTTTTTATTATTCAATTGTTCCCTAACCATGACACATGTTCCATGCTCTCTCGGTTAGTCGTCAGCTTTTCCTAGGGCTCGGCTCAGCTCATTTCTAGCCCTAAACTCAATGGCCAATTCCTAGTTAACGTACTTAAGGGTAAGAACACTTGCTCTTTATTCTTTATCTTGTTTATTGAAAATTAACAAGAGAAAAGAAATGATTGTTTAAGTGTTGTTCACCATGTGGAGTTATTTAAGTTAGTATATATTTGCAATAAAGCGTGTCTTGACTAAGAAATAACTTTTTTCAAGTTGAGGACGAGAATGTAGGAGATCATTTTCAAAACATGAAAACTTATCGTGTCAGTTGTAATTATTTTTCATTGTTGTAATTGCACGTACGGACACCCAAATTGTTATTCGTGATTTGAAATTTTAGACTATTTTTTTATATTACTTGATTTAGTAGATTCTGAATCCATAAGATAAAAATCATGGCACATCCACTGTTTGGTGTTCATGATGTCTCCTTGTTATTATTACCACTTAGCTAGTTCCCTGTCGATGTAGAGTTGCTTGAAAAGTAAATGAATCAAATGACTAGGGTTGTTGTTGGGCCGTATCACACCAGATACGTCTCATAGAAAACACGTTGTTGAGAGAATTCTCCCTTGTACTCCCTCTAATCGATTAAGATTAGGGGTGCTTATGAGCCGAGTCGAGCTTGAGTTTAGTTGAGCTTGACTTGAGCTCGATAATTCAAACTTAAGCTCGACTTGAGCTCAGAAACCAAAGTTTGAACTTGACTCAAAAACTCAATTATCGATTAAAGGTTGTTTCAAGCTTGAGCTCGATTAAATCTCGTTTAAAGCTTTGAGCTTGATTAAATTAAGTTCGTTTCAAGTTTGAGCTCGATTAAAGCTCGTTTCAAGCTTGAGCTCGATTAAAGCTCGTTTCAAGCTTGAGGTCAAACTCATTTTTAACTCGGTTAAAAGCTCAATAAGCCTAAGTACTTATACCCAGATTGGGCCAACAAGAAGGCTAAGTTTTAGCTTTAATAAGCTTGATTTGGTTTTAGGTGAAAAACACTATTGGATTTATATATACTAATTGCTTTAAACTATCTATTATTTTTTTCAATGTGGGACTTTGAGTTTTTACATAAAACTCTTTCCAACCATATTTCATTTTAATGCAATGTGGAACTTTTGGTTTATACATCAAACCACCTTTTATTTTATTTCAATTTTATATCTTAAGTATTTTTTTTTTCTATAAATATATACTATAAATGAAAATTCGAGTTTCTCATGAGCTTTTCGAGTCGAGTTTTAATTTGCACAACTTGACTTGTTAACTTATCGAGTTGAATTCAATCTCGAGTCGAGCATTGATCGAGTTTTGACCTATTTGAGTCCGAGTAACTTGTGAATAGCTCAATTTAATAAGAACCCTAGTCATGATGAATTCCTGTCAATTACTATACTCAAATTAAGGAATAGGGAAAAAGAAAATACACGGGGATACTCTTATATCCCTCTGGTAGTTATTGTGTTTGATAATTATTTTATTCTGTATTTAGCTGCCAAAATAAATGATGTATTTTCATAAAGTACAAACTTTGATAATTTTTACTCATAGATAATATCTATTTGTTGTCAATGTGGTGAGTAACAAATTTGTCAAGCCAATATTGTAGAATTTAACTAAGAAAAATGAAGCAAGTTCTAGAAGTAAAACTTAATTTTGTAAATGAAAAATTGTTATCAATAAAAATTAGTTTATTCAGTTAATAAAATCAATATCCTTATATAATTAAGAAATACTATTGAATAAATAAAACTCAAATAAAATTTTAATATTCATTTTTATTAAAAATGTTATCATCAATTAAAATTGATTATGATCACTAATACTTAGTAGCGAACAACTTTCATATAAGAAAATTAAGTAAAATTTAGATGCAAGGACAAGGAGTTCAAGGGTTAAGGCCTTGTTCACTTCACCTTAATTTTGCTGAAGTTATATTATTTTTTTACTAAACTACAATTATTTTTTCTAAAATTTTTAATAAAAATCTCTAATCAGTGAATTTAAATGATTTTACTAAATTTAAATTAACATTAATAAATGAAAAATCTATAATTTTTTATGAGTTATTAGATTTTACAAAATGCAATTAATTTTTTGTACTAAATATAAATTTTTTTACTGAGTTTGTTGTCTTAAGGTTAATTGAGTGGGGTCTAAATATATATATATAGATATATTTTAAGAAAAAGTACATTGAAATTTTCTTCTCCGTTCAATGGTAAGCTACGTGCTTGAAGTTCTAAATAATTTACAAGTAGGTCTTTATACAAATCATTGGAGTTGGCGAGTTGCTAAGAGCTCAAATTCACAATAATTAATAGTTAGATTTGCATGGTAGGAAAACTTAGGTGTCGGTTAAAAATTTATTTTTATTAATTTTTCCCCCATGACTAAGGTGAGAGAAATTCCTAATTTATATTGGGCATAAATATGACAATTTATATCACGGTAAAAAAAAAAAGTAAAATAAAAAATGCTTTACAGTGATATCAAATATATGTGGTATTATCTCAAGCATAAATATTATTATCTCAGAAATAGGTGGTATAGTTTCAGGTAAATAAAAAGTAAAAGCAAAATACTTTAATGAGATATTAGATATAAATGGTATTATCTCAGGTATAGGTGTTATTATTTCAAATATAGAAGTTATTGTCTTAGATATAAGCAATATTATCTTATATATAGAAATAAAATTATAAAAATAACCCTGTTAGGTATAGAAATAACACAGGTATAGAGATAATGATTTCAGATATAAAAAATGAAATCACAAAAATAACACTTGATATATACTATGTAATTTATACCTGATATGAATTAGAAAAAGTGAGGTGGTATCTAATGGAGATGTAAACCGAGGAAAATATAATCGGATAGGAGAAGAGAAAGATATGACTATATGAGCTAAATGCAACGTGCATAAGTTTGTTTTTTAAAAAAAAAAAAAAAAAAAAATTTGTAAGAAGCAGCTCAGCAAGTTTCAAGGGATTTCCAGTGAGACCATGGAAAAGGATGGGAGCAGCTCAGAAAGTTACTTTAGTTCAGTATATTTCTCTACCTTAGGAGACAGATTTCAATGAAGACAAGAAGGCAATGGTTGTCGGCTATATATTGAAGTTAACAAAAACTGAATTGTTGAAGAGCACAACAGATTTCAGATAGCTCAATATATCCATCTTCGGGGATCACTTTTAGGTATAGTTAGGAAGATTCCACTGAATGTTAAGCGGAATGGAAGAACAACCCATAAACCTTAGCTCTCTTGTTCCCTGTCTTAGTCATCAGCTAGTGGTATCCGTCTGTCTATATTTTGCTACACCTAGTAATGTAGTATTATTATTGTAGAAAATTTATTTGGGGTATCTTTAGGGGTATTAATTTAGGTTTACAGGTCAATTTGGATAGACCCATCGAGGGTTGGTGCTTATCTATTCGGATTAAATTGGGTCAATTCGGCCTATTGGATCGGATCAGGTTGTTATTGAGCCAGATCAAATTGGTTTTTTTGCTTACTTGGATTTGGTTCGAGTGTGTCTCAATTTGTCTTCGATTTGAGCTAAGGTTGGTTTAAGTCAATTCTGGTTGGTTTCTAGACAAGTATAAAGGGTTATATTGAGTAAGGGGAAATTTCAGGTCTAGTCAATTATGGTAATGAGTCGCCTCAATTTCGGTTGAATTTCGGGTTGGGCTTCATTTTGTTCGCGTCGGTCCATTAATGATATGTTATTATTGATTTATGACTCAAAATTTGACTATTTTGTTGTACTCGAACGTCTTGGGTCATATCGGGTAATTTCATATCAGATCATGCAATAACTTGTTTTTATATGATGGTTAATTCATAAATTGGGCAATGATGATATCGATAAGCACTGTAAAGTAAAATATTTATGAGGTAATGATTATTAAATGTGTATCATTGTATCAAACGAGTATAGAATGTGTATCATTAGTGTATCATTGTATTATCTATATCAATTATTTATATTAGTGCATATCATATAAATATATAAACAATTTGATGATTGAAATATTTTATCAAATACGAATAAGTATCAAATATCATATATAGACATATAGATCAAAGAGACTCAAATTTGGATAATCAACTAAGCATGATAGATTTAATCAAATCAAATCAATAGTGAACACTACATAATATTTATATATTTATAGATACATAATTGTTAATGTATGCTTAAAAGTTATGACATATGATCGATGTTATGTTTGTATAAATATATAAGTTAAGAACTTGTAATATGTTTATTTTGAATGGGCAAGTATAAGTTCGAATAAGTAAAGTTTAATCATATTAATATAGATTAATTAAAATAAATTGCATTGGTTTAAATCAAGTTTATTAATAAACATAAAGTGAGAATTAAATATTATCTTATTCATAATAATATAAAATTACTATGGTGACAATAAATTTTGTATTTTATGATTGATTTTAAGTTAGTGACTGATGGAAAGTTGGAAACTATTGATAGAGTTTAAGTGCATAATCATTTATTATTATATACTTATAACATAAGATGGGAAGTTCACATAATTACTATGACGATAACCATTTTTGTGTTACGTGACTAATTTAAGTTACTATAATGATAAAAACTATTATGATGACAACGAATTTTGTGTTACGTGACAAAGAATCGTAAGACTCATAAGTCATAACATAGACACATAATCGATAAACATTTCAAAATTTTATTTCCACAAATGTACATATTAAATAATTAAATTAATAAAAATCTTTAGTTTCAAGATTATCTGAAATTGGATAAATTAGGCTGGATATGATTAGGTTAGATAAATTCAGGTTGTTAACATGTTGGCTGGAATCAGGTCATAAGTTGTAATAAGTCAAGTTATATTGACTATTTGTCGGGTTCAATCTGTTTTGAGTTGTTTTCAAGTGGGGTTTAAAACGAGTCGGGTCTGTAATAGGTCGGACATAGATCGAGTTTGGGTCTTAGAATATCGAGTCAAATTGATTTAGGGTTGATTTCAAGTTGGGTAAGGTCAATTTACTGGTCTCTCTTTTTTAGTCATAATTAGGTTTGATCTAGGTCGATTTTGGGCAGCTAATCTATCTGGTCATATTTTGACAGTTCTAGGTATCTTATATTCAGTATCTAAATGACTAAATGATGTGATTCAAGTTTCTTTTTTTTTTAAAAAAAAAAAGAATATTTCTTCCATTTTTTTTGCTCGTAACACTTTGATGTTTACATTGTTTACAAGTTTGTCTTTAATCTTATTTGGTGAATTATCCTTAAAAAAAATATAGTCATGTGAAACTTTGTTAGATTCATCTCGATATATAGTTCTCATATATCAACTTTTTATGATTTTATTTATATATAGTTAGAGATATTAATGATTAAAAATTTGTATTGACAAACGCTTTTTGAGAAACGTTGCAAGAAAAAAGAAAAAAACAGATGGAATATTATGTTACAAACTTAATGTAATTGCTCAAAAAACATACGGTACCGAGAATAAAGTTTATTTTCAAATAATATAGAATTTCTTATTCATTTGCCATGCGGCGTCTTGTAAAAATAATTCCACTCTTACCAACCTAATATGCTTTAATCTAAATATACAATTTTACAAGAATTAATCCTTCGGATTAAATTTGTTTTTTTGGGGGTTTTTTTTTCTCATCCTACCCTTAGAAATTAATTGTAGTCTAAAAATAAATAGGGGAAGAAATAGAGAAAACGAAAAACTAGCTACAAAGGTCCTTTCAAAATTAGTAGCAGTGAGGAGGTCCTTTTGTACAATTGCTGGGGCTCCTCTTACCTTATTACCCATGTTATTTATTCTCTTGATGGTTGGTTATTTTCATAGTTTCATAATCTCTTGCTTCCCTTGGAGCTAACCATAAAAACAAAGAACCCGACCCGACCTGTTTATCCGACTTGTCATTTCTACTCTTGTTGTCAATTTCTCACATTCGAGATGCATATTTTCCGACTATTGAGTAGCTTTGGAGGTAAATATAGGTTGCATGTATTTCCTCTTCATCGACCTACTAATCTAGTATCCTCTATGTTTACTCAAGTCTTGAAATTCTTGGTCATAGGCTCTGATCAGGTCACTAAATCAGGACTGGTACGCTAATCTTGACTTTTGAGTGATAAGTTAATGGGTAGACCATTCTGCGGGAGTGCGAATGGGCCATACTGTATTTCGTTTTGTGGGCCAACGATAGACCATCTGTGAAAATAAACAAGAACTAACATCAACAACACTGGTTTTTTTTTTTTTTTTTTGAACTATTTTAAGTGAGGTAAAGAATTGTAATGTATTAATAATAATATTAATACCTGTACTTTGTGGTTATGTGATGTAACATAACAAGAATCTCTAGCTTTGCCAGTTCATTGCCAGGACATGAATGGATCCCACTGCCAAATGGCAAGAATGTATTTGGTTTTGGTGCCACCTGTTGTTAAACATACACATAAACATGAATACACAATCTAGATTTGAATTGTTTATATCAAATTCATGAAATTTTGAAGATATACATACAGATATTATGACTTTAGCTCGTTAGCAAGATTGGTCATTTGGTCATCCAACTTGCTAGAATTCAACGATATCAATTTTATCATGAAGATTCTGAATTTTGTGCCTCATTTTTTAGATATTATTTGAGATTATAATATAAATAAACGTTAGATTAAATTTTCATAATTTTTTATCTTTTATAAAAACGTCGATCTTAAAAATCGTAAAAAGACAAAAAAAAATTAAGGACAAATAAAGTACACAACCTTAACCATTAAAGGGGTTGGTACTTGGTAGAATATACCCTTGATTAACCTAATATAGTGAGTACATATTCCAACTAACAAAAGGAGTAATATTTAATAAGGAAAAAAAAAAAAAAGTAAACAGTAGAGTCCTATGATTATTACCTCAAATCTAGAAGGGTCAAATTTCTCAGGCTCAGGGAAATTTTCAGGACTATGGTGAATATTCCTGAATAATGGGAGTACTTTCCACCCCTTAGGAATTAGGTACCCTGCGACGAATACCAAAAAAAAAAACAAATATTTAGAGAGAGAAGAGGAGAGATTTAGAGAGATGATCGAAGTGGAGATCATCAGCAGAATAGTGTAGCGGACACTGACCTTCATACTCAACATCCTCAACAGCTTCTCTGAAAGTGAATGATAAAATGGAGGCCACCCTCAGTGTTTCTTGGATCACCCTTGTTGTGTATGGCATCTTCTTCGTGTCTGCCCAACTAAGCACCTTTTCCTCTCCACTTTCTTTCTTATCTTTTATTACTGCTTCTTGCTCTTCCTGCAAATGTCCCAATTCCACAATCTTTTTAAGCCCCACATAAGACATAACCTTTACATTTTGAAACTTTGCTTGTCTAGTCCTATTTTCCTAGATAAGATCAATTATTTTTATGAAAAACCATATATTATATCGTCACGCTTATGAATAATTTATAGCGGGTAGAGTTGTGTGATAGGGCATGACTGTATTACCGTGACGGCCTGAAGGACGGAGGGGTTGTCAGCCAGGTACTTGAGGATCCAAGTGAGGACACTAGCGGTAGTATCTCTAGCGGCGAAGATGACACCAATGACGTTGTCAGCAATCTGTTCGTCGGTGAGGGATTCCTTGTTATCCATGAAGGAGGATAGCAAGTCTTGGTGGTGGCCCTTCAGTTCTCTTCTAGAAGAGAGAATTTGGGCCAGGATTTGTGCCAGTTCTTTTCTTGCTTTCATTGATTTATTGAACAGTGTTCCAGGTAAATTGATGGGCATTGAGTTGTACCCTTTCTCTAGTATGTAATAACACCGCTTCAGATCTTCTCTGTACATCACCTCATCCTTCCCAAATATTGACAACAGAGCCACATTGAATGTATACTGCAATACACATCCGAGAAAATGTCATTGAAATATGTAACAAATATTTAAACCCCCTTCAATAATAATATTTTTGGTTCGGAAATCTATATTTTTTAAACTATTTAGATCGTAATTTGAACTAGTAATGTGAGAACTAAATCCGGGTAATTATCATTAATTTATTACCCTCTGTTTGGGGGGGGGGGGGGGGGGGGACACTTACAATTTTCATTTCTTGGAAGGTGTTGATGAAGGACCCTTCAAGAGACTTCAGGGTCTGGCAGGCAATCGAGTCGATATCAGAGACGAAGCTCCGAATAGCAGCAGGCATGAAAGACTGAACAACAAGCTTCCTAAGCTTGGCGTGGTAATCACCTTGGTGGAAAAAGATAGCTTGTTTGCCCAACATCCTTTCTTTGCTAGCAGGAAATGTTGGCTTGAACAAATTAGACCTTGTTGATAACACAAACTTGGCTGCTTCAGGGCTAGAAATCATCACACATGGACAGCCCAATATGTGCGTCTTAAACACGGAACCATACCTATTAACACACACACAAACACAAACACAGACAAGTTTAGCATAATCATCCAAAAGTGGCCACACATTCTATATATGCCAAAGTAGAGATATAGAAAAAGTGACTGACTTTTTCACTTTGGCAGCAAAGAAGCTGTTTGGGTTTTGTGAATACAGTTGAAAGGTTTCGCCTATGTAAGGCCACCCTAAGGTGCCGGGAGGGAGAGGGAGTTTCGGGAACCGGCGGCCGGAGAAGGCGTAGTTGAGAGCTAGAATTGCACCCAATGTGACTAGAGCAACCAATATGATCACCATTTTTGTTATCAGTGTATGTATTTTTGCTGTTTGGTTTGGTAGTAACGATGTGATATACTACAGACAGTTATCAGCTTTGAGAAGAGAAATAATGTTTGAAACAAGTAATGTTAGTTCGCAAAAATAAAATATCAGTTGGCGAGGATTGAGGGACGATGTTAAGGTGTATTTATAGGGAGGGGATGGAGGGTGGAATGGTGAATGAGTCTTTCAATTACAGCTTGAATTCCACACACGGGATTCTCCCTACAGCTCATGTCATTCCCCTCTCTAGAGAGAGATTGGGGTAGAGAGAGAATCATGTAGCACGTGTCAGCTTCTGAGTATAGAGATCATTTAAGAGGGTATTGGTTGACTTTATTTCTTTTTATTAATTTTAAATCTTAAGGAAACAAATCAAGTACTTACCTTAATAGATGAATAAATAATTAAATATATACTCCTTTAGTTCTTTTTTGTTTTCCTCACTTTTCATATCCAGAAATTTCAAAATGTGTTCTCATTTGGAATCCTTCTATTTTAGTTTAATATTGTGATTGGTTGAAAAAGTTTGGTTAAGATCACTATCCATGTGATATGTAGCTCATTAGTTGATTTTTAATTGTTTAATGTCATAAACTTTAGAAATTTTACTACTTATTTAATGCTCAATCCACTTATATTATTTTTAATAGAATCTATCCTTATTTTTATATTAATTTAAATTATTTTATAGAATCTTAATGATATTTAATATTGTCTTGATTTTTTAAAAAACGGGGGAGTATAATATAAAAAGATAAGAATGTATATGACTTCATTTGTGTTATAGTAGTGCCACTTAGGAGATATGTATTAACTGTGATTGATGAATCACTTGCGGCCTTATCTATGCTGAGATATCTATCCGATGTAAATGCATGGTTACTGTAATCGATTAGTAAAGACATTAAATTTGCATTACGATTAGGATGAATAGTAACGAGTTTAGATATGCTCAATCATACGAGCTCGTCTCATGTTTGGAAACATTAGATTTGTCAACATTGTAGTCCGATCTAATGTGTGGAAATTTTGTGGATGTGTCCACTTATTACTTCTATCCAAGTTTGGAAAACTCTAAAAATATGCCCACATTAATTTTATCCAAGTTAGGAAGTTTTAAGTATGTGTCAATGTGTCAATTCAATCCAAATTAGGAAACTTTACATATGCCACAAATCAATTCATTCCAAATATAAAAACTTTAGATAGATATATTCACAAATAGCACCTAATATATGATATGTAAAATTATTCACACTTGGTTTGGTACTAAGATATTGCTTTATCCTCCTAAATTATAATAATATCACGAGTAGTATATATTGAGATATGCACAAAAAATACAAGCTAGATAAAGAGAATAAGACCCGTATAAAATAAGAACTCTATGAAATAAATGAAATAATTTTTAAGGGAGAAAGATTATAAGAAAGGTTTAACAAAATAAATGACTTAGTTTATTAAAAATAAAAAAAAAAGGAGGTGGATTTAATATTGATCATGAAAGAGGTAAGAGCCAACGACTCTTAAGCAACGCTAAAGGGGTGAGTGACTGGCTTTTTAAAAAAGTTAAGAAGTGTACCAGTAGGAAGTAGAGTGTAGGGACTATTGATTTTGGCTCATTACCCTTTGTTTTTACCCTTAAAACAACTGGATTTGAACTTGTTTTAATATACTACTACGTAGTTAGTGACTTGCGTTACACTTACCGAAATTCATCTCAAGAGCATGAGCTTAATTTGTTTATATTTTTGTCCCAAACTTGTAGATAAGGTTGTTAATATATAGGTCATACACTATATGTTTGGGGCGTTTTTGGTATAGTTTTATTTGGAACACAAATTATTGTGTAAATACGGGATACAATAAAGTTATTGTGTTTTCGGTAAAAGTGACCCCTCAATATTTATACTGACGAGTCGCTTTTACTAGAAATATAATAACTTTATTGTGTCACATGTGTATACAATACTATACACAATAGTTTTTATATTGGAAAATGTAAGTTTAATTATAGTATCAATCTCGTGGGCAACATATTGTTTAAGACATTTTAAAGTATTATGGGGGATATTTATATCACCAAGGTCACATCATAACAATATACACCATAACGTTTATAATGGAGTGTGACCATCAGAGGCATGAGCTACTTTACAATGTTGCACAAGCAATTTTTAAAGGTTGAAACAACTTGTTGACGGCATAAAATATTCAGAAAATTACTTAGCTTATTGAAATTATTTCTACTCACTAAAGAATATGTAGTAATTTTCGATCACATACTAGGATTTTTGCTGAATACAATCAATGTTATTTCTGTTAAGGGTCAGGTTCCCTTTGATTTGAAAAATGATGTTTAATGATATTAATTCTAATTAGTAAATATAAGTTTTAATCATAAAAGAGAATTACCGATAATAAAAAAAAATCAACTTCAATCAGTAAAATAAAAAAAAAACTTCAAGAAGCAAAATACTTTGAATAAGAATGATTTAATTATTATACATTATTTCTCTTCACAAATAAATTAATTACAAATATAAAAAAATTTAATCACTATATATTAATTTTAAAAGATAAATATAAATTTTAATTGATCATAATTTAGTTTGTTAAAATAATTTTAATAAATAAAAGTAAATTCTAATTAGTGAAAAAATTACGTACAACAAAAACATGGTGAAGAGCAAAGGCGTCCATAAAAAAAACTAAGTTTTTATAGTTTGAAATCGATCTCATTCATCCAAAAAAGAAAAGTTTTGATAAGTAAAATGCATTTGAATTAATATACTCCCTCTATTTTTGTTTTTCTTCCCATTTTCTCCATCCAAAAATTTTAAAATATTGTTCTAATTTGGAATCCTTTTATATTAGTCTAATATTGTTATTGGGTTGAAATATTTAATTGGGATTATTATCCATATGATATGTAGCCCATTAGTTGATTTTTTAATTGTTTGATGTCATGAACTTTAAAAATTCCACTACTTATTTAATGCTCAATCCACTTGTATAATGTTTTCATAGAATATAATCTTATTATTAGAATTATTTAAATTATTTTATAGAATCTTAATGATATTTAATATTGTCTTGGTTTCTTCCCTAATTTTAAATAAAAAGGAAAAAATAATGGAGGGAGTAATAAATTAAATGAAGTGAAATAAGATAAGGAAAAAAAAAACTACCCTACTTTTTTTTTTACTACTCATTAAAGCTAGTTGATGCCTTCTTTTTCCTTTTTATGCTTATTGAGTGAATAATTGGATTATCTTTATTAGTGAAACTCAATTTGCATGCTCAAAAATCTTTATTAGTGAATAAATGTGTGTAGGATTGCTAGTGGACTAATTGATAAACTAATCTTTGGGATGTAATGGTGAATAATATGCAAAAGAGACAGGTGAAACTAGTCTCAGGGATGGTACTTTAAGCAAATCCACTCTGATGCCTAAGTTAGTGAATAATCTTAGGATCATGGCTTGCATGGGGATCAGGTATGGTTTGGATGTTTTTCAATAACTGCTTGGAGAGATTATTTGTAATTGTGAGTAAAAAGAATGAATACATTGTCTCTAACCCATAAATTTGTAAGTATAGGTCCAAAGAAGCCTTGATGTCAGCTATAGGCTTACGGTGATACTTGCGATATGTCCAACACATCAACCAACTAGGTTCGATCCAAATACTCCTTAATCTAGCGATGATCCAATCCATGTGGTTGGATCAAGTTGCTAGCCTTGGTGATGATGGGTTTGTTCGTAGGCCTAAAATGGCTTATGGACTATGGCTTTTAGGCCAACCACCATAATTTGCCCCCTAAAACCTGCTAATCTAATAATGGGTTGGTGGGTATTGCATTTCTTAGTAGATAATTCCAAGTATGCATGGTGACTCATTTCTTAGTTTTGGGGTTGCAAGCCAGCTAGGCAGCTTAGTCCCTTGGACACTACTTGCTCCTATTTGGATCCAAAACACTTTAAATTTAGTTTACCAACTTTTTGAACTATTTTTAAAAAACCTTCTAAGAAGTTAAATCGGCTTTAGGATCTTCAAATATAATTGAGTGTGATGTATTGTAATAATTTCCCACTTAAAACACTTTGTGTGATTCTACTAGTCTAATAATGCTTAATATTGCGGTTTTCTATGCTTAAATGGTGCAGTTATTAAGGAGAAATACTTGGAATATATGCAAGTGTTGCGTTTTATGAAGCAATAATAAAAATCTCAAGTGCTGTGGTTTTCTGGAAAAATCCCAGCACTTCTGAATTTTTAAATTTTTTTTAATTTGGAACAGTCAAGTGCTGTGGTTTTCTGGAAAACCTAATTTAAATGCTGCAGTTTTTCAAATAACCACATCATTAATATATATATTAATCGTCCCACCTCTACTAAGCCGATTTTTGAGATTAAAAGACTTATTTCTTTTCCTCTCAAAAGAAATAAACTAATTTTATCCACCTCTACCTCTAAATTTGAAGCGGAAAACCCTCTCAACACCTTGTCACAGGCTACCACTTCTGGGTAGGTCACAGAGAAAATTCATCCTTTACTTACTATACCAAAGGGTTATGTCCACTTTTAGATAGCTACTGATGAGGCATACCATAACGATACTCCCAGTCATAAAAGGCCTATATATCAACTCATTAGTTGGAAAAATAGGACAAACATTCGTCCTTACAAGAATCTATACCAGAAAGAATTCGAGATATGGATCCACAATAAATTTTAACTAGCGTAGACTGCTAAGTTTGAAATTTCCACTTGTAACACCAGGCTGCCTCAGGTTACTAGTTGGATCCTAGTTCCTCAACTCGTACCCATTTTAGGGGCCTCTAAGCCATTTATTGGTCCCGAGCATACTAATTACTTCACTTGCATAGCCGCTCACCCTATGCATAAGAGATTGGGGCCTCTGCCTCGCTACTAGCTCTCTCATTGGGACGATATTTGGCTAGAGCCTATTTAGATGAAAGTAAATGAAGTGCTAACTTTTGTCATGATAAGACATACCCTAAATCAATTGCTTTTCATATGCCCCTTCTCTTTTCTTCTTCTTTCTTTCTATATTTTTTACTTATAGCTTCTCTTTTGACTTCTTTTTTTTTCTCAAAAGTGGGTCTGAAGGTGGTGGATTATCAAAGAATAGAAATCGATAGCACCAAAACTTGCTTTTGCATCTAGAAGAGAAAGTTCATGAATACCTACTATTGCTTTGTGGGCTAGCTAGATGACAGGGTTGCCATCAAGCCTTTCTCCATGAAGTTGCCCTTCATTGACCCATGGGTTCAGCATGTCTTTATTAAAAGGCCACTAGGCGAGTCTATTGCTGAAGCAGATTCAAGCTCGACTGGTGTTTAAATTGTTTCTATAAGTAGGCTTAGTACACCAAAACATCTGATAGGGCCTCAACAAGTCATGGGTTGTCACTTCTCATGCCCAAATGATTCAATAGGCCCCCTCCACACCTACTCAGAGCATGCCCCAATTCTCCCTTCAACAAGTCTGCTCTAATCGTCTTACGAACATTGCAGAAGAGGACGAAATGCCCCTTTGCATAATGCAGACAAGGTTAATGAAGAATCAATAGAAAGATGAAATATGATAAAATATACTCTAGACACCGGGGGTATAGAGTATGTCCAATTTTCACAATTATGAGCTCAAGGTCTTGAAATTACTTTTAAAGATAGAATAGAAGCTTTGAGGCTTAACTTTAATTTAAAGTTAGTTGAATGTCAAGGCCTTGAGTATAGGTTTTAAAGGAAAATGATGAATGACTTAGACTTCACTATAGCTTTGAACAATTAACAAAACAAACAATAAAAAGCAAGTAGAAAAAGGCAGAAGTAAAAGGAGATAAAACATGATGATTTGTTATGAATTTCGGCAACTAATTTGCCAATGTCTCCGCCTAGGGTTGTCCGATTCTTAGGATTTAACTCGCTCTTTTATTACTTTCCTTAGAGACCAAAAGCACCCCTAGAATATTATAATCCCTATCTTATAATCCGTAGCATATTTCCTCCACTTTAGTTGTAACTGGATCGTTAATTTATAATTGTTGGAGTTTGAAATCTTTTGAATATTTCTCAGCAAGATTCTTTCCAAATAATTTACTACACTTTAATCTTCAAACAAATTTATTCTAAAATAAAGATGCTGGAAATTTGGTAACTACCAAACTTATATTGAAGCAAGTTAACATGAGAATAATATCTTTAGCATTTGCGGCATCAATGATTTGTTGAAATCAAGGGATATCCTTCACAAGAAAGGCTTGTGTAAATAAGTTAGGCTAGAGTTTGAAAGAACTAAAATAAGTAAAAGATAGAAACAAAAGATTTAGGCAAAAAGAATATTAGTATCCTTTGACAAAGTGCATGGAACATGGCTAAAAACCTGGGGAATGTAAATGTAGTAAATGATTTATCCAAGAAAAACTTCATGTTGCATGTTGAATGAAATTTGGGCGAAAAACAAGATAAACAAAGCAAATAAAAATAGTAGCTTAGTAAAATATAGTAGAAGAGTTTAAACACTAAGTAAAATTATAGGCAAACTAAATAACATGAAATTAAACATTGAAACTTGGGTCCAATAAGTACTTAACAATATAAACACTTATATTAGCTTAGATTAGTATAACATCAACCCAATAAAGTATAAGTTTAGGTTTGACCATGTTGAGTTGTAACGGGTCATGTTGCTAATTAACTCTCTTGGATTTTATATTTTGGCTTCCATCATATTATCAACTTCCTTGAACTTTGCATTTTGGCTTATATCATTAAATATAAAAACATTAGTAACTAAGGTGGAGTCTTCAATTAAGGATGGGTAGAATCTCCCTCGTGTGAACTCAAATCCAAGGCTTGAGGCATAAGGTGAAATATCTTCAAAAACCTTGAACTTCGTACACACCTTAACCTCTTTTGGGTCTAAGCGTGACTAGGGATGGCAACGGACCGGATCTGGACCGGGTCCTTATAGATTCAGATCCGGATCCGTTTTTTAAGGATGGATCCAGATCCAGATCCGCTGGGTATGAAAAGTAAGGATCCAGATCCAGATCCAACGGATCCGGGTCCAAAATGGATCTTGCATATTTAGGTGTATTTACGACCATAAGGGATAATTTGGGCGGGAAGATATTTTTTGTGCTATTATATTATTGTTTAAAATACTCCGTAACTAGAAAAATGAATTTGTAATTGAAATTATGGACTTTATTATACACATTAGAACATTTGCCTAGACATTAATGAGAAAAGAACTTTATTTTTCAGATCGAATTATAAAGCAAATTACAGTATTTCAAATTAGACAAATTAAAAAAATATTATCAAAATCAATTTTTCATTCTTTTTTAATAGATATCCAAATTGATCTAATTTGAATACTTCTTACTAACGGTCGAACTTTACCTCACTATCATTCTTTCCTTTCTTTGTTGGTTATTGGTTTATAAATATATTAGTATCACGAAAAATATTTCAAGACGGGTCCAAAACGGGTATTATGGTGGACCCGTACCCGGATCCGTTTTTCAGTCATAGGAAGCGGATCCGACCCGGATCCGTCGGGTCTAAATTTTGAAAACTCATATCCGTAAAAACGGATATGGATCCACGGATCCGGGTCAGGTCCAATACTTGTTGCCATCCCTGACCGATGTGTTTTTTAAGGCTCAGACCGAGATGGGAAAGAGCATGAGCAGGCTCAGAATAAAGACAAAGTCAACAGTAAAGACAAGGTGCCTGCGCTGCTCAAAGCCTTCTTGTATGCACAACCTTAATTCTCTTTCCCCCTCCACAGTCGACATGGTGTCATCTTCCTTTCATGCTTATTCTAATTATTACTTTGGTCTCTAACTATTGGCAATAGAGTAGTGAGCCTGCTTCAAGCCTTTTTTCATTATCTCTTGGGTAAAGAGATTGAGAAGGTCAAAGATTAGGCTAAGCAGACCCTCAATGAAGTTGCACTTTCAAAAATTAAAATTGTATAATTTGCAAATGAAAATGTACTTATAGAATATAAAGTTGTACTACTAGAAAATAAAGTTATACACATATTCACCATTTTCGCGTGGTCTCATTATTGTATTACCTTTATTTTCTTTTTTTAAGTTGTACTTTTGAGAATTGAAGTTATATCATTTGCTAATAAAAATATACTTATATATAACTGAAGTTGTATTATTAAGAAATAAAAAATTATAATATATGTTTACAAATATAAATCCGATATATTTTTGGAATTTCTCGAGGACTGGCTTTCGCTAACTCCAGGGCATACAAGCCGCATTTGGAGGTAGTCTTCTGATCATTTAGGAATTTAGGATCATAGTTTGGCTAACTCGTGTAACGGTCTACCAATCTTTCCACAAGAACCTCTATTAATTGGGAATACATGCTCTTGTGATAACAAAAAGTCAACATATTGCAATAGATGCATCCCAAAACGCATCAATAATCTCCAAAGAACAAACAACAAACATATATATGATCAAAGTTTACAAACTAGCTACAAATGAAGTTAAAAGTTAAAACAATAACTTGACCGTTAAGCTAAATAAGTTTGCCTAAATGCATGGTTGGTCCAAGTTCTTTTCACTGATGGCATGCATGGTTTTCTGACATCCCTCAGTTTCCTTAATTAGTTTGTACGTAGCAGTTGTTCTTGATAGATTAGGAGAATGTGACACCCCCGACTGTGATTAACAGCAGGTCACGTGACTAGATAAGTCATTGCAAACTTAAACCTAATTATAATTTCTAATGCTTAATAAGATGCCATGCCAACCAATGAGGGGGAGCTCCTGTGGGCTTAAACAAGAATCCTATTGGCTCAAAACGCCTGTATTCTCAAAACCAGTCATTAATCTGTAATTAATACCAGAATTAGCAGTACGTACTTAATTCTCAAAACCAGTCATTAATCTGTAAATCTGTAATTAACTCCTACGTTTGTATATTACTTCATGTTTGACCATTCAATTCTACAAGCTTTCATGCACGTGCCATTAATTTGATACATACTCTGTCCATTTTAAAACTAAGAAGAAAATTATTATAAAGCCTTGATAATTAAATAGTGTTTCATGTATTGTAGTACACCGAGTACGGAACGGAGTACTATGGTGTTGAACCACTCCGTATAAATCTAGAGTGTAATGGAAGCAATATAATGTCAACTATTTGAAACGTATTTCAAGTAGTATACTACACATGGAAATTTAATAAGCTTCGAGAATCTACGGAGCTTAATTAAGATCTACTACAATGTCGAAAGATGCTATTATGGTGATGGTGAGGTCATTCCAAAATAATCTCGTCCTTTATAATGTTTAGAAATTTTAGTGAACTAATTAAAAAGTCATTTACTAACTACATTAATTGATTAAAGTTCAAAGCCAAAAATTAGTATATGTATAAAACTAATATTTTTTTTATTAAATACATTATACATATAAACGGTATGATTAACGATTAACCGCTAACAGTTTTATTCCATTTTTATGCACTTGTACACCTAATATTATCAAGCTATTTGTATGATAACTTAGCTTATTTGGGTCTTCTAAAACATTAATAACACATATTTACACAAGGTTTGATCATGTATAAAAAAAAAAACTTATGTCATTCATTCATGTTTAAATCTTTTAGGTTTAGTTTTTTAACTCCTCATTCGATATTATATTCAATCTAACTCCCCATTTCTAATAACATACTTAGAAATTTCAAGGCCTCCATTGTCTTTTACGTACTGGAGCAAAGTGTTCAATTTTTTATGCTAACACACTCACCAACAAGTAATTTTTAACTTTAATTTCGAAAAGTATTCAAAAGATGGTGATTTTACGTGGTGGAGTTATTCTAGTACGATGGCATTAGATTTTTGGTGGATTATGATTTGTTTCTTTTAGGTCAAAAAGGTTACACCGGAAATTCTAGCTAATAAGTAACAAGTGGTGGAATTTCAACAAGTAAGAAATGGCGGGAGCAGTGTAAAGGTGGCTAGAAAAAAGTTAAATATTTCATCAATAATCCACTAACTATTTACTAATAGTTGAAGCTAAATAATTTAATTAGAAGGTTCCATAAAGAATAAGCTTTCAATTTTTGACAGATTGTCGAGGACCATTTTTTTTATCTAGAAAACCCCGCACTAACATAGTAAATATTCCACAATCTTGATATAAAATCTAGTATTATATCTTAAAGTGATAGAAGTTCTTGTTAGGATTTTTGCAATCTTATACTCCCTTGTTCTTTTTTTATTTTCTCATTTTTTTAAGTAAATTCTAATGTAAACTTAAAATTCAAATATATATATACATATATACATATATATATATATATATATATATTTAATAGTGTATTTATAAAAAATTATAAAAAAAAAAACTCATATTTGAAAAATATATATTGAGACAAATCTATCAAGATCCCAAATAAATATGTTTTTTCATTTACAGTAGGAAGAATATCTTATTATGGTTATTGGATTAGTCATAACACATATTTTTCATGATATTACTATTTAATTACTTTTTAACTAATATTCCATATATTAAGAATTGTAATGGTCAAACTTATAAATTGGCAAGTGTATTAGTTAAAGTGACAAGTTTATTTAGAACCACATGGATTATTTTACTCTTAAGTCAATATCTTCCTCAAGAGAACGCATCTCTGCGTCTTTCAGATATGCTTTTGAACCAAAGATAGATGTAAAGTTTTCCTTGAGAAAAAACTTGTTTAGGTGATTCCATGCGTAGGATTTGTAAATGTCTCGTATTTATTTCTGAAGCCAATTATATTATAGGAACTAAGGAATATGTTAGGTATCTTACAACATAAACACTTTGATCACATATATATTCAACTCGTCTCCCGCGAGAAGCTGAGTGACATCTTCCTCCATGACCACAATGTCCTAGTCTTCTTTGTACCTCAATGTCATCTTCCCACGAAGGAAGGAACGAAGCTGCCTGGCAAAAGTCTAGAAAACCGAGCCCTCATTTCTCGGCACCTGTCACCGAGATGACTTAAGGCCATGTTGGTGATTTCTGCTCAGGGGATGTCCTTCTTCACGGACTTAGTTATCTCAGGACCATTGTGACCGCTGTCAACACCTTCAGTTGTGTCCTTCTTAAATGGCTTAGCTTAATAAAAGTATTTTATGCTCACAAGACTTTCATAAACTATTTGCTTAAGAGTAAGATTATTGCACCAACATTTTCCCTTACTTTTTGCTTTGATAGATTTCCATATAAAATCAAGATGGATTACTCAATTAATAACCTAGTGAGTAATTGGAGGACAAAGCCCCGCAAAAGAACCAGGATGAATTGAGAGAGGCGATAGGTAAGTAATACCCACACCCAGACCCTAATTGTCATTGACCTCGTCCCTGATTCGAGTTTGCAAATAAACCCTAATCCAAGCTTCAAGCAAATTTACCAAAAGAAATATAAAAACGTGAACAAACCTCTAAATGTCGACTATGCAAATCAATTTACGAACAGAGAGAGGGCCAATGCGTACAAAACCAAGCTCGCCTACGTCATAGCCATAGAGTCTCGTACGAGTAGGCTTTGAAGTTAGGGTTAGGAAGAATTTCAGGAGTGGGTGATGTGGTGTTATGGGGTTAAATGGGTTAGGAAGGAGGGTTAGGGTAAGAGAAGGTTTTTTTCGTGCACTAGCTGCTGAAGGTTTTTTTTGTGTTTGAAATGGCCTGGAAGAGTGGGATGGGAGGAGATATATTATGTTATAAGTGTTATTGTTATATAAAACACTGCATCATTAGTACCAAGTGCTGCAGTATTTTAAATAACCGCAACACTTATGGTTTGTCAATTTGTCGGGGACAACCATTGACAGCCACCAAGGCTCGCTGAGATTCATAGGCGCCTAGAATCTATAAGGATGCCTAGTTGTGGTAAGAACTCTCAGCCATAACCAGTTATTTGGAACCCTTATCACACCCATTTATGGACTTAGGACTAAGGAATTCATTTTTTCGCTAAAAAAAAATTCCCTTAAAACATTTATTGAGAAATATCAAAACAAACATTAGCTCCTCGATAAATTTCTTATCCTAAGATTATCAACTGACTTAGGCATCAAAGTGGATTTACTTGGAACAGTGTCCCCAATACCAATTTAACTGTCTCTTTTGTAGATAATTCATCCATTCCATCTCAAGAGTTGTTTTTCAATTGGTCCACCAACAATCCTATAACAATGACTTCCTTATGTTGTTACTAGATTACCAATCAACCCATTTTTGTCTCTTAGATAGAAACAATTTGTATATAATAAGTTGAAAGTTAAAAACAGTAGAACAAAGTTTACATCTAGAGAGTGGGGGACTAATCCTTCTAATATAGTGTATCAAAGCTAGTAATTCTTCCCGCAAAAAACAAAAGCTAGTAATTCTAACTCCAATTGCATAACCCATATTAACGATCTCTCCGATATGGGTCGCTTAATCCAATCAGATTTATTGATATTTACGTAAATCTATACATCTACTAACTTAAACATAGGAGTGGATTTACTTGGAACACCACCCCGATTCCAATTGAGTTGTTTCATTCACAAATAATTCATCCATTCCAGCTCAAAAATTGATCTTCAATTGGTCCACTAGCAATCTTATAACAATGACTTCCTTACTTTGTTACTAGATTACCAATTAACCCGATTTTATCTCATGGATAGAAACAATTTGTATATCAAACGGTAGAACAAAGATTACATGTAGAGAATTAACGAACGGTGGACTAATCCTTCTAATATAGGCATTGCTTAAGCCATATTAACGACCTCTCCGATGAAATGAATCCCTAAACCCAGTCATGATTATTGACATATTAGGCTATCTATAAATCTATCACAAACTAAAACATTACAGTTCACATAGACTATAAAGCATAGAGTATATACTTGACAGATTTACGTATCATCACTTGGCTAAACTTGTGTCCCTACAGTTCATTAAACTTGTTACGTTATACATCAGCGACTTTAATCAGTGTCCTTTGAATTTTATGAGCAAGACCCATAGTATTAAGAAACCGTTCTAAACTATATAGTTGGAAGATAAAGATGAGGAACACCTTTTTGGATAGGCAAGTTTGCATTTATGAAATAATGTCAACCAATTGGATTACGATGTTCTTCAATACAAGGGAATACTTTTCATTGTTTAATTTCACTGTTCAAGAACCATCATCATATCACATCGCACATTTGCATCAGTACACTGACATGAATTCTATACATTTTTGAGCTAAACTTTAACCATAAATTCTTCCTAATCTGTATGAAAAAAACATAATTATATAGGGTTTTAAGATATTCGTCTTGATGTATATTTTTTAAATATTAACTTTTTATAATTTTTATAAATACCATATTAATTGAAGATGTTTAAAATTTAAATTTGTTTTGGAATTTACGCAAAAATGAATGGGAAGAATAAAAAGAAATGAAGAAAGTAGTTGATTATCGACTTATAGTCTTATAGAATGCATACAAGTATTTTTATTTTATTTTCTTACAAAATAAGGTATAAAGAGTTCAGAAATCTCTCTCATGGAAAAACCCAAACTACTAAGAGAAATAAGGGAAATTAATATATAGTTCTCTAGTATATTGCATGTAATGCTTATTTCGAAATAACAGTCGGTTGTTTTAATCATCAGCTTGATGATATAGCCCAAGCTATATTCTCCTCGAATTATTTCACTAAAAAAATTAAGTTTAATAATAAAAAAATATTTAACAAAAGATGGGTTTAAAAAAGTAATAAATGAAGCAAATATAAATTAAACTCTAGCAAATTTAATTAAGCCAAGAAGGACAAAACTGTCAGCATAACATTACAGTGACTAGTGAGTCTGCATCATTTGGTTCTTGACTAGCATTCCAACAAAAATACACGCAGAAACTTTACCGTGTTAAAACCGAAAAGGAGCTGAGCTAGCAAACGAGTATCATCAATAATGATGAGTACAAGTACTTGCACAGGTACGAACCCATCCGTAAAGTAGCAACAATCCAAACACATTGATCAGGCAGCACAAGTTGTCGTCAAATGTCGCATTCATCATAATCATCAACATCAATCTAAACCGTATGTACTTTTTTTTCGATTATTTAATATTTGCCCCGCTTGACTATTTATTCGTAAGAACTTTTTGATTAAAACGAGACAGATATCGATTAGATCTTCTCGTGGCTTTAGCTACATTATTTTCAACGCATAAATGAAGCATACATATTTCCACGCGTCGGATGATCTTATCTTATATTTATGGGCATAATATACATTTTTTTGTTGTTGTTGTTACATTTGAATGTGTAGTATTTTTACAAGTGTCACTTGCATGCAAAGTTATGACCCCGAATCATATGTTTCTTCGTCATTTGCAGCTTGCATGGGGCGCAATTTCTACGATTTTGAAAATGGAGTTTTTAGGGTAGACATCTTATTTCAAACATCATTCTCCTTTTGTTGATCTCTTTTATTCTTTAACCTTTTGTTTTTTTTCTTGGGTCTGCTTCCTTTCCCACTTTTCAGCACGGAATTGAAGTTAAATTTTTGGACTATGGTGTCGTCTACTTATTGGATCTATGCAATTTTCTACCAAAATTTCTACTACTCTCAAGCAATTTCGGACAATTAGGTAAAGAAATTTGTATTGAGTTTTAAAAATTGACTATATTTAGATTTAGCTTTGAAAATACTATCGTATGTTAATGTGATACATTGCAGCAATGATGAATAGTCAAGCAGAGCATTGTTGTCCAACATTTCGAGTAAGTATTACCTGTTAAGCTTAGACAATGCCTACCAAACATAATTTATTAACACAGGCTCATCAATATATACTTTCTACCATATAAGTCAAACACGTCTAATCGTTTTTAAAATAAAGAGTCATTTGGTTTCAGTATGAAAGTCTATTTCTTGAAAGTATATATGATTTCAAATGGTCATACCATTTTAAAATTATTTGGTAGTATAGAGGGTTTGATACTATTAATAAATAAGTTGTGAGTCTTCGGGGTTAGGGTGGGTATGGAATTCAAGGGATTAAGGAGGGGATAGAATCCCTTGAGTATATAATTTCATTTAAAAAATATTTAACCAAACTAGTCCAACTAAGATATGGATTCAAAACCAATTATTTCAAAATAATAAACCAAACACCCCTACTAAATTGAGTGTAATACAAAATGTAGCCATGTGTGCTTGGTCAAGAATAGCAAGTGAGTTCATCGACCTAGTTCGATAACCTGCTACCTAATTGACCTAGCTCAACTACATGACATATATAGTCAATTGAACAAGTTTGGATCACAACCCGACTTGACATAATTGTAAGATTAATTAGTTCACGAAGAAGTTGGGTTTGTTTATGATCTAATTAGTTAAGTGAACCAGGTAAAGTAACACCGTAGGTCAACTTAATTACCTCTCAATTTATGACACTATGATTGGTAAATTAAATAGCCAAACCCAAATACTTCGATCACATGAGCCTAGCTATATTCAAGGTTCTCCTTACACATATATATAGCCCTGTCTAACCTAGCTAGTCTCGACTCTCGACAAATTGACAACCTATATTATCCTATTACACTAGTTTTCGTGTTCTTATTTGTTTTGGGATATCTCAAAGAATGTATTATATATGGAGAGGATATAGTATGATCTATTAATTTAATCATAATAAAAGGCATTGCTAATCTTGTTGAAGTACATTTTTTATTTATTGAAGATTAACTTTAATAACAATATTCTAATTGTATCACCCCCGATGTATAATTTTGACTAATTTAATTGCAATTGACAAACTCTAAAAAGAAAAATCAAAATGCATGTACTAACGTACACGAAGTATCATTCTTAAAGCTAGGAAGAATTTCAATGGTCAAATTATAATTGATATATTATTTATATCGCAACGCCCAATGATATTGTGTATTCTGCGTGGATAAAGTATTACCACCTAATCAAACTTAAGGCAGATTTATTCAAAAATAAACAAATTCTTAGTTTACTAATTAAAAGAATAAATCACTGAGTACATGTCAAATGTATCAGGCCAATTTAATTTTTTGAAAGCAGGTTATAGTCAGTAACAATGCTGTCAGCTAGATCACCATGCTTTGAATTGTCCTACAACGACCTATGTAGTATGTATATAATATGGTTGGTTGCTGAATTTTGTAAATTCTATTTACCGAAGAAACGAGTCTTTTCTGATTTATATAAATTATATTTAGGATATTGAAATTTTAGATATAGGTATTGTTATATCAAATATAGGTATTGTTATATCAGATATATGTATTATTATATTAGATATAGAAATACATAAAAATATATACCGTGTATAGACATTATGATCTCAAGTATAGAAATAAAATTATAAAAGTAACCTCGATATATTTATATCAGGTATAATTTAGGAATATCTCTATTTAAAAATGTAACAATCTTTTTCATGTACAAGGATCGGTATTTTCATATGGTTCTTTGATAGCACTAAAATTTGTTCAGTAGTATCACAACGGATAAATACTTAACGAAATAATAGTGACACTAAGTCGCAATTTATCCTTAATGTTAGATTATAGATTTGATGGACATTGATTAATCTTTTGCAATATAGTAATTGTAATTTGAATTATAATTCACTAGTACCTATTACTCCTCATATAAGACAGCATGCATGCCCAAAATAGTGCAAATTATGCTAGAGTTTTAGCCAAATTATTCTCGATCTACGACTCTTACTAGCTATCAATATATCTATCATTCACGTATGTCGTCTTTAGTCAAATGAAGCAGCATGAGTTCAATGTTGCATAATGGTGAAACATACGCTGGATTCACTTAATTACCTATTTTTATGAAACGTATTTCCACTCGATTGCATGCAACTCTAGATCGAACTTGTCTTTTATTGATACGTTGCATCGTCTATGTTAATTTTTGTGGGGTTTTTTTTTTCCACTAAAGAGGGATAATTATTTTGGATGGAGAGAGCTGTCTCATTATTTCTTGAACTAAATTGTCAAATGTATGCTAAGTGATGCGTAGGGACGACCGTTTCTTGAGTTACGAGTGTTTAGGTCTATATATTATATTGATTTATTGTAACATTGGATTGAGGTAAAAAAAAAAGAGATAGTACATAGTTACAGAAATGACGGATAATGATAAAAGTATTCAAGTTAATTAATATTTGAAATAAATCATATAATATAACTAAATATATGATTCACGTTATTTATGTCTACGATTCAATCAGCTTACAAATTTATGCTTACTGCTTTGAGTGAACAGACACGCATGATGCTACACAACCAAAGCAAAGGCCTCCACGGCTTAACCTACCACCTAGACGCTCTCAATGTTAGATTTGATTAGACTTTCATTCACATCATCACCATGCATGCATGCATGGTACGTGCCAGGCCATCTTACTTCTAAATATAATAACTAATTAATAAATTATGTTAATTAATGGGTAGAAGTCGTCGGTATTAATATTGTACTGTAGTAGGTGCTAATAAGCTAATTTTATTGTCTAATAATTACTCCTCCGTTCTTTTTTGTTCTTCCCATTTGTTTTTGTAAAAATTTTAAGAAACTCATATTTTGAAAATACACATTGAAACTAATCTATCAAGATTCCAAATAAATATGTTTTTTCATCTATATTGGGTAGAATTTGTAGTCAAAGTTTGACTCTAAATTCTACAATATTCCAAATGGGAAGAATAAAAAAAACCGAAGGGAGTACTAAATAAACGTACAAAAACTTTTGATACTAATCATGTCTTTTCTAACCAAACATTAATTTTCTAAACGTACAATATTACTTAAATTTAAAATCATTAGGTCACTAGTCCTTGTCGAAAGACAAAGTTTAGTACTTATTTAGAGGATGGACGTAATTCATGGAGTCATGGAACCTTAGCTTGCATGTCGTTCACAAAACACCCTCCTCCCTCAAAGGAAAAATGACTTTAGATAAAAACAACGAAACAACCGGTGGTCGTCTTCCGAGTTTAATTTATACCAAGTACATATTATTAAGGTACATCGATTAGTGGTGAATACTTTTCCCGTACAGAATACAATATATATCTTCCTTGAGTCGGCTTTAAAAATGTTCATAGATAAAAGCTCACGCTATGAACTTGCATATACCCTTGGCTTTATCAAGTTGTATCTTTAAAATAAGAAGGATGAGAATACATCTTAATCTTTTATCTCCTAAATTCAACGCATGACATTTCACGTACATATAGTGATTTTTTTTGTAACTCATAGTGACTAAATTATTTTTTCGTATATAGCAACCATTTTCATTATTATAGTGACATTTTTTATATGAAATCTGATGTATTGGATCTTATCATTTAAAGAGTCAATATCTCTTCTTACTCTTCTCATTTTAAACACTATTTTCATTAAATGCTTCTCTCTCTCTCTCTCTCTATATATATATATATATAACTAAAAGACAGGGAGGGATGCATCTCACAGAAAATCGTTACATTAATTCAATGTATATTTATTATCAGACTATTCGAGAGTATGACATTATTTCACTAGACAAAGGAAGAAAGATAAATAAACATACGCGCAAATATGGTGGGGGGCATAAATAAAATGAGACAAAAAAGATGGTTGGGGTATAAATTCAGCCGAAAAAAGTTGAGGGCTTAAGTTGTCAACTTTTTGTCTGTTTGGTTTTTATTTTGGGGGCCATAGTAGTTCACTAGTTTGATACGTAGAGCTTCCGTACCTCAACGTTATGCCTAACCTTTTTCTCCCAAAGTTGGTACTTTCAACCTTATTATGAGGGCTATATTATCTTGAATTTGTAAAGGATTGAATGTGTGATAAATTATTGGTTTAGAATGGAGACTTGGACAGTAGGGTTGAGCGAAATTGGATACTTCTAGCTAGCTAGTATGGTTGCAAAGTATGGATTTAATATTAAATTTTTATTTATTAATTTATAACATATATCAAATGTAAATTTATTGTCGAATGAAGGGTTTAGATAAATCATATGATGTATGATTGCACCCAAAATTATACACAGCACGTTTATTTTTGAGGTAAGCCTTAAAAAAACGTTAGTGTATACCCGATTTGATCCTATATTATACCCCCATCAAGAAATAACAATGCAAGCAAGCAAAGCTAGTTGAAAATCACAATCGAAATTTTCATGGGTTGATAAAATTTATGATTTCGCAACTCCTAGATATGTATGCATTGATGAATGGCATAAAAAATTGTTGGTTAAGTCAATAGTAACTTTAATTCTTGAAGGAGAAATAATTAATTAGGGAACACTTAATTTTGCTCTAATAGAACATGATTTACCACAATCACTCAACAAATTAATATCCTACAGTTTTAAGTGTAGTTTAAGTGAACTTTCTTGTATTTTTCTCTCCTCAGAATTTGAGACGGTGCAACTCTCTCGCTCAATTTACACATAGCAACCGATACCGTCGGACATCATTTTAATTGTCCCATACTTGGACAGTTAGACTGCTAGCATTGGCCATCTTAGACACATAGCAAAGCAATACTTGCGGCTTGTGCATCAATCATTGGGATATTCAATAATCAATAGCTAGCTATAACCCTAATTTAAGTGTACACGAAAGAACTAGAAATGTTGATTACACATGCAACCAAACCAGGAAGCTAGTAAATGGGTTGACTTTCACTCCTCACACTATTAATTATTGACATTATTAAATGTAATGTTGCAAACTGGCAATGCATATTTGTTGCCTACAAATGGCCTCACCTAGACAAATACACGTGTTGCTCTTTGACTTTTTAACGTTGAAGTTTTTCATGTTTCCTATAGAAAAGTATAATTATGAATTTTAGTGCTTGTTTATTTCATATGGTAGTTGACTTTTTTTACTTTGCAAAACTTTCGAATAGTATATAGGTATTTGATTTTTTTTTTATCAAATTACACGTAGCGTTTACTTGGTAATATATATATATTTTCCCCAAGAAAATGACTCCTATGATGAAGTAACATAGGTTTTTCATTAATTCCCACGTCTTCAGTGACATAATTCGAGCCATGCACATCACTACTTGCTAAAAATTCAATCCAAAAACGAAGCATTGGCGGAAAAGGATAGTTATTTTTATAATAATCCATCTGTTCCTCATTGTTTGTCCCATTTAAGCAATTTTTATGAGAGGTTTTTGATTAAAATGGGGGAAACATTAAAAAATAAAAGGAATATATTTTTTTTAAATATATCAAAGAAAACAGAGGGAGTATTTCAATAGGAGTAATAACACTTTGTGTTCACTTATAAATGAGATTAATTAGCGTGTTACGTTGTTCTAAGGTAAGAAGAACATCATGCATCAACGTGCAAATTAATGTCAAATCCAAATTCTAACTAGCTTGAGAAAAAGCCTTAATTGGATAATTATTTTGATTTCCATGCATAAATCTAGAGTTCAACGACTCTCACCAATCTCATCTTAGGGGAATTCTACCAATCCTAATGCTAAAACAAGTTTGAAACAACTATTTATAATGTATGATTTAGTATTATGCAATTTGTGGACATTCTTCAAATAGTTCCAAATTAAACATGATTTGGATGTAATATCCGCTACGTACGTTTAATTTCATCTCTCTTCGCAATGTTTGGATATCAACAACATGTTTGACATTCTTTTGGAATTTTAATTTCACGAAATTTTGGCAGCAACTTTCACCACTAGCGAAAATCAATCACTTTAGGTATTATTGCAAAGCTAATTTACAACCTATATAAATCTCTACTCCATTTTGAGAATTTCATCTTGTCTTGTATTTATAAGTAAATCAAACGACACTTGAAATTATTTTAAATGAAATCTATAAACATGGTTGTTCAACCATTTTTAGCCAACTATAATTCTTAGTAAGAACAACATTATAAACATATCAATCATTCTTCATTCTTCCATGAAGGATGACTCCCTTATTACAACACATTTATTTTTTGGATGTAAAATCATGAATCTTAGCTCATAAGTTCACAATCAACATGCATAGTAGAACCCATTGGGTAGCTTTGTTACTGTTGCCATTTTATATGAATAGTAGCAGCTAAAACTAATTGAGATTAAATTATGCAATCATGCAATGCTAGTTGATGTTAGCAATGTTGAGGGCACTCTTTCATCTCTATACATATATATGTTTGATGGTAAATTGCAGGTTTCTTATTGGATTAAAAGCGAATGATGATTGCTCAATGGAGTTTGGACTTCCTTCATTAATTTTTTTGGACTTATGAAATAATATATATTTGGACAATACATGAATTTTTCTGTTATTTTTTATTTTTATAGCTGTGTTTTTTATACTGTAAAACAACTGCAATGGGTTTAAATGCTTCCAACAGATAGTTTTCCATTTATAAAAATATTTTTTTTTGTTCTAACTGATTGAAGTTGAGTTAACTAACCAAAAAGCCAATTGCAAGTCCTTAAAAGTGTCAAAAAAAGTTTCAGATTCCAAATGATAAAAAAATAAAAGTTTGGGTCCTGATTGTTATCTTAACTTATGATAATAATAATAATAATAATAATACTAATAATAATAATAATAATAATAATAATAATAATAAAAGTAATAACATAGTACTAAATTATTATATAGCTAGTATTACATAACTTCATACATTCTCAAATAATATTGGAATTGATCGAAGCTATCCGAATATATAGTTGGAGGGTAAATAAGTAATTTCACTATTAGGAAATTAAAAATTATACTATTTACAAATAAAGTTGTACTTATATAATATAAAGTTGCACTATTAGGAAATAAAGTTGTCATAATATCACTATATTTATTATTTTACCTTTATTTTTTTAAAGTTTTACTATTTAGACGAGAAGTTGCTCTATTCCAATTGAAGTGGTAAAAGGTTATGAATAAATCCTGATAACGTAGGGCAAATAATTAATTAAGTGACTCCACATTTGAAATCCGAAGATTTGCAAAGAGTAAAGGGTGCGCACGGTGTGATATAGCTGGAATGTCCTATATCTTAAACAGTGATGGCCAACTTCCAAAGATTTGGTACATCATGAAAAGTTAATAAAATCATCTTGTCATGCGAAAAGGTGGAAAAGCCTAAATTATTATACTATATGACAAGTTAAAATTTAATTTGATATAACCTAAAGGAGGAAATAAAAGAAGGATAAGAATCCCGTCTAGTCACAATAACAACTTTAATTGTACATTAATGGGCAAAATATCACATATATATGATGTCACCATGCACCACGTAATATATATATATATATATATATATATATATATATATATATATATATATATATATATATATATATATATTAATTTTTAAAAGATTATACATACCTTTATGGATTAGTGAGCCACTATATTTTCTAATAAAATTGAATTTTTGTTTTTTTATTCTCGTTTATATTAAGACCATAATGGTTGAATTTATTAGAATCTATTATGATATACTAAATGAAAATCGGATAGAAAAAGTTTCTTGCTAAAACTATTTTTCTTGTTTTCCTATCAAATTAGTTAAATCTAATTACTCTTTTTTGTAGTTTGTAAGAATTTTTTTTATATCTTCGGTACTTTATCTAAATAATTAAGTTTTAGAAGATATAAAATATAAAATAATATGTTTTCTCTTTTTTTTTTTTAATGTTTTCATTAAATTATGACGAAAGAACTTCGCTTTTTTGAAATTTGTTAAATAATTTAGTTATATAACATGTTAGATCAGCTCAATGGATCAAGTTATGTCAGATTAGATTTCACCATCTTATCTTTTATTTTGAATTTTACTTATAACTATTTTCTCCTTTTTTTTTCTGTTTTTCCTTCCAAAAATTTTAAAAAGTTACTCCTATCTTTGAATCTTTCCATTTCCACCATACTTTGTAGACTATCCTTAGTTATTTTTCTAAAAGACCTTTTTATCCATCTTTTTTTTTTTTTATCATATGGGATCAAACACATTTACAATACTAATAAGTTAACTATACTTTTTTTGCCGTCCTCATGCAAATTTTTAACAATTTATTTAATACAACATTTTTCTTTATCCTCAAAACTCATTTTCAATGATAACAAAATCTTTTTCCCCCTCTTTCCACTCATCGAATACCTTATAATCTATTTTCTTACACTTACTTTTACATTGAATCCTCCCTGGATTCCAAATAAGAATAACAAAAAGAAACAAATAAGTACATTATCCTAATAATATATTTAAAAAAACCCATTGTTATAGTCATCTTTAGTAAAATCCGTGCATCACACGAGAATTAACCTAGTTGTGGAATCTAGCTAAATGACTTACTTGTTAGGTTATTATTCTATTGTTAACAATCAATAAAATAATTATAGACAATACTTTATTTTTCTATCATATCCAATAATTCAATGTTGATAGTAACTATATATAGATATATATATATTTTTTTTTTGTCAGTCCTCTAGTTATATATTCGCTTATTAACATATTAAAAAAAAGCACATCAGTCGTTAGATGTTTGAGGTTCATATTCATTGAAAGGTCACTAGCCAATACTCCTTTCATAGCACAACCCACCCTCCAGAAGATCAGAGGCACATTACTGCTGTAATCAAATATCAAAGTATACTACTTTAAAAGAGATGCACATAAACCTAATCCAAAAAGGTTAAATACAACTTTGATGTGTGTTTGCTAGCATGATAGTGATATTTTCAATACTAAATAATTGCCCTTTTTTTTATCGTGTTCTAGTTTAGCTTTTCCTTGTTTGAATGTGTAACACCAATTATTTGTTTAATGGGGATCATATATTATTTCCTTAATCATCATATTATAAATTTATAATATAAGATCTGATTAATTTAATCGTCAAGTAGCCTAGCTAGTGTTTCAAGTGATGCATCATATTAGTGGGGTGGGAGTTGGATAAATCATAAATATAGCTTGCAATGTGCGTTAGTTGTATTAACATGGAAAGTCAATTCTAGGACTTTCCTACGACGTATCGTTTGGTTTGGGCGATGCTTACTAGTTGCAACTTGAGCGTGCAAACTCTTCTCTGTTTCTTGGGCTGTTTTTATGTTTTATATATACTGTGTCTGTGTGTTTGTAGTTGGAGGGAAATACGTCAAACTTTTTGCTTATATAATCATATGTTTTATGTAACGTGGGTTAACAATATCTAATCCACCATAGTAATAGTTTTTTTGACAAAAGAGATTGCTCTAAGTTTATGGTTTTGCCCAATTAAGTTATTAGTTCGATTAGATTGGACTTGAAAATTTTAGACTAAATTTGTAATCAGATGACTGATTCCAAATATTTTTAGATGGAGTTGAACCCTTCTTTTATTTTGATTGGGGTTGATATTGCAAAAAAAAAAAAAAAAAACTTGTATCTCATCGTCATAAACCAGAGCTGGCCAATACTACTTTGTGAAAATTGTTCCTACAATCCTATACGAATGAAGAATGAAGATTAGAGTTGTGCATGGTTTGGTTTATGAAGTGTTGAGAGTAGACCTGTGTATTGGGTCAAGCTAGAGTCGGGATAGGTCGCATATAAAATGGGTCGGTCAGGCCGGGCCAAAGAAGATGCAAAACGGGCCTGGCTAGTCCAAATTAAGAGAATATGATTCTATCTATGGAGGGTGACAATCTAACTATATCACCTTTGACCTTTGGCAGTGGACCATTGACAAACAAGTATGAATATATTGATTGATCCATTATTGACATGACTTGTCCTTTTAAAAATACAATAAAATATAACCTTTTAAAAGATTGACTCATTTAAGCTCATAATTGATTAGAACGTTTTATAAACGGGCCGGTAAAGGGTTCTTAATGTGCCCCTCTCTTTTGAACGGATCTAGTTGAGAGAATCCCACGTGTGATTTTCCCTACATGACTGCATAAGTTTATTACATCAGATTGTTCTAGTTATTATCAAATATTAGAATGAAATATCGCTAAGCTTTCATGTAATTAAATTCCTAATTGATTCAAGCCTCTGAAAATGTGGCGTAATCCAAAATGCACAATATAAATCCTTAAAATTACACAATTAAACATGCTAATATGTGTATAGTTGCGCTGTTGTTTATACGCAGATTGTATGAGCATAATATTTGACAAGAATCATCCACCTGATTTGACATGCTACAAGCTCGACAAAACAATGTCGTTAGTCATTTTAGTAAAACAATAACGTATAATTACACTATATCAATAACAATATTGTTAGTCATTTTAGTAATACAATAACATATAATTACACTATATCAATGTAAAAGAAATTGGTATTTTACAGTGGCTGTATTAGTATTAAATTAAAAAATGATAAGTACTGTGTGGCATATCAAATTACCAAATCCTCTTACACATTCTATCAAAACGAACAGGAGGTTTAGATGAAATTCCCACGTACACGTCACTTGTGGGTAGGGATGAAAACGGACATAGGACTCGAGCCAAATCCGTATATTCATAATCCGTTTTTGCGGATACGAGTCTTTAAAATTTAGATCCGAAGGATCCGGATCCTGTGAATGAAAAACGGATCCGGTTATGAGTCTAACCATAACACCTGGACCAGATTCGTTACCCTTTTTCATTTACTCATTTGTACTTGTTAATATTGTTATTCAAAAGACATGTAAAAAATTAATTTTGTTCATTTGTACTTTATTGTTTTGTAATATTTGAGAGTTATATGAATTGTATTCAAGTATTGAACTTATATCTTTTGTTGAACTGTTGTCGTAGATGTAAAATACAAATTTATAAATTTAAAACTTATTGTTGTCGCAAAAAATAAGAAAAATATGTAGGATCTATTTTAGACCCGGATCTGGATAAGGATGCTTACTTTCCATATCCAGCGCATCTAAATCCGGATCTATCCTTGAAAAACGGATCTCGACCCATAAGGATTATAAGGATTTGGCCCAAATCCGGCCCCGTTGGCATCCCTACTTATGGTCTTTATAAATACGTAGTAGTGTTACCAACGTAGTTTACTATCAACAAATTCATCTTGTTTTTTTAACTACTTTAGTTAGTTAAAAATTTTACCGTTTTTTTAACTAGTTTAGTTAGTTAAAAGTTTTACCGTCAGAATCGATTCGTATATTTATTTTGGTTTACGACTACCTATACAATAGTAAAAAAAAAAAAAAAAAAAATGCTTGATTTCAACCTACAAAATGGTCCAAACTCGTAATCAAGACAGGTTTTCAAATGGAAACTTTCTTTGGAATCAGTCTTCCAAAAGAGAAAGTAGACAGGTAGAGGTTAAATTTCTTGGACCATATGTACAAGGATTTGGCCCTTTGGAGATGAAAGATATTAGACAACTTCATTTCATGTCTCTTTCGAAGGGAGCTTGACTGCAACATGTTTTCCAAACACGCATCTTATTTAGGACCTTTTCATTCAACTACATTATCTGATAGAGATTTATACACATTTCTTAGTACTCTTATTCTTCCTTGTAATACTTATTCCCTGAGTTTATTTAGGCACTGAATAAGTTTTGCCTCACGACATTTCTGTATCACATATTTGACCTCAATTAGCTGATCATCTCTTTGTGATCAAAACTCCAGTGTAAAAATATGATCTGTTTATTGTTTTCCCTCCCAGCCTAAATGATAGGCCAACTTTGTTTTATTCCACCTTAAAAGTATACCTTATAATTCGTATCAGTTTTTTCTAGTTGGACAAAAACCTAATTTCATGAAGAAGTATAACTATGTAGGAATTTTATATGTAGTTTCTCTCTAAAAAAAACTCATATATCACGTACTAGTGTCGGGGCAACAACTACATAAATATTCAAACTACTGCTGTAACTATACTTTAATGTTATTATACAAAACTAATATAAATATATCTGAATTTTAAAGGCATTAAAATCTAGGGCCCTGTTTTGTCGAGCACCCTACTTATGCCCAAAATCGCCTCTGTCACATATAGATCATGTAGGCGGGAATATGTAAAGGAACATATGCCTAAAAGCAAGGAGAACATCATTTTAGTAGATAAAAGAAGACGTATATCTAAATATGACATGGGCTCCATGTCATGTCATTCCATGCTTTTTGCCAAACCCACCTAAGTTGTTGTTGGCTAGGCCATTTCATGGGCCAACATACTAGTTACAAATAAATATGGAGGCTTAAATTCAAGGACTATGGCTAGCTAGCTAGGCCCTCCGCCCTCGTAATTAAACTAATGCTCATATTCTTTTGGGCCGGGCAACATTCCCTAAACCCAACAGCACTAATCCTCCTGACGCTCATATCCCAAACCCTATTTTCCGACGAATCGGTGATCATTGGCGTCGGAGTATCCAGCCGACGGTGCCACGAGATCAAGGCCGTTGTTCGTGACAATCTATGCAACTTTAATAATCGGAATAATCTTCTCATCATTCTGTGTTCTCTTCTATTAACTCGTCTAATCCTCCTGACGCTCGTATCGCTATCTCCAGTCTTCCCCGCCCAAGTAAGTCTTTATACTTCATCAAATTATAACCTATAGTTTTGTTTATATGAGTTTGAATATTTAGTTTTTCCTGGGTTATACTTTTTTTTTTACTGTGTTCGATTTTTTTTATGGATTCAGTTTTTTTTTCTTCTGAATTTCGGGTTTAATTTTTTATTTTTCTGGGTTTATTATTTTATTTTCTGGGTTTGGTTTTTTTCTTTTTGGGTTTTAGGGTATGTTACTTTTCTGTCCATTAATATTTGGTGATAGGTGACCCCAAGATTATTCGCGTGATGGGCCTATGAGCAAGCCATCAATGCATAATTTGACATTAGATTGAGTCCTAGTTAAATGTGTGAAGAAGCAACCATTCGATGTTGAAAGAAACTTTATTTTGGAGTTGATTATGAGATCGCACTTTGGCCCTTTGACCTTTTGTGCTGTGTACTCAAGTACTCAAATTACAGTGTACCTGCGAATTAATCTTCATCATCTTCCTTTCCTTTTCCTATTTTTGATAATTCTGGAAGTTTAATCTACGTCTTTTGTATCTATTTTGCTGAAGTGTTGAACTCATAATCTGTGCTTTGAGTTATTAAAACATTCTTGGAATACCTTGATTGCTGATTCCAGTATAGTTTAATATCTATTTTGTTGATTGCTGATTGTTGATTGTTGATTGCTGGAATACCCTTCTCAACTCTATTTTGCTGATTGAATTGCTGAACTCTATTTTGGGACTTATTACAATATTTTGTGCTTGACAGTTAATACCTTGAATGAATCTGCTAATCTGCTTTACTTTCTATTTATGTTGACTTATCATTCTTGATTTGTTCTCAGGATGTCTTTAAATGAGCAATTATCCACGGGATCGTCAGATAACTTGGATTCAGGAAGAAATTATGGGAGAAAAAAAAGAAAAGGCATCTTTGGAGCTTGTGATAAGGAGCTAAGGGAAAAGTCTTGTATAGATATTGCCAGGTGGTTTTATGATGCTGGAATTCCATTTCATGCAGCGACTTATGATAGCTTCAAAGTAATGGTAGAATCAATTGGAAGATATGGTAAGGGTTTGAATCCACCAACTATGCATGAATTAAGAGGTCTATTTCTTAAATAGAAGTGGCTAACACTGAAAAAGTATTGGAGGAACATAAGAAAGAGTGGGTTATAAAGGGTTGTTCTATTCTATTTGATGGATGGCGAGATTCAATAGCTAATAAAGACATTGTGAACTTTTTGGTTAACTCTCCAAGGGGTTCTGTTTTCATAAGATCTTTAGATGTTTTCGAAATTGTAAAGGATGAAATCTTACTGTTTAAATTGCTTGATGAAATGGTCGAGGAAATTGGAGAGAATGCTTCTAATTGGAGGAAATCTTACTGTTCAAATTGCTTGATGAAATCTTACAGACAATGCTTCTAATTATGTGAAAGCGGGTAAGAAATGTTTTCGTTATTATATTTCATTCTTAATCTTAATTGAAATAAGTCAAACTAATGTGCATTTTCTTTATTTTTCTAGGAAGATTACTTGAGGCTCAAAGACCCCATCTTTATTGGACTCCATGTGTTGCACATTGCTTGGATTTGATGTTGGAGGACATCGGAAAACTACCAAAAGTTATGAATGCTCTAAAAAAGTACATGTTCATCAATGGTTATATTTATAACCATAGTGCTCTTATGAACATGATGAGGAGATTTACTATGCAAAAGAACTTGTATAGACCCGCGGTCACAAGATTTGCTACTTCTTTCATTACACTTTCACAAAACCATAGACAAAAGAGTAATTTGAGGAAGATGGTTACTTCATAAGAATGGAATGACTCCAAATGGCCAAAGCAAGTGGAGGGAAAGAAGATAGCATCCTATATTTTGGAAGATATTTTTTGGAAGAATGTCTTGTATGCTCTCAAGTTAGTGGGTCCGCTTGTGAAAGTACTTAGGATTGTTGACGGTGAGAGAAAGCCACCTATGCGATACATTTATAAAGCTATTGATAGAGCTAAGGAAACTATTCAAAAAAAATTTGGGTTCAAAGAGGAGATGTATAAGCAAGCTTTTGAATTCATTGACAAAAGGTGGAATTGTCAACTTCATCGACCTTTGCATGCGGCCGGATTTTATCTAAATCCGGAATTTCATTATGATCGTCCCAATGAGGTTCTTTGTGTGGATGTTGAGAAGGGTTTGTATGATTGCATTGAGAGGTTAGTTCCAGATGTGGCGGTTCAAGACAAGATTATGGATGAGTTAGATTATTTTAAGAATAGCACCGGAATCTTTGGCCATAACATGGCTATTAGGCATAGGAAGACTATATCACCCGGTGAATGGTGGTCATGTTATGGTTCCTCAGCTCCTAACCTCAAAACCTTTGCCATAAAAGTTCTTAGCCTTACTTGTAGTGCTACAGGTTGTGAGAGAAATTGGGGTGCTTTCCAACATGTAAGTACCTTATCATTACTCCAATAATTTGGAGCTTCATGTTTTAAATCACTAGAATCTAATTTATTGCTTTACTTCTCACAGCTTCATACCAAGAAAAGAAACAGACTAGCTCAAGATCGATTGGATGACATGGTGTTTGTCAAATATAATCGAGCTTTGCAACGCCGATATAAGAGGAAAAACACCATAGATCCAATTCTTTTAGAAGATGTTGATGAAAGTAACGAATGGTTACTTGGGAGGATGGATGGAAACTCTTTCGAGGATGATGAACTTGTGTTTGAAGGTGATAACCTATTTTGTAAAGTGGTTGGTAGAGCCTCAGGGGCTCATGAACTAGGGGTGTTCATTACCGGGTACCCGGATTTTCGGGTACCCGATATACCGGGTAGTTCAAAAATCGGCCCATGACCCGACCCGGTTTATTTTTATTATTTTTTTACTAAAAACTTGTGTTCAATGACTATTTTTTTTTTTTTTGCTAAAAATCTAATTTTGAATAGTGAGAAGCACTATACGTTTTTTATACTTTGAAATCAATTTTGTTGAGGCCAATAGTCAAGAGTCCAATACGTCAAGTACAACAGAAGTTTTGGTATAAGATTAAGGCTAATGACTCTAGGACTAGAGTTTAAGAGACGGATAAGTTTTGGTGCAGATTTTGTATGGATATTTTAGAGGAGATTGTCTATATATGAGACATAGTAATGTCAATTTCTTTATAAAAGCCTTTCAACCATGTTTTTGTATTTTGGAAAACTTGTCTATTTTTAAAAAGTCAACAAAATTGCCCTTATATGGTATGAATTGAAAATTAACGTACAAAAATATGAGGTAAAAAATCAGTATACTCTTATCACATATATAAATACACTTGAGACTTTTGGATGGCATGTCACACTGTCACAACCATGTACCTGGCCTCTCGGAAATACAACAAACGTTCTAAATCAAAACAATAATGTTTCCTTATACTTCATATAAGGTCAATTCATCTGTTGTCCTGACGTAAAACTACCCAACTTTAACCCTTTTTTTATTAATAATATAAAAAAAAATATTAGTTTTTGCTAGCTTGAAATTTTCTGTGCTACATCATCATTTTAAATAACCATAGTACTGAAAGT
The DNA here is from genome assembly GCA_026401315.1 of Dysphania ambrosioides. Classification (NCBI taxonomy): domain Eukaryota; kingdom Viridiplantae; phylum Streptophyta; class Magnoliopsida; order Caryophyllales; family Amaranthaceae; genus Dysphania; species Dysphania ambrosioides. The sequence goes on along the minus strand of CM048659.1, from coordinate 6,662,074 downwards.
GATGAGCAACTCCAAAACTGTCGAGGAAATATCCCCCTTCTCTGCCTAATATTCCTTGTCTTCTTGCAAAGTATCAACTTGTCCAATTAGTAAAAAAAATAAAGTACAATGTTCAACAAAAAATTAATTAAAAAAATATATATATCGGGTACCCGATTATAATTTATCCGGCCCGTGACCCGACCCGATTAGTATAATTCTTACCGGGTTGGGTACCCGACCCGAAAAGGCAAATTTTTTTAAAAAAAACCCGACAGTTTTTTGTCGGGTCATCAGGTCGGGTCAACCGGGTCGGGTATTTTTGAACACCCCTATCATGAACATTCCTACACCACTAGAGGAGCATTAAGGGCACCTAGGAATACTCCAAAATTATCATCTAGAGTTGATAAAGGAAAGGGAGTTATGGTGATTGATGAAGGGAAGATGGAGGAGATAGAAAAGGACATTGGTGAAGATGGAGATTATTTAGGAGATGAGGATGAGTTTGATGATGATGATATAGACATGGACTTATCTAGTGAATAAGTCTTTTAGGAAGCTATTTAGGACAAATTATGCTTTCCCTTATCAATTTTAGTGTTATCTAGTAACAAATTATGCTTCCCCTTATCAATGTTTGTGCTTATTAAATGAATATTATGTAGTTTTGAGTATAAAATACAATTTACTAGCGTTAAATTTGATTTTTGGCATAATCAGGGCGCCTCATACCCGAAGGCGCTTAAGGCTAGCGCCTTCGCTTGGCACCTAGGCTCCGGGGACCCCTAGCGCCTTAGGGTGCCTCGCGCCTTTTTAAACTAAGGACGTACCTTTATTTTGTTGATATTATAATTTCCATCGTACCTAACCACCTAACCCATATAACCGTTTCCCTTGTTTTCATGAATTGCGAAAGTTGTGTGAAAGATGAATAGATGACTAAAATTGACTAAATGTAAGTATTTTGATTTTATTTTAGGAGGGGATTCTCTTCTAGAAGAACCTAACTCTTTTCTTTGACAGGTTTTAGAATTCCTCCAATCAATACTCAGAGCACATTCTTGAAGCCTATGTGGGAGCCTCCCCCTAAACATAATAAAATGTCACCTTTTTCAGCTAACAAAGGAGTTGATGGTGAAGGATAACATTATTATAGTCACGTTTGGAAACTATGCTTTCATGGATTTCATCTTGACTTGGGTTAAGCACTTGACTTGGGTGGAGGATAACATTATTATATCCTAGTTGGTGAGTTCTCGTAGCTTCAAGCTCTTGCTTGAACTATCTTGTTTCTTTATAAACTTTAATTGGATAGAGAAGTTTTGGAGCTTGCTTTCTGCTATTAAGAGTACTTTCATCCCTATTCTAATAGATTTGCTGCATTTGTTATGACATCACTGTTTAGCATTCTTACTCAAACTCATCATCTCATTTGATTCATTATAATACCCCAGTGCCATATTTGGGGTTCTCAGAGTGAGAGGTCAAATTACAGCGTGCAATTCGAATCTTGTAACTGTAGATTATATTTTTATTTACTACTTAGAGCAAGAAGCAAGAGTTGAATTAGTTAGTGAACCATATGCTATTGTTCTTTGTTATTTAATCCAAATTTGAACTAATAATGACTTTCTCAACTGTTGATAACAGATATATACTTGTGAATTTATGGCATCTTTTAGTGAAAAACCTTTCGTATTGATATGTTTCAATATCACATGTGAAAAATTCTTTGTACAATCTATGTAGTTTATGAAAGAAATTGAATTTGTTTAACATAAGGAGTTCTATATCTTACTATCATATATACACTATAATGTAAAAAACATGGCATCTCGATTCCCTACTATGTCTTTCCTTTGTCTAAAAAGTTTTTAAGGGTATAAATTAATGGAAATTATAAAAGAGATGATTTATCCTCAAGTCTAACAGCTCATATTTGAAGAATGAAAGAGTATACTTTAATGGAACCTGTATGATCTTTTTATTATTGAAATACAAAATCTGTTCACTGTGAAGAGACTATGAAAGTTCAATCATCTTGATAACCAACCGATGCTATGTATAGAGGTATACTACATGTTTTTAACGTGAAAATTGTTACTGCAGGTGCTATGGGTAATAAGTTGTTGGAAGCATTGTATTGGACTATTGGAATTTGATATGGGAAGTCACATGAGCACCATAGATGTGGGACAGGGATCACCAACTTTTCATAAAATGGGAAGGGAAAAGGTTATTTAATTGATTCCATTCTGCCATTTGGCTATGAATTCCTGATGTGTGACACAGACATGGTTTGATTGAAGGTACTTATCGTCACTAATCCATTAATTCTACCTATGGTTGGCTTGAAATACTGTAGCATATTTTCTGCTTTCATCCATTAGGGTAATGCTATAGATTCAACTGTGGGGGTACATTACTTAAAATATGAAGTTAATATTTTCCTTCTAGTGGAAAGTATGAATTTTAGGTTTCTGTAATTCAGTTTTATATTTGAGTCCAAGTAATAGGATATTCAAATGGTCAGTGGACGAGGTACAAGGGCCTTGGTCCTTTACCACTAGGACGGGGTGAGGATTAGCTTGCTTTTAGAAGATTCAATGAAGTCAAAGTTTTGAAACAAAGCGTAGGAGCTCTGAATAGTTTTTAGGCCTATTTATATTCTCGAAAATTTGGATCATGACTACTGTAAGAGACACTAAAGGGACAATTTAAAAGGGATGGTTCTGAATCTATAGTTTTTCCTTCCACATTCCAAAGATATGAATCCAATCTGGTCCACAACAAGGACTGAATTCAAGTGTTATGGTACACTTTAATTTAAAGCGTTGAACCTGCCTCTGACATGATTTATTCCAGCTCAATGTTTTTCGACCCTAAACCATGCTAATCTAATGTTAATCCAGAACTATTATCTAGGTTGCTTTGCTAAATACATACTTCTAGATTTAAGTGAATAACCATTAATATTCTTAAATTGGTTATTTATCTTCAAAACTCATTTGGGCTCTATAGTTACGTTCAAGTTTTTTAGAGTTCACATAAATGTGAATTCCTGAAATATCTACAATATTCTATGTTTTTTTCTTGTTAGAACTAGTTATAGGCCCAATGCCCCTGGTCATCATCCATGCCTGTAGTTTAAAATTATATTTTATATGAAATAATCACATTTTTTTGTAGTATGACATTGTGATTAATTTTTTTGATAGTGTATTGAACTTAATTAATTGCATATACTTGAGCTTTAATGTATTCAAATGATTACATATGACTACTTTTTTTTGTTTGATGCCATCAGATGATGGTTTAGAGCATTAAAGTTTTCAAATTAATAAGCATGATGTCACTATATTTTGTATTGGTTATATGTCATCAGCTATGTCATAGAGTGGTGGTTAAAAGTTCTACTCGTTGACATGAGATTGTAACAGTTCAAGTACTAGTACTAACATTTGTTCATTTTTTGTGAGAAAACAATGTTGATCAACGTGTTATGACATTATGTCACTGTCAAGTAACAATGGCACATGGCGAGATAGCATGGTGTACCATGGATTTTTTTATAGAAGTATAGATTTTGTGATATTATTTTGGAAATTATGAGGATTACATTCCTTCAATCCTCTTTGGTTTGCTGCAATGACTCATATTTTTCCTACTACTATGCTTGTTTTTCAACTAAGTTACGTTCTTAATATTTTGAGTTGGTTTCTTTCTTTTCAAGTATCTGTGCCTTGGTAACGTTCCACATTCATGTAGCAGAACCCCCTTCCATATTTTGCTTGTTTTCCTGAAGCAGATGTTTTGACTTCAACTGATCAAGTTGTGCCAACAGTGGTTGGTGATAGGCTGGATCTTTGGCAATTAGGTGAGCCAGAACTCATAATTAATATTTTAGTGGTAACTGTATTGTTTTAATAGTAATTGCAACAAAAGAATACTAGAGTTCTCAATGGCAAAAGCCTGGTACAGTTCAAAATCTCTAATTACAAAGAAAATATTCTCTCTTCTATACAGTTGTTTTTCAAATCCATACATGTTGCTGCTGCAGCTGTCTCAGATTTCTACCCCTCTAATATTTGTTAAGAATTCCAGTGTGTGTGTGTGTGTTACTTTTGAACTTTATCATTTTCTAGCAACTCATAGCCTGGATACTATCTGTTGAAATATTACCGATTGCCAAGGTTCACTCTCTTAGCTCTCATAGCTATGGATCTTATATCCTTGAAAGCAAAGAAATAAGAGTGAAATATCCATCTCTAAGATTGGACAGAGAGATTTAATTGTAGGGTTTTACTTTTTTTTGAATCCTTGCATTTATAGGGGCTAGGGTTTTTGTACTAAACTTGAATGGATAGATACGAGAAGATCCATTCTATAAGATGGTGCTAGTGATCCTCCTTGCTCTTCTAGGGAACAGTAGTTTGGGCTCTAAGGCTTAACCCTATTCACTTGAAAATTCTTTCTTTGAACTATTGGCCCTTGTTAGTATTTTGTCGAACATTTATTTAATTTTAGTTGTGACTTTCTAGCCCTCTTCTAAACTCATTGGCCCTAATCTGAGTTCACTATTGTTAAGTTTTTGAACTTAATTTATTGAGGTGAAAGGAAAAAAGCCTTAAGGGTAATCTAGCTATGCAATTTTCTTGTCTTTATGAGTTATAGTAAGATGTCTATACTTCATGTAACCCGTAATGAAGGAGTTGTTATCATGGGTTATGGGTATGTGTCAAGGTGCTGCCAATTGGGAGGGTAAGAAGCCTAAGAACAATGCACCTTATGAGCTCTTGAAGTGACATGCAATCAATGTCATTGGTGATTCATTATAGAATGGTTGTTGCTTCTTGCTGATCTTGAATCTCGTAGCTGGCTTCTAGACTAAGAACCCAATAGGCCTTGTTTTACTAGAGACAGTTAGTTGCTCTTGAGTATGTAGAAGTTGTCTTTCATTTATTTTGAAGATAATAGGATGACCCATAAATTGCTATTCAAAGTGGCCTTTGTTGGTCAAACATTGTTTTGTGGATGACTGAAAATTTAGTTTGGTGTTTATAAAAATAACTAAAAATGATCAAAGGAGCAGTAGGACTGCAGGAATCATTCATCAATTAGCCCTTTTCTAAATTATCAAACCAAGTACAGGGCCTCATTTGAAGGACATGATTGCAGGCTTTAAGAGATTAATGTGATAGAATGGGAATAAGATGTGCCTTGGCAGTGAAATTTAAGGGGATATCCAGGTGTTTGAGTCCTCCCTTTGGATCTGGCTGTGAGCATGTGACACTAGGGCAACAGGCAGTTGAAAGTCCTGTGCATTCGCACTTTAGTTGACTAAGAATTTTTTTTCTATTAATTTGTATTGGGGTAAGTGCTGTTGGAAATTGCATGATCGCATGATATGGAGGAGGTTTCTGTGCATAAGGAAGGTAAACTTTTGTTGAAAGGGCCATGGTTTTGGTGAGTGGGTATATGGAGGTGATATATATGTCATTGTGTTCATATACTACAGCATATTAATCTTGGGCTTGACTATGAGGAGACAATGTTCCTCTAAAGTTGAGAGGAAAACTTATGGGATTGTTGTTGCCCAGCTTTGCTTGGTGAATTGGAATACTGTCTACAAGTTCACAACTGTTGTGGAAGATCGTATCTGAAGGAAATTGTGGCAGAGGTATGATTGCATGTTGAGGTGTATTTAGTAACATGAGAAGACATGATCTTCCCTGAATAGATTGCAGTAGGTATTGAGGATAAGTTGAAGAATAACTGATGTTGTGGTTTGGTTATGTTAATGTCATCTTTAGCCTACAGGCGGCATTGGTTCATAAAGTGGTCGATTTGAAAAATAAAGATAATAAAGAAGTTGAGGTAACGTATGGTGCTTGTATGGAATGGGTATAAGTTACTCATGAAACATTGGGACTTTTTTATCATATTGAATTGGATAGAGATAAGTGGAAGAGAAGGATATGAAGGAAAATGTCCCTTGATCAAGTGCAACGATTAATTATAACATGGACAAATTTATGGAGATAATTATAATCGGTTATTTTAGGTGATCATAATGTTTTGCGAGAAACCGACTATGATTTGTGAACTAATTTGATTAGTGCACGACTAATAATAAACCGGTCCTATGTGATCACACATATAAGTATATGATTGGATTAAAGTGCGAAAGAGGTTAAGAAGTTGAATGGTCATGCTTATGTGAAGCATGGACTAATGAGCTTATTTTATAACATAAGGATGTTACTTATAAATAAACAAGGTTATGGGAATGTATGTACACTACTCTTTGCCATATTCTCTCAAAAGCCCCTTTTTCTCTCAATTTGTCATCACCAAGAAAAGCAATAAGGAATCATTCCTTATTCCTTACTAGCATACGTGGGAATTCAATCGTTGCTTGTGAACCAACACTAGAGGAACAATATTTGGTGTTCTAAGGATTTCCATATAGAAGTGTGAAGTGCTCTTTGCTTTGTGGAAATCACGCTTCAAGGGTATGGAATTCTAATCCTATAATTCGTATTGAAATGTGCATGAGATCCTGATGTAGATGCAAGAAATTGTTTCTTAAAATTCTGCTTTGTGTGTCTACATTCCTATAGGATCTACTTGAATGACTCATGGGGATGACATCTTGGTCTATGTGGCCTTACCACTTTTTTGGAATTTAAGCTTTAATATTTTTAATGTTTGCTTTTATTGAAGCTTGATGTTTATTATTTTAGAAAAAATATACTACTTGGTATATAAGCAGATGTTTCTGGTTGCTGCTGTTTACTTCCAAAACAAAATCAGTGAGTAGTTCCTTTGATCTTGTATAAGTCAGGCTCTTATTCAAATAAATTGCAGATTTCAACTTGATTTTGGGGTGCCTTAACTATGAACATGCAAGTGCTGAATTATATCTTCCCATCAGAAACCAATCCCAAGTAAAATGGATTGTTGATATCCAAGGAGACACTTCCTTGATATCAGTGTGTTGCCCTATTCTTAAACTTTCTCTTTATGCATGCAATGCAAGCGGGATTTTCAAAATGAGAGCACACATGAAAAGATTATTTTTGCTATAATATGTTAATAAAATGATTACCTATTACACATAGACTTAATTGTCAATCAAACAATTGTCTTCCTTGATGATAAAAAGTTTATTTTTATCTTTTATTATAGGGAAGAGTGAAAAGGGAATTCACTCTCCTGACACCACCTTAAGAATAGGCTTATATGATAATGCATTTACTATTGTTTAAAACTAGATAAGCCTTTCATAATCTGCTCTGTATGGTGCTCATGGTTAACTTCTGTCCAACTGTTAGTGGTTCATACAGTATAGGAATATTTCACTGGCAACTGACAGAATCTTCAAAGAAGCTGGCTAAACACTGGAAAGAGTTGCTTCTCGCTGATGTTAAGATATGGGATCAGAATGGATTCAATGATATTGTACTATGACAGCTTGGGCCTGCTGTTGACGATGAAAGCGGTTTAGTGTATGCTTACAGCGGAAATCTCAAGCTGTTCCAGTCAGTATATTCTGTAGTAGACATACTTATTTTGTTCAGGTACAATTTTTCTTTTTATGTTATCACCATGTCTAGTATAGGGGTAGGATTGGGATTAAGAGAGAACCCTTGTAGGAAGTGACTTTATTAGCATCTTATGCCATTTAAACTTGGATGGGAAGTTGGATTATTTGGATGGCAGAAGAGATTGGGCTCTCAGATCATACCTTTCGTACCTGTTTTCCCTATGTGGAGGCAGAATTGTACCAGGATTCACTTCCATTGTCAACTTACTTTAATTTTAGCATAGTACATCTATTGTTTTACAGAAGTTTATATGCAGTTAAAATTCCATTTGATCATATAAGCCTTGACTAGTTCTGAATCCCAAAGCTGCCACTCATATTTGAGTTTATTCAACTATCACCATAACTAGAACAATAGGCCTGTAAGAAAGCTATGGATAAACTCAGAGCATCAGAGGCTGGTGTCACTATAAGTCACAGAACTCATTCTGCAGGGGATGTTCCAAGACCTCCAATTATAGCAACTTACAGGAGGAGGAAGCGCACGCAAGAAGGGACCACAATCAAGTCAGCAACTCCAGCAGCATTTTAGTTGGTTAGTTGTCAGAATGGGGAAGGGGTATTGTAGGGAAAGCAGTAGAGGAATCAATTCTGTTAGAGGAAGTTTGTAATTAAATAGGGAATGAGAGTCAGTTGGGGGACATCAGACTTTGTACATTGAATTAACTGGAGAGCCCTTCCTCTCGAAAGAAGGCACACTTTTACACTGAAAAATTCTGCCATTAAAATAATCATATTACATCATTCTTGTGTATACAACCGAACCCATCCCCATTAATCTTGCAAAATCACAGGTCAGCCTCTGTAACCCAGCACATTCATGTCCAGTAACATCTATCAGCCCATGACTCAGTACTAACCAGTACTTAGCATGTCCTAAGTTAACACCAGATTCCATCAGCAACGAAAGGCTTTGCTGCTAATAAGAATAGCTCAGGTTTTGCATTCATCTGAAAGCACTGTTATATTCATGCTAGAAATGAATCATCTGTTTCTAACTTTCAAAAAAATAATGAAGTGATTCTTGCTACATCTATTTACCTTCTGGCCAAACAAGGTACTTGACCATCTAATTAATAAGGCTCCCTGGTGTGAAGCTTTGTTACCAAAGCCCTTCCTTGGAAATGAACGTGATGGTAAATCTTTCCCTTGCTCGTCGAGGCTTATTACTAAGCAGGGAATCAGGATCAAACGTTTTCGTTCTTTCAGCTTCAGCTAGGTGAATAACGGTCTCATTTCCTTTCCTCTTGTACACTCACACTTTGCTTTTTGTTCAATTAAGAATTTTGATGTATAACTGTATTCTGGAAGACTTGATAAAACTTTATCGTATGCCGAGATCAAAATAACACTGTATATACTTGAAACAGAGGATGGAATGCTTGTGCTTTAAGTGTTGAGGATGAAATGAGATGTTTGCTTCCGAAACAAGGCTCTTGGGATTTTCTTTTCATGTCCTCTGTTTCAGAAGCAGCTTTCCTTGAAGGTCCTCCTCCCCTGGACTTGGAGTTGGAGAATTATTGGATCTAGGTCTCAGTCAGTGTGAATTGAACCGGACAGTTTTTTAGACATCTTCAATTTCTATTGAGAAAATCTCTCTCTCTTAGGGACCTTGACTTGAAGGAATAAGAGTGCATTTGTAATTTTTAATTTTTTATGGACCCTTTTGCTTGGGATATGGCCTCTTAATAAGCATAAATTTTGAGGATGAAAATTAAGAAAGGCATGACTGCATTGATTTGAGTCATACATTAAGGACTTGACAAAATTTCTGTCCCCTCTTCAGATATCACGGAATAGTCTAGAAGAGTGAGTTAAATTTCTTGGTTATCTGTTATAATGCTAATGTTTACTAAATCACTACCTAGATTTATGCATATTCTTGGTTGAAGCTAGTTAAAGAGGTCATGGAGAATGTGGGCTTGCAAGATCATGTAGCACAAGACAGAAACAAATGGAGGAGGATCTTTGTGGATGACTACATTAGACAGACTCTCGGTTCAAGCGGCCGACCCTGTCTTTTTGGGAATAAAGCTATGGCTTTGCTCTGTTGTATAGAATACTATCTTAGGGGGTATGTGCAGTTGTTGAATCTTGAACTTAGATAGATAAAGAAGTAGTTCTTGTTTCTAACTTACGAGTAATGAGTTGATTGAGGATTTCCAAAGAGGGGACTGATATGGGCTGGTAACAAAGCCAGATTTCAGAAGGGCCTATATGTTTCGGATAAAATTGCTGTTGATAGTATCTGTTAAGGGTTGTTGTAAGTCCTAGATGAAGAAGATATACCTGCTATTTGATTTCTACTTGATTTTATTTCTGGGGAAGATAGCCCTAGTGGTTACATGGAAATATTCCTTGTGTCCTTTTATTTTTGCTTGAGGTGGTTGATGTTCATCAGCTTTCTGTCTTAAAGAAAAAAATTCACCATCTTTAAGTATAGAAAGATTTCTAGTCCGTGGGTTGGCATTTGATATAGGATTAATAGAATCAGGTGAAAGCTAATATAGTTATTCTGTTCTTCTCTGATTGTCAATAATACTACTTTTGTCCTGGTCTATGATGGATATTTTACAGGCTTTCCAGGTGATGTCCATTCCTATCTTAGTGGCCTTGGGAGTCGAAGATCTTGCGTTTCAATTCCTACAAACCCCCCTCATAGGCATCTTATGGCTTATAAGTTATCTTAGAGGTTAGATGGGTGTAAAGTATCCTTTCTAATCTCTTAGTGGTGAACTTATGTTCCATACCTTTGTTATGTTAACCTTCTTTAGAATCCTGGGTTAGTTGTGATGAGGATTGAATGGATAACAAGTGATTATCTTTGGTCTAGGCTTGGGTAAAGCTTGAGAGGCTCAGGGATTTCCTATAAATCCTCAAATTAATCTATGTGCATGTTGCTTCTGATTTGCTAACTGTTGACCTTTGTGTCTGGCTTAATATGGTTCAGTATAACTAAATTCGTACATTCTGAAGACTTCTAATATGTTGCATGTAAGATTTTGAGTGTGATTTCTATGGTGATACTTTGTTGCCATTCCATGTATCAACTATTCAAACTGGAGCCCTGTAGTGCATACCACATTACAGTATGCTGGTAACAAAGGCAAGTGTTATCGATTATGAGAAGCCATGGTGTTTTATGATCCACCAGAGTCCTATAATTCTCCAGGTACTTTATTCAGTCTTTCTGTGATGTGTGCTTCGTTTCATATAGCAAAATATACTGCATGTATATCAACTTTTTTCTTCTCTGTTTTAAGAAGATTATATCACTCTTTTGTGGTAGTTGTTGATTCTTGCCTGCGTATTTGTATTCTCTCTATTTCATTATAATTTTCCTTAGTATGTTCTTATGAACAGTATTTATCCTTTTCTCTCTATGGATCTTATGCATTGTTCCACTAAAACACTTCTGTCAGTTCACTCCCACTTTTCGTAGCCTTAGCTCATCAACTATGAGTCTCACTTTACTGTTGTTAATTATTAGGTATGGTGTAAACTTATAAAGTGTTATCATCTGAAGTTGCTATTTTATATTGCATTTGCTTATAAAGTTTTAAATGCTTCTCCTCTGATAAAACAGATACAAACTGCACTTGCTATTGTATCCTTGCTATACACACCTTGGTGAGAACAAATTTAGTATTTGACTGATTGTGGTGCATATCTTCTGCAATTGTGGCTGTTTATATGCATCTCTACTAAATTTATGAATTTTATTACAGTGAACTTCTTGTGTACTTTTCTGTCCTATCTCCCTGTTGCATAAACCTTCTTACAGGAAACATACCTGTTTGAGTGTAGTTTTGGGGCCTTGTGTGGAGTTCTAATCATTGTATTGTCTACTAATATCTCTCGTCTTGTATCTTTAATATGTATTTATATATTTTGAGGAATTTGTAGATTTTACTGGATGCAGATGTAGGATATGATTTGGGGGATTGGAATTTTAGATTGCTCTGTTGGAATATATATCTTAATATCTTATTTGCTTCTTGTTCTGATTTTTAGGTCATGCCTCTAATATGTTGCAGGTTGGATAGGCTTTGGTTTGGACATCCTGGAATCTTGGAGGGTACCATGACAAGGCAACCTTCTATATGCCCTATGGATCATGTTTTTGAGGTAGATCATTTCCTGAAAATTCAATTTTCTCCAGTCCTTGTTTGGCTAGTTTGTCTGTTGCCTTTGATTTTCATTGTGCTCTGTGAGCTTGAAATAGTTTGTTCATTCTACCTTGGATTGCATATATTAGTAATAGGATCCTCCGATTCCGGCGAATAATCATAATTGCTATATCTGAAGGATTAACATAATTTTTACTTTTTATGTTCAATAAAAAACCTATAATGAACATGGGAAGGCCAACTTACAATACATCTAGAGGAAGCCTATGCACTGGAGGCAGTTAAAGTTGTTTATTACTCCCCCTGTTTCCCGATACTCCATTTGCCTTTTGGGATTTAAAGTTAATCAACTTGTCAATGAATCTCTATCCACTACCCATTTCCCACTTGGATGTTTAATACCCATGTGGCTCCCGCCTTATACTCGTCAACTTTCTAAAGGTTTCATATATTTCTGGTTTAAATTTAATAAAATTTATGTACCTACATAATCATATAATAATTCAATGTAGAGGATAAACGGGGAATGCAAGGATAAGACACCAGGGGAGGGTGTAGGGATAGGGTAGGTACAACCTTGAATCTTTCTCAGGCCCATCACCCATTACGGGTACGATTTATATCCCCATCCCGGCCCTACCCCAACTAATCTTCCCCTCATCTCCACCCATTACAGGTGTTTGTATACTTCCATTATTCTGGATTAATGTCGTAGCTTGAATTTTGTATCCATTATACTAAATTAGAGCTAGAGGCATTGTTTCAAATGAGCACTGAAGGTAGGAATAATCGACAAAAGCGAACTAGCATTTGGCTGAGATGATAAACTCAAAAGGTACTGGCATGGTACACCTTTTAAAAGACTCTTTATCATTGTGACCAGAAAAAAGAAAAGAGAATAAAGGACTAAGTCATATACTTCTACTAGCATATCTTTTTACCAAAGTTTTGCAATGTAATTGATCATGTTTTGTTTACTTCTTGAGAGTTTAAAGCAATATTCCCCTCATTCAAGAACATCAAAGTTATAAACTTCTTATTGATCCAAGATGCCTTCCTTGGATTCACTGACAAGGTCAGTTTTCACTCAGGTTTGTATGCTTGCTTCTTGCCACCATATTCTTGTAATACTTGCATCAGCTACATGTAACGTGATGATTTAGAAGTGAGCAGAAGTTCAGGAATCGTGTTAAACGTTATGTAGGCATATGGTGCTGTGTTATGAATAACACTCCATGTCATATATATTATGACATGTATTGGGATGAAAAACCTGGATGGAAACTATTACCAACACAGAGGTCCGAGGATGATCACCCTCCAGTATAACTGCCTGGAATGTATATTCTTTCCAATATGAGAACTTTAAAGTTTTTACAGAGGCACAAGCATGCAATCAGCTGACTTACATTTGCAGACTATTGCAAGGTTGGCTGACAAACGGCTGTGCCAAGATGCCCAAGACTGCCGACAGAGGAAGATTTTTTACTATTGATGCTATGCTGCAATTAATGCTTGCGAAGACATGTGTTGCCCTTCTCTTGGTTAGGGAAGCGGAATTCTGAATCTGAAATTATTTTTGTAGGAAATCAGTTGAATCAAACGGTCTTTGTTTAAATCTGTGCCAAATTGTAGCTGCATGTTTTTTATTCAGCTGATTTATTGTATGAAGTTGTATCCTAGGTGCATGTGTAACAAATTTTACATACATGACTGAACTGATGTCAGCACGAGACAGCATCCCACAAGAGTTTTTGTACTACGGAGGAGTTTTTGAACTAAAAGAGTAGTATAGCTTAAAGCAGCACAAGCTGATTAGAAGGATCATTTTCGCATTTACAATTCATGTCAATAATCTCAATGTACAATGGTTGATTGAATTTACTTGAGGTGAGCAGACAAGTATTATTTGGATAATTCTAACTCACATTTGCAAATACAAAAGCTTCACTATAAACATTCAATGAAAAAATCAATTGAACTGCGGCAATTCTTTAGTCAAAATACCCTCGTACTAAAAACATATGTCTTTTTGCTATGTTTCTAATTCCCTGCTCTGTGATTTTACGGCCATAGAACTCCTAGAGGTTTGAAAGTAAGCAGAAAGAGTAGCCACAAGTCATTTATGTATATAGCTATATCTCAGAGGCCAAGAGAGGGCCACACATATAATTCAGCACGCATAGGAGAACAATTCATGACAAGAAATATAACACTACATACAAAATAATCCTCAAATACAAAAGGCAAATAATCGGACAAGCCACAGCTTAATGGTCAAGCTAATATGTGACAAAATTATTAGGTATGTATACTGAGAAGGTGAAGACAACCATAATTACTTCCACTTCTTAAACCTCTTCCCACCACCGAACATCCCATGACCTTTCCCATGCTTTCCAAACTTTCCATGCTTGAACTTCCCATGTTTTCCATGCTTAAACTTCCCGCCATGATGACCATAGGCACCACCTAACATTCCACCGCCATGAGAACCACCAAACATTCCACCGCCATGGGAACCACCAAACATTCCACCGCCGTGAGAACCATGGGAACCCTGTGTCAACTTATGAGCTCCATAAGCCGCTGCTGCAGCCGCTGCACCTCCAGCTAGCACAGCACCCATGCCTCCCATGCCTGATCCACCTAAGTAAGGACACCCCAACAACAAATTTAAAAAAGGTGCAACAGGGATAAAGCTAGCTAACTTTTCAATTCAAGTGTAAATACCAGTATGATGACCCCCAGATTGATGTGAACCATGACCGCCAGGATAACCAGCAGGAGGATATCCAGTAGGAGGGTAACCAGAGGGAGGATACCCCTGAGGCGGGTATCCTCCATATTGAGGAGGATATCCAGCCGGAGGGTACCCTTGAGGTGGGTAGCCACCGTGAGGAGGGTAGCCACCGTGAGGTGGATAGCCACCGTGAGGTGGAGGGTATTGTCCCGGAGGGTATCCAGATCCTCCATGTCCACCAGCAAGACCGTGAGCAAGATTTGAGAACAGTCCTTTGTCAGATTCGTCGTGATTATCCTTTCCACCACCCATGTTGCTTCTACAAACTAATGCATGCACCACAAGATTTAGAGGGTTACAATTTACCACTGATAAATGCCTAACTATGAAATAGAACAAGTGGAGAACTACAACTGAAACAGAAAAAAAAATGCTTCTGAAACCAAATAATCACAATGATAGAAAGCCTAAGAAGACGATGAATAACTCCATATTTGCACATCAAAACCAAAACAGATGCAGTAACCGAGTTTCTTTCCTACAGATGAATATGGGATAAAAATGGCTAACTAGACTAGTAAAATAGGGACCATACAAGGACAACAAAATCAATCTCAAAGCAGTAACTGTGTTTCTTTCCAACCAATCATACATGACCAACGAGTGGGTAACTATACTCATAAGGAAAAATATCAACAATCTTAACCTTTTTCTAAGCCAAAATTCATGACAAACTTTCAAAAATTTCCATTGAATCATTTCTTTTTCAAAAGAGTTGCGCTAGATCTCAAACCCAAGTAAAAACAACATTTGCATACATAAACCTGTGTAATCAACTTAAATTTTGGGAAAACGAACCAAGAATCAAATCAAAAAGCTCAATACACATTTTATATAATCAAACATATACTACATAAATGTGTGATCATTTTACAGAACAACGGTTAAGATGAAAGATCAATCGAAGAAGTCAAACTCAAAATTGCATGAAATCACAAAAACCACAAAAACACATCAAAAAATTCCTAAACAAAATTCTGGGTATTCTAGTACATGATCAAATCATAGGAAATTCATAAGACAGCTATGATCAAAGTCAACAACTTGCAAAATAAAAAATCCATAAACCTTAATAAAAATCAACCCAGAAAAAATATTGTAGATAACTTGAATTTGGGAGGAAGGGATTGAGAAAAAATACCTGAGATTACGAGGGATTGATCAGAAGATCAGATTCGAGAAGATAAAGTAAAGGAAAAACAGAGGAATATATAAAGAAATATTGGGGACATTTTTTGGTATATATTTATACAATACAAAATATCCCACCTTCGTTTATGGGAATTCGATTCCACGCGGTTATCTGATTTTATTGAATTTTAAGTAACTAGTATTTTTTTAATTTATTATTATTATGATTATTATTGAACTTTAAGTAATTAGTTTTTGAGAATAATGCGTTACACAAATAGTTCGATTATAATTTTGTTAAATGTGGATAGTGTATAGCTTAGTAATGTGGTTAAAATGCAACTCTTTTATCCCAATAATTTATACAATGTTTATTTTATAAAATTTACAAGTTAAATGGGATTTTACTCATGGACCATGTTCGAATGGTTGTATAAACATTGTTTTACAACTTTAAAAATTCTAAAATTAAATTATGAATAATGAAAAAAACCTCAATTATCTAATACTTATAGGACAGTTTATTTTTTATGCATATCACAAACTTTTTTGGACTATAGAGGTATAAAGTGTTTATTGCTTGGCTCCATTGACTCTGTGGGATTTTTTGGAAATGGTTATTATAATTTAAAAGTTATTGGATGTGTATAGTTTATGATTTGATGATTATGATTTGTAAATTTTCTTTATTGATTAATATTTTTTGGTTCATGATGGTATTCAAGATTCTTTGAAATATAGATAATATTTTTAGCTACAATTAATATACTTGAGTCATAATTTCACTGTGATCCCACCGATTTTACTTTATCGCATAAGTGTATATATTGTGTCTCTAATGGGGCGTTTTTGTAAAAAGAAATTATAATTTTGCTGTAATATAAAAATATATACAAAAATAGAGAAAAAGTTAGAAAATTATGAAAAAAATATTGGGAAAATATTAGAAGTGAAAGAAAAGGTTTTGTAAAAAAATACTTGATTTTTAAAAAAAAAATCCAAAAAATATGGAAAAATATATGTTTATTGTTGTAGAATAATGTACTCTTTATCTATCCCACATTGATTAACATAGTTTTACTAAATACGCATCTTGATGCACAATGTAATATTTTAATTATTTATTAGTAAAATTTCAAAAAAAATTATAATTTTAATATATACATAAAGATAAACCTAACACCATCTTACATATTAATATTTATTTTCATAAGCTACCCAAAAATGTGGCCATTGAGATTTGTAAATAGTGCTAAATGTCAAAATGTGTCAAATAATTTAGACAAAGGGAGTAGTTTTTGCAAAGAATAATAAGTTTGTCCACAATTGAAATAACTCAATTATGTGAGTTATCGAGTTCGTTTATTTTAGAGTTATATCCCTATTCATTCACCATAGTTGATATTTTTTTTTATCTAATTTATGGTTATTTATGGTTTCAAATAGTTAGAGTCGGTAAATCGTTTGAATTAGTTTTGGGTTAGATAATTTGTTTGGATTATATTAAGGTGAACGTTTTTACGCAGGTTTCGGGTTCAAAATGTTCTGCTTTGGTTGAGTCATGTTTACTTATGTTGCAATATACTTTTTATGATAAAATAATCAATGTTTGAAACATTTTTAATCAAGTCAAATTCGACTTGGATAAGATTCGAGTCTAATGATTTCGAGTAGAGTTTTATGTTTACGTTTGGGGTAATTGGGTTAGAGTGTGTTAAGCCAATTCTATAAATCTTCTTGTATGACCCAATAGGGGAGCGGGATCTAATAGCTCTCGGTAAGTTTCTAACATAGTTTGCCAAAAGGGTCCAAAATTGTGTATGATAGCCTTTAAATACCGGGACATTAAATTTTTTTTATATTTTAATGTCTTTGAAAGTTAACATATCATGGTGCTAAGAGAAACTAGGAACTAGGAACCCTCTCAATCCTTTATAATTAGGGACAAGACATTTTTATGGCCTTTAGAAATCTACTATTAGGTATTTAATAGTTCAAATCTCCTCATCATACGACTTTATAAAGCACTTCTAACCGTTAGGAGAATTTTGAAAAAAAAAATTCAAAAATGACTCAAAGACAATGTATCATTTAAAATTTGGTCATTTTGTACAATTTTAGATCTGCTAAAATAACACTTTGATATGCTTTCCATGAGGTTGATAAGATACTAGTATGCCTTAAAAGTGATTGAAACTATATATCTACTTTAAACCTTAAAAAATTGTCATTTTTGATAATTTCATATGTAATAAAAGAATATCTTCATATTCTTTATATTTATGATGTAGTATTACGCATGTGCTTTCATCATTTCCTCAAATTTTAATGATGTTAGAATCCTACAATCTAAGTTTTTATCCCCCACTCAAAGATTAAAATAAGATCCTTATCGTTAAAACTTTAGCTACAACTCCCTTGCCAACTTTATTCATTTCATCAAAAAATTTCAATTTTTTTGATACCGTCCATTCCGCTTAGTGGGCAATTTTAATCTATGTAACGGAATATGGGCGAAATTTATCCTCCCAAATAAAATTGTTTTTAAATGGTTCGTTGTTCATAAAAATTGACATATATTAGATAGTTTACAGCATGTTTTCCCTATATATAGTTTAATTTGTTCATTTTGTGGTCTAGAAAGTTAATTCCATTGACTAGATTAAGTGGTTCATGTGATCGAGTTGAAATACCTTATAGAGTTGCAGATTCAATATGTTTTAGACTAGAAACCTAAAATTGACTCACTCAATTTTTTTGACAATTGGGATAGCTAAAAAGATGACCAAATATTAAGAAGATTAGAAATAAATGTAATCTTTAGAGGTGCTTATGAGCCGAGTCGAGCTTAGTCTCGACTCGAGCTCGAAAGCTCGTGAGCTAAAAAATCGAAGCTCGAGCTCGACTCGAAAACTCAATTCTCGAGCTCGAGCTCAATTAAAGCTCATTTCAAGCTTGACTCAAACTCGAACTCGTTTCAAGCTTGACTCATTTTCAGCTTGATTAAAAGCTCAATAGGCCTAAGTACTTATATTCCAATTGGGCCTAAAAGAAGGCTAAATTTTAGCTTTAATAAGCTTAATTTGGTTTTAGGAGGAAAACACTATTGGGTTTATATATACTAATTGCTTCAAACAATCTATCATTTTTTTCAATGTGGGACTTTAATTTTATATATATAACTCTCTCCAATCATATTTCATTTTAATCCAGTGTGAGACTTTTGGTTTATATCAAGCCATCTTTTATTTATTTCAATTTTATATTTTAAGTATACTTTTTAATAAATATATACTATAAATGAAAATTCGAGTTTCTCACGAGCTTTTCGAGTCGAGCTTTGATTTACTCGACTTGGCTTGTTAATTTATCGAGTTGAGTTCGATCTTGAGTCGAGTCCGATTGAGTCGAGCTTTGATTTGCTCGACTTGGCTTGTTAATTTATCGAGTTGAGTTCGATCTCGAGTCGAGTCCGATCGAGTCGAGCTTTGACCAAGTTGAGTCTGAATAGCTCATGATTAGCTTAACTCAGTAAGTACCCCTAATCTTAATTTCGAAACTCCATAAAGCTAGATACAAAAAGAGTGGCAGGTATATATAGTGTTTATAACTTCAAAGTTCAACATTCTCATTATTCATAAGCTGAAGTAATAATTAAAAATGGAGATGACACCATACAAGCCTGATGCACAGTATGTTTTTATTTTTACAAAGTATTGTATACATACGAGACACAATAAAAATGATCCATCAATATAACAAAAGTTACCCCTCAAAGTTGATAAAGATTGATATATATTGTGTTGAGGAGTAACTTTTGTGATATTAAGGGTTCACTTTTACTTTTTATTGTGTCTCATGTGTATATAATACTTTTTGTTTAATTTTAGTATATTGTAATAATCCCTAGTTTACATAGTACGTGTTTTGCAGATGCTTTCGTTATACACATCCATATTATGTCAATAAGCTCTTAATATGCTGAAATAATGGAATCGATCCATTCTTGTAATGATTCCAAAAGTGGAAAATCCTACATAGGTTAGTCATCTTCGACCTTTTGGCTTATGCAATGTTATTTACAAATGCATTTCTAAATATCTAGTACATAGGATGAAGGCTTTTCTTCCAAAATTGTTGTTAGACTCATAATTTGCCTTTATCCCTAGTTGATATATGTGAGTGATAATGTCATTGTTAGCCATGAACAAACTTTTTGAATACCATTAATCAAAGGAAAAAAGGGCAGAAAAAGTTAGGGGCTCTAAAATAGGACATGAGTAAAGCCTACAATCGAGTGGATTGGAATTTCTTAATCAAAATCCTTCGACGATACGACTTTCCTCCTTGGTGGTTTATTTGATTAGTCAATGCTTCTCTAGTCTCTATGAGAGCTTTAATAAATAACAAAGTCTCAACTCACTTTGAACCTCAATGTGGGCTACGTCAAGGAGACTCATTATCCCTTTTCCTCTTCCTATTCTGCATGGATATCTTGGGTCAAATAACCCTTCTTTAGGAAAATTTGGGCCATTTTCAAGGCATTTAGACCTCTCGTAGATTACTAAATATTAGCCATCTTTTCTTTATAGATGATATCTTATTGTTCTTTAAGACATCCATGTCTTCAAGTCAAGCGGTTTCTGCGACTATTGACATATTTTGTAGAATATTAGGTCAACAGCTAAAACTTCGCAAATCCTCAATCAAGTTTAACCCCAATGTTTTAGAAGTGGATAAAGTGAATTTCAAGTCCATCCTACAAATAAATCATGTCTCTTCCTTATAATGCCACATAGGAGCCCCTATTGATATTGATGGGAATCAAAAGATCCACTTCCAATTTATTTTGGATAAAATCTTAACCAATATAATTATGTGGAACTCAATGTTCCTATCTTTTCTTCAAAGACTGGTTTTGATTAACTTTGTGTTCATAACGATCACAAGTGTAATTATTTCTTCCCTTAAGATTCCAATATTAGTGACCTTGAAGGCAAACTCAATTCTGACTAGTTTCCTATGGGCTAAACATCGAGGACTAGGATTTATTGGATTAAACGTGAAATAGTTTAGCTTCCAAAATGTATGGGATGTTCAGGAATGAGTGAAGTTAGGGACCTTAATCAAGCCTATATGATCAACCAAATATGACAAAAGGCTAGAAACCCTTCATCACTAGCATTTAGAATGTATAATGCTTGTCATCGTTTAGCTCAACAAAATGGAAGGATACATGGACAAGTAGGCTTAGGTTCTTGTAAGGGCATGAACAAATTCTGAAAAATGAAAAACCTAATCTTAGAAGGTAGTGCATGGAAAATAGGAAATGGTTCAATAGTAAGGGCTTGTCTGGATAAATGGGTTAACGACCATAAGTCGTCTTGTTGGTCCAATATCTTCCTCTTGGAAGCCCGAAACCTTAAAGTAAGCGATTGCATGATGGCTAACTCAGGACAGTGGAACTCTTTGGCCTTGTTTAGTATCTTTTATGTTCTGAAAATCCAATTGTGGAGGACCATGATTGTTTATATTGGAAATTTCATAAATCTGGTAAACTATCTCTGAAATTTTTCTATACCTTCCTCCAAGGAAGGGGAAATCCAGCTTTTGGAAAGAATAAGGATCCTCTCCTTTAAGAATTTTATAGATTATTATAGCATATTTATGTCCATCCTCATTGGCTTTAATTTCTTCTTATGAAAAATTTCTAATGAAAGTATTCAAGTTCTGACTCAACTACATCATAGAGGAATGACGAGCATCCAAGTTTTGTGCAATGAATGTGGACTTGATATCGAGAATGTAAGTCACATTTTTCGATTCTTCCCTTTGCAATTAGCTTTTGGAAGAGTGGATCATTAAGCGTCTGCTAAAATTATTATTTTTTAAAAGGGAGCCAATCCTTTTCAACTTGGCTTTCTTTCCATATCCAGCGTCTATATATCATGGATGGATACAGAGGAAACTATTTTTCGGTCTTTATAGCTACTCTATGGGCACTATGGACAACAAGAAATAACAAGGTCTATAATAATCAAATAATAGGGGTGCTACAGTGTGGTGAACTAATCATAAGATTAGTTGCTGATCATGAGGAATGAATCAAAGGTTGACTGAATGACTTACGTCTTCTGCAACCTCCAGGAGACCAATACAAGATTCCTTTAGGATTTGATTAAGTATCATTGGTTAGGGAGGAGATAGCAGAGGCGAAAATCTTAATCCAATCTGATGGGGCTTGGAACAAAAAAGGTGGCTCCTCAAGCTTGGGCTGGGAAATTGTGAAAGCTAATAATACTTCCTTGATTGGTATGGGATGGGAACAATGAGCAATGCCTCATCTTCAAATATGATAGAAGCAATATATAGTAGAAAACCATTTAATTTCTTTTTTTACAAATGATGCGGTTATATGCAATTCAAAGCCTTTAATGGTTTGAAATATACCTTAACACCAAGTGCTACGGTTTTTTAAAAAAAATGTAGCACTTGAAACCACAAATGTTGCGATTATTTGAAAAATCGCAGTCCTTGTGACTTACAAGTGTTGCGGTTATTTAAAAAATTGTAGCACTTGTGACTCACTATATATATTCTTTTTCCAACGCTTTCAGTATCATTTCAAACACAAAAAAGACACATTTCCCTTCTTCTCTAACCCTCAACTTCCTTAACCCTAAATACCCATAACACTTAGACCTCTCACTCCTAATCCCTCATATTTCCTACCTACGACCCTAACTTCTTTATAAAGTCCCCATAATTTGTTCTCCCTCACTCATTTTGAAGCCTACTCCTCTCTTTCTCTCTCACTCGTCTCTCCATGGATATGGCGTAGTGAAGCATTTTGAAGCCTACTTATCTCTCTTATTTTTTATTTGAAGAAGTTTACATACTCCAAAGTTAGGAATCTAAAGGTTTTCATATGCCCTAAACCCTAATATATGTTTTAATTATTATTTTTTTATTTTTTATATATTAATGTAAAGATGAAAAACTCTTGTGTGTTTAAATTTACATGCTATATATTGTGTTCATGAAGGAATTAACCTTTAAAAATCAAATTTCATAAATTATATGGTGTTAGTGGATTTTTGGGAGAAAATAAGTGGACAAATCCGAAAACCCCCCCTGGAGGTATTTTCCATACATAGATCTCAAAAAAATACACAATTAGATATATTATAAGCCCCATTTGGAATCCCATTGCCAATTTTATGACTTGTTAAAGATTTTTTTTTTCAATATCTCAAATAAGACATCATCGAGGCCACTAACGAGAAATATGGTTATGTAATGCCTTAGAAAATAGGAGGTTTCAACAAAAAAATTACACCATTCGGACTACCGAATTAAGAGATATGCCTCTCTGAATTTTCCAAAACCTTGGAATGCACTCGAAATTTATGAAGAATTAATTGGTTGTTTGTTTTGAGTGTAAAATATTGTAGATCGCGATTTTGCGTGCCTCGCCCCAAATTCCATTTGTTTTAAATAGTACTTGCTTCTAGTTTTTCTTTTTATTGCTCATTTTCGGAATGTAAAAAATAGACTTTGAATATATGAGGCTATGTATATAAATAACTTGATGACGAACTAAGATTCAATGCAACACTAGCGCAACAAAAAGATCATCTTGACAAAGTATGTAAACCCAATCTCTTAAGAACACATGATAATTATATGATTGAAATACATTCAACTTTTTATAAATATAACTTTCTATTTAATATACAGAGTAAAAAACAATATAACCACATAATATTAGTTGCTCAAGATAGACAAGATATTACCTTGGTTCTTTTTTTTTTTGGGTCAAATTTAGTTGTAGGCTTTAATGGCAAACATGAAGTATAGTTTCTCACAACTTTCTTAACAAAGCTGATTTTTTTTACAAGTTGATTTCTCGAAAGTTGATGAGTCAACTTGATTTTTTGTCTTCTTTCTAATAAAATGTATGTTTTTATAGTTCATTAAATTATTGAGTCAATGTTATTACTCTTTGCTTGATTAACACTTCCTCACTCCCTTGAAAAATCAATTGATTATTCGAAAAATAAACAAGGAGATATTCCAATGTAAGTTTTCGATAATTAATTTCGCCTACAACCCCTATGTCAGAAATAACACTAACATGGCTATAAGTAATCTCCATGGAAGTAAAATGAATTTACATTGGTACCTACTAACAATGGATATGAACCTTCTACAAATTCACAAAATTAGGAATTAATGAAGCAAAATCTTCCTCTAATCAAGCATGTGTTGGAAGTTTTTGATATAAAAAAAGGAGAGTTAATATATGAGTGAGAGTCCCACATTGGTGGAGGGAAATGCTTTCTCCTTGCTTATATATTGTAGTATGTTAGTACTACTTAGTTGAGTAACTTGGAGGTGGGTGTTGTGCCACACACACACACGCACGCGCGCGCTGAGCCGGGTCAGGCTCGGGCCTCGGGATCTTGGGGAATGTGATGCGCGGGTATGGGTCCTTTTATCTTTTTGGAGGAATTTTATTTGACAGAATTTCAACCGTTTTTGACTCAGTCTTGTGCACTCAGTCTTATTGCTTGAACGTGGCCTTATTGCTCGGTCGTGGCCTTAACTGCTTGACCGGTTCTTCCTCTTTGTTGCTAATCGTTGCTGGTTGGTTTACCTTGCTGCCTATTCAATACTCTTAGTCTCTCTTCACCAACATAGTAACTCGTATCTCTCCCTCTTCTCTAAGATACTAAACACTTTTATTTTTCTGGGCAAGTATGCTGAATTCTAGTCTGGTTTGTGAGTGCACATAAACTCCGACGCTGTACTTATCCTGGAGGGCGACCGCTTATTGTCTAGTGCACCGAGAGGTAGCGCGGAATCGTCTTTTAGGTCAGTGGTTCGCCACGACACGGCTAGTGTTTTTGGTTCACACATCAATAAATAAGTTTACTGTTTTTTATAGCCTTCGGTGCCATATCAGTTAACAATCTAAAAGACGATTATGGCTTCTAAATTCATGATTCCTTATATGTCTAGGCTAGAACCTCTTGATGGCAAGAATTATAAACGTTGGGCTGTTAGAATGCGTTTTTATTTGGAACAGATTGATGTTGCATATGTGCTTGATGATGTTGCTGAACCTGGTGATGAGGATAATCTGTCTGAAACTGATGTTAAGTTTGCTAAAGATGATAGAACTTGTAAGGGCATGTTGTTGCATCATATGTCAAATAATCTGTTGGATATATATATGTGATTTTATCATGCTAAGGATATTTGAGATTCTCTAGAGAAAAAATATGGGACTGATGATGCTGGTTCTAAATGTTATTGTGTTAGTAAGTGGTTGAGTTTTCAAGTTGTTGATGATAAGCCTATTATTGATCAAATTCATGCTTATGAGAATGTGTGTATTAATATGGCTGCTAAAGGTCTGTCCATTTGTGATATTACCCAAGCTATTGTTTTGATTGAGAAACTCCCTCCCTCTTAGAAGGATTTTCGTAACCAGCTAATGCACAAAAAGAAAGACCTAACCTTAGAGGAGTTTGTAGGACACCTCAAAATTGAGGAGGAAAACCGTATCAAAGACAAAGGCCATTCTGTTTTCCCTTCCTCTTCTTCTTCCAAAGCCAATCTTGTTGAACCTAAACCAAACAACCGGTTCAAACCCAAAAATAGTTATCTTAAGCCTAAGGGGAAAGTTGAGAAGTACAAGTTTAAGGGTAACTGTTTTGAATGTGGGTTGACTGGTCACAAGGCTAAGGATTGCAGGTCAAGAAGAAAAACAATAGACAAAGTCAAGCGAATCTTATTGAGGATTCTAACGTTATTGTTGCTATTATTTTAGAAGCTAACCTTACAAGTAATGCTGCTGAGTGGATTGTTGACACTGGAGCAACCAGGCACATCTGCGCCAACAAGGACATGTTCACTACCTATGACAAGGTGGAAGGTGAAAATGTCTTCATGGGCAACTCAACTTCTACCTTTATCCAAGGCAAAGGGAAGATCGTTCTCACTCTTACTTCTGGAAAATTGCTTACTCTCACTAATGTTTTGCATGTTCCAGAGATGCGCAGGAACTTAATTTCTGGCAGTTGACTCATGAAGGCTGGGCTAAAGCTCTCTTTTGATTCTGATAGATTAGTTCTTACTCGCAATAGGGAATTTGTGGGGAAGGGCTTTTGTAATGGGGGGCTTTTTACTCATGATGTAAAAGTTAACACTATGAATAAAAGTGCTAGTACTTCTTCTGCTTATATTGCTGAGTCTATTGATTTATGGCATGCTAGATTAGGACACTTTAACATCGATTAGATTAAAAGGCTTAAACTTTTAAATTTGATTCCACGTTTTTCTAACACTGATTTTTCGAAATGTCAAATTTGTGTTGAGGCCAAATTCTCAAAGAAGCCATTTAAATCAGTAGATAGACAAATTAAAGTACTAGAACTTGTTCATAATGACTTGGGTGATTTTAATAATCACGAGAGTAGAGCGGGTAAAAAGTATTACATCACCTTTGTTGATGACTGTTCACGTTTTTGCATGGTTTATCTTCTCAGGTCTAAGGACGAAGCTGAGGAAATGTTCCTCAAATATAAAGATGAGGTAGAAAACCAATTGAATAAGAAGATTAAGGCATTTTGTGAGTGACAGGGGTGGTGAGTACAACCCTGACACTCTTAAGGCATTTTGTGAGCAACATGGTATTGTACATGAGACGACAACTCCCTATTCACCCGAACAAAATGGTATAGCTGAAAGGAAAAATAGAACTTCAAAGAATATGATGAATTCTATGCTTATTAGTTTTGGGCTTCCTAATAACATGTGGGGGAGGCTATTCTTTTTGTTTGTCATGTTTTGAACAGGGTTCCTCACAAGAAGCTTGACAAGACTCCATACGAGATATGAAAAGGTCGAGTACCAAACCTGAAATACTTGAAAGTGTAGGGGTGCCTAGCAAAAGTAGGCATACCTAGTTTCAAGAGGGACAAGATTGGTTCTAAAACAGTTGATTCTATTTTTGTTGGGTATGCTTATCAAAGTGCAGCTTATCGTTTTCTTGTTAAAGGTACTAACAACTCTTATGCAGGTGACCATATCATTGAGGCAAGAGATGCAGAATTCTTTGAGAACATTTTTCCTTGGAAAATTTCTCCCTCTAATGATAGTGAATTACATGTTAGTAGTTCAGTTAGTTTACCTATTGCTAATGTCCCTATTACTAACGATGATTCTATTTCAGAACTGAGGAAAAGCAAAAGGTCACGAAAGGACAACAGTTTTGGTCCTGATTTTATTACTTCCTTTTTATTTGAATCTTCCTTAGTTGATGATAACTTTGTGCATATTTTTGTTTTGGAAGATGATCCAAGAACCTATGATGAAGCGATGAGGTCAGTTGATGATGTATTTTGGAAAGAAGCAATTGATAGTGAATTGCAATCAATTCTCAATAATAACACTTGGGAATTGGTTGAACTTCCTAGGGGTTGTAAGCCCATTACTTGTAAATGGATCTTTAGGAAAAAATTGAAAACCGATGGATCCATAGACAAGTATAAGGCAAGGATAGTGGTAAGGGGTTTTACTCAAAAGTTTGAAATTGATTATTTTGATACCTACTCCCCTGTCACTAAAATTGCAACCATTAGGACTTTAATTGCTCTTGCTTGCATTTTTTATCTTGTTGTTCACCAAATGGATGTCAAAACTGCGTTTTTGAATGGTGACTTGGATGAGGAAATTTATATGGTCTAACCTAAAGGGTTCGGGGTTCCGGGCCAAGAGAACAAGGTTTGTAAGTTAGTCAAGTCATTGTATGGGCTTAAGCAAGCTCCAAAGAAATGGCATGACAAATTAGATAGGACTATGACTGGTAATGGTTTTCATGTTAATGAAGGTGATTCTTGTGTTTATTCTAAGCATGATAGTTTTGGTTGTGTGATTATTTGTCTTTATGTGGATGATATGTTAATTTTTGGGATTAACTTGGATCGAGTAAACAAGACAAAATAGTTTTCGAGTTCAAATTTTGAAATGAAAGACATGGGTGAGGTAGATGTGATTTTAGGAGTAAAAATCCAAAGGACTCCAAATGGCATTTGTCTTAATCAGTCTCACTATGTTGAAAAACTTCTTAACAAGTTTGACTGATTTAATGTCGATCCAGTCAAGACTCCATATGATCCCAGCTTCCACTTGAAGAAAAATAATGGTGATCCAGTTGATCAGTCTGAGTATGCTAGAATTATTGGTAGTGTTATGTTTCTTATGAACTACACTAGACCTGACATTGCTTATTCTGTTAGTAGGTTGAGTAGGTACACTCATAACCCAAGCAGTGATCATTGGGTAGCTCTGAGGAGGTTGCTTAGGTACCTTAAGGGTACTATGGATTGGGGTTTGCATTACTCCAAATTTCCAGGAGTCTTGGAGGGTTTTTGTGATGCCAACTAGGTATCCGATAATGATGAAGTTAACTCCACCAGTGGCTATGTTTTCACCCTTGGGGGTGAAGCCATATCCTGGAAATCTTGTAAGAAATCTTATACTGCTATATCTACTATGGAATCTGAGTTTATTTCTCTTGAATTGGCAGGTCATGAGGTAGAATGGTTGAGGAACATGCTTGCTGATATTCCACTATGGGGGGAAGCTAGCTCCTTCAATTGCACTTCATTGTGATTCGCATGCTGCGATTGCTATTGCTCACAATCAAGCCTATAATGGAAAGAAGAGATACATTCTTCTAAGGCATAAGGCTGTTAGAAATTTGTTGTCAGAAGGGGTGATATCACTGGACTATGTTAAGTCCGACAGGAACATTGCGGATTCGTTGATTAAAGGCCTATGTAGAAAACTAGTTTTGGAAACATCTGAAGAGATGGGGCTAAAGCCCCGTTGTATGAATTGTGAAATAGTGAACTCCTACTCACCATGAGTTCAAAGGGGAACATTATATAATAATTCGGAAGCACAATTTTTTTTTTATCTTGATTATCCATCTCTACATGTTTGTTTTGTGCTTAGCTACAAATGAGAAAGAGGTTGAGCATATGGCTCTTAATGAACCCATATCCATATTTTCGGTGGTGTGTTGTAGCTCACACTTGATGGGATTCACCTACTTAGGTGTGGAAGTGTGGCCGCTTCCTATGAGTATTTCGTGAGCTTATACTCTAGAGCACCTATGAGCATCCAGGCTTGGACGTATGGCCAGTATAATGCGTCACCTTTATTCGCGGAATTTCAGAATATTATACATGTTCAATTGTGTGGCTCAACGTGACGGGTCCCTAAATCCCTAACTCCCTATTGAGTTCAAGACGAAGGTCACTTGGTAGGTGAGGGATCATAGCTTGATGTCCGCTATGTGTTAATTCAAGTCGCAAGACACTGACACTTATGCAATTGTTTTGTTTTGCCCAGAATTGTTTTTCTTTTCTTTCTTTTTCATATCTTCAAACCTATGGGGGATTGTTGGAAGTTTTTGATATAAAAAAAGGAGAGTTAATATATGAGTGAGAGTCCCACATTGGTGGAGGGAAATGCTTTCTCCTTGCTTATATATTGTAGTATGTTAGTACTACTTAGTTGAGTAACTTGGAGATGGGTGTTGTGCCACACACACGCGCGCGCGCGCTGAGCCGGGTCAGGCTCGGGCCTCGGGATCTTGGGGAATGCGATGCGCGGGCATGGGTCCTTTTATCTCTTTGGAGGAATTTTATTTGACAGAATTCCAACCGTTTTTTACTCAGTCTTGTGCACTCAGTCTTATTGCTTGAACGTGGCCTTATTGCTCGGTCGTGGCCTTAACTGCTTGACCAGTTCTTCCTCTTTGTTGCTAACCGTTGCTGGTTGGTTTACCTTGCTGCCTATATAATACTCTCAGTCTCTCTCCACCAACACAATAACTCGTATCTCTCCCTCTTCTCTAAAATACTAAACACTTATATTTTTTTGGGCAAGTATTCTGAATTCTAGTCGGGTTTGTGAGTGCACATAAACTCCGGCGTCGTGCTTATCCTGGAGGGCGACCGCTTATTGTCTACTGCACCGGGAGGTAGCGCGGAATCGTCTTTTAGGTCAGTGGTTCGCCACGACACGGCTACTGTTTTTGGTTCACACATCAACAAATAAGTTTACTGTTTTTTATAGCCTTCGGTGTCATATCAGTTAAAAGCATGAACCTTCTACGAATTTTATGACTGAAAAATAATGTGAAAGACCGAAGAAAGTCACCAACCAAATATTGAAGAATAATTATGAAATCAAGGGCAAAATGGCCTCACTGATCAACCCCTATGACTTAGTATATTGAAGTGCCTTAACCTCCCTTCTTGCTTCTGCACATAACCTTCACACAACATAGCATTTCAGAATTTATCTTCCATTTCTCTGTTCACATCATGAACAAACACATCAGTGTCTCCATCCTCCTTACTAGTTATTCCGAGCAATCATCCCTGCAGTGTAAATCGCGGTCATCCTACCTGAAGCCTCATCATATATAATACCATAATCACATGTTCACATCCCACTTTGTTTCATACACTTCCTTTGGTAAACCTTTCAATGCAAGTAGGCACATACACTGCTTAGGATAGATCAACTATCGACGTGCTGCATTCTTCTCCTCTAGCCATTTCCATGAATGTATCCGCCTGATTAACCTTACTGTCATAAGTAACATGGTAAGAATCCAACGTAGGGAATCGACGTTTGATCTGCTGAATCCATGCTTCATCTTCTTCCTGGAAAACTGTCCGACCTCCATAGTTAAGTGCGCTCCACATTAGACTATCACGGCCTAGGCCGAAAACTAGGAAGTTACACGGAGATATCTTTTGTAGGACTTTGGCACTCACCGAGATTTCCTTGAGTGTTTGTTGTGGGGTGATGCTTGAGGTTGTGTATTGAATGAGGGCATGAGATAGAGAAGACGGGATTTTCGTACAAGACAATGAAGAGGAGGAAAAAAAGCAAGGGTAACTCAATATAGTATGAGGAGCTTAAAATTTAGAGGGCCTTGAGGTTTAGGTCTCATGGTTTTCTTCCTAAGATAGTAGAGAAAGAGAGACCAATGTTTTGTTCTCTGATTTTGAGGATGAAGGCAAGATGCTGATGTTGGTGTGGCATAGATAAGGAAAGCGGGATTTATGGGGTAAGAGAATACTAGTTATCTGATGAGGGCTATTGAGCAACCATTGAGTTGAGATGAAGCAGAACTATACTAAAATTTGGTGGATATGCTTATTCAGCAAATTAAATGATCTTTATCAACATGTCTTATTAGTTTAAACTAGCAAGATTAGTTTTATACTAAATTAATTGACATAGGACTTTGGATATGATTAATTATGGCATAGCACATATTGGATATCCGATCAAAAGAATGGAATTTTAGATTGGTTATCCGTATCCAAAAAGTACCTGATCTGATATTCAATGGCCGAGGAACTTTTTCGGATCGGATATTAGATATAACCGATATCCAAATATATCAAAATGCAACTATTTTGTCCTTAAAAATAGATCGTTTATAAGACCTAAATGGGCGGTCATTATTGTGCTAAGCGGACCCTTAGAAAACCTAAGCAAGTGCTCACTATTGTGCTAAACGGCCGCTCGGAAGAACAAAGGGGAGATTAAAATATCCTATGAGCAGAAAAAATGACCTAAGCAGCCTCAAAGCAAATTATATGACAAAACCGTTTGGGTATAAGATATGAGATTTCCAATATCTAATTATTTTTCGGATATTTTTCAAATAGTTGATATCTAATTTTTCAAGAAGTAACATCTAAATAAATACCCGTATCCAAACTTTTCATATCGGATATTTGATCCAAATTTTTTTCAAATAAGGTATCCACAAAAATTGAATCGGTGTGAATTGGATCAGCGTATATTTGAATTTCTGGACAGTTTTGCTCTGCCCTATAATTAATGTATTAGTTTATTACACTATTATCCTGTCTGGGCAAGAAGTAGCTTTAAAGGAACCTATCAAATTATTGACTTATCTTGTATTTCAAATGCTTTATATTCTTTTTAATTTTACAAGAACAATTTAGTATGGTTATTAAAAAATGATAAAGTGCCAAAACAAAAGTGAAGCACATGAAAGTAAAACTTATTTCACAACATGCGATAAAATGTCCAATCTAATACCTCAAAATTAATAAATCTACAACATTATTAAGTGGATACGATCTTGGGTGACTTGTTATTTTTCAGTCTTGTCAAGGGCTTGCGTCTCATCCAAGATCAACTGAATTAATTGTATATTCAGATAAATAACTAAAATACAAGTTAAAGAACCAGCAAAATTATCATAGATATTATTATAAGGGACAGAAAATGCTTTTTCTTTTAAAAAAAAAAAAGAAGGGATATAAAATGCATTTTAGGTGATATGCACAACCACTCAATGCATCCTGCTTGCATTGATGTAGTTATGTTCCTGCTTACCCCCTTCTTATTAAGACAGTGCAAAAGAGAAAGGTACTGAGCAGCACTCAACATCAGATAAAATAACAATCTAACGTTAACCAGGCTATATACTCGCGAGGTGTGAATGTGTGATGAGATTTTTCACTGTACAATGGCAAAGTCAGGGCACTGAATGCACCAACAGAACAAATTATTACATACCAGCCTATCAGCTTTATAAATATAGAAACAAGATCCAAAAAGAGACAGCAGCATTATGCTTCTCAATGTGATGACTCCAAATTCAACATTTAGAATATCGCAACATCTTAATCTAATCATATCCCTGGACAGTGTAAGCGTCCCATCAATAAAATGATTTCTTCTTTCTCCGGCCTCGTTGCATTCCCAGTTTCCCACTTGTGGATCCCAAACACAACAAGTTAACATCATCTCCAAATTTGAGTATATAACGGTTTTCATCACTTCTCCTCAAATTCAACATCTATGATATCAGGGTTAGATTTTGACCGTGTCCCTTTATCACCTCTAGAGAAGAAATCCTCTTGTGGCTGCCAGACAATGTTACCACAACCTTGACAACGTATTACATTGTTCTTGGGACCTATA
Source organism: Dysphania ambrosioides (assembly GCA_026401315.1). Taxonomy (NCBI): domain Eukaryota; kingdom Viridiplantae; phylum Streptophyta; class Magnoliopsida; order Caryophyllales; family Amaranthaceae; genus Dysphania; species Dysphania ambrosioides. The sequence goes on along the minus strand of CM048659.1, from coordinate 6,629,355 downwards.
AACTCCCTCTTACATGCTGGACAAGCACCCTGAGAAGAAAGAGTTAATTCAACACACAAAGAGTGCATGAGAACATATGATGCAAGAAGCAGATGGTTAACTACAGTTGAACACGGCTATTCCATGCAAAACATAGCTCTTGCAAGTTGCAAGTCATGTGGATGACAAGAGCTGGGCTCTTCCAGCATCCCCATCTATATTTTCCATTCTAATACTCCATATATACTTTAGTCAGGTGAAGGATAAATAACCAGTTTTCCAAGACTTCTTGGCAAAACAGCACCAGACAAGATAACCAAGACATCTGATTCAATAATCTAAATCTACTGATCTACTATCAACGTGCAAATTACAGCAGAATCACCCCCATTCGGAAAAAAACAAGAGAAATATTCCAGTAATAAAAGTGACAGAGTCTCCAGGTTTATAACACTGCCACCACATGTCCATGGAGCTACAAGCCGACAACTGAGTTCAATAATGCCTCATAAATATGGTATCACCATTTTTCACTACATTTGGCTTTACAAATCATTCATCTCCAAAAAAGTTTCTCAAATGGCCTTACCAGTTGACCAAACCCAAACAGCATAGATCTCTAGTCCTCACAGGAACCAAGACCACAAACCCTACCACCCCAGAAATAACTTCCTGATAATTCTCTTTCCATTGTTCAGAAAAATCATCACTAATAAAAGGCAAGAAGGGGCAATGATTTGAAGTAACCATTTGTTTTTCTTCATCTCTCTTCTACTACTCATTTCTCGGCTTCAAGACGTTGAAACCATGAGATAAAGACATCTTATATCCTTCCATATACATACCCTTTTCGAAGCATGATCTAACACTATACCTATGCTACTTCTATAAACCCTGTATCCCAAGCTCTGATCTGACATATGACAAAATTGTGCTTTTATATAGTAGGGGATGATAGTGATATTAAAGGATTTACAGAACAAATAAACAGATTTTCCTCATAATTGTATTATCAAGAAGCAATGACACTTTCTTGGTTCTGGAAGAGAGACTACACACAAAAAGGAACATTCTCAAGATAGGCAACTCATTTTTGAATTCTGGCAAGATCAATCTCTTCTTCCTTATCCAGGGTTTGTAGCTAGAGAAAGAGGTGACTATAGGATGGAAAGGAAAGCATTGTTCAACTATCTTATCACTGAGTCTTTGACTGTTCAATGCTCCCTTTCCTTTCATCAGTCACCACTTTATTCAAACTAAACAAAATCAAGAAGTAACTACACCCCAATACCAGAAAAAATGAATGTACAGCCATAAAATTCTCACCCTAGTGAAGCTGTGGAAGTAAATAAAAATCAGAACATATAGATTCTTCAGACACACTAAAAAGACTTTCTCTTTCCAAGTAAATGGACTAAACTACCCAGCAATTAAAAAGGATAAGTCAAACCCAGGTGTATAGGATAAGGTGTCTCTTTACTAACAGCCAAAGTAAATAGGAAAAATATAACTATAAAAAAAGATCACGAAGTAATTGGAAATTTAACTGATGCACGCATATGTATCTACCTTCACAGTCATGCTATTAGTAACAGCAGCAATCAGAAGAGGGCCAGCAAGAGGCAGTACATAAGTGGCAAATATCAAGCACCGAAACAGCCATCCGGACAAAGCAAACCACAAGAAGAAAATTGTCTGAAATGGAGATGGGCATATGAAATTAGTACAGCCAAAAACTAGAGCATTCAGTGATTGACCCCAACAATTGAACTATTGACATAAACAATTGTCATAAGTTTATAATATTTAGAATTTAAAATTCACTCATACAGTACTCAAATGGATACATATTCCGTATTCAGTCTTCATGAAGTACAACCTATAAAAACGCAACAGATAAAAGGAGATGAATGGCAGATGGTATCATATACTGATGAATGAAATATAAGAACAAAATGGTACAGGAAGAGGAATCTGGAAGTCAGAGTCAGACTTCCAAGAACTCAAGGAAAAATAAAGACATTAGAAGCGTTCTTTTGCAGAGACGATACACATATAAAAGCCTTTTTGTCAATGGCCACAAAATCTGAATGCCTTTACCATCACTTAAAAATGACGAGAAAAGATAATGGAAGTTATGGTAGAGTAGCAACTAGGTCTTAATCATATGCAGTCACTATAATTCTGTTAGGGAGAAGCATATGCAAGGGATCTGTCAAAAAAGGAGGGAACAGAATGTAAATACATAGGGGAAGGGTATAAGGAGAAAGGCATGCAAATAATGTGAATCATTTCTCATTTCTTGAGGAGTAATCTAAGCTATTTGAAAGCTTAAAGCTTGTAAACTTATTCCTATTAATGAACCCTCCCTTCTCTCTATTCTCTGCAAATCATCTTTTTCTTCATTATTTTTACATTTCATAACTCAATTCATCATACACACTCGTTAAGTTTGGAACTAGTGAATAGAGTTAGTTATATGGAAATTAATTACTTTGCTTACGAAAAAGTAAGGATATGGGATGTTTGACAAAACGAATATATCATTTTATAGTAGACACCAGATGAGAAGACCTTCCATCAGAGAATAAGATCGAGTTATTCAAAGAGAACAGTGAAAGAGTACTTCTATTGAAATACATAATGTAATCATCTGGTGCCATGTCCAGAAACGAATGAGAGTGCACTTTGTAGCACTCTCATTCTTCCATAATTAACTATGCCAATGCCAATGAGAACAGAAAGAGGCTATAAAGGTAGTCAATTATGCCAAAATCAGTTCATTGAATCCATGTCCCATTTCTCAACCTTCAGGCCGCATTGACTTGTTAAACAACAAACTCAAAAAATCCTTAGCTCCAAAACCAATGCTAGCCAACAGACAAGTAGGTACGGTACGACCAAATTCCAAGGCAAAAATTGGAAGCCTGGAAAATTGAAAATGCACCCTTCATAGAAAAGCATGGGGCATAAATTTCATATAATACATACCGCAGAACTCCTTCCAAGAGGGGTATCCATGAAAGCATTAAACTGCTTCCGGTACTGCAAGAGCAAGTCAATGTACAAAGTTAACCTTTCTGTCAACTAGCAACAACACGAAACAAAGAAGTACAACAAAACTACACGACTCGAAAAAACTATATCATCACCTCTGTCCTACTAAGTTTGTCAACTAAAACTTAAAACTTTGAATTGAGGTAAAAAGGTAATAGTACGCTTTCCAAAACACCATAACATAACAAGTTAACATGATTATCGGTAACCAATAGCCATATGCTCCGATAATTATCATAATTCTTAAACCCTAATATAGTCGCAAGTAACACAAGTATCCCCAATCTAACAATTTTGTAACAAAATCAACATCCAAATCTTCCCATAATTATCACGAATCTTAAACCCTGATTCAGTCCACAATTAACACCAATACAATGAATAAAACTATAAGAATGTCCTCAACTTGATAAATTGAAATTAAAATTATCATACGCAGCAGAACTATACAGTAAATGCAAATCATCAAAATTTTAATCAACAACAAAACCCCTAAAACTCAAATCAATTTTCAGAAGTACGTAAAAAAGCACGAACCCTGGGCAAATTGCGGGAGAAATCTAGAGAAAAAGTCCGCCATTTCTGAGTAACCTCATACTCACGGTCGAGTTCACGCACACGAATCGAGGCAGCTTCAGCAGCAGAGGAGAGGCGGCGAGACACAGAGTAACGGCGCTCGAACCGCTCAGCGGCTTTCCTAGCGTCAAAGACAAGCTGTTCGAAGCCATCGTTGGCGGAGTGCCAAACCTCCTTCAACGCTTCGCCGGATAATACGCGCTTCTTGAGGGACTCGAAGTCGCCGCGCTGGAACGACATGACGCGGAGAGAGAGGCGGCGAGAAAGCGGCGACGGTTGAGGAGGAGAGAGAAAGGAGTGGCGGGGGTTAAATTTGAATTTAGGATGGAGGGGAGGAGGTGGGAGGAAGGAAACCGCCATTGACGTCACGTCGTACGAGAAGGTGTCGTCTATGCTCTTCTTCGAGTTTTGGAGGTGACCTCTCTCTTCTGTGTTTGAGACTTCGAGGCGATCATCCTTATTCTTTCGTCAAGTGTGTTACTACTTACTAAATCGTTCCCCAATTTTTTTTTTCCTATTTAACTATGTTTATTTCTAAATCCGCTAGGAAAAATTAATATAAATTTGATATTTTAAAAATTTATATTAAGATATATTTAATAAAAGTAATATATTATTTCTTATAACATGATAAAATTTATAGTTAAAATTTTTAAATTTTGATTTTATAAATAGAAATGAAACAACAATAAAGAAACAGAGAAATACATGATAGTCCTTCCGTGTTTTATGGTCCAAAATATACTCAAATCACTCCTAGGAATTACTTATGGGCATTAAGAGGTATTTACGTCTCTAATCTTTTTATGACTATTATTTTGTCGTTATTTATTAATTCTTTATAGTTTATTTTACCTATATTTAAATACATTTGTTTTTATTTCTTTCTCCTTCTTTTACAGTAAAAAAAAAAAAATCATTATTCTTTGACCTATATAGATAATTATAGTATAAATATGTCTATTGGTACAACGGAAGAAAGAAATCCATAAGAATGGGCAGAAGAGACAATTTCGACTGGTTGTAAGAAACAATCAAGACTATATATACTTATTTGCTCATTTGGGAGTTTCAAATAAGTAAACTGAAACTGTCTGTAGGCATATGCTGTAGAAGGAGCAAGAAAAGTAGAAGAATTGCTGCGAGAAGAATCCCAAAACTAGTTGAAGTGGGACGAAGCAACAAATATTTGTGGGTATTTTTTTTTATTACAATGCACAAGTCGTATACTTTTTGCCTATAAACCAACCTTATTATTTTGATTACATGTAATGTTGCTCCTAAATCCTAAGCAATTAACCACACTTTGATTATATGTTCAACCTAAAAGCATACAAATAGCATATCATTGAAAACCTTTGGTAGAGAAAGGGCATAGCATTCTTTTGAGCAATTTACGGTTCGAATAAACAAATGATGATTATTAAGGAACAAGCTTATGGGACAGAGATGGTTTAATTCTTCTGGAGACGTAACCTTGGGAATAACCATCAAAATAGAACGATTCCAAACTTTAAGTAGATACCCTAAATTGAAGAAACTTGGAGCACCTTTAACAACCGATGTACCTACCATATTCTAGTGCTTCTTGAATAACTCGACATATTCATCAGGTCCTGGGGATTTGTGTCGTCGTAGGCTAAACATGGCTCTTAAATTTCCTTCTCGAAGAAGTGATTTGTTTAGGTTGTTCCTATCTTCTAGGATGAAGTGAGGAATACCTAATTCTCTTAAAACCAAATCAATGTCATTGGATATAATATTGTCATCCTTCGTTGAATCGAGACTTCCACCCTCGTGAAATAAGAATGCTAATCTCAAAAAAGTCGAAACACCAATTTTCAATCTGATAAAGTTTGAAATATTCTTCATTCTACGACCAATTATCAATACAACTAATCTTCATATGATATCCGAGTTAGTCTGTCCTTTATGGACTCCTAAGCACCTAACTTCGGAATAAGTAGGAGCAAACTTCCCATACCTCACCATAGATCAACTTTCCTCTTGCACAAAAATTCCACTCACCTAAACATAAACTCAAAGACCCTTCCTTTGCGATCAAAAACATAGTCGGATAAACCCACAATAGAGTAAACCTGACTACCCAACCTTGAGGAACCAATAAAACAACTACTCCCCCCCCCCCCCCCCCCCCCAACACACACACACACACACACACACACACAAAAATCATAAGCATATAACTCAAAGCAATTGTAATAAAAGTGTTCAGGCCTTACTTTGAGGGTTTCGCTTAAAGTAGCTATTTTGAGAGAGTTTATCTATAGATTTCCCTTTTATGTGAGCTGGATCTACGGTTTGAAGAGTTGGAATTTTGAGCATAATCATCTCTATTAAATGAAGATAAACAAAATTTTTTGGTTTCCCCATTCTAGCTTCAGGAATTAGGTCCAAATTATCTCAACGACTCATTAAACAATTCCATAAAAATGAATTTGCAAATAAAGATCATGATTGATGAACAAATACACGAAAATAATGTACCATCTTTGCACTTTTCCATTGAATCATACTCTAATTGAGACGGAGTACATCTAATATGGTCATATGGGTTGAATGGGCAAACTCTTACGCTTGAGCTGTAGACTTGACAGTTGCAAAATTATCATTTTATGCCCCAGCCGTGTAATGAGAGTCCAAGGAGACTAGTAATTCTACATATGTACACAAATCAAGGAGCAGTCAATTGACCTACATATAGACCTGTTAAATGGTGGGAGCCTGTTAATGGCCCTTAACCGACCCGTTTATAAAAGGGTCTAATCAATAATGGGTTTAATGGGTCGGTCTCTTAAAGGGTCATGTTTGATTGAGTTTTAATGAGTCAAGTTGGGTCAATAATAAGCCTATAGTTTCCAAGACTTTTAAACACTATCAGGTAATGAATTATTTCCACTTACTTGTCGATGATCCACTACCAAAGATTGGAGGTGATACATATAAACTATTCCCCTCTATAGATAAAAACTATACTCTCTTTACATGGCCCGGCCTGACTCGGCCTGCTATATATCTCCTTTACCAGGCCCGACCCATTTTGCATCTTCTTTGACCCGACCCAATGCACATATCTACCTGTATGCCCCAAATATTTCCACGATGACTCTAAACGCATAAGGGGTAGTTTCTTGACAAATGGTTCCAACAGAGCTGCTTCTTCCTCTAGTGCAAAGGCCATAAAAATACTCAGCTCTTGGACTGCTTTTCCATATTGCCTGCCATTGGATGTCAGATGATATTGATTCTTCCTAATTAAGCAACCCAACTTGTAAAACCACCCAAGGAATTAAATAAAAAACATGTACCTATTGTAGTAAAACATCAACCCATGATCTCTCCTTAACAACTAGTTATGAGGTTGTAAAATTAATAGCCTTTCTGAAGCCATGATCGCCATCCTACATGCCAAGTACAATGACGGCGAAAAATGATGGGGTAAGGAGGAAAAAGACAAAAACAACTGGAAAAGTAAAAACAAACAGCAACTTTGCAGAAGGCAAAGACCATAAAACTGCTCAACCAATACATTAATAGAACTGTACAGAAAACAACGACAGAGTAGACATCAAATATCTTTAAAGATCATATCAGTCTTATTTTTCAATTAGAGAATTTGTATAAATCATAATTTAAGATTTTATAAATAACATAACTCACACTACAAGAAACTTAAAAAAGCAAAGTACATGGAATTAAAAAGCAAAGTACATAAATAATCAAAATACGAAAAACGTAGAATTAAAAAAAATAACTACTACTACAAACATCACATTATTTTATTCAAAGATTAGTCTACATAGAAGCTTCCGAACTTTTCCCGCATATGCTCTACCAAATCATTCTTCAAAGACATATTTATGTGTCTATCGTGAATCTCTTCTCTCGTAGAGAGTACTGTGAAATTACGATCATCATATCGTCCGAGTGTGACATTAAATGTTGTACCATTTTTGCTTGCTACATTTTCAGGTTGTTCTTAGGCGAACTCTTGTGAACTTTATAATTTGCATAAGTATCACGCTCGTCTTCTACAATCATATTGTTGATAATGATACATGTCATAATGATCTTCCATAGCATTGCACACTCCACACTAAAGCAGGTTTTCAAATAAATGCAAATCGAGCTTGTAGTGCACTAAAGGCATATTCAACATCCTTTCTCACACTCTCTTGGCATTGAGTGAATACCCTTTGTTTATGGGTTTGTGGAGCGATTATGGTGTCGATAAAGGTTGCCCATTTTGGATAAATCCCATCTATAAGATAATATCCTTTGCTATAGGTATTTTCATTCACGTCGAACTGAGTGAGGAGCTCGACCGTCGAGAATGTTTAAAACCAGAGAACGCTGAAGTACATTTATGTCGTTGCAAGACCCCGGTGTCATAAAAAAAGCATGCTAAATCCATAAATCCCTATAAGCAATGGCTTCTAAGATTACAGTCATTCTAGATCTTTCTTGATATATCCCTTTACAACCAGCTCGATCATATCTGGAAACCCTCTTCCTTCCCCTTCTCTAAGGAGACGTTGGAGATCTTTAGTACTTGGCTTCCGAAGATATTCTGGCAAAAATTGCGCAATGATACCATCAACAAAGTGCGAAAGAAACTCCTTCGATGTTGTATCACCAAGATTTAGGTATTCATCGGTTTGATCAGCTGCACATCCGTATATTAACATCCTTATAGCCGCCGTCAATTTTTGAAGAGCAATAGCACCTTGGTGCATACATGCATCTTGGTTTTGTTGGAAAAAACGATAATATAAACTCAAGGTATCATCAATGCGAATGAATACATGTTTTCGCATGCGAAACCTACGACGAAATTGACGTTTGTCGTAGAGTAGTTGGTTACTAAAATAGTTAGCAATCAAACCATTGTTAGTTGATTCTCGATCCTAGGAACATAAGTTCTCTTCCTTTTTGGGTGTGAACCCTCGTTTCCAGTTCCTTCGACAGTGGAGTTAATGATGTATCTTATTACATCCTCTACCACTTGTATTTCGTGATTCTCTTCGACAAATTCATCAACATATAGTCGTAGAGTTCATCCTCACTTGAACTCAAAGAATTAGAATCAAAGATAACCTTGAAGTTAATTTTTTGAACCATTAATAAAGACAAGTTTGTGATATAAAATGCAAGATTGTGATGGGATGATGTGTGAACGAAAGTATATAATTTATAAGCAAGATAATATTACACTTAAACATGTTATCAAAAAAATCTGAAATTGGAGGATAAGGTAAGTTAGAAGATAAGATTTTTGCAGCAATAATATTGATAGTTGATGTTTCATTGCATGAAGTGACAAGTCACTGGGGGAAAATCTGAAATTAGAGGATAAGTTAAGTTAGAAGATAAGATTTTTGTAGCAAGAATATTGATAAAAGATGTTTCATTGCATGAAGTGACAAGTCCCCGGTGGAAATGAAATTTGAGGATAAGGTAAAGTCAGAAGATAAGATTTTTGTAGTAATAATGCTGACAGCAGATGTTTTAATGCATGAAGTGACAAGTCTTGGTAATTTTTTTTGAAATTGGAGGATAAGGTAAGTCAGAATATAAGATTTTTTATAGCAATAATTTTGATACCAAATGTTTCAATACATGAAGCTATTGAATAGTGAAATTTAAATAAGAATACAATAATTAAAAAAATAACAATCACATTAACAATCGACGTACAAATTAAAATAACTAACTTAGTAAAGATAAATTGCGGTGACGTTAATATTACTGAAAAAGCTTTCATAACTAAATTAAAACTACAACTCGAAAAACAGGTTTAACCAACAACATACTTATCAAAATTCAAATTATTAATCAAATATTAAACCTATTATCGAATTCGTCCCTGAGAATCTTTCCACTCCAACTTCATTAAGGACGGGTTTAGCCTTCAACATACTTAACATTCTAAATTTTGCTGCCTCCTCCTTTTGCTTATTTCTTTCTTCATCTCGTTCCCTTATCAAGTCAAGCATACACTCTCTAATCCATTACTTTTGCAGCGCGATCTTCAAATGATGAATTGAAAGAATCAAGATTTACTGATGACATTTAAGAGGTAGCGACTTCCTTTGCGCTTTGTCTTGTTTTTGCCGTCGAGTCTCTCTTCGTACCTTAATTGGTTTATCCGGACCTGATCTTTTATTGTTACTTTCACTTTCGGAAGGTAATTGCATTATTCCAGGGCTCCATTCATCAAATTTTCTCATTATATTGAAACAATGTATCAACTGAAATGGTTTACCGTTATTCGATTTTTGGTAAACTTTAAGGGCACGTTTGTCCATGTCTCATCTGATTCTTCACACTCTTTTTGTGGCGTAACTCGTAATTATAGACCTCCACCCATTTTGAAACTCTACCAAATGATATGATCCCAGTGTTGGACTTTGGGGTCCGTTCACGAATCTCACTAGGATTTCAGATCGTGCCATTTCATAATATTTAAAGATTTTTGTTCTATAAGTCGACCTTTCTTGTGTTTCTGTTTCGTACTAGATCTCCTCCAGAGTTGAAGTAGCCTGAAACAATTGCATTATCATCAACTATACTCCAAGCCGCCTTTTGTCTGGTTTTCAGTTTAGCAACAACAAAGAGAACGTCATAGTATTAGGTGTAATTAGGTTATTTCTAATATATAAGCAACAAAAACCGACAACCTCATCTGTACATGTAAGCATTAGATTTGTATTATTGTACATTGATCACTTAAACCCTTATTTTTTGTTGTTTATAGTATTATTGGTACGATCTAACCATATTTCTTGTAGGACTTTTATGTTTTATTTACATTTTTGATCTTGCAAGATTTTTATTACTAGTTTATTTCTTTAATTATGTAATATTGTATATATACTCAAGTTATTAATAGCACTAATTAAGACAAGTATTTAAAAATCATAATTAATATTACGATATGGACAACTGAGTTAGGCACCTTTTAATATTGTTGTTAAATCAAGTGATCACCAATTTAATAGTCTTTGAGTGGTTTAATTTGACCCAACGTTAATAGTTTGTAGTTAAGTTTTATATTAGGACTTGCAATATCTTTGTATGATTGTAAGTTTTGGAATTATTGATACATGATTAAATCAGAGCAGAGAAGCTCATGGGCGAATTTATGGCTCAAGGCCTAATTCTCCTCAAATTCACTTTTGTTTTAGACCATACAATAGAGTTAAAGTTAGAATTCATAATAGGAAAGTCTTTGCTATGGATATATCATTTCGGATGTCCTTATTCATGATTTCTTAGTAATGATTTATGTATAGTCCCTTCAAGATTCATCGACAACTCCCACTTTCTCCCTATTGTTGATATTTTAGTTAGTAAACCACACAACCCCCTTTGTGTAAAAAATGGTCAGTTGTCACTAGACCAGCTCAAATGAAAGAGGTCCTATAAAGGACCCTTGTCTAACCCTCTTATAAAATAGTCAAATTAATTATGGATTTAAATGGGTCAAGCCCTTAAAGAGTCAATTGTTAATGGATTGAATTAGGCTAGGTCAGGTCATTATTGGGCCGAACTAAAAAATTTCTAGTAATTTTCTATTTTATATATTTTTTAATATTAATATTCATGAATTGGGTCGAGTTGGGTCGTTATGGTTCGGCTCGGACCGACTTCTTTTAAATACGATATAACCGAACTGGCCCAACTTATAATTATTTACCTTTTGACCCGGCCCAATACACAGAAGTCATATCCACTAAGTGATTCCATGCCTACAACAACTACTTGTCACCTCACTTCATAAATGTCAATATATTTTATTATCAAATCATCAGTGTTAAAAAATAACAAAATATAAGGATTTTTATTTTAATTATATCAATTACAAGAGAAACAACTTGATATGGTCAAAGCTTTCGTAGCTACTAACCTTACATACAATTACCATAAACAAAATATAGCATGGTATTGATAACTAGGGAGTTGAGATAGTAGTTATAAGCTTATAATCTTCTTTCAAGAAATATTTTTTTCTTGGCATGAGAGCCTATAACCATCACATAATAAGTAATTAGCCTTTTTAGGTGAAGAGAAAGCACCTTAAGGTCTTAATGTTAATTATAAAGTATATGTAAAATAAGAAACAAAAGATATTAAGGACAATGTATGTCTAAGCAAGCTAGTTTACAATATTTAATGCCATGATTAGGAAATAAAAATATTATCAACGTATTATTCCATTAACAAAAGTACAACTAAACGATGTACAACTGATAATATTTAAATCAATACACATTAAATTAATAATCACCATTGTGTTATTTTTTTTTATCATGCCTTACTAAAGAATCCATTCTAAATCACAACCTAGTTGAAAATATTTTTCCATATAATTTACATGTACATCTATTTTGTATTTGGTTGAACAAGTATTAGTTCAATTGTTGGCTCCTTTTACCTTTAGGTCTGTTATCAAGAAAATATATCAATTTTTCTTTAGACATCCAAAGATCACCCGCTAGATTGAGACCGGGTACTTGGTGCTGGACATATTGTTAAATTGATATTATAAAATTAGAAAGTTTGAACTCTTAAATATAAGAAATTGAGTGAGTTAGTCAAAGTATTGAATTAGCATAGAAAATATATAATGGCTAGTTTTTTGGAAAAAAAAACTAGTTTTATTTGGGTTGGTAGGCTAGGGTTCACGTGTTGGATGGATTTGTGGTAGTGTCTTGGGTAGGCTAGGACAAGTCAAGGTAGGTTGAGTGACATGTCTATGCTCAAAGTTGGACAATGCTAGGTTCACACTAGGTTAGAAATGGGTTAGGCCTAGTTGAACCACTAGTGGGGCCGGGTCAGGTTGGGACTTAGTACTCGGCCTAGTGATTACCTCTATACATAATATACATGCTTTTAACATAGGTTGAACTGACGTAAAACTGATTTAAATATACCGACTTAGAGGCGTCCAAGACTTTTAGGATAGCGATTGCGTTGATATAGGGGTTTCTAGAGAAAATTATCAAGTTTTGTTAGTACCCAACTATATGCTTTAAAACTAAGATTAAATAGTGAAGGTACGTATTGTAATTACACGGGACACAATTAAGTTATTGTGTCTTTCGTAAAAGTGACCCTTCAATATAAAAAAGTTATCCCCTCAAAGTTGATAAAGATTGACATATGTTGTGTTGATGGGATAACTTTGTTATATTAAAGGGTCACTTTTAATAGAGATACAATAACTTTATTGTGTTTATATCTATACGGTACTTTTTGTTATACAAACGATGGAAATTTTTTTTGTATTTCACATAATAATAAGTGTCGACCAACAGCGAAGCTTGCCATAAGTGTCAACCCACCACACCAACAAGCCCATAGATATTGTTTTTCGACTTTCCACAAACACTTTTATACTAGTTTGATTCACTTTCCCCGGAAGCCCATTCATAGAACAAGACAACCCAAGATGAACAACTGAACAACAGCACCACCTAACTGAGAATTAGAAGAACTGAGAACTGACAACTTAGAGACGTTGAAGATGATGTCCAGTTAACCATTCATCCCCATTTGAACAACCTATTCGCTTATTCCCACAATTTTATTTCCCTCTACTTTGGGTAAGTGTAACTTACACAATTCCTCCATTGTTTTATACATGTTCTTCTGTAAAGTTTGTTTCTTTGTTATATCAACATTTTCTTGCGACTACTCTAAACCCCAAAATTTCAGTAAATAGTAGGAAACCCTGTAATTTATGTGCATTTTTTGGCTTGTGAGTTGTGTGTTTGCTGCTTTAGTCTCACGGAAATTGATTTTTTTTTAAATTAAAAAATTGTAAAAAATAAAATGTCTGGCGTCTTTTGATGATAAATGTAATTGAATTGTATAGCTCTGAGTTTTGGATTGTCAATTTGCATTTGGTTTGGAAAATTGTTGAGGTTTTGCTATTGTGTTTGGTTGGAATTTGTTGAATTTAAGTGTTGGATTTTGGTATAGGAATGGGTACTTTGATACCCTACATATAGCTTCCTATTTCAATGAAATAGTTGTTGGAAATTGTCAAATTTTGGCAACATTAGTCTTGGATTTTGGAGTAGCTTTATTTTTGTGTCTAACCTACACTTATCGAGGCAAGTAATTTGCTATTGGAAATTGTTCAATCAGTGTTCTCTGTAGATTTATTATCATTTTATTAAGAGCTTTTTTTTTGTTGATGTATTAGTTTCAAACTTTAGATTCATACCTTGTATTCGGTCGCTTGCGGTGTTAAGTAGTCTTTCGGAGAAGGAAAGTGATATGAACTGCTTTTTATCAGGTTGCACTACGTCGTGTTAACTTTTCCAAAGACGTGAGGTTCATAAGATTATAACTGCTGGATTTGTAGGATTACATTTGTTGACTATTGATTTGGAAAAATAATAGCGTAAGAAGTGACACATGGGCTGCACTTGCACCTCTGCAGCATTGCTTTTGGATAATTCCAAAGTTTTCAAGTTTCATTCCAATACCATCTCGCAACATAGAAACCTCAAGGCTCGCTTGGAAGCACATGAATTTGCTTTCACGAACAAAGTCAGTTGCTTGCAGCGTACGGTTGCAACTAAAGTATTTAAGTTGAGGCATGCCCTTCCTTTGCCGGGAACTGATTTGCTGTTAGATAATGGCAACTCGGGGAATCATGGCAACAACAATAATAAAAATAATGGAAATGGAAAGAACAACAATAATAATGATAATAACAGTGGCAGCAACAATGGGGAAAGTCATAGTGGGATTCTGCATGCCCTTGCATTGTACTTGACTTCCTCTTTCAGTGCCTACGTGTTGGACAATAACCTAAAAGTTGGAGAGGAGACATTTTCTCCTCAACTGATTATGTTATGCTTGCTGTCAATTTTTGGTTTTCTTCACCTCTTCCATATAGATCTCGCAAGGGCTTTAGGGAGTATTGATGGAGCATGGAGGACAAAGGATGAGGGAGTTGTATATGAGATCAAGGGAAGTCAGAAAAAAAAGCTCATTCCTGATCCTTCAAAAGATGAATTTGTGGTGGTTCCATCATCATTTTTGATGTTTTCATCAACATCGGCAAAGGGGGATATGGATGGTGGAAATCTTAATCCCTCAGCAAGACTTCCTAATTTATGGTTGCTGTGCAAAGATGTAGTATTCCGTTTGATGCTACCAGAAGGTTTTCCCGAAAGTGTGACCAGCGATTATTTGGACTATTCTTTGTGGAGGGGGGTACAGGGTATTGCTAGTCAGATCAGTGGGGTGCTTGCCACACAGGTTAGGCATGCATGTCTTTTTTTCTTAATATTTCTTGATTGCTTGCAAAAAAGACTTTTCTAATAAGTACAGACTTTGAAGATATTTCTGTTTCTTTTGTTCTTTTTTATGATTAGTTTGCCAATGCTTGTAGTCTTTGCTTTTTGCTGTTGGATTGGGAAAGGGAGCGATTCCAACTGCAGCAGCAATAAATTGGGTGCTTAAGGATGGAATTGGATATCTTAGCAAGATCATGTTGTCAAAATATGGGCGACACTTCGATGTTCATCCAAAAGGGTGGAGGTTGTTTGCTGATGTTTTGGAAAATACGGCATTTGGATTGGAGATTCTCACACCTGCTTTTCCTCATCTTTTCATCTTCATTGGTGCCGCTGCTGGAGCTGGGCGGTCTGCAGCTACTCTGATCCAGGTAAGATAATAGCTTCTCTGTGTTTTGAGTTAGTTTTAGTTGGAAAAGATTATTTGAAGGACCAAGAAAATGCACTAGCAGACTCCTAGATATAATTTATGAGAACAATTAAGAAAAGTTAGAACATGAAGACAGCAATGAACATCTTGATAAATGCTGCAAATGTCCTGGTCTAACAGCATGCCTTAAACCACCATGAGTTTGTTCTGTGAAAGAAAAAAAGTGAACCACTGGATCCTAAAGTCTGTACATGTGTATCAATGGATTCTTAAAATTCTGTTTTAAAAATTTTTGAAGCTTGCAATTATAGAACAGTGCTCTAGTTTTTTTTATAACAAACACAGTTGAAAGGCTGCTATATTTGCCCACAGCTCTAAATGTTTCTTATACATTATACATTGAATATGCTTGCTGTGTCTGAACTTGAAAGTTATATTTAAAATATAATGCATCTCCCTTTTGTCTGTGACTATTGTCTTAAAGTTGATTGTTCTATCATACTTCATGCACTTGGCTCTATAAGTTTCAAAGTCGATCATTCTATCATATTTTATGCTCTAGGCTCTATAAGTCTCAAAGTTGACAGTTCTATCTTACTTCATGCACTTGGATCTATAAATCATCTGTTATGTCATTTGAATAGATAAAGAAATTATCATGTTCATTTTGTTTCAGAATGTGGCTTTCCAAGTGGATGCTTTTCAGTTAAATTTTATATTGTTGATCTTACGGACTACATTACCTATTTTTGCAATCTTTATCTCCTCTTGTGTGGTGGAAAACTGCTCTTTACCTTTTTTTTCCTTTTGACCCCCTCTCAAAGTACACACAGGCTAATAAGAAAAAGCTGGCATCTGAATATTGGTAATTTAGCTAAATGTTGATACCTTAGTGTTAGAATCTGTTTTGTTTTCATATTAGTGACAATCATAATTATGAAGGATAATGTTGATGCCTGGAGTTTAGACTACTTCCAGGCTAGTAAATATGGATTCCTAGTGTTCTGATTCCCTTTTTACTCATCACATCCCTTCTATAGTATGTTTATGTGGAATTTCAGTCTTTTACTTTTTGCAATTTGTTTAGACTTTAGAGTGATTCTCATCACTTCCTTCTAATAGTATTTTTGTATAGAAGTTTGACCTGTTAATTATGTGCTTTAATGTGATAAAAATTTTACAGGCTGCTACAAGAAGTTGTTTTTATGCTGGCTTTGCCGCGAAGAGAAATTTTGCAGAGGTAGATATGCATCTTTATGTAATTAGCCCCAGGGCCCTCTTTCCTTTAGCTTCTAGGATGATAATACAATGTTGTATGATCTTCTGAAATGGATTGTGCCAGGTAATTGCGAAGGGTGAAGCACAAGGAATGGTGAGCAAGTCAATTGGTATAATGCTTGGGATAGCATTAGCTAATAGTGTAGGCTCATCTGCACCACTTGCCTTTGCTTGTTTTGGTATTATAACTTGGGTCCATATGTTCTGCAATCTGAAGTCTTACCAATGCATTCAACTGAGGACTTTGAATCCATATCGAGCAAGTACTTCTTTTCCCCAGAAGCAATAATTTTTTCATCAGTTAGAATCGCAGATACTTAGTATATACTTTGAAGATAATTATGTCAATTAATTTGACATAAAGCCACATTTGTATCAATTCTTATTAGCTAGGAAAATCAGCGGTCCTTAGCTAAGATCTAGGGGCCGGAATATCTATTTTAGTTTTAACATTCTTGGAGATTGCCTCATTTCAATCATTTCAATAGTCTGATTACTTGCTGAAACATGTTTTTGCAGGCCTAGTGTTCAGTGAATATCTGCTGAGTGGTCAGGTGCCTTCTGTTAGAGATGTCAATGATGAGGAACCTCTATTTCCAGCATTACCTTTTCTGAATTTGAGGCCTACTTATAAAGTGAGTTCCTCTCTCACTTCTGATTTTTAGTGGGGAATATGGCTAGTATAGGGACTATCTAGGGTTTTGCTTCCCTACTGCCTAAATTATAATTGGTGATAGGTTTGCTGCAGGCTGTTGGTAATTTTCTTAGAATCAACAAACATTTTAGTGCTGATCCCAACTTTGATAAGTCCAAAGGTGATCCAGATTTACGTATCCATATATTTCCCATTTGAGTGACTTTAGTGGTTTCTTTCAAGGGACCTTTAATTGACTGATTGGAAAGTGCTAAAAGAACATGAAGCTTTTATAAGGCAAAGAGAACATAACCAAAATTACAGACAAATATTTCTTAAGAAATGACTTCATGGGTTTTTGAGGCTGGTGGCTGTACATCAATCATAGACTGTACTAAACTAGGGACAATATCCTGGAAATATGGATGAAGCCCAGACTCTACCAGAAATAATTGTACTCGAAATGAGATGGGATTGGTATGGGCAGAAATTGCTTCTTTCTCCATTTATTTTAAGTTTGTCTTTTGGCATGTATGTATGTTTCATATGATGCTTGAATATTAATGTATTATAAAAATATTAAATACATCGGAAATAACGGACCCTTAGAAACTTTTAGTTTCATGCTTGTGTTGTGCAAATATCTATCAATTCTGGCATAGTGCTTTCAGCAGAAATTGGGGCGATAAGTTTAGGACTTAATGATTTATGAGAAACATGCTTGCTCTTTCTCTATTAGCAGCCTTCAGTCTTTTCTGCTTTCTTCTTTCCTTAAAAATTTAGCAAATTTGTACTGGTAGAAGTTTCAGAAAATACTTCCCTCGTTTCTAATCTATTGCAATATTTGAAGTTTCACACTTGCCAATATAAAATTTTTATCTATATTTTAAGTTATCTTTTAGTAAAAACTTATAAAAAGTTGATATTTTGAAACTATATATTGAGACGAATTCAAAAAGACACCACATGAATGTATATCACTTATATGAAGATCACAATATATGGTCAATGAATAGTGTAAAAGCTCACATGTTGCAATAGATTAAAAACGAAGGTAGAACCTAAAATGATAATTGGATCCCATCTTAATCTAGCTTTAAAATCCATTTGGTGGACATCATCAATTACCTCACTAGAAACATGATAAACATTACATCATACAAATTGCTTCCTACTACTAATCATGAACCTCTCCCTAAAAACATGATAATGTGGAAAGGTTATTACTTTCTCTTTCTCACTATATTCTTGACATTTCCTTCATACACTATATTAAGATTAGTTATTAAATGTAGATTATAAATCTGGTAGCGGATGGATGGAGAAAACAAGTAAGAAAAAGTGGAAGAATGGAGACAGAAGGGGTTTATGTGATGTTGAGAAAATAAAAAGGTTTACATACAAAAGAAGTGTGAAGTTTCTATTTTTATGGCCCAAGAAGAAATATTTGAAGTATGACAGAAGGTGTATATGGTCACACCATCAGCTGGTTCCTTTGAGAAAGGAATATAGGCATTTGTCTCCTAGAAGCCTTTGTTAACCAGATTAAAAAGTACTGGACGTTCTAGGGAAAATCCGTATGGGAACTATAGTAATTATATTTAATTGAGTTCCAGAAATAGGAGTCTTCATTCTACAATTTGTTTTAGATTTTTTAACGTTTTTTTTTTCTATATTTCTCATCTTAGAAAATAATGTAGGGAAAAAACCCCAGAAATTTTTATAGATGGAGAAAGAACTGAAAAGGAGGACAATCTGTCCTTGGAATAGGAACTAAAAGAAAAGAACAATAGAGTTCACTCCTATTGAGAAATTATTTTTTCAGGCTATCATCATTGTTATGAGTACTGTTTGACTTTTGATCCTGTAATATGTCTGTGTAAAAGCTCAAGTGTGCTCTTCCTGTTCCTGTTCTTGATCTATGGAAAATTCTGACCATTGTAATTTTATAAGTAAAAAACCTCAGTTGAACTGCATTGGGCAGTTGGGATCACCATCTTTCATCTATTTCACCAAGCAATCAGCTGAATTCGATATCCTGGTCAAAAGTACTGTTGTTTTTTCCTGTTTGGAATTCACTCTTGTTGAATATGGAGTCATCCTGTGAGTCCAATGTGGGTATGTGCATGACTTGGGTCTCCACTATGTTACTCGGAAGATAAGCCTTCATCTGAATATAATGAAAATCTTCACTGTCAAACATGGAGTTCTTTCCTCAAAATTCAGTAGACTTCTTTAAGAAACTTTTTCAAGTGTAGTGTGAGTGAACATCTCATTAGAAGTCTCTTCTGCTTTTCTCTTCAAACAGAAGAATGTCCAGAGTTTGTTTGAAGAAGCACCTGTTTTCTGCTCTGCAGATTGTGCAATCAGTTCACCTAACAAAATAATTACAGAAACCTAAAGAGTTATCCCTTTTATTTATATATTTTTTGAATGTGGAAAGAAACTAGGAAAGGCTTGCAAAGAAGCCCCCTAGTCTTGCATTTTTTTTTTGTAATTTTTTAGATTGTTGACCAGCCATTTGATGGTAAATATTATTGTTCTTATTCTTTTAATCATATACTGCAAAATCTTATCTAATCTATGAAAGACATAGCTGTCATTGTATTGTGTTTCATGAAGATTATCACTAATTTTTCAAATGTACCTTTTTGTTTTCAGCCAGATCTCTCTAACCTGTCTGTAGAGGCCAAGAATGCAGCTGCAGAAATTGAGAGGCGGCTGGAGCTAGGGTCCACACTAAGTGATGTAATCGAGAGAAGGGAGGATGTGGTTGCACTTGTTGATCTATATAGAGATGAAGGTTACATCTTAACAGAGTACAATGGGAAATTTTGTGTAAGCAACTGAGTTCTTCATCCCCTTTTCCTGTATGTTGACTGGAATATAGAATTTAGGACCATATTAACTTACCATATGGAATGAAGGGTTTCCAAGTTGCAGCCTAGACGGTTTAATTTGATGCTATCGTGTTGATAGAACCACCACCTATACTGTTTAGACCTATTGTTAAGTTGACCGTTGAATATTGTATTTTGGACCATGCTACCTTCCTATGTCACTTTCATACACTGTCCTTAACAACTAGCAATTCAAGTATTAATACATAATCAAGTACACCTTTTTTAGACACTCTTGAAAGTGAAAGTTGGTGGATGATGATGCTCATTAAAGGAAGAAATGGAGCAGGAAGCGATGGTTTAGTTACTGAATGAAGATTTAGGGTGGTTAAAGTAGAGGGAGTGAATGTATATAAAGGGCATGTTCCCATTGACCATGCAGTTAATCAATGAAATTAGGAATACATTCTCATCCAAGTGTAATTATTGACGGCTGAAGATAGTTCTATCGTTAATGGCTTTAAGCTGAAAAGAATTTGGCAAAAATATGGAGAACGGAGTAACTATCTTACTTTCTCTACTCCTTATTTTGGAATTGTAGTCATCACAACTTGCAATCTGGATGTTGCTGCTAACCCAAGTCGATATAAGTACATTAATGCAGTTAATTTATCTTCCGTGTATTTGAATTTTCCCAGGTTTTTTTAGTAATGCCGAAGAATTAAAAGCCTCAAGTGTTATGTCCTTTTACCCTAGTCATAAGTTTGTCTCACTGCTTTTTACTTGTTAATGTGGATTTAATTGATGCAGGTTATACTCAAAGAAAGTGTTTTGCCACAAGACATGCTAAGATCTTTATACCAAATAAACTTCCTTTATTGGCTGGAGACCAATGCTGGAATACCGTCAAAAAATGCTTCTGATGACTGTAGACCTGGTGGGAAGTTGCAGATATCTCTTGATTATGTGCGGAGGGAATTTAATCATGCAAAGCTTGATAGCCAGTTAGCAGGTTGGGTCACTGATGGTCTTATAGCTAGGCCTTTGCCTCACAGGATTTGTCTCAACAACAATGTTTCTACTGCGCTTAGTAGCTGATACCCAGCATAAAATCTTGACAGTTTCTAGGACAATGATGAACAAAAGAAATTTAATTGCTTTGCTCTCAGATACAATAGTGGTCTTGGATATTTAAGTTTTACTGCTAACAGAAAATAAAAAGCAATCATCAAAGCAAAATATACTATGGTGTGCTCCAATGAGTTCAGAAGCTTCTGCTGACAATCCTAAGTGCTAAAGAAGCTTGCCATCCAAGGACTCAGGGAGTTGTTAATAACCTATTATAGTAGGAAGTTAATAGCTTTCGGAAATTTAACATGCATAATGTAGCACATTCATATACAAAATCTTCCATTCTTACTGATTTATATCCTCCAGCCTTGTTCTGCACTGTTTGATTGTTTGTTCCTCTTCTTTTAATCTGATATATTGAGGGGATTTTTATTATGTTTGCACACAAATTATTTTTGTGACTGATGATAGGCCTTTGAGAGTTTGAGCCAATTGTGATGTAGTGTGAAGACTATTATGCGTAATTCGTGCCACTGTAAATGACCCAAAGCTCAAACTTGACAGAATTGAATCTAAATAGAAAAATTTTGATTTCGGCATAGTGAATGTGAATTACTACGCAAGTATAGGTGGGTAAAACTCTGTGGTTTCTACAGTGATCAAAGTATCTCTCTCATCATAGTTGTATTTTTTTCGAACTGAGCAATTCATTAATCAGGATTTCAGTGCAGTGGAATACATCCGCTTAGGGATGACAATTCATTTCGAATCCGATTCGACTCTGATTCGAATGGAAAAGTTCGATCCAAACCCATTTAAAAAAACCCTGAGTTCGAATCCGATAAAAAATGTTTGAATTCGAATAGGAGATGGATTGGACTCGAATCTTGTACTACATCTGACCAAATATGATCTGAGTCTGACCCGAATAAATCCAGCTCATATTTTTAAATTTATTTATTTATTATTTATATGAAAAAAATATTAATTAATTATAAATTTTTATTACTAGTGTTTTTCATTTTGTAAAAATAATTTTTCTTAATTTCAAAAAGGTCTATTATATAGCATTAATGCTTAATTAGATGCTTTAATTTGATCAAAACTTAAGTGTCCCACATTGAAAAAATTTGGGAATAGCAATGAGAACATAAATATATAAACCAACTTGTGTTCAATTTTTGGTTTAGCGAATTATAACAGAGGTCCAACAGAGGTGTGATGGATCGGATCAGGTCGGATTTGAACTCTATGATTTCAGACTTGGATTCGGATCTTCATTTTAGATCTGAAAACGAGGTGGATCGATTGCTAGATCCGACCTGACGACGATCCATTGCCATTCTTACAACCGCTGCAGAACTATCAGTCTTAACATACATAAAGAGCTCCCTCGAACTGCCTTTATTTATTATATGTGAATTGCCTTTTTTTTATGTTACAAGAATGATCATTTAACTGAGTTCTATTACTGTAACTTATACACAAATAATTGTGCAATCGATAAATCTTGAGTTTCGATAAGAAGCTCAGACATGAAAACAAATCAGACATTGCACCTCTGCTAAAACTGAATGATATCAGCATTTGTAAAACTAAAGGGGTTTCTAGTAAAGCAAATCTTTAGTTTCGATAACTAGCATTTGTGAAACTGTCACAAAGGGGTGGGTACCTTGTATAATTTCCCAAAGAATTTAACAAAGGATTGACTGAAATATTGAAGCTTTAATGGCTTGTATAACTAAGCAGCAGATACGCCCACCAGTGCGTCAGTGTCTTTGATACACACATTTTCCACAATTCTCTCTGCAGGATTCATGAGCCCTGGATCTTCCTCTTCACAATGAATACTGCCATATTGACCCAAGTTCCTGGAAATAGTTCCTTAAAGAACCATGATGCTTGCTGTACTTCTGCATTGCTTTCACCTGAATCAAATGCAATTCGTTGCAACGGTCACTAAAGTGATACTCAGGTAGGTAGGTATATTACAAGTTCACGACATCAAAATGCAAATTTATCTGAAATGATATGATGAGAAGTAACAAAAGACAAATTCATCATGTCACTCTTTTGTGATGCCAGATCCAGTAAGAAAAATACATTTTGCAACTGATTTCAGAGTTCTCATAATGATATGATGACAAAAAACAGAAGATAAAATTCACCATGTTACTCTAGTATGATGCCAGACCCAGCAACAAAAAAAAAATTTGCAACTTATAATGATATCTCTTCTGGGTTGTTTTATGTTATTCTAATAGAACACTTAAGAGGGGATAAATTGGAAGTAAAAGGAACTTAAACTCTTCGTGGAAATGAAACGGAACTTGTAAAAGCTGAAAGGAACTTGCAAAAGGAACACAAGAGATTTTTGCATGGAAACCCTCTTCGCACAACTCAAAGGGAAAAACCACGACCTACTCGAGATGTTGAACTCCCTTCACTAATTGGGCAATCCTAAGTATAACGTATTCGGAACTCTAAACTTAAGTTCCACTCAGAACTCAAGTTCCTTTCTTTTAATCTCTCTTGCTCTTCTCCTCTCTCTCTCTAGACTTGACTCTAAGTCTTTACAAGGTCCTTCAACCTTATCCCTTAGTACAACTCAATACTAAACAACTCAAAGATTACAAACTTGAAGTAAACTATGTGACTATAGATTTTCCATAGAAAGGAACAAGCGTTTTAAGTCATTTAATTAACTGGAACAAAAATAATTTTCTCTTTGAAAAACATTAAGAGTGGAATGCAAGTTATGCATGTTAATTGATTACAATATAAACTCTTAGTTTATAGTGTTAAAAGATTAGCCCATCATCACACGTACTTCCTTGTTTTAAGGGAAGACATCCCCATGAAACAAGATTTTTCTTGTCAACCAAGCTTGCAGCACATAGAGATAGAATATCAATTAACCAGGTTTTGTTAAAACAGCAAAACATAAGGATTGATTAACTTCCACTAATAAGGTGGAGAAATCAGATAAAATAAACTCTCAGTTCATATAGTCGACCCAATCTTTTTAGTCTATCTTATGTAAGTATAGTACTCCTTACCATCCAAAGTCACACTATCTTGATTTGACTTCCTCCTAATGCTAATACGACACCCCATATACTTTGCTCTAGTCTTAAAACCTCATGATTCCAACATTCGTTTTAATTGCTCTAATTTATCATTCACCCCTACGCTAATCTTATATGTGTTGAACTATATCATCTGCAAAAAGCAAACACTATGGTATCTCATCTTGTATTGATCTTGTTATTTCGTCCAAGACTGTTGCAGAAAAGAAAGGGCTCACAAAAGATCCTTGGTGTAACCCAATTGTAATAGGAATTCTTTTGTCACTCCACCCCAACTTCCCACATTTGTTGTAACGACACATATCCTTAAATAGGTTAATATACTTATGAGGTACACCCTTCTTAGCTATTATCCACCAAAAAAGTTCTTATCAAGGTACCTTATTATACGCATTCTCCAAATCCATGAACACTATGTGTAAATCTTTCTTTCTTACACGATAATGCTTCATTATTTTCCTAAAAAGGCGAATAGCTTGTGTAGTAGATTGATTTGACAAAAATCCAAGTCGGATATCCAAAATATTAGCACATTTCCCGATCCTTTCCTTGATGATTCTCTCCCATAATTTAATGGTACGATTTATAAGACCTTGAGAATCCCCTTTGTTCTTATAAATAAGCACAAAGGTCCTCCAACTCTTGTTGAACAGGTCCATCAACAACTCAATACCAATCTTGCCTAGGTATCTTCAAAACTCAATTGGAATACCATCCGACCCAACAACTTTCCTTGATTTCATCCTCTTCAATACCTCTTTTACTTCCATTTTTGTATCCTTCTCTTAGTTGACTTCATTGTACTTAGTAGTGTCATGTATACACCCTACTTGATTTCCATTAAATAACTCATTAAAATTATCCCTATATTTGCCTTTAATCTCATCACCTTGGACAAAAAATCCTTTGGTTTTTTATCTTCACACATTTAATCATACATAGATCCTTGGCCAGAATTTACCTCTTCTTACCTATTTTATAGATATCCTTTTCCCCTTCGTAGACTCCAATTTGCCATAAAAATACTAATGAGCTTTGGCTCTAGCCTCTCGAACAACTTCTTGACTCCAACTTCTCCGCATGCAACAATTTTTTTATCTCTAGAATTTTCCATAGCCAAAGTATTCTTCTTTTTCCTAATCCTTACTTTAAGGTCCTTATTCCACTATATCATGTCCTTTCGTACAAATTGTTTCCTACTTGACTCTCCAAGTACCTCATTTATTACTTTACAAAGTAGAGTTAGAGTCCTCAAAGCCAAGCCGACTTCTTTAACCAATATTACCACCACAACCTTGACAATGGACATCTATACTCCATTATCTAATCCTCTCCTCCTTAGGTGCCTATTCTCTTAGGACTTCATTTGATGCGAATATCCAAGACTAGAAGTTTATGTTGATGCGAATATCCTCTTCTCCCTTAGGAGCCTACCCAAGACTAGTATTCTATATTAATGTGACTACACTCTCCCTAAGAATCCCCTTTCCAAATAATTACTCTTATCCATCCTTCTTAATAACATATAATCTAGTTAGGTTGTATTTGACCCACTCCAAAAAGTCACCAAGTGGGTATCCTGCTTCTTGAAAGTGTTAGCCACAAATAACTGCACAAAGTATAATATGGTTCTCCTCTTTCATTTCTCATTCCATAACCAAAACCACTATTAACACTTTCATATCCATAATGACTAATCTTCACATGACCATTTAAATCTCCTCTTATAAAAACCTTCTCTGTTAAGGGAATACCTTATACTACCTCATTTAGGTCTTTTCAAAATTTTTGTTTCACATCTTCCTTAACATTGTTTACTAAGAAATCAACCATGATAACATTAACAAAATTTCTATTATTTACTTCCCCTTATACTACAACTTAAGCCCAAGGTCTAATACTTTTAGCTCTTTCCCTGACCCACTTAGTCTCTTCAAAACATAAATGTTAATACTTCTCTTCATTGCCTCCTCTACCTTAACTAACTCTCCTATAAGCGACCCTATATTACAAAAGAGATACATAACTTGATTTTCGAACTCCTTAAAATTCTTTTACCAGGATCCAAGTGCCCTTATTCATTTTTATCACTCAGGGAGCAAACCGTGCACTTATCACTACACCCGGGTCTAAGAAGTGCAGCGCGTTGCTTAACACCCCCATGAAAATACCATCTCTTTTCATGCTTATGGATGCGACAAAATTTTATACTAATTGTCACAAGCGTACCAAAACCCTCTTCCTACATCTAAGCATGGGATTGACAACAAGAAAAATAATATATTCATACAAAATAAAAACCACAGTTGTTACTAATTCAAACAAAGACCATTTTTCCACCAAAAGCAATATTAAAGCCACAAAACATCATCCCAAAATTTTACATTCACCAACATTTTACAGTTCATTTGCTGCTAGGATGAAACAATTTTTCTATCCACCTACACTATTATCAATTTATGTTGAATTACCACTAAAAATTAGTTATGTATAGATTTTCCATCCAAAAGAATATTCTAGGTGATGATATTCTTTCTATGTTATGTTCTCCCTCTTTCCGAAATTAGTTGTCACAAATGAACTGTTGAACAGAGTGGAGACCTTTTTATACTCTATACTCTCTTATACCTTGACCTAAGTAGTAAAATCGTTAAGTTCAACCATGAACCATAACTATACTACAAAGGTTGAAAACTTGGGACATTATAAAATGGTAAATGTGACTAAGAATTCCAGATGGAAGCATTGATTAAAGAATCCACCAAATCTTTCAAGCTTTGTCTAGGCCTATATCCACAATTGACATAACCTCAGGTCAACCTGAGGGGAATCCCATGATCCATAGCAGCTTCATATTGAATGGCTGGGTCACTTTTGATAACTGATGCAAACGGAAAGAATATGCATGAGAAAAAACAGAAAAAAATTAAAAAAAAAAACAAATAACTTGGCACGCTGCAAATTAATTGGTTGGCAATGAAATGACATTATGATGGGTTTTTATAAGAAGTCAGGTGCAAGGTCAAACTAAATCCTAGAATCCCACCATATAAGTTAAGGTCACATTGAACTCATGGACACCCTGGCACACTGTGAGCTACCTGAGCTCTTCAAGAAAGTGGCAGCTCACCTTAAGGTTGAAACTATAGACACTGGCAACACATTTTCTTACTGTAGCAGTTCCCTTCATGCATTCATCAATGGACTTTGGGTCAATTTACAACCCTCAATCCTCCATGACTTAGTTATCTGAAAATGTTACACATTGTTCTCTGGGATGAATATTTAGATAAGCATGAACTGGAAGCATGGATCCCAGTCTCCCAAAGAGATGTATTAAGCAGGCAGATTTCCAATTGATCAGACCTTGGTATAACACCAAACAAGTTCTTAGCCATAAACACACAATTAGAAAGCCCAACTTGATGGCTCATCCCAGATTAACTGACGAATAGGTTTAACCTGCCTGATTATGACATAAAAAGCAGGATGATTGTCTGTGGACAGTGACGATTGTTGAGCACAACAAAACACAGGATGATCGTCTGTGGACAGTGACATTTGTTGAGCATATTTTAGAAGGAATATTTTCACACACTGATAGAGATGGATCAAACTTGACCTCATGAGTTATGACTGGCCCTAACTCAACAACTCAGGTAGCAATTATGGGCCACAGGCTAAGACTTCTGTACTGATGAATAATAGACACAACCTATGCCAGGGGAAAGCAAAATGTCCTTCATTGAGAATTTCCCTACCCCATACTATTAGTTCCAGGCCTTGTATAGCTGAATCTGTTCTTTGCACAACATTGAGTCATTCACAGAAGAAAGATTGACAGGATTGGATAATCCAACAAACTACTCTGATACTCTATATCACAAAAAAAAATCCACAAAGAAGACTCGCAATTTTACAAGTACACATTTGAAGGTGGACAAATCTAGTGAGCAGTAAGAGAGGACGAACAAAATAAAGCAAACTATTAATGGTCAAAGCTAAATCTCAGAAGAAGAAAAAAAGAAAAAAAGAGTACCTCAGTTTAAAATGAAAGGTGTTATTCAAGATTTGGTGGGTATAGTCATATAACTAATAGAGGACATTAAATCAACATGAATTGACAAAGAAATATGCAGGAGTAAGATTTTCCCAATTAAATCTGTTGAAAGGCAGTAGAAAAAATGTCCTGAAGGACTACTACAAAGCAGCAAAGATGATGTTTTCACAAAGTCTCTCAGCTACTGCTGAACAAGCAGTGCCATTTTTATTTATTTATTTGGTTTCATAAGAAGCAATGTAGGCTTTCATCTCATGGAAATATAAAGTAGAAAGAAGTCCATATGTCCTTAACAAAGTGCCAATATAGATCTGGAGGTAAGAAAATAATTAAGGAAAAGCTCTAAACTCCATATATTACCTAATCCAACACCTTGTACTTAGGAGATGATGGTCCTGCAAACATGCGTACTCTGTGAATGATAGGTTCAGAAGGTATTCCCAAAGCTGCTTGCTTTTCTTTGTAGGTTGCCCAGGTAACCAAGTACAAGCCAGCAATAATTAAAGAGCCTCCTAGCACACTGCATTGCATAGGCAATCCATTTTTAAGATACACTTGATAATAGGCTTTTTGATCCTCAGAAAAACAGAAGATTTCCAGAAAAGTTGAATACAAATGTAATAGAAATCATTAACATAGAAAGCAAACGTAAAAAAAATGGGTAACAATCGAAAAATATAGCATTAGTCAATGAAAGTTTGAACAAATTGTCTTTGTTAAAAAAAAAAAACCAGCAAATGTCTCCAAAGTCTAAAGCTAGTCATAACTGAAAATTAGAGACAAACCTTCCCAAGTATATGGGACTTCCTAAAAAGATAAGAGACAGGAAGGCAGATGCTGCAGGTTGAAGTGGATTGTAAAGAGCGACTAATGCAGGTCCCAATGTTTTATTGGACCATGTTATAAGTCCATAGTTAATGGCAGATGCAACAGTTCCCTGAAAAGTAATACAAAAGAGTTCATTAAAGATTAAGATAAAATATAAAACTATAAACAGTAATCCACAAACTGCATAAGCCTGGAGAAAATGATATACACCCAGCAGGAAGTATGTACGCAAGAACACTTTTTCCTGATTCCAAAATCATCTATATGAGCAAACATCATGTCCATGATACATCAAACATAACAGTTTTCTTTCCTTTTATTTTTTGGGATTTGAATTTGCTGGGCAATGTAGTTCACAGCCTCAAGATTTCATGGTCAACTCGTTATAATTGAACTTTTAACCTTTTAAGGTATTGTGTTTTTTACTTTTCTTATCCTTCATTTTCTGATTCTAACAGACAAGCAGGAAAGATCTCTAGTAAATAGATGGAGGTATCATTTCAAAGTACATTTATAATATCAACCTTCCTTTTGTGGCTAAGAGAACTTACAGCATAGATAACAGCAAAGAGTTCAGAATGATTCAAGCTCCAGCTTGTCGAATCATTGGTCATAAAAAGCGTAGTAATAACCATAAGAAGAGCACCAAAAAAATAAGAATATGCTGTCACTGAGAGGCTTGCTGGATACCTCTTTAAAAGTGGAGCCTACAAAAGTTATAAAAAATAAGTTTTCATCCTCCAAATAAGATACATTGCAGAAAGAAAAGAAAAAGTCCACACTTTTATTTAAAATAATACACCAAGCTCAGTAAGTCGAGAGGCACTTCATGACGTTGGTCACATGTTAAAGCCTCTACAAGACTAAAAAGAGGAAGAAACGGCTCCCAACCCAGCCTAGGCAGCTTATCAAAGGCTTAACATAGAAAGGGATCCACCATCCCTATCCCTTAGAGTCTCCTTATTCTCCAAGAAAGCAGAGTTTGAGTGAGCTCATCCATTTTATTCTTATAAAATTTCACCATTTTTATGCTCAATAGTTTAAAACTAAAATTACGAACAGTACTATGACTCTGTATACTGGCATCAGAGAAGTGTGATG
Source organism: Dysphania ambrosioides (assembly GCA_026401315.1). Classification (NCBI taxonomy): domain Eukaryota; kingdom Viridiplantae; phylum Streptophyta; class Magnoliopsida; order Caryophyllales; family Amaranthaceae; genus Dysphania; species Dysphania ambrosioides. The sequence continues at coordinate 6,599,133 of CM048659.1, read as the reverse complement.
GCTCAACATCACATTTTCTATGAGATAGCTGGTGGCAGTGAGCTTATAGGAGAGCAGAAAAGTGGGTACCGAAGGAAACTAGCAGAAACTACTGACGTTACCAGATTCAAGGAAGCAGAATCTGCCTCCAAGGGAATGCATTCCCCACCCCAACCCCCAATACTACCTAAACCAACTCTTTCCCTCTAAATTTTCACTGCCAACTGAAGAGAGACAGTGACAGCCTCAAAAGATTCACTGATTAAACATACAGCTTTCTTTGCTCGACTTTGCAACAAATTGATTAATTGAAACTTGTCTTCTACTTCAAGGTGTCATGCAACTTTATGATTTTCTTACACTTAATCAGCAACGTTTAGACTCAGGAATGACTTTTTGTCCCTAATATCATCAAAGCTCTTTTGTCACACTAGCAATCATGATCTTGACAAGACTGCAGTAAGCACATCACGCCTACAAACTTTTTTTTCCCAACAGAGAGAAGTCAAATCAAATGGTAAGACATAGCAGTCAGAGAAGTTTTGATGTATGTTACATTATTGTCTTCTTAGGGTCTAGTTCCAACATTTCACTACTTTAGCAGTACTGTCAGTTTATTAAAAAAGAAAAAGAAAAATGCTTCAATACCTGGATAGCAAGATAAGTGGCCATGCACATACAGTTTCCAATAAGGCATAGTACACCAAGGTGGAATTTGTCAAACCCAAATTCCATAAACCTACCAACCAACCACCCAACTGGCTCTGGTTGCCCTTTGGCACTAATTTCACCTTGCAATCCCATTTCTTTGTGTCCAACTATAGCTGGTCCTTTAAAAATAACCATAAAAACAGCACCAGAAACACAAGATACTGTGCCAGCAACCTTCATTTGCCCTTCAACTCTGTATAAATTCACTGTTTCTGTGCTGCAATGAAAAGATTAATATAAGCAAGGGAAGAAGTAGTAATGATATCTAGAGGTGACCAGAATTTAACAAATTTTGACAAAACTGACCCCATTATAGCAGCCAAGAGGAAAGTAAATACTGGAATCGAAGGTTGTATAGCTGCAGCATATGTTGGATTTGTGTAGCTCAGACCAAAAAGAAACAAAAGTTGGTTTCCAAATATCCTAGTCAAGTTAAAACCATAAATTAGTCAAATAAAAGACACATGCTTAATAGTAAAACCAGCAAAAAATCTTACATACCCTGTTAGCCCTAGGAAAAAAAATGTAATGAGAAGGTCTTTTGTGATTGGAGATCGAACTCGCCTGCACAAATCATAGATCAAATATCAGATGACAATCCTTTCTAAAGGCAAAGCAGAAGAAGTTTATAGGAATATTTTGTTCATATAATCCGTTTAAAACACAATTGAGAACTCAAATTCATAATGCAATATCAAAAAATTGACTAAAATCTCCTAGTTCTTCTCAAGCATGTTCAGTTAGGATTAGAAAAAAGGAATCACTGAGGTGAAAAAGCCCCCAATTTTATAATTCCTAAACTCTATATTTAGTCAGCTGTAAATCACTAGCACATTCTTTTTTCAGCTACCAGCTTCATCAGGAAGAGAAAGCGAAGTCTGGGATCCTAACTAACCCATAGACAGGGGCTTAAGCATATGAAAAGTCACACATGACAAAATAAAATGCATATTTTTAATAGAGATGCTAACTCTCATCGTCAGATGTGTTCTGAAACTAAAGCATACTGAACAGGAATTACACTAATCATATAATTTCTTTTTTGGTAGCTGATCACACTAAATCCAGATACATAGTGCTTGTAAGGTATAATCAGAGTATATACGAAGTATCTTAGACATGTTTACAAAAGGTGTGAAGAAAGTAACATGAGGAGTTTTGACTTTTAGCTGATGTAATGGAAAACAGAAAAAGTATATCACGCCCCAGTGCAACTCAAAAATTCAGAATTGCACATTGCATTTCTTTCCACAACTTTATCCTGCTGAGTTTTATCAACAATAACAGCTGCAACAAAACAACCCAAGATGGGTCCCTCAGGGATGTGGCCGATGCATGCAATGATGCAAAAAATTTCCTTAAAAACTCCAGATTTTTGGTCCACAAAAACCACAACTAAATGATGTTTAGGTGATAGTCATTCATGAAACCCTGTTCAGTTTCCCTATTCTTCGAAAATGTCCAGCAAAGTAGTGATGCTTAACAGCAAGCACCCCAAAAATATATAGTTTAAATGCCAAATGTTGCAGTTTGGTACATAACGAGAATATTTCTAACCCATATATGTATCAATTTAAAATTTATGAATTTCATGACAGCAAGGGTTTAAACATAAAAATCGAACTCAAACAATGGCTATTACTTCCACGAGATAAAAAAGCCATTCAAAATATCAGGGACACCTTGTTGGCTTGTTGACTCCATTTAAGTGCTAATCAGAATGGTCTCAGTGAAATATCTACACACATGCTTCATGTACATATGCTTCATATACATACAAAAGTATAAATTATCTCCCCTAGCTGCTTCTGTAATCAATAGCTCATAAGATAACGTGTCATTAGGCATTTTTTCACACTAAAAATAGCCAATCCACATACAAGCATCAGAGCAACTGATACTTGACAGAAAACTACTCCTTAGTTTGAAGAATTTATGGAAAGGAAGCAAATTGGAAACAGGTGGGCTAGTCTCAAAAGATTAGGCAACCATATTACGTTGGAAGTACGTAAAACCAAAAATTACTGATATATCTTTTCAAATTCTGTCACTTCCCATTTCATTTTCAAAGATCACTACTAGGTAACTATTAATATTCTCATTAGGTAACTAATTAAATCTTTTAAATTAAAATACTCATAACAACAAAACACTATAGTACTAAACATGTTTCCCTTACATTTTTGTTAATATCCCAAATACACAAACACATGTGAGTCGTCCTGTATTGAAAAGCTGGCTAAAAAACTAACATCTCAATCGGCTACAAGATATAGCTTTATTCGAACTCCTACATGTTATAACCCTCCTCCTCTAACAAATCCCCATCTCATTCAACCAACTAAAAGAATGAAAAATCATGCCCTCTCTTCCATCTTCACAACCATAAAGAATTCCAACCTTCCAATTCAAACAAAAAATGTAATTACAATTTAAAACATAAAACCCCCATTTTTATACGCCTTAAAGGGTAGCCATTTTTTATCCTCCACAATCCTAAATCATCCTAAAAACCAAAATCTTCCTAATTTTATGCACAATACAAATGAATCAACCATTATCAAATATAACTGTAAAACTATTCATTAAATCAAATACTTAAATGATTACAATAAGAACAAAGAAATGGACGATAGGAGTGAGTGAAAAAGAAGCCTACTTTTCACGAAAGAATGCGAGAGGAGCAAGGATAGAAAGAGCAATCAGGTCCCTAAAGACGCAGAAAACGATCTGATTAACCCCATCATTCAGAGCAACTTTAGTGATAACATGATACCCTCCATTGAAGAGCTGAACAAGCGCCATTGCTCCATGCGCCTTCCACGTTTCGCCAATGGCGGCGCCGCCACTACTTCCTCCATTTGCCATCTCTGCAACCGATGACTGGATCACATGAAACAGCGGTTAGTCTTGGTTTGAGTTGAATGAAGTGAGGTTTGGTGTGAGATTTGGAGGGCGAGAGATTGAAAGTCTTGATCAAAAAGTTGGGGGGATTTGCTTGGAAGCTAAGAGAAAGTCTCGATCAATAACCGTGTATAGTTTGTACGGACTACGGAGTACTTAATATACACTTCGTAGATAGCCACGAAGAGGAATGTTAATGTTGGAGAATGAAAACTTTAATCACATATATATTTATAATATTGTGTAATCTCCGTCGTTTCTTAAAAAAATGATATGAATATTAAATAAGTAGTGGAATTTTTATAATTTATATTATTAAATAATTTAAAAAAAAGTATATTCAATCACAATATGAGATCAAGTTAGACAGATTTTAAATAAGAACAATATTTTAAAAAAAATTATTGTGAAAAGCGGAAAGAAAAAAAATGGAAGGAGTATCTCTAAAACTATTCTTAATCAAAAATTTATTCCATTATTTTTTTTTTACTAGATACTAAGAGAAATAAGCTAAAAACAAGAGGCTAAAAGCAGGGTAAATGCATTTATCTAATATAACAAATTAATTTAATTAATAATGGTTCCAAAAATACAAGTAGGATATACATGCGACAAAAGCTGAAAAATTGATATATTATGGTAAAATTCCTAATTTATACCTGATATAATATATCAGGAGCAATTTCATAATTTTATTTCTATACATGAGATCATAATATCTATATCTAATATACATTTTTAAACATTTTTAATTTTTTGTATTTTTATATATGATAACATAATATCTATATGTGATGCATATTTTTATGAATTTTTATATCTGTTGTATTTATATATCTAATATAACTAAGGGGTATAGATTTATTGGCAGAATATTCAATTAATTAGGTGATTTTTTTCCGTACTATATATCCCATACTACCTCCCATAAACTCAAAATCCATAACCCCAATTGCTACAAGAATAGCGTTTGTTTGAACAACTTAAGTTAAACTTGTCTTTATTTGATAAGAATCAATATGATCTTTATAAGCTTCCTCTTCTCACTCAAATTCAATAGGATCCATAAAGACCATATCTTCATCTATAGGATTCCAAGTACCGGGATAAATCAGAAGTTCAATTCTATCTGAACTCAGTTTCAAATGATATCCACATTGTTCATAAATATCCATTTTTTATTTAAGCAAATTCTTATAATTTAATGCATAACAATGTTCGCATTGAACTCATATATCTGATATAATAATAGTTAATCTGATATAACAATACATATATCCTATATATCAATACGTGGTTATTCATACTTCTTAATAATCTACGAGATGATGACATAGAAAAAGAAGTCAGTAGTGTCTATGTATTCAAGTCATTATTAGCATCGTGAAATCTTGATTTCATTAAAGATAAGATTGGAAAAGTAATTGTTGATCAGTTGTACGTAATTGAATTTTGCTAAAGTGGTGATGAGGAATATAAAATTGTAGATGCGAAAATGATTTTACATAATGAAATGGAAAAATATGAAATACCAAAAAAAATAAATCATAACGATACATTTTCTTACAAATAAAAATAGGCAAATCACATGCAGTGATATGGCCTAATAAGGTTAGATGGAACATCGGAAAGGGTAAAGTTGTGACTTGGGAGGTAGAGTATTTATACTCATACTACATATTATATGGGGAAAAAAATTATTTTCATGGATTATGAAAAGAATGAGAACAATATTGTAATACAATTGATACTACTTTGAATATGACAAGAATAATATATAATACATTAAAATCTCCATAATTTATGATTTTTGCATCTTCCATCACTTAAAATAAGTGTTAGTCTTTTTATTATTTTTTTATTATTTTCTATAAAAAAATTTCTGATATTTTTCTTACATTTTCCTCTTACACAATATAAATATCAAGTTTTTACAATTAAAAAATATAAAATTTTTGTTTGTAAATTATTATTATTAAAGTTATTAAATAAATTATCTCTAAGAGAAATCTCCCCTACATACTTATGGACAAGCTTTCTATTGATTAAATAAAAAGCATTAACCAAATTCCTCCTAAAAAATTAAGGACAAATAAATTTGGTGATATCCATGTATTTGCATGTAGGGGTTAAAGAGAACTCAAAATATTGTATACATAAAGTGACTCCCTCAATAAAACAAAAATTAAACCATCAAAGTTGATAAATATTGACATATATTGTGTTGAGGGGTAACTTTTGTTATATTGAGGGGTAACTTTTGCTCATGATATAATAACTTTATTGTATCTCATATGTATACAATATTTTTTATATACAACTTTGCTAATTTATCAAGACTTATTGGGCTTTGGTGATGTATTCCCTTCTAATGAGATGTACGTAGTATTTGTTAAAAGTTATTTATATTCTGTATAAAATCTTTGACAATATCTTTTATATTTGTTAGGTAAATCCTTTTTATTGTAGCAATCCTTTAACCCTCTAATTGTAGCTAGTTTCCTATTTGATAAGTTGTAATCTCTAAACTATATCCTGGCGATATGTATACAAGGTATGCATATAAACTTATTAACTTAGCAATGAAATGAATATAGCAAATAATGATTTCATAACTAAGTTTATACACATGACTTGCGTACATATCGTCAGGCTATAGTTTAGGAATTACAACTTATCAAATAGTAAGTTAGATACAATTAGGGGTTAGAGGATTGCTACAATAAAATGATTTACATAACAAATATAAAAGATATGGTCACAAATCTTATACAGAATATACTATATATGTTCCTAATATTTTGCCCCATTTGACTTTTTACAATTTTTAAGACACAACTTAGAATATTTTTATATTCAAATCAATAAGAAAAAATTTATAAAAATTTGATATTCAAAAAATTTATGGTCAAACTTTTAAATTTTGACTCCATAAACAAAAATAGAGCAAATATAAAAGGATGGAGGGAGTTCGTATCTTCTAACAACATTATTATAATCTTGCTTATCTTGGAAATGCATCTGTGAATCTTCATTACTCCAAAAGGCTGCGTATTGACAAATTCTTCGATCATGGCTATTTGCTACTACATCAAGTGAGGTTCTAGTTGACGTACATGAACTTGCTCAAGCTTATCAAATTTGGGATCAATTACAAAGGCGTTTTCAAACAGCAAGTCTAGCCAAGGTGATGGAATTAAAGCAAAGTCTTACTAATATTCACAAAACTTACACTTAGAGTATGGAAGTTTATCTACGTGCGATTAATTGGGTTGCTGACTCATTAGTAGCTATAAATTGACTTTTATATTGGGTGAGTAAAGTCAAAAGCTTAACGAGTCTAGTCGGACCTAATCAGATCAGAGCATTTGCAAGACGGGTCAGGTCAAGGTGACCCAACCCAAACTAACCCATAAACATCAATCAGGCAAATTGATTCGGTTTTCTTACTTGTATTTCCGGTTCCTTTTTTGTTTCTTATTGTAGAGAAACTTCTAGTCTAGAGAAATGTAAGTGTGTAGAGTGTCAAAATGACGATCACATGCATTCCATAATAATAAGTAAATATGAGATGTTAGGCCTTATATTAGTGTATAGTTAATGGGCCATTAGGGGCAGCCCTAATAACCTTTAGGTTGTATATATGCTCTGGTTAAAACCCTAATGAAAATACACAATTCAATTCTCTCTATTCTTAACATGGTATCGGAGCCCTAATACTCTAAAACTCTAAAATTCTGAATTTTTTTCTATCTTCTGTTCCCACTGCCCTACCTGATCCCCTCCAATGGCTGCAGATGGTAAACTTGATTTCTCGTCTCCCTTCTACCTTGGTGCCGGTGGTCAACCAAGTAATCTGATTACTTATGTGCTTTTAAGAGGTGATAACTATCTTGTTTGGTCTAGGGCCATTACCTTATCCTTGAAATCTAGGAGGAAATATGGTTTCATTGATGGCACTATTTCTAAGCCCTCTGAGAAGAAGCAATTGTTTGATTAGAATACAATAAATTCCATGATAGTCTCTTGGATTTTACGTGCTATTGATCCTAAAGTGGTGGCTTCCATACCTTACTTTGAGGAAGCCAAGAAACTTTGGGATTATTTGGAGAAATGGTTATGCGAAGCTAGTGGCCCTCGTCTCCAACAACTGCAAACAATCGAAGGTGATGACTGTTGTGGACTATTATACTACTTTGATAGGGTATTTTGATGATCTGCTTCGTTTCAAACCACCTCATGGATGTGAATGTGGCCAATGCGTGTATGACATGGCTGTGAAGTATGAAATGGACAGAGAAGAGGAGATATTGCACCAATTCTTGATTGGTATCGATGATGATAAGTATGTTGTGGTGTGCACAAATCTACTCTCATAGCAGTCCTCCATTACTCTTGACCGGGCATATCAAGTGTTACTTCAGGAGGAGCATTCTCGTAACATTGTGCAAGGGCATGCTCACTCAGAGAGGGGCGAGGCTCATGTTTTTGCCGTAAACTCGGATCGCCGATCTTCTCATTCTAGCCCTTGTGCTGATAAATCAAAGTTGTATTGCTCCTACTGCAAACGTTTGGGTCATGACAATACTGGTTGTTTTATACTCCACGGTTACCCCTCTTGGTGGCTCAAGAAGTATGGTAAAAAAGGGGCCAAATCATCCTTGGGGTCTTCGACTGCTGCTACGGTTGCGTTTGATCACAGCAAGCCCATGGCTCGTGCCAATGCCGTGGGTGCTCCCCTGCTGCTAATACACCACTACCCTCACAGGATACCCTACGGGCTTTGTCGGACCTTCAACCTGAGCATGTCTGCCTTCTTATGACTATGGTTAATAACAGTCAACAAGACAATATGACGGGTGAGTCTCTTTCTTTGTCATGGATCATCGACTCTAGCGCATCTCACCATGTTACCGGCGATGAATCATGCTTAATGGATGTGAAATTCATTTCTCCTCGCCCTATCGGCCTTCTAGATGGTGCTCGAGCCTTGGCTATGAAAGAAGGGCGAGTGTATTTAGCCAACGGGATAATTCTAGAGAGCGTCTTATTTGATCCCATATTAAATTACAATTTAATTTCCGTGTCTAAAATGATCAATGATTCACATTGTACTGAACAATTCCTTGACTCTTTATGTGCTATATTGGACCAATACTCAGGGACCCTGTTTAGAGGCGGTGAAAGGATAGATGGCCTCTTCTATCGCGAAATCCTAAAGTATGTGCGGCGACAAGTTCGAAGGTCTCTATATTCGAGTTATGGCATCGGCGTATGGGTCATCCGGCGGATAAAATTGTCAAGTTAGTGTTATTAGCACTAGTTTTAGTAGCAAATCTTTGAATAAAGCATGTGAAATTTGTCCTCAAGCTAAACAAACTCGAGATAGTTTTCCTACTAGTGATAGTAGGGCTAGTCGCATTTTTGAACTGATACATTGTGATTTATGGGGGTCGTATGAGACACCATCTACCTGTGGTGCCCGTTATTTTTTTCTATTGCTGATGCCTTTTCGAGAGGTATTTGGCTTTACTTATTGACTGACAAGACTGGAGTTTATTCTTGTTTTTGTTCCTTCTTTGCTATGGTCAAATGTCAATTTGATGCTCATGTTAAATACGTACGGAGTGATAATGGTACGGAGTTCAAACATATGCTTCCGTACTTTAATGAAAATGGCATTCTTTTCCAAACCTCTTTTGTGGGCACACCACAACAAAATAGTCGGGTCGAGCATAAGCATCAACATATTTTTAATGTGAGTCGGGCATTGATGTTTCAAGGCAATTTACCGATTGATTTTTGGGGCGAATGTGTCCTTGGGGCTGTTTACTCGATTAATCGTACTCCTTCTCATTTACTAGCCAATAAAACTTCATATGAAATTCTCTTTGGCAAAGAACCTAATTTGGATGAGTTGCGTGTTTTTGGGTGTCTTTGTTTTGCACATAACCAAAAATCAAAGGGTGACAAATTTGCTTCTAGGAGTAAGAAGTGTGTGTTTATGGGTTATCCTCATGGGAAGAAGGGTTGGAAGTTGTATGATTTAGAGACCGGTGATATATTTGTCTCACGTGATGTTAGGTTCTATGAGAATCAATTACTATATATGCATAAGAGTGATTCGGTTTCGGCTAATGTGAGTATCGAAGACAAGTTCAATAACAACGGTTGGAATGGATCATGATGTTTTAGATGACTTAGAACATATTTTGGGAGTTAGTAAGGAATCCCCTGTACCCGAGCCTCCGCCCAACCCTCTGGTCCTTGTAGTAGACCTTACGGCCGATAGACCTTATGGCCGATACTATAGTGGCTGCTCAAGGCAGCCCGCTCCACAGCACACCTCCGACCCCTTCTGTTGAGGCTACTGCTACAGCTACTTCCTCGGACACTAGCACCATTGCTAACCCGAACTCCATCTCTCCTTCCTTTATTGATACGGGTCGTGGTCAAAGGGAACGACATCCTCCTAGTTGGCATCATGATTACGTCGCACATACTATATCTCTTCCGAGCTCATCTATCCTTCATAGTTCACCGTCTTCTCGAAGCTCCTCAGGTACTCCTTATCCCTTAGCACACTTTGTGAATTGTAATAATTTTTCCTTGTGACATCGTGCATTTATTGCAGCTGTGGATATAGTGGTTGAGCCACGAAATTTTAATAAGGCTATACAACATAAGGGGTGGCGAGAGGCTATGCAAAAAGAGATTACTGCTCTTGAAACTAATGAAACATGGGTGTTAGAAGTCTTACCTCCGGGTAATAAAGCTCTTGGTTGTCGATGGATGTACAAGGTCAAGCTTAACTTAGATGGCACAGTTGAACGATTGAAGGCTCGTCTTGTTATATTTGGTAACCATCAGGTTATGGGTATTGATTATAATGAAACTTTTGCTCCCATGGCTAAAATGGTCACTGTTCATGTTTTTCTTGCGGTTGCTGCTGCGAAAAATTGGGAATTACATTAAATGGACGTCCATAATGCTTTTTTACACGGCGATCTTGATGAGGAGGTGTATATGAAACTCCCTCCAGGTTTTCAGGGTACTCAATCTGGTTTGGTGTGTCGTCTTCTGAAGTCTTTGTGTGGCCTACGACTAGCACCTCGTTGTTGGTTCTCTAAGCTAGCCAATTTTATGAGAAGGTACGGGTTTCAGCAGTCGTATTCCGACTATTTCCTGTTTACTCTGAGTAATGGGGCTATTTGTCTTAGTGTTTTGGTGTATGTTGATGATCTAATCATCACAGGCAATTATTCTTCTACAATTTTGTCTTTCAAATCATATTTGAGTGATTGTTTTCATATGAAAGATTTGGGTGTAGTGAGGTACTTTATTGGTATTGAGGTTGCTTGGAGCCCGGAGGGCATATTTTTATGTCAACGGAAATATACCCTTGATATTATTGCAGAGTCGGGCTTATTAGGGGAACGCCCGGCAAGAACTCCCATTGAGCAGAATCATACTCTAGCTAAATCAGAGACTCCTTTTTTTGCTGACCCTTAAAAGTATCGTCGTCTCATAGGTCGCCTGATATATTTGTCTTTCACTAGGCCTGATTTGGCTTACGCAGTTCATATATTATCTCAATTTATGCAACAACCTCGTCAAGACCATTGGGAAGCTGCTATTCGTACGATTCGTTACTTGAAGGGATGTCCATGTCAAGGAATCCTGTTGAGTTCGAAATGCAATTTAATCTTGATAGGTTGGTGTGACTCGGATTGGGCCAGTTATCCTTTGACAAGACGATCGATTTTTGGTTAGCTAGTGTTTCTTGGTGGCTCTCCTATTTCTTAGAAGACTAAGAAGTAACATACTGTTTCTAAGTCTTCTGCTAAGGCCGAATATCGTTCAATGTCTAATATCACTGATGAGTTAAAATGGTTGAAGGCACTACTTGACAGTTTGGGCGTTTTGCATCTCCGTGCAATGAGTTTGTTTTGTGACAGACAATCAGCCTTATATATTGCGCAAAATCCGGTCTTCCATGAACGGACTAAACATATTGAAGTAGATTGCCATTATATTTGGGATGCAATTTAGGAAGGGATTATTAGTCCAACATATGTCAGGACGACAAATCAACTCGCGGATATATTCACTAAAGCCTTAGGCAAAAAGCAATTTTTGAATTTACTAGGCAAGTTGGGCATTTGTAATTTGTATGCTCCTACTTGAGGGGGGTGTTAAGCCTTATGTTAGTATATAGTTAATGGGCTATTAGGGGCAGCCCTAATATCCTTTAGGTTGTATATATACTCTTGTTAAAACCCTAATAAAGATACACAACTCAATTCTCTCTATTCTTGACATGAGAAAAAAGTCAAAATATAAACTGTGAAAAATAAAGTAAGGAAAGGCCAAAAGGGTAGTAAGTTGGATGGGTAAATTATTTTTATAGTTTATAAAACTTGGCCACACACGCTCTTCGTATTCTCCACCCTTCCCTACTCTTTTAATCCCTCACCCTTCACTTATTCCACATCACTCCCTCCCTCTCGCTCTCTCTCTCCCCTCCGTAACACAATATCCCTTCTCTTCCAATTAATTTGGGTAAGATCTACCCGTCACACCCAAGCGACATACATCCAAGCATCATGACCAAATGAGCAAGCATCTAAATGACAGAAGGTAAAAATATAAACATTATATTTTAAATGTTTGGAGTCAACCACGGAGTAGTGTAATGATAGCATATGAGCCCTATAAGTCGTTGAAAGATAGTGTAAAATATTATTTGAAAATTAAAGAGTGCCTAGACAGTTACGAAGAAGACCGAGTCAGCATCTACGCATAGCAAGAAAATCGGTAAACAGGTGATAATTGAAATAAAGTTAGAACAAGCCAATGCGAGAACCTTGGATATCCTATTGAAACGGATGAGAGATTCCAGGAGTCAATCCTATATGTCCGATACTCCAAGCGTTGGTTCCAACTATTCGAAATTTTAGGCGTCAACCCTACGCGTCAGCACGAATCTAGGCAACAAACGCCTAAGCAACGGAAAAATTAGTGGGTGTAACTAAACGTTTGAAGGTTAATCCCAAGGTGTATTAGTATCAAGCAAAGTCCCAGTAAGTTATATACGGTTAGTAAAAATATCAACTCAAAAATCATGACGGGCGGCTAAAGAGGACCAAGTCAATACCCATGTGAAGCTAGAAACTTGGAGAACAGTTGCAGTAAGAGAAGATATTGAATGAGTCAAATGCAAGGAAATCGTGATTATCTCAATCTAATTTGTTGCCCATGACCAGCATCTATAAAAGGAAGCTCAAAGCAATGCAAAAATGAAGAAGATCATTCACTTACAAGTCAAGATTAAAACACAACCCATCATCACATACATCTCTCTCATGAGCTCCATTAACGTTTTCCACTTTCTATACTTTCCTACTTGTTTACTCTCAAACTTTTGTTAAATCTCTTATATACTCAACAAAAACACCTCATTCAACATAGTGGAACGACGGCCTAATAAACCCCGCAGTTTTTTCCCAAATTTGGATTTTTTGCGTCATTAACTTGCTATGTCACTTGCATTATTTTCTTACTTTATTCTACTCGTTATTGCCTACACGTAGCTTAACTAGTTGTAAAGCGTCCCAACTTTAAGTTGCAATTAGGTGACGATTTTTGGGCAAAACACTAATCACATTATCCAATCAATAAATGGCTTCTGTCATAGGTTCATCTGTCTCCCTTTGATCTACTTCCCACGTCTGTCTTGCTAGTTCAATGTAGTAAAAAATGTTTACAAAATAAAAACATCAATGAATTCGAGCTATATATGAAGCAAGATGTTATCCAATCATCTGATTCTCAGGCGAGTAAGGGACGTATCAACACTCTGCAATATGTGGGGCGGTGATAACCGTCTTTTAGCGTCGTTTTACTAAAAGATTAGTTATGCAAACAATATTTGTAAACACCCTATACTACTCCAACTAGTGTAGTGGTAAGTCGAGGGTCGAACCACAAGAATAAGGGGCGATAGTTTCTAGACTTGATGCAAAGGGTTTATTTGGGGATTTGATAGAACTATACTAATAACAAAAAAATAAATCAAGAACTAAAACGATAATATGCTATGGAAGAAAAATGGGGACAAATCAGTTCCACCCTAGAAAAATCGAACTATCAATACGCTAAATTAAGAGAAATCAGTCAACAATAAATCATGACACTCAAGATAATGAGAGGAAGTTTGTGACCCTATAAATCACATGAACAACCTATAATCGCCCTATGTCTCCGAAGGAGTGGCAGGACAAGATTCGCATCGAATATCAATCAATCAATCATCAACAATCTCAAACCCTAACTCTATGCATGAAGAACGAACCCACCTAGGGTTTCACCAATCAACCCCTAAGAAAACTACTCACACATAGTAATAAAGACTAGCGCATAAACAACGAAAAAGAACATGATTGAAAACACGAACAATTTGAATGTAATGAACAAGAGAACGAGAAACGAAGATCTATAATAGAACTGATAACTACTCTATCAAAACTGTAAATGAAGCAACGATAATAGCAAGAGAAATGAAATTCACGAAAAAAATACTTGAAAGCATTAAACGAAATAAAACAGTGAAGAATTGATACCTAACATAAATGAAATTGCGTGAACAAAAGAGAATCCGAATCCGAAATACAAAGCTTGAAAATGAGAACAACGAAAGCTATAAATCTAAACTAATGCTTAAATGAAATGAAAAGAATTAAATGTGATGTTCTAGGTTGAGGCACAAAAGCTCTCAAAGTAGGCATTAGGGTTATTTATAGAGCAAGAGGGTATTTATACCCTAGGGACATAAGGGGTAAAACCCTAGAAAAACCCCTCGAGCGTCGGCCTAAGAAAGAACCAAGAACTTCGGAAACAGGCTCCATTCGGTCGAATGGAGTGGGGATTCGGCCGAATGAGGTCCCATTCGGCCGAATGGTTGTCTCATTTGCCCATATCAGAAGCTTGTTGTTTTTGGGGCATGTCCATCATTCGGCCAAAGGGGAGCACTCATTCGGGCGAATGAGACTTGATTCGGTCGAATGAGAGTTCATTCGGCTATTCCCGAGAGCTTGAGTCATGTGCTTGAATCCCTGTCTTCCATTCGACCAAATGGATGTCAGATTCAGTTGAATCTGAACATGAACCTTGCTGAACAGCTCCTTTGAAATGTCTAATGGCTTCTGGAGTTTGTGGAATCTTTGAGAATGACTTGGAACGCGTGCCTAAGCTATGATACGTGCATCTAAACTCTTGATAAGAGTGTCAAAGCCTCGAACACGTCTCATTTTACCTCAAAATCATCGAAAGTACCTGAAATAACCTAAAAACATGATGTAATGTGCATAAAACCAATATAAAATCGCGAGACTCGAGGAAAAGATCAAGGTAAAACCGAATGTAATATGCATAAAACCAATATAAAATCGCTAGACTCGACACTAAAATGGGGTTGTAAACGTGCTCTAAAACGAGCACATTAGGCGGAAGGAGAGAAAATGGCATGGGAACGAGGGACTCTAGTGGGTTAGAGATGGTGCAGTTGGGGCCATGACAAGCAAAGCATTTGAGCTAAGTGAAATATTGCAGGTGTCCACGACTAAGGGAGGGATTTTGTAAAATGATAGTGATGGTTGTAGTGGTGGACTAGTGGTGGTGTTGGTGGTGGAGAGAGAATGCAATTGGGAAGATAGCAAAGGAAAAGTAAACAAGTCTAGGGGAGAGAGTTGATAAAAGTTTTAACAAATTATAAGACCTATTAATTTTTTTCAGTTTTATTCATTTACAATCCATCTAGATCATTAACCATCAACCCCATAAAAAACTCGATATTTAAGCACATAATTAATTAAACACTTTTATTTATAAGTTAGTTTAGGGTCTTTAATAGCCTTTAAAGGCCAAGCTATGAATTCCCCTCTTTCTTATCAAGAATTAGTTCAGCACTCTTATTTGGTTATAAGGTTAATATGAAATCTGGTTACTTTTGTTGGTTTTTTTGGCATTCATATAAAGATCTTCATACCAAACTAATCATGCAGGAACAAAGGTTGCATTAAATACGAAATCCTCATGACATAGCCCCTTTACATCAAGCTATTGCAGCTACCACATGTTCTACCTCTACTACTACTACTTGCCCCTATAATCAAATTCAATCCCCTCCAACAATATCAATACCTCTATCAGCAATAACTCTATTGGAGGTCAGGGGAGCTTAGCAATAATTGGCGAGATAATCAGGGCATTGAAGGGCATCCTAGCATTAGCAACTCCAGCTCTCACATCAAGCAAACAACCAATCTAATGCAAATGCAAGCCTAAGGACCCCTCAAACAAATGGTAATGTCCTCTTGTAGTGTTTTGGCATTGCAACTATTATTGCTCTGTATGCTAAATCCTCCAACATGGATAATAATGTGCATTTTAATAGTTGTCTATCAATTGTGCTTTAAACAAGGTCATACTTGTAGAAAGATAAGATTGTTACAAGCTACAAGATAAGATTAGGAAAAGATTAACTAGAAAATAAGATAATTATAGTGATAAGATAAAATTTGTAGTGATTGTGTAAACCTGAAAATCAAAGAGAAGTTAGTATATATACATGCATGTACAAGAACAAGCAACCAACCAATAAGCTTGAGTAAAAAACTCAACCACACAAACTACACAAAGTGGGCTAGACTTATGCATTTAGCTATTAGTGGCCGAGGCCGGCTCAATTACATCATTGCAGCCCCACCTACGACTGATGATCCAAATTATACAAGGTGGGCACAACATCACTCAACTTTTTTCTCATGGATCATAGAAAACATTGAGTCCAATCTAGTCCAACAATTTCTCAATTATCCGACAAAAAAGGAACTTTGGCAAGGCATCGAAACCTTGTTCACTAGTGGACAAGACGAACTCCGGGTATATGACCTGACAGTTCGGGCTAACACTATGAAGCAAGGGACAGACACCATCGAGGTGTTTTATGGGAAATTGGTAGCTGTATAGAGGGACATAGATCGAAGAGTACCAAATCCCATGAAACACACTAAAGATATCACAATTTATAACAGAATAATGCAAAGGACCAAGGTGTATCAGTTCTTATCAGGCATAAATGATACATATGATCAAGACAGACACGACATACTCAACAAAGTGCCCCTACCATCAATAGAAGAAGCCTACAGTATGATTCGGAGGGAAATCGCACGAAGGGCTATACTCGGAAATGAAGATTAGGCCAAGAAACTACCTGGAATCGGGAGTGGTCTAGCCACCCAGTTGAAGCCCAACAAATAAACCCGAATAGAGACCAGGTGTTTTAAAATAATCAGGTACCCCAATTGGTGGAGCGAAGTGCAAGCAAGGAGGAATGGAGCAAAGGCCGACAAACCCCAGTCCTCCGAGCGAAGGAGACTAGAGGGATAGAGAGACCCAGAGAGAGGGAGCACCCTAAACGTGCTCGGGACAACAAAACCAAGCACTGGAGAAGCAAACAACCGGAGACCCAAGACTGAAGTCGAGGAGTCTTCGGACAGAGACGACAGAGGTCAGAACCAAGGTGAGAAACCCACGTGGAGTGAGAGGCCAAGGGAAAAGGGTGAGAGAAGAGGAGCAGATTTATGTTGGCAGCTGCGGGACAAGGGGACAAACCCTTGAAAGTCTCCCCATTGAAAACCCTAGGAGCCATAAGGGAGAGCTGCGGGGAAATGGTGAGAGAAGAGCAGCAAATTTGGGTGGGCAGCTGCGGGACACAAGGGGATAACCCCTTTTAAATCTCCCCACCGAAGAAACCCTAGTCCACATAAATACCCTAGCCCATGATACTACAATATACCAACCTTCGACCCACTCAAAAACCACGACCCACATCGGAAAAAAAGCAAGCCCAACGAACCTTCGTTAATCCAACTCCTAAACTACAACCCGGGGAGTGCAATTTGACGCAGTTTAATAAAAAATGGGTATTGGACTGTGGAGCCACCGATACAATGACCTATGACCCGACTGATACTCTTCTCTGAACCAAAGAAAACATTTATCCAGACCGCAAGTGGGGAATGTATTCGTGTTGAGAAAGCCGGGACGATTAAAATTTATCCGAACCTGATCTTGGAAAACTGTCTCCTTATTCCTCAATTATCTCATAAATTACTTTATGTTAATCAGTTAACAAAAGAACAAAATTGCACTATTCTAATGAAATCTGATGTTTGTTTGATATAGGATCTTCAAACAAAGACAATTATTGGGCATGGTTTTGAGAAAGATGGCCTATATTACATGGATGAGATGTTTCAATAGGGTAACACAACGCTTGCTCGCGAGTCAGTAGAACTTCAACTCTGGATATGGCATCGTTGTCTGGGTCATCCATCATTAGGGTATTTAGAACATCTTTTTCCTTCTTTTAGAAATTCAAAAATAAAGTTAGATTGTGAAGCTTGTGTCTTACCTAAGAGTCATAAGCATTCTTATTCTCTTAGGACTACTCATACTGAGAAACCGTTTATGCTAGTTCACTCTGATGGTTGGGGTCCTGCCCCTAATTCTAAAACACATGATTTAGGATATTACGTTTTATTTATCGATGATTGCACTCGTATGAGTTGGGTTTATTTTATGAAACATAAATCTGAAGTTTTTCAAATATTTGTTGACTTCTATACTATGATTCATACTCAATTTCAAATTTGGATTAAGGTTCTCAAAACAGACAATGGTGGAAAATACGTGAATTTTAATATGGAACAATTTCTCTCTACCCATGGTCTTATCCATCAAACTACCTGCCCTGATACTCCACAACATAATGGAGTGGCCGAGCGGAAAAATCAAACCTTACTCGAAATAACTTGGGAAATAATGATTGAATCGGGGTCCCAACACGGTTCTGGCCCGAAGCTATCTCCACAACAAACTATGTGACAAATCGATTACCCATAAAATGCCTAGACTATAAAACTCCCCTTAATACCCTAAGCACCTTTTTCCCAATTCCTTCTACTCACTCTCTTCCTCCCAGAATTTTCGGTTGTACTGTGTATGTTCACCTTCCGAGTCAGAGTCATCACAAACTCCAAGCAAGGGCTGTTAAGTGTGTCATTGTGGGATATGGGGTTCATCAAAAGGTTTATAGGTGGTTTGATCCTGTCTCCAACCGTATGTTCACCACTATGGAAAGTGAATTTTTTTAAACAACTTTTTACTATTCCCACCTTAGACGTCAGGGGGAGACTGAATCTGAGAGTCTAAGATGATTCACTTATCCAGGGGGAGTACATACAAACCCAAAAGAGCAAGTTGGCAATACCAACGAAACTACTCCTATTATGATACAGTCACTTCCTCAATACGGGCCTGATGTGTTTGAAGATCATACAGAAGAGGTAACTGCAGAAAATAATTGTGATATAATTGAATCTGTATCTCCTAACCCTAATGTGCAAGAAGGTAGTACAGATATTCCACAGGAAAAGAACCTCCCAAGTACATATTACCTCAAAGAAATACAAGAGGAGTCCCACCAAGGAGATATGATCCAGAATATGAGGCACGAAGGTCAAAATACCCGATTGAACCATGTCCGAGTAACCTCACTGAAGCTGCTCTAGCTTTTAACACCACTCTGTATATAGATACTCCTCCCAAAATAGTTGAAGATGCTCTCAGAAACAAACGCTGGAAAAAAGTAATGCAAGAAGAAATTATTGCCCTTGAGAAAAATGGAACTTGGGACAAATGCTTGATTCCGAAAGGAAAGAGAACAATAGGATGTAAATGAGTATTTAGCATTAAATATAAAGCTAACGGGATCATTGAAAGATATAAAGTAAGATTGGTAGCAAAAGGATATACACAAGTATATGGAATCGACTACTCTAAAACATTCTCGCCGGTAGCAAAAATCGACACTATTAGGGTGTTATTCTCGGTAGCAGCAAACAAGAAATGAAAACTACACCATTTTGATGTAAAGAATGCTTTCCTACATGGAGAAATAACTGAGGAAGTGTACATGCACCCCCCCCCCCCCCCCCCACACACACACACACAAGGGTTCTCCGAAGGATATCTGAAAGGTGAAGGGTGAAAACTAAAAAGGGCCTTGTATGGGTTGAAACAGTCTCCTAGAGCATGGTTTAGGAGATTTATAGTAGCCATGAAACGGTTCAGATATAGGCAAAGTAATTCAAATCACACACTATTCCTAAAGAAAAGAGATGATCTAATTACCTGTCTAATTATCTATGTTGACGATATGATCATCACGGGAGATGATGAAAAAGAAATTCAGATACTAAAGGAAAATTTATCTCAAGAATTTGAGATGAAGGATCTGGGAAACCTTAAATACTTCCTTGGGATTGAAGTTCTCAGATCAAGACAAGGAATCTTCATATCCCAAAAGAAGTATATCCTAGATTTGTTGACAGAAATTAGAATGATTGATTGCAGGCCTGCAGAAACACCAATGATAATGAATCATGGATTAAAAATTGATGAAGATGCGGAAGTAGTAGATCAAGGGCAATACCAAAGGCTTGTGGGTAAACTTATCTATTTATCACATACCCGACCAGATATTTCATATGCAGTCGGTGTAGTGAGTCAATTCATGCACAGAACCCAAGCACATCATATGGATGCATTATACAGGATTCTAAGATATCTTATAATATTGCACTGTATTGTCCTTGCTATTTTCCTGCCAATATGGGAAGAGGATCCACTCCTTTCGCCCCTCGAGTTCTAACTGCAGTCTAAACCGGTGAAGCTAATGATACAAATTAGTACATAGATTCTGGTGCTGCCTCTCATATGACACCCTCTGAAGGCATTTTTTAACCTGCTTACTCGGTCTCCACTAGTGTTATTGTATGATACGAACAACAATTACCCATTAAACATACTGCCACAGTAGCTTTAAATTGTCATTGCATCCGCATAAGAGCATGAACAACCATGAGGACATCTGTATCCTATCTTATTTTTTTCATTTGACACATCATCTTCTCTTTACTCTACATTATTTTCACTATTTTCATTTCCTTCCTCATTAACTGCCATTAATTTGTCCAACATTCAAGTACGTTGATCCTCTTCCTTCCCCTTTTCACTTTATCTTTCCTACTTATATATACCTCACTACACATTCTTTTTTCTATCACCATATTTAATAATTATATTTTATTTAATTATTTAAAGATCAATATTGTTTACTTAATTGATTTGTATAGTTCTTTAGTTTACGGATTATTACGAAAAAAATCAGAATTTTAGACATCAAAAAGTGAAATTCGCAGTACATTAATTGTTAAATAAATGACAATATGTGAAACTCAAAAATTAAAAGTAAATATTTAAAATATGTAAAACATGGAATTAAGATAACAATAACTACTAATATGAACATCATTATTCCATTCAAAGATTATTCTTAACGAGCTTCCGAACTTTTGCCTCAAGTGTTCAACCAAAACGTTCTTCAAAGACATATGTACATGTCAATCACGAGCCTTTTCTCTTATAGCTAAGTTGTAAAATTTCAATAATTATATTGTCCAATGTGACAGAAAATATTGTATGTATAATTTTCACTTAATGATATCGAGACCATTTTAGGTTATTCTTGAGAGAGCTCGTGTGGAATTTTATAATTCGCGTAAGTATCGCGCTAATATTTCATAATCATATTATGGATAATGATAAATGTCATCAGATATTACCTAACATTGGAACACTCCATACCAAACAAGTTTTTGAAATCGAGCTTGTAGTACCCCCAAAGGCACGTTCAACATTTTTTAGAGCACTCTCTTGGCGTTGAGTGGACAACCTTTGTTTATAGGTTTGTAAAGTCGTTATGGCATAGAAAAAGTTTGCCCACTTTGGATAAATCTCACCTGTTAGATAATACCCTTCCTTATAGGTTCTTCAATTGATGTGGAATTGAACTCTTATAGCTCGACTGTTTATAATGTCGTTAGACATTGGAGAACAATGATGTAAATTTATGTTGTTGTAAGACCCTAGTGTCCCAAAAAAATAATGTTAGATCCATAAATCCCTAGAAGCAATGATTTTTAAGATTGTTGTCGCTGTTCAAGATCTTCCTTAATATATCCCTTTCCAACTAGCTAGACACTTTTTTCATTCCCAATACATGCAATTGATGTTCTCAATCATACCGAGAAAACCCTTTGTCTTCCCCTTCCATAAGGAGACATTGGAGATCTCACCAAAGGTATTCTTCCAAAAGCTATGCAATTAACAAAGTGTGTAAGACACTCCTTCGATGTTGTAGCACCAAGTTTTAGATACTCGTCGATTTAATTAGCCGCACATTTGTATACTAACATCTTATATTTGTTGTACATATTTGAAGAGTAATAATACCTTGCCAAATACATGCATCTAGATTTTGTTGGAAGAACCAATCATATAAACTCAAAGCATCCATAATGCGGCGAATGATTTTTGCATGTAAAAGCTACAAAAAAATTGACGTTCATCATAGAGTAGTTGGTTACTAAAATAATTAGTAACTAAATAATTATTTGTCGATTCTCAATCTCTAAGAACACAAGTTATGTTTTTTCTCTGACATGAACCTCATTTCTAGCTTCATCAGCAATGGAGTTAACAACATATCTTATTGCATCCTCCATCGCTTGTATTTTATGACTCTCTTTGAGGACATCTGTTAACATATAGTCATAGAGTTCATCCTCACTTGAACTCAAAGAAATAAACTTGAAGTTCATTTTATGATTCGTTAATAATACAAGTTTGTGATAATAAAATGCAAGATTGTGATAAGGATAGTATATGAATGAAAGTGTACAATATATTAACAAGATCACTATCGACGTGCCCATGATAATAACAAACCCACTTACTGTTATCCGCATAATTTAAAATTGGAGGATAAGGTAGGTCAAGAGATATGACTTTTGTTTGGTCAATAATATTGACAATAGCTGTATTAATGTATGAAGTGACTAAATAGTGAAATAATTGAAATCAATGTGCCTATGATAATAATGAACTTAATTACTGGTATCAACACAATTTAAAATTAGAGGATAAGGTAGTTCAAGAGATAAGATTTTTGTCTTGTCTTTAATATTGAAAATATAATAGATGTATCAATAATGTATGAAATAATTTAAATAAATCACTAGAAATATTAATAAAATTATCAAAATAAGAGTACAATAATTAAAAAGATAAAAACTATATTATTAATCTAAGTATAAATTACAATCATAATTAAGTTAGTAAATTATAATGACCCTTAAATTACAAAAAAGCATTATTAATTAAAAATAGCAATGACTTGGAAGACAGGTTTAGCCATCAACATAATTAATAAAATGACAATTATTAAAGTTAAATATTGAAGAATTCATCTCTCAGTGTTCAATATATTTTCGCTTTAACTTTATCGAGGACTAACTTAACCATCAACATCATTAACATCCTAAAGTCGACCACCTCCACCTCCTCCTTCTTTTTTATTTCTTCAACTTGTTCCCTTATTTGGTCGACTGTGCTCTCACCTAATTCATTCCTCTAGGCAACATGATCTTCAAATGATAAATAATTGAAAATTTTGAGGCAGTTGACATTGAAGAAGTAGCAGCTTACTTACCTTTGCACTTTGTCTTCTATATTCTATCTGATCTTGTTGGTGTAACATCTCTCCCTTTCTCAATTGGTGTATCTAGGCCCAATTTTTTATTTCTTCATTCTCATTCAAAAGATCATTATTTAAGGGCTTTATTTATCAATTTTTCTCATAATATTGAAGTAATTCATCAATTGGAATGATTAATTGTTATTCAATTTTTGGTAAAGTTCAATGTTTCTCCACGCATGCATCTAATCTTCTATTCTTTTTATGGATGTAATTCATAATTGTAGACCTCCATCCCTTTTAAAATTGTACTATATAAATATGATTGCAATGTTGTTGCATGGACTTTGGGGTAAGGTCCATTCAAAAATCTCTTTGGGGTTCTCAGACCGTGCCATCTTATTAAATTTATAGATTTCCATCCATAAGCCGGCCTTTTCTTGTGTTTGTGTTTCGTGCTATGTCTTCTTTGGTGTTGATATACCTTAAAACAATTGCATTATCCTCAGCTATGCTTAACGCCGTCTTTTGTCTGGTTCTCTATTTGGCAGCGGCAAAGAGTCCTCATGGAACCACTTCAACATCAAGCTCCTCTATATCTTCAAGATATCTTGTTACCCTTATTTTTGAAGTCGGAGTAACGTTGTAGAACATTCCCTGCTCAGAGAATGTTTTATTTGTTGAGTAAAATTAAATGTTCATAAATGGGAAATGATGGAATATTTTCAAAACATTGTTGAAACGGTATATAGGTTGAGTAATTTGGATTTTGATGTGTGTAATTATATTCATTGGTCTAGATTAATGGCCAAGCCATTGTAAAACAACTTGGAACTTATTGAGGATATTTGGACTAAAAAGGATAGTATTTGAGTTCTTTTAAGGGTTTGGATGATTTTAAAAGTTAAAATTTCTTTCATTATTTGGGTTATTTGGATCCATAACTAAGGATATAACAATGTGAATGCAATTATTAAAAATTAAACAAACTATAGTATGGGATATTTACGAATATAAAGATAAGTATAAAAGAGAGAGAAAATAATAAACAATCGTAGTTTGTGAAAAATAAGTAAAATTATGTTCAATTCATAGAGAAAAAAATTTGAGATATTGGTGAAATAATTTTTAAATTTTAATTTAACCTTTTTTTATTACCATTTAAAATAAATATGTTACATCAATATCAAACATAAAATAATGCCAAATATTCCACTCATATGCTAGTAATGGGGCCCACTATTGTTTTACCCTATTTTTCTTACCTTTTCTTTCATTTCCTCTATGCTCCAAGTTCACATGTGTTTACATTTTTTCCCCTGTGCTTTACTTTTTCCTCCGGTTTTCTCTTTATTTTGTTATATTTCCCTTTTTTTACCTCCTCAATGCTCCACTTCATTTCCTTCTTCGGCACACCAATTAAAGGAATTCATGTTTTTCATCAAGAGGATAACTATATTCCCCTTAATGAAGAGGATGCCCATCAACACCCTACCATCACAAGTCTTCTTCAAATGAAGAGAGAGAAGGCCATGAGGATAGTCCAACCTTATAGTTGTTCATATTTCAATATATATGAGATAATAGCACCTATATATGAGATAAAAACACCTATATCTGAAATTTTAATAAATTATTATTTTTTTGTTTTTTTTATAATACCTACATCTGAGATAATAATATCAATCTATATCTAACATATTAATACTTATATCTGATATAATAACACCTAACATAACTCCCTCCCCATTACACTCCACCGCAAGCTTCTCTGGCCTCCTGCTATCTCCTTCAACTGCCTAGCAAAAGAGTAATATGAGAGAATTGTGGTGTTCAGGGTAAACGTAATCCGTAAATAATGCACGAAGAAACCAAAATTCAAAAACTCCACCATCAGTTCTTAAGGACTAGTGATTAAGGATTGTTGATCACTTGTCATCCGAGCCATATTTTTGGTGTAACCATACTGTGGTGTTATCTTAGGTGGTGTGGCTGGTACTATTTTTGTTGAATATTTGATATATATAGTTGGTATTAGAGATAGTGGGTTAATATGATGAATATAGTATGAGATCTAAGTAAGTAATTTTTTTCTTGTTTTTTTTTTCACTATGATATAAGTTACAGTGATTTATAATCAGTATGAATTAAAAAAAATTTATTATTTATTTATTTTCAAGAATATGTGGAAAATTTATTTGAACTAAAAAAATTTAAAGTGATTATGATCTTAAATATGATAATAACCTTTTTATCGCTCATTTGGGTAATGCTGGTATTTTTAAGTTAAATATTTTACCCTTATACACCCCAACAAAATGGATTGTTGAATATAAATATTGTCATATTATTGAGATGGCATGTACCTTTCTAATTGATTTTAAAAAGCTAGGCCAACTTTTGGTGGATATGGTTTTTACTTTTATTTTTACTCACATTTACACAAAATTTCTCCTTATGAGCTCCTCTTTAGACGTATTCCAAATATATTTTTTTAAGGGTTTGGGTCTGAATGTTTTCCAAATCTTTCTGTCACCACTTTAAACAAATTGCAACCTCGATCAAGAGGTACGTTTTTATTGGTTATGCTTCAAATCATAAGGGTTATAGGTGTCTAAATGTTATTTTTGGAAGAGATTTTGTAAGTCATCATACCAAATCCCTATATGTTGAGCTTGCTTCTTCGACTACTAATGTTGTTTCTCCTTCAGAATTTTCCATCACTACTAATGGGATTCCTACTTCCACAACCAATTTTCCATCCCCTCGATCTCCTTCTTTGGTTACGACAACTAAATTTGGTTTGATATTTGATTGTTTAGCGTGCATAGTTAGGTGTAAGTTCAAAAGTTGGAACAAGAGAATTCCTAATGATCAACGTATCCTACAATAGAAAAAAATCAATGAGAAAAATTAATTAAGTGAAGCCAATATTAAAGATTTCAGTGTCAAACTTCTTAATTGTAGGAGTATACAAATCAAGTTCATGTACGATGTTCTATGAAATTCCAGAGTTAGACCAATTTTGAAGCTATTGAGTTGAAGTTTTGTTAAGAGAAGGCATGAAGATGAAAAATATGAATTTATATT
Organism: Dysphania ambrosioides; assembly: GCA_026401315.1. Taxonomy (NCBI): domain Eukaryota; kingdom Viridiplantae; phylum Streptophyta; class Magnoliopsida; order Caryophyllales; family Amaranthaceae; genus Dysphania; species Dysphania ambrosioides. The sequence goes on along the minus strand of CM048659.1, from coordinate 6,572,783 downwards.
AAGGATTCATGTTGTTTTAAAGTCTTTTAGTAGTGAGGAACACAAAGAAACGTAACTTTGAATTTATTGGAACAAAACCTTTTTAACTATAATATATTTTACTGAAATGTCTGACAAATTTAATTAAATTTTTATTTTTATTTTAAAGCCTTTGGGTTCATTTCTTTAAATCCTTGGATCCTTTTCTTTAAATGGTTTTTTTAACCTCCAAGGAGTTAATTTTATCGTTCCTAAAATTACTTCTCACGAAGTCGTTGTTTTTACGAGACCAGTAAGCTTGACATTTATATTTCCTGTAGCAACTATTTATATTTAAATTTTAATTAATTTTCACTCCCAATATTAATTTTAAAATATTTATCTTATATATAATTTTTCAATATCTATCAATTTTTTATCTTTTGGTTATGTTTACCACGGTTACAAATTCAAAATTTTTCGTATTCTTTTCATTGTATATATATTTTGTTTTGAAGTGTTGTTCTACATTAGGGCTCCGTTTAGTAGGGTGTAAAACGTTTTTCCTGAAAAATGCTTTCTCCATTTTATATTATTTGGTTTGGAGTAAAATATAGGACGTAAAATTTGAAATATAAATTCATTTTACACCCTATCGAGAACATTTTTCCCAAAAATTTAGAGTAAAATAATTTTACATCCATTAACTCCAAAAAAAATACCAACTAACAAACAACTCACGCATAGAGGTGGGCACAGGTCGTATCATGCCCGTCATGGACCGTGTCATCTCGTGCTTGGTCTCTTTTTGTGCCATGCCTAATTGTAGTCATGTCGTACTACTTTTCCCTAAAACTCGGTCCATGGCCTAGCACTAAGAATGGCAATGGATCAGAGTCGGAGCGGATCCAACAAAATCTGATCCGACAAGTTCACGGACCTTAATTTTGGACCCGACTCCGACTCCAAATCTGCAACCTCTGACTCTAAATCCGAATCCGTTGAACCTTCAAATCTGAATCCGTTGAGCCTTCGAATCTAAATCCGTCGAACCTCCGAATCCGTCGGACCACCGAATTCGATCCAATTCGTCGGACTTTCGAATTCGATCCAAAATTTAATATTTTCTTACCTATTTTTTTTGTTCATTTCATTACTAATACTATAATTCCTTTATAACATATAAAGTAAAAAAATTTATACAACAAAATAAAATACCATGGTTTATTTATTTATTTATTTATTTTGGGTCATTATATTTGTGCTTTTTTAAATACTAGCCTTAATACTACTCATTCGGATCAGACTATCGGAATCGGATCACAATCTGGTCGGATGTAATACAAAATCCGAATCCGATCCATCTCCTATTTGGAGTCGTAGTTTTTTTTATCAGATTCAGAGTCGGAGTTTTTTTAAACATGTTTGGATCAGACTTTTACCTTCGGATCGGTTCGGACTCCGTTCGGATTTGGATTGAATTGCCATCCCTACCTAGCACGACCCACGTGCTTAGCGTGGTGTGTCGTGTCCTGTGCTGGCCTAATTTTTTAACAAAAAATAAAAATAAAGTATATAATAGAATTAAAAAAAATATATAATTTAAATTATATTATAAGAACATAATAATATTACAAAATAATAGTAAAATTAATTATAGTAGTAATAATAATATTATTATTACCAATAATAGTATTAAATAGTACTAAATAATAGCGTGTTTAAGGCGTGTGCAAAATTGGCATGTCGCTCGCGTTCTCGTACCTTGTATACGCACTACCTCAACAAACTCTTCCTCGACCAAAATTTTGAAAATTTGAACTAACTACCTAGGTTGGACTTCTAATATCTTTCGCGAAATCCATCGCTTTATTATCATTTTGTTTAATTTTCAATTCTTAATAGTTTCTTGTTTCTTCAATCTTATTCTTGATTCGAGGATAAGCATACTCGACTTAAGCACCTTTACGTCCCTCACATTCTCTCTACTTGGAGACTTGGAGAATTGGGAACACCAACTTAGTTCTTAAGTTATTAACTAATTACTCTTAACTAAAAGAATAACTTTCTGATTTCAAGTACATTCCCTTTTCTATGTGTTATTTATATTCTAAGCTCTTAGGATTTTTTATATATTAGCTTGAACAAAATAAGGTTAAACAAACAACATAGACACACCACTAATACTATGTACTTTAAGTTGGTACTCATTAACGATTGAATCATATCCAAGCTCCTTACTCCGAACTAAATTTATCATTCCATAAATCATAAGCTACATGTAATCCCCTGAAAATTATTAGATTTTGATTACATTTTATCGAAAAAATTGTCTATACATTAATATAAAAATTGACAATACATATACTTTACACACCAAAAAATACAAAGGCAATAATATATACTATCTCTTATTACACTAGAAAACTTGAAATGACTTTTCATATTGAAATTTGAAAGGCTGATATGGAGACGCGGAGGCCTCTTTTAGTGGCAAGAAATTATTAAATTTTTTTTTGAAACTTTAAAGTGGTACACTGACTATTTGGTCAAAATGGCTAATTGTACCAAAATATTTGCCAAAATGACTAAATTAAAATTTTATTTTTCATAATGGCCACAAGGAGGGGCATTCTGGTAAAAGGATTCCTTAAGTGGTTTAGCATATTAAATAGCGGTAGCAACTGTAGTCCAATTGATTATTAAAGTTACTTGGGATATATAAATAGAAAGCAGTTAAAATAAGAATTGGTAGGGCACTGGGACACCTGAATTACCAATCAAACTGAATGTCGGCTTCCTTAGAGTATTTATTGGATCGTAGATCTGATCATGCTTTTATAATACGTTTGCCCTTAAGCGAGGCAAGTTATGAAGTGGCATTAAGATTGCAATGTTGCAAACGTGTGATTTAAATTGCTGCACATGAAATAATTGCAATTTTCTTTCTTTATACGTAACTTTAAAAGGAATTAAACCCATCCATCCGTACAGATTAATTTGGTCACAGCATTGAGCTCTTTGCATGGATTGGGTCAGGGCCGGGCCAAAAAAGATGCAAAACAGGTCGGGTCGACCTAAAGAAGATACATAACGGATCAAATCGGGTCGCGTAGTATAAAGAGAGTATATTTTTTATCTATAGAAAGTGATTGATTACATATATTACCTTCAATCTTTGATAGTGAACCATCGCAAGTAAGTAGAAATAATTTATCACCTGATAGTATTTAAAACTATTAAAAACTATTGGCCTATTATTGACCCGACTTGACCCATTAAAGACCCAATAAAACATAATACTGCAAACGACTAACCCATTAGACATATTATTGGTTATACTCTTTTACAAACGTGACAATCAAGGGCCCTTAACGAGACCCCTCTCACTTCAAAAGGTCTACTCTCAATTGGTGGCTAAGACGGAATTACAACAGATCATCGAAAACATAGACACATTGAGTTCATAATTGGCTGACATATATAAAAGCAAACTAAGTTATGTTAACCATCAAGAATGCAACTATGGACTTGGATGTTATGGTTAAGTTATTTATAAGGGAATGGCATAAATCTAGGGTTGTGATATTGGTCATGTTATGGTTAAGTCATGTCTTCTTCTTTCAGAAGCTATAGCACGTAGCCACATAAATGAGTATATTTAAGTTCACACATATTTTTACAAACTTGTGAGACCTCTCTTTATCATTCATTAGCTTACTTTGGTTATGAGAATTCAACTTCTTCTAATAAACCCTAAAGTATTCATGCGTAAATTAAATATAGCGGTACTTCCTAACTTAATTGCATAATATTAAATAATTCTCATTTTCCTTTGGTTGCTTCTTCTGTGAAAAACTTTGGAGAAAATGAATTGGCCATATAAAATTGGAGAAAATGTTATGAAAATTGATCGTAGATTACAACACAATTACTAGAATCTTAGATTCAAGTGAAAGAATATCCATCAAGCACTCAAATAATATGTATACCTATTGATCAAAACAAAGAAACATATAGTTAAATGTAAGAGAATTTATCTATCTTTACTATACTTTATGTTCATTAAGTAAAACAAAGCTGTATATTCTCAAGTTGTATATACATTATAGTTATTCCTTGATTCTAGTGTCACCTCAGTCCATTTGTTGGTCATGTAACTTGATCTGAGAACTATATACATTAATTGTAGATCAGCAGAATATTTACTCAATTCTCAAATTAGCAAAATTTTTTACTTAAATAATCACAATTTTTATTTGTTTTATTCTCAAAATTGCAGAATATATAGTTATCGTTTATGTTTTTTAGGCTTATAGTTATTAATTAATTACACAAATTCAATCTGAAAATAATGTTTATACCTTTTTCAAATAGGCTTATATTTATTTGTAGTGAAATGTCAATATGTGCGTAGCGTGCGCTGCGGTTTTCTAGCTTTAAATGCTGCGGTTATTGATATGAACCACATATAGGCGAAGCACATGGAAAAACAAATATATGCTGTAGTTTTTTAGACGCAACAATAAAAACAACAAATGATGCGGTTATTAGAAAAACCACAGCAAAGATATCTACTAGTTGCTGCGGTTTTACCAAAAACCTGCAGCATATATTTTAAAAAAAATTGATACATTTTAATTAGTACTAGCTTAATTAGCTTATATTAAATTAGTATTGAAGACGTACGTACATACATCATGTATGATACATTTAAATTTCAAGATATACATATTCTCATTTTTTTTTCGTTTTTGGATCCTAGCTATTATTTAAATAAATATCGTATTGTAAATATATTTTTTTAAAATATAAAATAATTAGAAATCTCGACGCATTTTTAAGTCTAGAAAGAAAGCCTATTATATTAACTTTTTGTACGCAAAAAAGCGTCGAAAAATCTATGGACGAAAATAGTTGTCGAGAAAGTCAAGGCCATAATATGGCAACAACAAAAATAGACCCCAAAAAGCGTCGAGATTGTCGGCGCCTCTACATGTCAACAGAAAAAATGACATCAAAAAGCGTCGAGAAAGTCGACAATAAAAAAGCATCGAGAATTACTTATGCATGAATATTTCAACAATTTGGGTAGTTTTAGACGTCTAGATTATCGGCGCCAAAAAGCGTCAATAATTCTCGACATTGATTTTCTCGACACTTTTAGGGGCGTCCAAAAATAAATTCTCGATGCTTTTTAGTGACGAAAATGTACAAAAATAGCGTCAAGAAATCAAGATATTTTGTAGTGATGATATGATATTACATTTAATTTGGGAAAATTTTAATCCTAATTGGCTATTTTGGGGTCAGTTTTTACCACCCCTAATTGTGACTCACCGGGTGGAAAATCCTGGATCCGCCACTGAAACTGATGTTGATCAAATATATAAGTCCTTGATTAGTCTATATAGTCCTTGCCCTTTATTCATAGATTATAACGTACTTGGTATTACCTCAGTCAAAGATTATCCATAAAAATATTTATGACTATACACATTTATAAACTAAAGTACCCTATAACAAAATCATACGCAACAACATCATCACATAGAAAACACGCACTAAAAGTTTATCATTCACTTATAGTCCAACCACAACAAACAGAATTGGCATGATCCTGATAAGGAGCAAATACAAAAGTAGGTATGGTAGCGCATAGATTAGCAGCTAGAAGAGTACAATATAATGATCATAGCGATCATTATTTGGTATATTGAAACTAGCAAATTTATTCTGACTAAATAAAACACTAGTGACCAGGATAATGTACTAATCCAGGGCACCTCTTTCTTAATGGCTTGAGGGTTACGTAATTCCCATCCCATCCATGTACCAAGTTCGGGCTACATGGGATTAAAACTTGAAAGAGAATTAAACACACTGGTAAGAAGTGGTGTATCCACAACCATTAACGACGGCAAGAAACTCCTTTTGAAGGAGGTCGCCAGTTAGGCCGCCAAGGATGTTAGTAACGGTGCCAAGGAGGCCACCAGCAATGGGGCCAAGGAGGCCGCTAACGGCGGCTCCTCCAAGGGTGCCGGTAGCAGTGCTTTTCAGGTTAGTGCAGAGGCAGGCAAGCAAATCAGCATCGATGACGTTTTTGATGAGTTGACAGCAATCGGTCTTGGTTTGGCTACTAAACTGGACATTCAGTAGATCACCACCAACCTGGACACACACTGAGAGGTCTGGGCAAGTGGCATTTGCCGATACAAAAGCAAACAAGGCTAAGTTAAGCAACAAGAAAGCAACTGCTGACTTGGTAGTCATGTTTGGTTTTGTTAGTTGCTAATGCAAATCGAATTGAGAATTGAGAATGAATGAATGTGTTTGTTGCTTAGGGTTGGATGTGATGATTCAAGACCTGCATGCCATGTCTATTTATAGACTGCATGGAGGGACATTTCGGTAATTCGATTATGAGATTAAGTTGTTTTTTTTTTATTTTTTTTAATTAAATTAGTGCCCACGCACTGTACCTCTAAATTAATTGCAATTTGATTTTGCTGATAGGGCTTCACGCACATTTGCTTTAGGTACACGGGAAACTATGCAAGTATTATTAAGTTAATAAGAGCTTAATTAGTGGTGGTAATTAATAATATAGGTTAGATGAACATGCTTACTATATCTCTCCTTCTACCAGAATTATGAATTATGATGATTCTACAGCATTTGTAAGGAATAATATACCACCTTTTACTTTGTAATATAAGCTTCCTAGTTTCATAAGTTATTAGATCTAGAAAATTAGAAACTGTTATGGTGATATTCATACCTTTAATTACATTCATTCATATCAACTATAACCTAATAAATTAATTTGTATACCATTATAATCATAACAATAATTATTAAATTAAATTAAGCTTTAATCCCAATAATATGAGCTAGGTCGGTTTGATTTAATATATAAAATTGACCTTTTTTATAATTAGTGCCATCTAATATTATTATTAGGTACCTCTAAATTAGTACTACTAATAATATAACAAATTAAGTATACCTTGGAATATGAGTTTTCATTTGATTTGCTGATGAATGAATTTAAAATAACCAAGTCCAATCTGCATAAACAAGTTAAGTCATTATGCTTCACGCACATTTTCTTTTGATACTCGGGAAACTATGCAAGTATTAATTAAGTTAATATATAAGAGCTTAATTAGTGGTGGTAATCTAGGTTAGAACATGCTAACTATGCTTCTCCTTCTACTTGATTATGATTCTATAGCATCTATAAGTAATAATCTACCAATATACCACTTTTTACTTTGTAGAAAGCTTCCTAGTTTCATAAGTGGCTAGATTTAGAAAACTACAAACTCTACGGGTGATAATCAAAGTAATCAAAATTTTTTTAATGGTGTGTGCGTGTGTGTGCAAGATCTAAGAGAATATTCACTATATAGGTTGGCGCATATTAATCTTAGATAGATTTATGTAAGAATAAGAATGAAATGATATTAGTATATTGTTTAATACAATACATACTAACCTTATATATAATATTGATAAAATTGATTATAACTTTCATGGTATATCTTAATATATTTTAATTTTTATATTATTATATTTGTATTGAAAGGTAAATCAAACCTAGATCCGGCCTGTCCTATTCCTTAACAAAACAAACTTTCAATATGATTCAATGAGCTTTATAAAAAAGAATATATTTTTTTTACCAATTGGCTGACCGAAGTGCATTAAATAAAAACTACTTATATTATTTCAAAACGACCTTGTATTATCATTATTTCATAGTAGAAATTAACGTAGTGATGCCAAAACCTAAACCATGTACTTTTAAAGCACTGTAATTATAAAGAACTATAATTTTTTAAAAAAAGTTTTTTGATAATTATAAAAAAATAAAAATACCGCCTCTCTTCAACAACTGTGATCTTCCTTTGGTTTTTTCAGAAATCTTCTTCGGCTGTTATTTTATCCAAAGTGAAAAGAGAAAAACTATCATAAGAACTATCAAACCTACGATCGTATAATAAAAAAAATATTTTTATATAATAAGTTTTCAAAATAGTTTTATCGGTTTATATTCAAAATATTAACTTTTAAAAATCTTCATTAATTGAAAGAACATCAGATCCAAAGAATTTCTCATTTTTTTAATTTAGTGATTAATATTAAAACGTGAGAAAAAGAATTTTATGTATTATAAAAAAAGTAGAACACTTGAAAAAATCTTTAATTTGTTATGCATGCTACGTAGTTATTTGGAACTCTTGGTTTTCAAGTATTGATTTTACTCATTTATTATTGTAGAACACTAAGCTACAACAAATCTCTTGTTTTTTCAACGCTAAATGTGTACATGTTCGACGCCAAAAAGCGTCGAAATTTTTTTCTCAACGCTCCTAAAAAGCGTCGAGAAAATCAATGTTCACGCTTTTTTGCGCAGACAATGTTGATGCTTAGAACTGCCCATAGTGTTGAAATATCCATTAATTTGTCACATTTAAGTAATTCTCGATACTTTTTGTTGTCGATTTTCTCGACGTTTTTTTGTGTCCATTTTTCTTGCTGACATGTTTTTGGCATCGACAATCTCGGCGCTTTTTGGTGTCCATCTTTGTTGTTGACATATTTTTGCGTCGACAATCTCGATGCTTAAATTTGTCTAGATTGTTGAAATATTCCTTCATTTGTCATATTTAAAAAATTCTCGAAGCTATTTACAGTAGACATTCTCAATGCTTTTTTGTATCCATTATTGTTGTTGACATGAAGTGGTGGCCACGGGGCCAGCTCGGGTAGGGGAAAGGGAGCCCGGGTTCAGAATGTTCTAGGGGTGGGCCAATCCGGATTGGGGTCGGGCTTGGGGGGTGAATTCATATCGAATCGAATCGAACCGAATTACGTACCGAATCAATTCGAATCAAATCAAATCGAAATTCACGTATATATCGAACCGAATTTCATATAACGACATTTAGAAATTAGATTAAATAAATCTTTTCGAAAATAATTAAATGTTTATATTCACGAATCTCATAATGACTTTCATTGCATTATAATCTTTTATATTCACCTTATCACGTTCATTTTTCATTTATTTTGTCAATATTTACATATTAACATATTCATAAACTAATTAAGCTTTTATATTCACCTACTTATATTAATTTCTTGTATTCATTAAATAGTTTTAGGGTGTGGGAGAGAAAAGAAAAAGGCTTGCACTTAAGTTTAGAAATCAAAATTAAATTTTGATTTTCAAATTTAATTTGCTTACGTACAGCCCGAAGGAATCAAAACCCACGTAGTTCAGATACGTACCTCGAGGGGTGCCTAGACAGCGGCAGTCCCCGAACCTCCTTCACTTATGTCGCTTCCTTCACTCATGTCCATCATCATCCAAGGATTGTCTTCGTCATTCTCGTCCTCCCTCAATCCTTGGCTCTTTTGCTACGCTTGATCCCAGTCCTTTTTGCAAACACATATTTCGATACTCTTGGAGAATAAGCGAGATCTCTTCTCTTCGAGGACTCATCAACCTGTACTGAAAGAAAACTCTAAAGCAACGAAAGAGGTGGAAATTGCAAGGATATCATTTATAATTCTCGCTAAAACGGAAAATTGTTGTTTGTGATCTTCTTTGACTGAGGTAATACCAATTTGTGATGTATAAATAAAGGCCAAGGAATATAACTAATAAAGGACATATATATTATTTGATGAACATCATTACCCCCATCTACTTAAAAGAATCCACCAGGGACATCTAACTATAGAGTTGAAATTATTCCTCGGAAATTCTATATAAATAAGAAAAGGCGAAAAAATGGTTGCACACAATCTTAGACTAAGGTAATACCAAGTTACTCCTTCAATTATCAACCCATTAGAAAACATCCTGTATTTAAGTTTCTATTTTTTTTTTCATGATTGTAAAACTCTAATCCAAGGAACTTTCGTCCAGGATTGTCTCATTCCTCTAGGAAGTTCTCTGAACAACAGGAGTGTCACATTTCTGAACCCCGCCATATGATGTGTAAGACCTTCTTGAGCACACGTTTATTAAAAAATTGCATGAAATACACACATATACTAGTTTACATTCAGTTCTATTCCAAGGAAAAATAATCACGATAATACAAATTGACACCTTGAACCACTAGAAAAGAATATCTTGTAGCATTGTAGATACAAGATAAAATCTTTGAAAAAATTACAAGAAAAACGTATAACATGCCGTACCATTGCAATATATTAGCATCAAAATCGCTAATTATCTTTGAAAGATAGAATCTTTCAAGGGTTGTTACGAACACATATCATCAATTTTCTAATAAAATATTGTTCAAAAATGTTGAAATTCAGTTGTAGTTACACACCTATATATAGGAGATATTTAATCACAAAATTAATCAAGGTGATCGAAAACTCTGTCAGATTTTATTTTTGTCAAATAAAAACATGGAAAATTAATATCCCCAAATGTAGTATCATCTCATTAGTCGCAGTGATAGTTGGAAGGAGCACTAAGTCACCTGATTGAACATTCATGACAATGTGTTCCTTGTTTGGATATATTTTTTTAGGTGTTCCTTAGGGTGCCGTTGAGGCCACGACGATGCTACCTATATACCAATCACCCCCAGCCAGGACACCACCAAGGACGCCATCGGATCTATAGACTTGGTTTTGAGGGAAACAACTGCACTTGTACTGACCAGCCCAGCTAGGGTTGTATAGTGACGTACTAAGCTACGTGTTGAAATTATAACAAAGATATATACTACATTAAATTATTTATTAATCAAATAACAAACCAATAATTTACGTACTGCTTCCAAATACAAGGAAATCCTACTTTGAAGGAGCACTCACACACTGCGTACAATATATATAATTTGCTACCAAATATGCTAGACATTCAAAACATTATTGGCAATGTTGTGGAATACAATGCATTGAGATCAGGACAAAGTGGAGCGTAAGGAATACAAACAAGGTTGGGATAGAAGATCGAGCTGCACGTCATGGACGGCTTTTTCGTAATTTGAGAATCTGTTGTTTTATTATTGCCAACTATCATTATCATATTAATTCATCTTTAATGCGAGCTATTCCAGTACTTTCTGATGAATACAAATTTTGCAATTTGAGAATTGAGTAAATATTCTGCTGATCTACAATTAATGTATATCGTTCTCAGATCAAGTAACGCGCATAGTGCGTGACTGAGGAAACACTGGAATCAAGGAGTTTCATAACATTTTCTCCAATTCTATATGGCCAATCCATTTTCTCTAAAGTTTTTTTTACGGAAGAAGCAACGTAACTAATTAAAGGAAAATGAGAACTATTTTATGCTATTAAAGTAGGGAGTACCACTATATTTTAATTTACGCATGAATAATTTAGGGTTTATTAGAAGAAGTTGGATTCTCATTACCAAAGTAAGCTAATAAATGATAAAGAGGTCAGTTCTCACAAGTTAGTGCAAATATGCATAAACTTAAATATACTCGATCATGTACGTGGTTACATGCTATAGCTGCTATAAAAGAAGAAAATATGACTTAATCATAATAATGCGTGTACTTAAGTAAACTCTCAAGGAGACTTCTTATGGTTCTTTGGTGCATTTGGATTCATAGGAATGAGGTTGTGTTTGATAATACACAACCTAACCCTATGAGAATTATATATGGCGCTCGTTGATGAGTGGAGTTCTAGAGTGAGACAACTTACAAACACTAATCTCCAGAAAAATCTTCTTAAGCCACAAATAGATAATTGAGTTAACTACTAGTCTAGGGGGAATCTCGATGGAAGGGATTGTCTGATTTTAGAGACTAACAGTGCATGGAAAAAGATAAATCAAAAATCAGGGTCGATCTCGTTTGGAAACGGATGTAGGATGGGTGATATACAATAAAAACAAGATCCTCATGCAAGGAACTAAGAAAGTCTGGGCATCTTTAGCTCTCCACTCCGAGCTCCTAGCACTTTGGAAAGCTCTGACCAAGAAGCTACCACTATTAGAAATTTATTCAATTACTTCACATCAAATATTTTCCTTAGGTTCTACACAACACGATGTTTTCAATTCGATCTTTTTATGAAATGTTATTTGTGATTGTTATTGTAGGGCTTGCTACGAGTTGTGCTAAGAAGAAGGACTGGAGTCCTTTGCTTTCATGTGCCCTGCGAGCATTTTTGCAACCATGGCGACTACTAACCATGGATTCACCACTTCGTATATGGAAATGTCAATGGCCAGACTCTATAACAAGTGTTTCATCTTCTGCTCATACCATGTAAAGTATGAAATTCTAAAAAATATTTCATGTATTTTACATAATGGATAGTTCTTATCCCATATTAATTATTTGACCAACCATTTCGTAGGAATCACTGGATTCTATTTGTTGTGTCCTTAAAGGAAAGGAGGGTATACATTTTTTACCCTCTCAAGAGAAAACATAATTTACCTATTAGGGATGTATTAAATACGTAAGTATGAGTTACATCTTTATTTTGACTTTTAAATCTACAATAAATGGATGATATTGACTCCACTCTATTTGTTTTAACTGCAGTGCTTTCAAGAACTATAGAGTTGTATCTAGGCACCGATTAGGAGTGAAGTTGAACTGGATTCCAACTCTAGTATGACCTTAGAATATGCTTGACTCTTCCCTAGTACATTACTTTGAGTCTAAATAACTCAAATAGGAAGTATTTTGGCTTAGAAACTAGTAGCTAGTTGGGAAAAAAATGAGCAAATTTGACCTAAAATATGCCTATATTGATTTAAATAGATCATTTTGAGTCAAAGTAGCTCAAATATGGCACATCTAAGTCAAATAACTAGCATTTGGGTATAGTAGATCAAGTATGACCTTATAATATGCCTAAATCGATCCTAATACATCACTTTGAGCCTAAATAACTCAAATAGGAAGCATTTTGGCTTAGAAACTAATATTTGGGTAGAAATGAACAAGTTTGACCTAAAATATTCATATATCGGGCCAAATATATCATTTTGAGTCAAAGTAGTTCAAATAGAGCGAGTATATATAACCTTAAAATATGCCAAAATCGGTACAAATATATATTTAGTTTACGTATTTTTCCTCTTTTTGAATGTAATGTCCTCGGCGGAGAAACTTGGAGTGTGGCTACTTTGCCATGCATTTCGTGTATGACATCCTTCAAATGCATCAAAGTTGGGATAATCTTACAATTGTACCTATGACTTACTCCTTTTGTAGTAAATTTTTGAAATTGATAGATGTATTAATGTACAAAATGAATGTGAATTGAATGGAGCTAGCTGGGAATGAGTGTCTCTTATGTTGTAGTATTGTTGTGATTATTATATATTATTTAGAAACGGGTACCTTATGTTGTTATGAAAAATGGAAATAGGCCTACTTATAGAGGAAACTCTGCTGAAATTTACACTTGAAAGTGCGTCAATAGTGACTTTTGTGTGGTTTTTATGCCTAGAATCTTATTTTGTTTCAAACAATAATATAATCCATGTTTTCTCAACTTGTGAGGCATTTACACAAACAAAACCATTCTTACCTTTTGAGCTGATAGAGATTATAAAAATCTAGGCCAAATGTTTTATTGCGGCCTAATAAACTTAATTAGGTAGCTCTTTTATTTTTGTATAGCAATAGATAGATTTATTTCTAGCTAGCTAGCTACACTAGTAGAAAACATTTCAATTGCTTCGTCTCAATTGTTGCGATTAAATACATTTTGAAGCACATGAACCTAAATGCTGCGGTTATTTTAATAACCGTAGCACTTGTGGTTATAAGTGATGCGGTTATTTAAAAAACCGCAACATTTATTTCCGTCATGAAATGCCCATGGAAAAAAGATTTTTGGAAAAATATCATGGTCATAAGTGCTGCGGTTATTTCTAATAACCGCAACACTTTTGTTATAAGTGTTGTGGTTATTTAAATAACCGCAACATTTATTAATGGCTTGAAAAATGTAAATATATTAATAAATAACCACAGCAAATATTCATGGCCTGGAAAATGTTAATATATTAATGAACAAGTGCTGCGGTTATTTAACCGCAACACTTGTGGTTATAGTTAGCATTTGTTCATTAATATATAAACCCAGCCTTTTCTTTTCAAGACCATTTCAAAACACGAAAAGGCTTTCCCAAACTCCCAACACTTCAGCGCACGAAAAAAAACCTAACTCTACTAACCTTCGTCTTCTCTAGCTAGCCCTAACCCCATAACTTAACATCCCCCTTTTTCGTCTCTAGGCCTAACCTTATAACACCCACTACCTAACTTTCTCCTCACGCAATTTGAAACCTACTCCTCTCTCCCACTCGTGCCTCCATGGATATGGCATAGTGAAGCGTTTTGAAGCTTACTCATCTCTCCCATTTTGAAGAAGTCTACATACTCTAAAGTTCAAAATCTAACGGTTTGTATGTGCCTTGAATAGGGGTGTTTATTGAGTTGAGCTACTCGCGAGAAATTCAGACTCGACTCGAGATCGAACTCGACTCGATAAGTTAACGAGCCAAGTCGAGCAAATCAAAGCTCGACTCAAAAAACTCGTGAGAAACTCGAATTTTTATTTATAATATATATTTATAGAAAAATATACTTAAGATATAAAAGATGGTTTGATATATAAACCAAAAGTCCCACATTAGATTAAAATGAGCTTTAATCAAGCTTGAATCGAGCTCGAGCTTTAAACGAGCTCGAGTCGAGTTTGAAACGAGCTCGAGTCGAGTTTGAAACGAGCTTTAATCGAGCTTGAAATGAGTTTTAATCGAGCTTAAGTTGAATTTAAAACGAGCTTTAATCGAGCTCGAGCTCAACTCAAGCTCGAGAATTGAGTTTTCGAGTCGAACTCGAGCTTTGATTTTTTAGCTCACGAGCTTTTGAGCTCGAGTCGAGCTTAGCCAAACTCGAGCTCAACTCGGCTCATAAGCACCCCTAGCCTTGAACCCTAGTATATATTTTTATAAAAATTGTTTTTCATAATTATATAAATGTGAAGATGAAAAACTCTTGTATATTCAGATCTGCATGTTATATGTAGTGTTTATGAAGGAATAACCCTTAAAAATTTATGGATTATAAGGTGTTAGAGGCCTTTTTTGGGGAAAATAAGTGGTCAAATTCCTTTATAGGGGATTTATCCCATGTAGATTTCGAAAAAAATACACAAGTTAGACATATTATAAGCCCTATTCGGAGTCCATAGCCAAATTTTATGGCTTCTCAAAGTTTTTTTCAATATCTCAAATAATACGTCACCGAGGCCACTAAAGGGTAATAAAGTTGTGTAGTACTTCTAAAAATAGGGGGTTTCAAAAAAAATTACACCATTCGGACTGCCGGGCTAAGAGATATGCCTCTTCGAACTTTTCGAAACCTCGAAATAGCACCCAAATTCTATGAAGAATGAATTAGTTGTTTATTTTGAGTGTAAAATATTACAGATCGCGATTTTGCGTGCCAAAACGGGTGGTCATAATAGAATTTTAGATTTATATGTTTCACGGTTGATCATTTCTTAGGTTTTCTTATCTTTTATGACATATTATTTAACACATTATGCATGATATTCGTAGCTTAGATCAGATTATATTCTTGATTAAATGTGTTGTGTTGTAATAGTATATAACAATCAGATTTGAAAATATAATAATTTTGCGATATATTAATTATTAATAATATACTTTTATATGTATGTAAATTAACACATAAAATGACCTATTAAATTTTTTTTATTCTGAAAACCATCAATTGTTGCAGTTTTTCCCAAAAACCGCAGCAATTAATTTATATGTGCTGCGATTATATTAGAAAACCGCATCACATATAAATTTCAGAATAAAAAAAAAATAAAAAATCAATTATTTGCTGTGGTTATTAGAAAAACCGCAGCAAATATATCTATTATTTGCTGCGGTTTTTCCAAAAAGCCGCAACAAATAATGCTAAAAAATTATTTATTTTTAAAAAAAATATATATTGCGGTTTTTTGGTAAAAACGCAGCAATTAATTGATATATTTGTTGTGGTTTTTCTAATAACCACAGCATTTGTTGTTTTTATTGTTGCGTCTAAAAATCGCAGCATTTGTTGTTTTTCCATGTGCTTAGCCTATATGTGTTTCGTATCAATAACCGCAACATTTAAAGCTAAAAAATTGCAGCAAATAGACATTTCTCTACTAGTGCTAGCACCATTAGATTCAATTTTTAGGACAAATTATTTCTAACAAATTATTCTTAGCATTATGATCTTATTAGCTTATCCCCTAAAAAAAATGATCTTATTAACTTATCCCCTCAAAAAAAATGATCTTATTAGCTTAATTAGATAGATCAGATTAGGTTTCTTGAAGGTAATGTAATTAGAATGTACATTATTAAATTAGATTAGATTAGATTTGCAATATAATAATTTTGTAATGTATTAGTTACTAATAATATACTTTTATATATAACTAGCACATAAAATCTTGTCTATTATATTGAGCAATAAGCTACTAGTGGTGCAATTCATGGCTAATTTAATAACCCTATGAAACACAAGAAAACCACGTCATTTAAGGAATTAAATGCATCGATTTTCTAGAAACTGTAGTTCTTGGGGTTTTTATTGCTTTGTTAGAAAACCGCAACACTTGGACATATTCCAAGTACTTCTCTTGAATAACCACAACATTTAATTATAGAAAACCACGGTATTTAAGTATTTTTCTACCAGTATATCCTAGGGCAAGGCTACATAATTTGTACAGCTCATTAGCAGTGAAAACTCTTCGAAATCCCTTATTGGTTTCGGTGGATCTTCACCTCCTCGTAGAAGATATTTTACATAGCTGTCAAAATTTCTATTTTATCTTTTGTATAAAAGTATGTAGATTTTCGGTCTCTAGTGCCCATTCTATGGCTAATAAAGGCTTTTAAGTTTTTTTTTTTTCAAAGTCCTCTGCCAGAAGAAAAAAAAAAAAAAAAAAACTCATGGACGTGGCTACCCGTATACATTGCAATCTTAATGCCACTTCATAATTTGCTTCGCTTAAGGGCAAACGTATTAATGCGAGTGCAACAAAATTATAAAAGCATGATCAGATCTACGATCCAATAAATACTCTAAGGAAGCCGACATTCAGTTTGATTGGTAATTCAGGTGTCCCAGTGCCCTACCAATTCTTATTTTAACTGCTTTCTATTTATATCTCCCAAGTAACTTTAACACTACTTTAATTTTTTAATTTACATATCTAATATAATAATTGTTACGAATCTGATATTAGAATTTGATAATTGAATATTGGTAATAATAAATTCAATACTTGAGATAATAAATTGATAATTGTATTTAATTATATATTAGTAATAATAAATTCAATACCTAAGATAATAAATCTAATTCCTGAGACATTTATTAGTGTATATGAGATAATGAATGTATTGTCTATTTCAGTTATACAGATAAAATGTCTCAGGTATAGGTATAGATATAAAAATCTCAGGAAGTAAATCTAAGACCTTTATTTTTATAACTGAGATAATAAATATAATATTTGAGATCTTTATTTTAAATAAAAAATACAATATTGAGATTTTTATTTGTATATTTGAGACCTTTATTTCTATAACTAAGATAATAAATTAAATATATGAGACGTTTGATTATATAACTTTGATAATAAATTAAATACCTCCTAAGTAACTTCAACGCTACTTTTATCACCGATTAGACTACAGTTGCTACCGGTATTTAATATGCTAAATCATTTAAGGAATCCCTTTACCAGAATGCCCCTCTTTGCGTCCATTTTGAGAAATAAAATTTAAATTTAGTCATTTTGGCAAATATTTTGGTTAAATTAGCCATTTTGACCAAATAGTCAGTGTACCACTTCAAAGTTTCAAATAAATTTGTATTAAATTCTTACCACTAAAAGAGACCTTTACATCTCCTTATGAACCTTTAAATTTGAAAAGTCAATTCTTGTTCTTTAGTGTAACAAGAGATATTTTTGGTGTTGTCAGTGACAAGGGTGTGAATTCAAGTTTTCGGATCAAGTTATACTCTCTAACAGGTCGACATTTACTGGTTAGACAAAACTAGTTATTTTGCATTGAAAAAAAATACCAAATATATATCTGATATATATGGAAGAGTAATGTATATCATGCTAAAATAAATAAAGAAAAAAGAAAAAATAGCAA
Source organism: Dysphania ambrosioides (assembly GCA_026401315.1). Classification (NCBI taxonomy): domain Eukaryota; kingdom Viridiplantae; phylum Streptophyta; class Magnoliopsida; order Caryophyllales; family Amaranthaceae; genus Dysphania; species Dysphania ambrosioides. The sequence goes on along the minus strand of CM048659.1, from coordinate 6,554,593 downwards.
AAGTCAATAAATTGCCCCGTCGAAAATGGTGAAAATGTATGTGCTTCATTTTCTAATAGTACAGTTTCTTGTTATATTAGTATAACTTCATTTTAAAGAGTATAATTTTACGAAAAAATATAATTGAAATACTCATTTTACCCCCAACATATGAATTACAATACATATCATGTATGGATTCACACAATCTCATTTTCCATTCATAGTGGTATGCCTCAACTTCCACAATTTTTGTTTCTAAGGTGACTTCAATTGCTATTTTCTAGCAAGAGGATGTATAAGACACTTATGTACCGCGTAAAACTTAGGTATCAATGTATCCCTTTTTAGATATACTTAAGTGTATACTCTGTTATATATTTTTATATTTAATAAATACATGATGTTAGGCCGTTATGGTTAGTGTAGATGAAATCTAGTTAAGGTTTGTATTTGAAATAAACGAACTATCTTTAGCTAATTCTCTTGCACTAATTTAGTACCATTGGACTTAAACCCCTAAATCAGTTAAAGTCTCATAACATTTTATTAGTTGATTTCAATTCGTCATCAATTTATCATCCTTGTGTGTAAAGCCAAAGTATTGGGATAACAGATGGCTTAGTTAGTTACACATGGCCCAACGTTTATTTTTAATTGGAAGGAACCAGTAAGGCCGCAAGGAGGCCACTAGTGATCGAGGCACAATGACGCCAACTTGAGAGGAAGTTTTGAGGGCTGATGTAGAGGACTTTTTTAATCTTTTTTTAAAAAAAAAAAAATTAAAATACAATATTGGTATCAAATTATTTCGAAAAATAACTCTAAAGGCAGGTTCAGTATAAAGTCGGTGTCTGAGACAACGACTTTTTTTTTATATATTTTTTATTATGAAAAATAACTTTTAAAAAATAATTTGAAAATAACTAAATAAAAACTAAGATTTTCTATAATTCATATATTTTTTAAAAAATATTATTTTTCATTAAAAAAAAACTAAATTTGAAAGTAATTACTGTCTTAAACATCTTCTTTTATATTTTTTAAATAAAAAGATGTTATTTTAGTTTAAAAAAAAACAATTTAGAAAGTTGCTATATGAGACGTTGACTTTCATAATTTGGTTTTTTCATTTGAAAAAATTATTTTAAGTTAAAAAAATAAAGATAAAGAAAATAGTTTTTCCATACAGGGACTTTATACCGAACCTGACTCCACGGTTATTAATCAAAATACTTTGGCTAAAGGTTATATTTCGAATTTTTCAAAAAGAAAAAAGTTTAAAAAATGTCCATTGTAGAGGCAGAAAACATATAGTCCCAAGGACGACTTTCTTTTAAGAGATTACTAGAAGAAAATATCCAAGGGGATATTAAAAAAAAAAATCCTCCGTTATATGGGTATGTTTTACAAGTATCCATTATCTTTTTTATCATTTTTATTTTGATTAGATTGCTCATCAAAGTCCAATAAAGAACTTATGTAAGATATTAAGAAAATAGTCTTTTGCAATGCAAATTTTTGGCGTATTGTGGCGCTTTTTAGCGCCGCTACACCATTTACTAACGCTCTCTAAAGAAATGACTTTTTCCGTGCCTCTAACCCTTATTGTGACGCTTTTTGAAAGCGTCGGTATAGTACATCAAAACCATCATAAAGTTGACGGAGTTGCTTTTGATTTACTATAGCATTGAAAAGTATAATAAGACATTCAAATGCCAATTGGGGCACTTCAATAGCATCACAAACTTTAATTAAAAGCATCATAAGAGTTTTTAAGTTTTATTGAATGCATGCCATACAAATTTGTCCTTTAAGCAGCCTATTTTTCTTATATTATACCTTTAATTTTTTCACAATAACTTATAAATACTCAAGAACCATTAGTCGTTAATAAGAACAATGAATTATAAAAATAAAGTTTCATTAATGATAATAAAATAAAAATGACAATAAGATCTCAAAATTCAGATAAGAAAATGATTTATTAAGAACTACCCAAAACATTATATTCTTAATAAGCCAAGGTACTTAGAAATTTAATAGTCTAGAAAACTAAATAATTAGTTATGAAATGGAAGAGTAATTAACATATACTCTGTATTAAAATAGATCATATCTCCATATATTATTTCAAGTTTGCCTTTCATTTTCACTTTTTGTAAATACATGCATGCTTCAAAGTATAATTTGCATATATATATATATATATATATATATATATATATATATATATATATATATATATATATATATATATATATATATATAAGAAATTAATTTGAGGGGGGTACGTAATGCTTAATACAGTAAGAAATAAACACAAAATCAGAAAAGCAAAAGAAAACTGGTACTTAAATATTCATCAAACATGAATATTGCTTGTTGTATCTACTCTAAAGTTACAAAGCTTCAGACTAGGAAAAATTAAATTACCTTAGACCATCATAAACACAGATAAAACATTTGTATTCAGATAAGATATTAGCAATAGCATAAGCCAAGTAAAGTGAATCAAAGAGCCAAGACCTCCAAAATACAATTCAAATCCACCACTAAACTGATACATGGAGTAGTACTTAATTAGCACTATACCAAAACATAAGCGAGAAAATGACCTCTAAAGCTTAATAGAACTTAGTACTTTAGTTATACTAATTCTTTGATGTTTCTAACTTAGAAATTAGAAGGTTGATAGTTATAAAACCCATGTCAAATATAGAGTAGAAGGAGCTGTAAAAGAAATCCATCAATATAAGTCTGCTTTTATAATCTATCAAATATTCCTTCATACGTAGTAAACTTTTGAAGAGTTAAATGGAACTTTGCTGAATATAAGTAACAAAAATTTAGAAATATGAAAATGTACTATTAGAAAATAAAATTATACACATTTTTACCATATTTGCATGGGGCCAATTTGTTGACTTATGATATTTTCTACCTCTTTTTCTTTATTTTTGAGCATGATATACATTACTCGATATTTACACATATTAGATATATATTTGGTATTTTTCAATGCAAAATAACCAAATTTATCTGCTAACTCGTAGGTGTCGACCTGTTATAGAGTGTTGCCTGATTCGAAAGCTTTAATTCACTTCCTTGTCATTGAAAACACTAAATAATACACAAGCAATACAAAAATATCTCTTGTTACACTCAGAACTTGAACCGACTTTTCAAATTTGAAGGTTGATATGGAGATGTCAAGGTCTCATTTAGTAGTCAGAATTAATTACTATTTTTTGAAACTTTGAAGTGGTACGTTGATAATTTGTTCAAAATGGCTAATTGTACCAAAAAATTTGCCAAAATGACTAAATTTAAATTTTATTTCTCAAAATGGCCACAAGGAGAGGGGGCATTGTGGTAAAAGGATTCCTTATATGGTTTATCATTTTAAATATGATTTTTTTACCTGTTTTTTTTTTAAAAAAAATTCGAGAATTAGCCTTCAGGTGAAACTACTTCGAAATATAAACCGATAAAACTATTTTGAAAACTTATTATATAAAAATATTTTTTTTATTATACGATCGTAGGTTTGATAGTTCTTATGATAGTTTTTCTCTTTTCACTTTGGATAAAATAACAGCCGAAGAAGATTTCTGAAAAAACCAAAGGAAGATCACAGTTGTTGAAGAGAGGCGGTATTTTTATTTTTTTATAATTATCAAAAAACTTTTTTTAAAAAATTATAGTTCTTTATAATTACAGTGCTTTAAAAGTACATGGTTTAGGTTTTGGCATCACTACGTTAATTTCTACTATGAAATAATGATAATACAAGGTCGTTTTGAAATAATATAAGTAGTTTTTATTTAATGCACTTCGGTCAGCCAATTGGTAAAAAAAATATATTCTTTTTTATAAAGCTCATTGAATCATATTGAAAGTTTGTTTTGTTAAGGAATAGGACAGGCCGGATCTAGGTTTGATTTACCTTTCAATACAAATATAATAATATAAAAATTAAAATATATTAAGATATACCATGAAAGTTATAATCAATTTTATCAATATTATATATAAGGTTAGTATGTATTGTATTAAACAATATACTAATATCATTTCATTCTTATTCTTACATAAATCTATCTAAGATTAATATGCGCCAACCTATATAGTGAATATTCTCTTAGATCTTGCACACACACGCACACACCATTAAAAAAATTTTGATTACTTTGATTATCACCCGTAGAGTTTGTAGTTTTCTAAATCTAGCCACTTATGAAACTAGGAAGCTTTCTACAAAGTAAAAAGTGGTATATTGGTAGATTATTACTTATAGATGCTATAGAATCATAATCAAGTAGAAGGAGAAGCATAGTTAGCATGTTCTAACCTAGATTACCACCACTAATTAAGCTCTTATATATTAACTTAATTAATACTTGCATAGTTTCCCGAGTATCAAAAGAAAATGTGCGTGAAGCATAATGACTTAACTTGTTTATGCAGATTGGACTTGGTTATTTTAAATTCATTCATCAGCAAATCAAATGAAAACTCATATTCCAAGGTATACTTAATTTGTTATATTATTAGTAGTACTAATTTAGAGGTACCTAATAATAATATTAGATGGCACTAATTATAAAAAAGGTCAATTTTATATATTAAATCAAACCGACCTAGCTCATATTATTGGGATTAAAGCTTAATTTAATTTAATAATTATTGTTATGATTATAATGGTATACAAATTAATTTATTAGGTTATAGTTGATATGAATGAATGTAATTAAAGGTATGAATATCACCATAACAGTTTCTAATTTTCTAGATCTAATAACTTATGAAACTAGGAAGCTTATATTACAAAGTAAAAGGTGGTATATTATTCCTTACAAATGCTGTAGAATCATCATAATTCATAATTCTGGTAGAAGGAGAGATATAGTAAGCATGTTCATCTAACCTATATTATTAATTACCACCACTAATTAAGCTCTTATTAACTTAATAATACTTGCATAGTTTCCCGTGTACCTAAAGCAAATGTGCGTGAAGCCCTATCAGCAAAATCAAATTGCAATTAATTTAGAGGTACAGTGCGTGGGCACTAATTTAATTAAAAAAAATAAAAAAAAAACAACTTAATCTCATAATCGAATTACCGAAATGTCCCTCCATGCAGTCTATAAATAGACATGGCATGCAGGTCTTGAATCATCACATCCAACCCTAAGCAACAAACACATTCATTCATTCTCAATTCTCAATTCGATTTGCATTAGCAACTAACAAAACCAAACATGACTACCAAGTCAGCAGTTGCTTTCTTGTTGCTTAACTTAGCCTTGTTTGCTTTTGTATCGGCAAATGCCACTTGCCCAGACCTCTCAGTGTGTGTCCAGGTTGGTGGTGATCTACTGAATGTCCAGTTTAGTAGCCAAACCAAGACCGATTGCTGTCAACTCATCAAAAACGTCATCGATGCTGATTTGCTTGCCTGCCTCTGCACTAACCTGAAAAGCACTGCTACCGGCACCCTTGGAGGAGCCGCCGTTAGCGGCCTCCTTGGCCCCATTGCTGGTGGCCTCCTTGGCACCGTTACTAACATCCTTGGCGGCCTAACTGGCGACCTCCTTCAAAAGGAGTTTCTTGCCGTCGTTAATGGTTGTGGATACACCACTTCTTACCAGTGTGTTTAATTCTCTTTCAAGTTTTAATCCCATGTAGCCCGAACTTGGTACATGGATGGGATGGGAATTACGTAACCCTCAAGCCATTAAGAAAGAGGTGCCCTGGATTAGTACATTATCCTGGTCACTAGTGTTTTATTTAGTCAGAATAAATTTGCTAGTTTCAATATACCAAATAATGATCGCTATGATCATTATATTGTACTCTTCTAGCTGCTAATCTATGCGCTACCATACCTACTTTTGTATTTGCTCCTTATCAGGATCATGCCAATTCTGTTTGTTGTGGTTGGACTATAAGTGAATGATAAACTTTTAGTGCGTGTTTTCTATGTGATGATGTTGTTGCGTATGATTTTGTTATAGGGTACTTTAGTTTATAAATGTGTATAGTCATAAATATTTTTATGGATAATCTTTGACTGAGGTAATACCAAGTACGTTATAATCTATGAATAAAGGGCAAGGACTATATAGACTAATCAAGGACTTATATATTTGATCAACATCAGTTTCAGTGGCGGATCCAGGATTTTCCACCCGGTGAGTCACAATTAGGGGTGGTAAAAACTGACCCCAAAATAGCCAATTAGGATTAAAATTTTCCCAAATTAAATGTAATATCATATCATCACTACAAAATATCTTGATTTCTTGACGCTATTTTTGTACATTTTCGTCACTAAAAAGCATCGAGAATTTATTTTTGGACGCCCCTAAAAGTGTCGAGAAAATCAATGTCGAGAATTATTGACGCTTTTTGGCGCCGATAATCTAGACGTCTAAAACTACCCAAATTGTTGAAATATTCATGCATAAGTAATTCTCGATGCTTTTTTATTGTCGACTTTCTCGACGCTTTTTGATGTCATTTTTTCTGTTGACATGTAGAGGCGCCGACAATCTCGACGCTTTTTGGGGTCTATTTTTGTTGTTGCCATATTATGGCCTTGACTTTCTCGACAACTATTTTCGTCCATAGATTTTTCGACGCTTTTTTGCGTACAAAAAGTTAATATAATAGGCTTTCTTTCTAGACTTAAAAATGCGTCGAGATTTCTAATTATTTTATATTTTAAAAAAATATATTTACAATACGATATTTATTTAAATAATAGCTAGGATCCAAAAACGAAAAAAAAATGAGAATATGTATATCTTGAAATTTAAATGTATCATACATGATGTATGTACGTACGTCTTCAATACTAATTTAATATAAGCTAATTAAGCTAGTACTAATTAAAATGTATCAATTTTTTTTAAAATATATGCTGCAGGTTTTTGGTAAAACCGCAGCAACTAGTAGATATCTTTGCTGTGGTTTTTCTAATAACCGCATCATTTGTTGTTTTTATTGTTGCGTCTAAAAAACTACAGCATATATTTGTTTTTCCATGTGCTTCGCCTATATGTGGTTCATATCAATAACCGCAGCATTTAAAGCTAGAAAACCGCAGCGCACGCTACGCACATATTGACATTTCACTACAAATAAATATAAGCCTATTTGAAAAAGGTATAAACATTATTTTCAGATTGAATTTGTGTAATTAATTAATAACTATAAGCCTAAAAAACATAAACGATAACTATATATTCTGCAAATTTGAGAATAAAACAAATAAAAAATATGATTATTTAAGTAAAAAAATTTGCAAATTTGAGAAATGAGTAAATATTGATCTGCTGATCTACAATTAATGTATATAGTTATCAGATCAAGTTACATGACCAACAAATGGACTGAGGTGACACTAGAATCAAGGAATAACTATAATGTATATACAACTTGAGAATATACAGCTTTGTTTTACTTAATGAACATAAAGTATAGTAAAGATAGATAAATTCTCTTACATTTAACTATATGTTTCTTTGTTTTGATCAATAGGTATACATATTATTTGAGTGCTTGATGGATATTCTTTCACTTGAATCTAAGATTGTAGTAATTGTGTTGTAATCTACGATCAATTTTCATAACATTTTCTCCAATTTTATATGGCCAATTCATTTTCTCCAAAGTTTTTCACAGAAGAAGCAACCAAAGGAAAATGAGAATTATTTAATATTATGCAATTAAGTTAGGAAGTACCGCTATATTTAATTTACGCATGAATACTTTAGGGTTTATTAGAAGAAGTTGAATTCTCATAACCAAAGTAAGCTAATGAATGATAAAGAGAGGTCTCACAAGTTTGTAAAAATATGTGTGAACTTAAATATACTCATTTATGTGGCTACATGCTATAGCTTCTGAAAGAAGAAGACATGACTTAACCATAACATGACCAATATCACAACCCTAGATTTATGCCATTCCCTTATAAATAACTTAACCATAACATCCAAGTCCGTAGTTGCATTCTTGATGGTTAACATAACTTAGTTTGCTTTTATATATGTCAGCCAATTATGAACTCAATGTGTCTATGTTTTCGATGATCTGTTGTAATTCCGTCTTAGCCACCAATTGAGAGTAGACCTTTTGAAGTGAGAGGGGTCTCGTTAAGGGCCCTTGATTGTCACGTTTGTAAAAGAGTATAACCAATAATATGTCTAATGGGTTAGTCGTTTGCAGTATTATGTTTTATTGGGTCTTTAATGGGTCAAGTCGGGTCAATAATAGGCCAATAGTTTTTAATAGTTTTAAATACTATCAGGTGATAAATTATTTCTACTTACTTGCGATGGTTCACTATCAAAGATTGAAGGTAATATATGTAATCAATCACTTTCTATAGATAAAAAATATACTCTCTTTATACTACGCGACCCGATTTGATCCGTTATGTATCTTCTTTAGGTCGACCCGACCTGTTTTGCATCTTTTTTGGCCCGGCCCTGACCCAATCCATGCAAAGTGCTCAATGCTGTGACCAAATTAATCTGTACGGATGGATGGGTTTAATTCCTTTTAAAGTTACGTATAAAGAAAGAAAATTGCAATTATTTCATGTGCAGCAATTTAAATCACACGTTTGCAACATTGCAATCTTAATGCCACTTCATAACTTGCCTCGCTTAAGGGCAAACGTATTATAAAAGCATGATCAGATCTACGATCCAATAAATACTCTAAGGAAGCCGACATTCAGTTTGATTGGTAATTCAGGTGTCCCAGTGCCCTACCAATTCTTATTTTAACTGCTTTCTATTTATATATCCCAAGTAACTTTAATAATCAATTGGACTACAGTTGCTACCGCTATTTAATATGCTAAACCACTTAAGGAATCCTTTTACCAGAATGCCCCTCCTTGTGGCCATTATGAAAAATAAAATTTTAATTTAGTCATTTTGGCAAATATTTTGGTACAATTAGCCATTTTGACCAAATAGTCAGTGTACCACTTTAAAGTTTCAAAAAAAAATTTAATAATTTCTTGCCACTAAAAGAGGCCTCCGCGTCTCCATATCAGCCTTTCAAATTTCAATATGAAAAGTCATTTCAAGTTTTCTAGTGTAATAAGAGATAGTATATATTGAATCTTCAAGATACATTGATACCTAAGTTTTACGCGGTACATAAGTGTCTTATACATCCTCTTGCTAGAAAATAGTTATTGAAATCACCTTAGAAACAAAATTTATGGAAGTTAAGGCATGAAACAAATGAATGTAAAATGAGGTTGTGTGAATCTATTTTTTGAGGGTAAAATGAATTTTTCAATTCTATTTTTTGTAAAGTTATACTCTATAGAATGAAGTTTTACTAATATAACATGAAATTGTACTGTTAGAAAATGAAGTTGTATACATTTTTACCATTTTTGCGTGGGGCCTATTTGTTGACTTTTGCTATTTTTCCTTTTTCCTTTAATTTTGAACATGATATACATTAATATATATTTGGTATTACTCAAGGCAAAATAACCAGTTTTATTTAGCCGATATATGTGTCGACCTATTACAGAGTATAACCTGATCTCAAAACTTGAATTCACACCCTTATCACTGACAACACCAAATAATACAAAGGCAATACTATCTCTTTTTAAACCAGAGACCTTGAACCGACTTTTCAAATTTGAAGGCTAATATGGAGAAGTCGAGGTTTCTTTTAGTGGCAAGAATTTATTATATATTATTACAATTTTTTTAAAAACTTTGAAGTTTGGAATTCTCAAAATGGCAGCAAAGAGGGGCATTCTGGTAAAAGGATTCCTTGGTTTAGCATATTAGATAGCGGTAGCAACTGTAGTGCCATTGGTGATTAAAGTAGTGTTGAAGTTACTTGGGAGATATAAATTGAAAGCTTAGAGAGCTGTTGAAATAATATTTGAATTGAATTACCAATAAAGCTGAATGCCGCCTTCCTTGGAGCATTAATTGGATCGTAGATCTGATCATTCTTTTTAAATTTTGTTGCTCACGCATTTTTACGCGTAACTTTACAAAGGGAGCAAATCCATCCATTCGTACAGATGATAGTGGAGTGATGAACCAAATAGATTAATTGGCTCACAGCACTAGCTAGGGGGCATAAAAGCTAACTAAGTTAGGCTAACCATCAAGAATGCAACGACGGACTTGGATGCCAATATTTTTTTTTTTTTGGGGGGGGGGGGGGGGGGGGGGGGGGGGAATGTGTGTGTTGGTTTAGGATTTGATGGGAAATAAAAGCTGCATGTCATGGGTATGGGTATGTATAGGCTTGCAATTAAAGGATTGATTATATTATGGAAATAAATGATGAAATGTATGTAGTACTGAATTACTCATATATCATTTGTAAGGGATCGGCATATATTTAGGGGTTGTGATATTGGTTCCTGTTACGCTCAAGTCATGCTTATTTCAGAAGCTATATATATCATGTAGCCACATAAAATGATCGAGTATATTTTAAGTTCACACATATTTGAATTAACTTGTGAGACCTCTCTTTATCATTCATCAGCTTAATTACTTTGGTGATGAGAATCTAACTTCTTCTAATAAACCCTAAATTATTCATGCGTAAATTAGGTACTCCCTAACTTAATAGCATAAAATTATTCTCATTTTCCTTTAGTTGCTTCTTCTGCTGAAAGCCTTTGGAGAAAATGGATTGGCCATATAAAGTTGGAGAAAATGGTTATGAAACATGATCGTAGATTACAACACAACTAAAATCTTACGATCAAGAATAGAGAGAATAGTGTTGTATATTTTTCATTAGGGTATTAACAAGTATATATATACAACCTGAAAGATATTAGGATTGAACACATTGGCCCAATAACTATACACTAATGTAAAGCTAAACACCCCCCTCAAGTTGGGCATTTGTAGTTGGAGCATACAAGTCCATCACAAATGCCCAACTTGCCTAGTAAATACAAAAATTGATTTTTTCCTAAGGTCTTAGTGAATATATCCGTGAGTTGATAAGTCGTCTTGACGTATGACGGACTAATAATCCCTTCTTGAATTTCATCCCTAACATAATAACAATCTACTTCAATATGCTTAGTATGTTTCAAATATCTATTCATTTGCCACATTTAAGAAATTCTCGAAACTTTTTATTGTCGACAATATCGACGCTTTTTGGTGTCCGTTTTTGTCGTTGACTAGTTTTGTTGTCGACATTCTTGAAGCTTTTTGGTGTCCACAAATTTTTTTTCAAGGTTTTTTTAACGTCCAACAAGCTTTATATAAGCCTTCTTTCAAGACATTAAAAAACGTTGAGATATCTCATTATTTTAAAAAAAAAAAATCTACAATGCAATATTTATTTGAAGAAAGTTGGGTGTCATAAAATTTACAGATTTGTCATATAGAAGAGGTAGCTTTTAACACAGGTACAGAAACGTTAAACAATATGAACACCTCAAATTATTTACACCACAAGAAGAATGATAAAGAATGTCTATTGACCCTGTATGTTATCATAGCGCTCTCCTACATGAAAAGGACACACTAAAATAGAAGAAAATAACACCTAAATCCCTTGCATTTCCTACCAGTTATGCTCAATTACTTATTTATGCTGCATATTATCATTTTCTCCACCTGATCCAATGCTCATATCAAGCAAGGAGCTAAGGACTTGAAGAAAGTTTGATTAGCAATGAACACTTGAACAAGATCTCCAACTTCACTTTTTTTGCCTTGTGATTATTAGGTAGAACACGAATCTCATTGATCAACTTGATGCACTCCAATGCATTTTCAGGTGAAATGAACCCACAGCTATGTTGACACAGGATTATCATAAAAAAACTGCCATAAAATTTTTGATGAACAACCTGTAAAAAAGTTGCAAAAGACCAGGGTAAGAAGAAACAAATCCATCACTTCAACCAATAAAAAAAGAATAGGTTTTCCTAAGCAAGTTTAATTTATGAGGCATAGGACAGAAATTGTTGAAGTTTTACACGCATTATCTGAAAGTCCACAACTGAGCCATCATTCATTTACATGCTTGGTAGGTATTCCAAGAGCTTTGGTATGTCTGCACGGTGAAAGACATCCCACTGGACCCCACAAGACCTAGGAGGAGATTTTTTATCTGTATTGTTGAGACCTCCCAAATCAACCAGGTGAGGAATTTGATCTATAGATTTATCAGGACTATGACTAGTCTTGGAGCAAATTATTGAAGCATCAAAATCAGTATTGAAACTGTTAGGCTGGTGAAGATTTATCATCGCAGACATTATTGACTGCAGAATACCATTCAAAGCAGCTGACCAGAAAGAAGCACCAGCTACTCTATGAATCTACCCTGCTTCAACTGAATGGTCATTGTTTAATAATCTATTATTCTCATGTTCCAGATCCTTGTCAGAAGCTTGACCTTTGTCCTTTGTGGATTATTCTGATTTACAACTTCTTAATCTTATTGAGTTGCTCTATGGAACAAGGTGCATCACTGAGAGGCGTGAACTTTTCCGTTGTTTAGTTGCATGTAAAATGATTTTACATTTAAACATTTTTCATTGTTTGGTTGAACTGAAAATCAATTACTTTTATTAATTTTCATGGTTCAATCGAATCGGGGGAAAATCTAGGTTTTTTTTTATTTTCAACTAAAATGGATAAAATTTGTTCAAATTCATGATATTGTACGATAATTTAATAATTAAGATATGAGATTTGAATAAAACGTACTGAATTGATGATATTAGAAGAAAATGAAAAGAAATTTTGGATTTTTTCCCGAATTTTTAAGAGAGAGAAGTATGGAGTAGAGAGAGAGGTTATCGAGAAGATGAGAAATGAAAAATGCGTGAGTAGAACTGGGCATGGGTCGGACCGGCACACGAGCCAAGCTGACACGCTTTTAGCACAATACGACACAAGTAGGGGTGTTCAAAACTATCCGACCCGACTATCCGATGATCCGAAAATAAATAGTCAGTTTTTAAAAAAAAATTTGATTTTTCAGGTCGAGTATCCGACCCGGTAAAAAATCGGGTACTCGAGTCGTGTCATGGGTTGGATAAAAAATATAATCGGGTACCCGAATACCCAAAATAATTTTTTAAAATATGGTTTTTCTGTTTTAGTAGGGTTTCATTCGGGTACCCTGTGACTCGACCCAATTTAAGTTGGTACCCGCTAAGCGAGTACTCTATTTAAGCGGGTACTCTATGACTCGACCCGGTTTAAGCTGGTACCTTAGTGAAAATGAAAAGAGTTCAGGAAATAAACAAGGTACATTGTGACACAACCCGGTTTAAGCGGGTACCCTTTAAGTGGGTACCCGTTTAAATCGGGTCGGGTCATGGGCTGATTTTCAATCTAATGGAAAAAAGTGGGTACCCAATCTACCGAGGTAGCCAAAAATCTGAGTACCCGGTTATGAACACTCCTAAACACAAGTACGGTCGTGGTACGCTATTCGTGGAGTGGGCCGCAGGCCAAGGAGCAAACATCAAAAAAATTAGCCACGAGCACGCGAGCTGCATGCCAATTTGGCACGAGGCACGGCCCAAAAAATGTTATTATTTAGTATTATTTAATATTATTATTGGTAATAATATTATTATTACTACTACAATTTATATTACTATTGTTTTTAATATTATTATATTCTTATAATATAATTTAAATTATCTATAATTATTTTTTTCAATTCTATTATATATTTTTTTGTTAAAAAAATTAGGCTAGCACGAGCCACGATAAAACACGCCACACTAAGCACGGGGGTCGTGCTAGGCCATGGATTAAGTTTTAGGGAAATGTAGCACGGCACACCACAGCACGACCACAATTAGGCATGACACGACACGACATGACAAGAAGTCAAGTATGAGCTGGCACGGTTTATGGCGGGCACGGCACGATCAGTTCCCACTTCTATGCGTGATTTGGTAATGCGTGAATTGTTTGTTAGTTGATAATTTTTTTTGGAGTGAATTGATGTAAAATTGTTTTACTCCTAGTTTTCGGGGAAAATGTTTTCAATAGGGTGAAAAATAAATTTACATTCCAAGTTTCACATCCTATATTTTATTCCAAACCAAACAACGTAAAATGGGGAAAACGTTTTACACCCTACTAAACGGAGCCTAACATGAACTAAGAATTTCACCTGCAAAAGAGAACCAAGAAGAACGAGTTCAAAAATTTAGTGTCCACTAACAATCATTTTAACATAACAAAAAAATAGCATATTGTAGAAAATTTCATGGCTTAAGCTAATAAGCCCGGGTTTATTTGACTGAATGAGTGATTAACTAAAGTCACTAGATATTCAATTAAAGCATATCTAAGAATAGAAGATAGAGTTTCAAGTGGCCATAAATGATAGGTAAGATTTAAGCTCCGCCGTAGACCAAGTTATCTGTATGGTTGTTTGTATTGCTGTTATCTGTATTATTATTGGTATTGTCATTGTAAATATTGAATGATTGTACACTTTTCATTGCAAAACACACTACGGGCTGAGTCTTGGTAGACGTAGATGTACTGGTAACTTATTCCTACTGAAGCATAAAATATAGAACAGTTTCTGATTTTCGTACAAATTTTTGATTCTCAATCTAGCTAATTAAAGGTACTGATTAAGATGGTTAGTTAAGTGTCATAAATTTGGCAGAGAGTGCAGGGTAATATAACTAATGACAGAGCAAAATTGACATAATTTTTTAGAAACAATGGGACGTACCTCACTGAACGTGGAAAATTCTTCCGAAATTGGTATTCAAATAATCTTATAATCTGTTGTTGCAAGTACGTCCTCTTCACAAAACCATCACCTATCCTATCATAATATCATCAAACAAAAGAAGCTAAAAGAGTTGATTTGAGGGATAAAACTACAGTTTATGCTGCACTGAAATTCTAAACAGCTCAATAGTAAAAATTTGTGAGTGTTTGTGCAGTTGATGGATAAAATTACCAAAAAAATTGATCTATACCCATTATAAAATATCCTATGTCTAAGAAGATAAAAATTTCATGCAGATCGAAGGATTAATCATCAATCACCATTAAACCAATCAACACCCAAAAGCTGAAATTATTAGCGTACATGATTACCAATCAACACCCAGACATACCAAATTGCATAAAAAAAACAAAAAAAAAAAAAAAAAAAAAACAACACCCATCAACTAATCAACTAAAAGTCAATCAAAATCATATTTAAAATAAAATAATGTACACCGAAAAAACAAAAATCATTAGCATACAAATTCATCACTAAATGCCAAATAATTAAAAATTAAACGAAAATCAGCTTTCAGTAACTTAATTTTACATACTATATATCTTTTCTTGCTTTACTTTCAGCACAAATTCATGGCATATGTATACAACCGCAAATAATTCGCAGGTACTAACTATACTTTGCGGTACAAAATGCACCAGAAAAGAACCCTAGTACGAAATTGCATTGAACAATCAATTAGCCCATTCATTTGCGAAATTAACATCATCAATCATCAATTAGAAATACCTATTAATCCTTCACTATAACATTCTATATTGAATACCCATTATAAGAAATATTAATCATGTGCAAACCTAGAAAACTAAAGCAAAAAGAACCGAAATTGAGGGGAATAAAAAAAGAAATTAAGGAGAATTGAAACGAAATTGGAAAGATTGATACAAACCATGAAAACTAATTAAAGAAAATAAAATTGAGGGGAACAAAACAGAAATAAAAAAAATTAAAATCGTTGCCCCTGTCAACGATTGTAGCTCAAAGATTTTTTTTTTAATTTTTTTATATAAAATCATTACCATGAATAACGATTTCAGTCAGATGAATATTGACCTAAAATCAACAATTTCAGTCAGATAGGGCAACGATTTCCCTTTGCCCACGTTTCTTCCATTCCCCTATTCCAACGAATTGATGCTGAAAGTAATAGGTGGCCTTATTCAATCAGTATGCAATAGGAGTAATAAATTGTATAACTGAGATAATAAATTTAATACCTGAGATTTTTATTTGAATAACTGAGATAATAAATTTAATACCTAATTTAAGATCTTTATTTGTATATCTGAGATAATAAATTCAATACCTAAAACATTTATTTATATAATTGAGATAATAAATTTTATACCTGATATCTTTATTTGTATAACTGAGATAATAAATTCAATATTTGAGACATTTATTTGTATAACTGAGATAATAAATACAATACCTGAGATCTTTATTTGTATACATGAGGCCTTTATTTGTATAACTGAGATAATAAATTCAATACCTGAAACCTTTATTTGTATAACTAAGATAATAAATTTAATATCTGAGATCTTTATTTGTATATATACCTGAGACCTTTATTTGTATCACTGAGATAATAAATTCAATACCTGAGATCTATAATTCTGTAACCGAAATCATAGCTTGTATACGAATGATTAAAACATAATTTAATACATGAGATCTTTATTTGTACATCTGAGATAATAAATTCAATACCTGAGACATTTATTTGTATATCTAAGATAATAAATGCAATACCTGAGATATTTATTTGTATACCTGAGATCTTTATTTGTATATCTGAGATAATAAATTCAATACTTGAGACATTTATTCTATAACAAAGATATACCTAATTTGAAATGAGCGCGAAATGACCTTTTATACTTTATTAATGTCACACTACTCAACTAATGTAACAGTTTCAGCCAATATTTTCATAAAAATTTAATATAAGAGGATCATCATTAGTCACAGTGATAGTTGGAAGGAGCACTAAGTCGATCACATGCATTGAACATCCCCAAAGTAACGTACTAAGCATTACGCCATCTGATCTATAGAATTGGTTTTTCGTAATTTGGTTTGAGAATTTGTTGTTAATTATTATGGCCAACTATCATTATCATATTAATTCATCTCTAATGCGAGCTATTCCAATACTTTTGATGAATACAAATTTTGCAAATTTGAGAAATGAGTAAATATTGATCTGCTGATCTACAATTAATGTATATAGTTATCAGATCAAGTTACATGACCAACAAATGGACTGAGGTGACACTAGAATCAAGGAATAACTATAATGTATATACAACTTGAGAATATACAGCTTTGTTTTACTTAATGAACATAAAGTATAGTAAAGATAGATAAATTCTCTTACATTTAACTATATGTTTCTTTGTTTTGATCAATAGGTATACATATTATTTGAGTGCTTGATGGATATTCTTTCACTTGAATCTAAGATTGTAGTAATTGTGTTGTAATCTACGATCAATTTTCATAACATTTTCTCCAATTTTATATGGCCAATTCATTTTCTCCAAAGTTTTTCACAGAAGAAGCAACCAAAGGAAAATGAGAATTATTTAATATTATGCAATTAAGTTAGGAAGTACCGCTATATTTAATTTACGCATGAATACTTTAGGGTTTATTAGAAGAAGTTGAATTCTCATAACCAAAGTAAGCTAATGAATGATAAAGAGAGGTCTCACAAGTTTGTAAAAATATGTGTGAACTTAAATATACTCATTTATGTGGCTACATGCTATAGCTTCTGAAAGAAGAAGACATGACTTAACCATAACATGACCAATATCACAACCCTAGATTTATGCCATTCCCTTATAAATAACTTAACCATAACATCCAAGTCCGTAGTTGCATTCTTGATGGTTAACATAACTTAGTTTGCTTTTATATATGTCAGCCAATTATGAACTCAATGTGTCTATGTTTTCGATGATCTGTTGTAATTCCGTCTTAGCCACCAATTGAGAGTAGACCTTTTGAAGTGAGAGGGGTCTCGTTAAGGGCCCTTGATTGTCACGTTTGTAAAAGAGTATAACCAATAATATGTCTAATGGGTTAGTCGTTTGCAGTATTATGTTTTATTGGGTCTTTAATGGGTCAAGTCGGGTCAATAATAGGCCAATAGTTTTTAATAGTTTTAAATACTATCAGGTGATAAATTATTTCTACTTACTTGCGATGGTTCACTATCAAAGATTGAAGGTAATATATGTAATCAATCACTTTCTATAGATAAAAAATATACTCTCTTTATACTACGCGACCCGATTTGATCCGTTATGTATCTTCTTTAGGTCGACCCGACCTGTTTTGCATCTTTTTTGGCCCGGCCCTGACCCAATCCATGCAAAGTGCTCAATGCTGTGACCAAATTAATCTGTACGGATGGATGGGTTTAATTCCTTTTAAAGTTACGTATAAAGAAAGAAAATTGCAATTATTTCATGTGCAGCAATTTAAATCACACGTTTGCAACATTGCAATCTTAATGCCACTTCATAACTTGCCTCGCTTAAGGGCAAACGTATTATAAAAGCATGATCAGATCTACGATCCAATAAATACTCTAAGGAAGCCGACATTCAGTTTGATTGGTAATTCAGGTGTCCCAGTGCCCTACCAATTCTTATTTTAACTGCTTTCTATTTATATCTCCCAAGTAACTTTAACACTGCTTTTATAACCAATTGGACTACACTAGCTACTTCCTACCGCTATTTAATATGCTAAACCATTTATGGAACCAAATGTCAACAATTTCATTTTCTAATATACAACTCCATATTATATTATTACAACTTCATTCAAAAGAGTATAACTTCACAAAAAATAAAATTGAAATATTTATTTTACTCCTAGATATATAAATTGCAGTATATATATTAGCTATAGTTTATGATACTTCATTTTACATTGTTAGCGGGATACCTCAACTTCCATAATTTTTGTTTCTAAGTTGATTTCAGTAATTATTTTCTAGTAAGAGGATGTATAAGACATTTATGTATAGCATAAAACTTAGGTGTCAATCAGCCGGTATTGGCTGTGACATGTCACACCATTTTATTGATGTGACAAACCTAATTAAATACGCTGACAAATAGGCATTAATTTCCGTGAACATTAAATCGTACGCCGCATTATTACATTCTACATTTCATTCACTCTTTCATTCTCTCTTTCTCGCAATATTTTTACAAGAATTATCTTACGAAACAGCGAGTTCGAATATATTGCTAAAGAATTCTAACGAAGCTACGAGTTTGAAGGAATTGCAATTGAAAATATATGATGTTTCTAAATCAATCAAATAATGAAGATTTAAAAATTTCAAGATGTGAAGGTAACTATCATATTGTTATACGATCTGAACTTCAATTTCTCCGTCTCTACAATAAATTAATAAAAAATAAATCACTTTAACATATATTAATAGTTATAAATAATAACTTAGATAATATAATCTAATCTTTAGATAATAACTTTTATACATAAGATAATAACAATTTTATCCTTGGATAATAAATCATGAGGTAATAAATTCTTATCCTTAAATAAACAGATATACTAATATAATAAATCATATAATCTATAAATTTCTAATTCTGGGATAGTAAATTCTATACCTAAGAGAGTATTGTCTTATCCTGAGATAATAAATACTATGCGTAAGAATATAACTGAGATCATAACTTGTATTCCTAAGATAAGAACTTCAAAAACTGAGATATTAATTTCTAAATCTTAAATGGTAATTACTAAAACTGAGATTATAACTGGTATACCTAAGATCAGAAAATTTATAATTGAGATATTAATTATATATTTAAGATCTTAATTTCCATCAATGAGATCAGAACATCTATATCTTATATATTAATTTCTATAACTTAGATATTAATTTCTATATCTAAGATGTTAATTACTATAACTGAGTTCATAACTGATATACCAAAGATCAGAAAATCTATAACTGAGATATTAATTCTATATTTAAGATTTTAATTACTATAACTGAGATCAGAACATCTATATCTTAGATATTAATTCCTATAGCTTATATATTAATTTCTATACCTAAGATGTTAATTACTATAACTGAGATCAAAACATCTATAACTTAGATATTAATTTCTATAACTTAGTTATTCCTAAGAACAGAATATCTATAACTTAGATATTAATTTCTATAACTTAGTTATTCCTAAGAACAGAATATCTATAACTTAGATATTAATTTCTATAACTTAGTTATTCCTAAGAACAGAATATCTATAACTTAGATATTAATTTGTATATCAAAGATGATAATAACTATAATTGAGATTATAACTAGTATACCAAGACCATAAATTATATAATTGATATATTAATTTCTATTTCTAAGATAATAAATACTATAATTGAGATCATTAATTCTTATAAGCAAGATTACTAAAACTAAGATAATAACTTATATTCCTAAGATAAGAACATTTATAACTGAGATATTAATTTCTAATCCAAAGATAATAAATTTTATATCTTATATCTCATAATTTTTTTCTAATTCTTAGATTATACATAGTATATTTGAGACAGTAACTACGTAAACTGAAATAATAATTTCTATACCAGACATTATTTAGGTACAATTTTTAAATACAAAATAAAAAATCTAAATACAAAATAAACAAAACAAAAAAGTGTAATTCGTAAACAAAAAACTTACGTACAATTTTTCGAATTTAGGTTTAGGTTTACGACCAAGTTTTTTCGAATGTACTTCTTGACATTCAGCCATGATAATTTCGAGCTCTTCACCTTCAACTACTTTTGATTTCATTTGCTTTCGTGTATAAGTATTCAATCTCTTCTCCATTGAACATTGAAAATTCAAAAAAAAAATTAGGTATAAACTACAAAAAATTACAACAAAATCAGTTCCCAGAACAAGTTCTTCTAATCTTTACTATAACTATTATATTCAAAAATATTAACGAAAGTGATAATAATTTCAAGAAATAAATCACACTATATTGCGAGGCAAAATTGAGAGAGTCTTTGAGCGAAATTGAGAGAAAACGCAACAGTTGTATGCAAAATTGAGAGATAATACGATATTTGTAATCGAAATTGACAGAGAATGCGAGATTTTAGTGCAATATTGACAGAGATTAGTATAAAATTTTAGAAAGTTGTAAGAAATAAAACTAGAAGTCTAGAATAATGAAAATCTAGTTTTAAGTGTGAGAACATTTTATACTTTACTAATGTCACACCACTCGCCTAATGTGACAGTCTTAGCCAATATTTTCAGTTCAATATATCTCTTTCCAGATATACGTACGGTTATATATATTTGTATATTCAATAAAAACATGATGTTAGGGCATGTATAGCTCAAATCTAGTTAAGGTTTGTATTTGAAATACACGAACTATCTATAGCTAATCTGCTCACACTGAAACCAAGATGTATATGAAAGCCATAGGGTCTAATTTAATTCCAATGGATTTAAACCCCTAAATCAGTTAAAGTCTCGTCACATTTTAGATGATTTCGATTCGTCATCAATTTATCATCCTTGTGTTTAAGCCAAAGTATTGGGATAAGAGATGGCTTTAGTTAGTTACACATGGCACTACGTTTTGATGGACATGGAATGTGGCCCATTCAATTGATAAGGTAGTTTAGATTAATTTGTTGGTTAAAGTCATAAGGATAGTATGATATTCGAAACGTGAGATTAAATTTTATTTCAAGGCATATAAATCTTTTAGTTTCGTTGAAAAAAAAAAACACACAAAGCACAAAGTATATTTTTATAAAGTTAAAAATTTGGTTGACATAATAATCGAACCAAGACTTTACCGCAAAGTTATATCATACTTTGAAACGATACTATACTTCCAACAAAATATTTTGTAAATGAAAAATTACTAAAGAAAATTTGATGAAAAATGACAACTTAATCCTATACTTTAATAAAAAGAGTAGAATTTGATCATCAGTTGGATCTAATAATTTACACGCTTGCCGGAACAAATATGGCTCAAGTGGCCTTTCATGCAATATTTAGTAGGAAATTCACGTCCTTAAAAGCTAAAATTGAAATAGAAAATAATGAGAAAAAAATTATACTTATAAGCTAAGAAGAAACAATTATATAAGAAGCACAAATGATTCTTTGAGTATATATTCTTTATTATGAGATAATGTAAATAATTATAGATTTATTCTATAGATAACATTTAATGAATTTAATCATTCTTTAAATAAAAATAAAACAATATTTTTCTAAAATTGACAATAATAGAAAATGACTTACTATTTGATTATGTAGGGATTCGAATTGACAATAATAGAAAAATGACTTGCTATTTGATTATGTAGGGATTCGACCTCATACAATTCTATTTGCTTTTGATATATTCTTCTCAGCTATATATACTTAGCTTGATAATACACCATTAGCCAATACCAAATGTAGATTAGAGATTTAATTTCCATCCATCTTACCCCATTTAGCATTTTTGATGATCACCATTGGCCTTTCTTCAATAGCATCTTTTAATATATATTTTTTTATTATTAGATAATGTAAATGATTACATAAAAAGTTAATTTATAGTTTTTTTTAACTATTATAACTATTGGATAATCTATAGATGACATTTTATCGTAAATGAATTATTATATTAGGAAAATTTAAATAATTTTTTTCTTTCTAAAATTAGCTATGACAGAAAAATGACTACTATTGTCCATTATTAAACAATGTCGGCCCATTTTATCATATTCTATCTGTTTCAAATGGCCCAATGTTTCCCGCGCTTATTAAAAGCCGATGATGGCTCGTGCAAAATACAGCCCAGAAAAGCCCACAGCTCCGCAACTTGATATATCAAAAATTAGCCCAAGAAATAGCAGTCAGGCCCAAAGGCAGAGCTCACAATTTCGGTAACGATGTGTTGGGTTTTTTTTTGGTAGTATTAAATTCATATTTTTATTTGTTACTAGATTTGTCTACAGAATGAATATGTAAGAAAAAGTTACACATTTAATAAATAAAAAATGTAGTGCAAGTTACACATTATTTACAGCTCTCCACTATATAATTCCAAAATATATGTTCCAATGATCTTTTCAATTTTTGCACTTGTTTGTCATCATTTTCTGATCGTAATGTGGTGAATTGAAGTGTCTTATCTATTCACAGTTGTTTAAACCTAGAATCATATGGGAGCGTATATCCCAAAGTAAGGTGAAAATTGTTGAAGGGATGTTGAAAATCAATTTCTCACTAGGTTGTAGTATGAATATCGTCTATGTATTTATCTCTTTCATAGAGAACTCGAGTCGACCTCTCTCAAGAGACTGACGGGATCCTTGCTAATTAATACAAATTACATTCTTAGTAAAACTCCGATCTACAACAATATCAAGGCCCAAGTAACGGTTAACGTACCGGGAAGGCTAGCACAATTACTCCATTAGGTGAGTAACAAATCCAATCTTGACTAACCAATATATTATTGTAGATATAGTTAAAAGTAGGGGTGCCAATTTGAGTTCTCGGATCAATTTTAGGTTGATCCATCGTGAGTTGATATTTACCGATTCAGGTTAATTTGGCCTTTCAGGTTAAGTCAGGTCGGGTCATTATTAGATCGGGTCAAATCGGCTATTTGGTTTCTCGGGTTCTGTTCAGGTTTGGGTTACGTCGTATTTTGTTTGGGTCATGGTTGATTTGAGGTCAATTCGAATTGGTTTGTGGATAGGTGTTAACGGGTTGTTTGGGTTTAGGTAGATTTTTGGTCAAGTTATTTATGGTAATTAGTTGCATCGGTTTTGGTTGGAATTGGGGTCGGGCCTTATAGAGTTCAAATCGGGTAATTGATGACAATGTTATTATCAATTCATGATTCTATTTGATTGTTTTATTGTATTCGTCTCGGGTCATCAGAGAATCTCTAGTTAGCTCACTTGATAATTTTTCTAATGATAGTTAATTCATAAATTCGACAATTATGAGGTTCATAAGTCATTGAAAAACAAAACATTTTCGAGGTTGTTATTTTAAAAATGGTCTATCATTTTATCAGATGAGTTTGGGTAAGATTAGGTTACAAATATTTAGGTAGTTAACAGGTAAGATGAAATCGAATCATGAGTTGTTATTAATCAGGTCATATCGACTATTTTTCGGGTTAAATAAGTTTTGGGTGTATTTGGGTCGGATCTATTACTGGTTGGGTTCATAACGAATCGGGTTTTTAAGGATCGATTCCCATTCGGGGCGGATGCATATCGGGTTTGAGTCATCGAATATCGGTCAAATTAGTTTTTGGTTGACTAATTAGGTTGGGTTGGGTCACTTTACGAGTTTCACTTCACATGTTAATTTTGGGCAGTTTATCGGACGGGTTAAATTTTGATAGCTCTAGATAGAAGAAAGTTTGTAGAAATACATCAGATGAGTTCACCCAGTCAAACCGGGCGAAATCATAACCATGCGCAAATCTACTCGAGAAAATTAGAGAAAATTTCAGGCTTATTAGTAGCAATAAGGTTTGCTTAATCTAGCGGCGTAATGACACCTTACAAGGCACAAGTTTGCAATTTTTTCAAGTTGATCGATCTCATTTGCTTCCAACTATTTTTCCTCCTTTTGTAATATATCTTTTTAACATTAATGGGTATAATTCTTCACATTGATGAGTGTTGAAAAGTTATTGTGAGGAATGAGAATTTTAACTAGTTTTGAATTGGTGGATAGCTCGATGAGTGAGTTATCTCTTAAAAGCTCATTTTTTAATAACTCAACCCTTTCACAATCACTATAAAAGAAAAGAGAGGGATCATTTTCCCGTTGGCTCTACAGTTTACAAAAATTAGTAAGGGTTGATATCATAGCTTAGTGATAATCCTTGTATGAATTGGATCCGAAAAGGGTCATGGGTCATTGAGAAGTCACCACCAAACTCTTAAAGTTGTTTGAACACCTTCTTAGGTTGAAATCCCAAGTGACCCAAAATAGTTTTGAAATCACCAAAATTGGGTTGAGGAATAAGTTTCTATTTTGATTCAAAGATTATGTACTTTAAAGTTTGATTGTAATGGAGTAACATAAGATTAATATTTCCTAAGTACATGCGCAATTGCAAGAATAAAATTCTAGAATAGGTGGGTTCACAAAGTTAGAATCTTGTAAACATCAATATTTAGGTGATTACTTCTTTAATTTTCACGAGATTAAGGGGTCATAGAATCGATTGTCCAAGAGTTTATCTTATTAGGTATGGTTCATCAATAGGTCTTAAGTTGTAAAAATAAAAGGTGGATCATAACATTTACAACAAATTTAAATAAAGTATTAAAAAGGCAATAAGTAAAGGTGAAAAATTAAAATCTAAATTGTATATATGATTCATACGAACTTGAAATAAATTCACTAATCAAATGAAGAAGAGACTTAAGCAAGTTCCATTCTATGACATACTTCAACTTAAACTATAAAGCCTAAAGCAATTTAGTTTATAATATCTATTAGATTGGCCTTTGAACATAATTTATTATACATAAAATGAAAATAAAATATTAAAGTATAGACTATGACATGTATAAAAATTGAGCTTTTGGACTACATTTATATAACTCATTCAAAGTTGATAACTACCTAAGGTCTTTCTTTTAAAAGTTGATAGCATGATTGACTCTAGTGGAAGTGATGAAAGTCATCTTTCACATCATAAACTAAAGTAAAAAAAAAAATAATAAAAAGACATAAATAAATGTGCAAGGCATAAACGAAGGTGCAAGGAAAATTGGCTTGATTTGTTTAAGAGGAGATCAACCTAGGGAAAAAAATCCTAGAGATTTGGAGCTCAAAGTTAGAGTATTGAGGTTTAAATTTAATATTAGAAGGAAGTTTCTCCTTAACTAATACATCATTAATTTTAAAAATAATAAATGTGTGTAAGTTGATCAAAAGATCAACATCAAAGACAATGCTTCTTTAGAAGACCATTGACTCAAGAAGGAAAATAAAAGAGAAAGATGTCTCGTGTAAAGTCTGGATTATCACCTTACACAGTCATTGACTAAAGAAATGTCATAATTTTAATTAATTGAATGAAAGTTCACTAATGATCAAAGTAAGAGAAGAAGAGGAGAAGAATTAAGCAAGTAAACGATTATAATAGATCCTTGATCTGCTTAGTGTTGAGGATGCTTAGTTCGGGATCTTGACTGAGTATTAGGAGTTCTTAAAGTACTAATCTTCTTATAAGAAATGCTAGATTTCCTTGAGAAATCCTTAATTAAGTTGATGATGCTTTGAGAGTATTTTGCGAGTGTATATTGAAAAAGTAAAAGTATTTGAACTCTTGGAAAATTTGGACCCAAAAGATCAAGGTATTAATAGAGCAAAAGATCAAAGGTCCAGGTAGCATCAAGTGCTTGCTTCTATTGTTAAATAAAAAATTGTGCATTGAACGCTAACTTTTAGCATTAGACATTGATTTGAATGCATAGCCAGCTGGAAAGCCATCTTTTTGGGAGCATGAAGGCTCAAAATGGAACAAAAATGCAATTAGAGGTGCTCTAAAGAGCTGGGCATGTGACATAGGAGATGAGCCCTAGATGCTAAAAATCTAAATGTTCACTACTGAGTCTTTGGTTGGACACCGGACTCCTCAATGCTGGAAACTCAAACTTAGCCTTTAACACTAGGCTCTTTTTTTGTTAAACGCTTACTTTCACAATCAAACAACCTCTCGAGCATTTGCGTTTGTATGCTTGACTTAAGGCTTTTTAGGTCAGAATTATATGTCAAGGGGGCTGATTTAGGCTTTGGGCTTTGGGATATTTGGTCTTTTGAGAGTGGTTTCGGTTTTTTCCCACTCAATCTCGAGCTCATTTCTAGCTTCTTGTAAGTGTTAGTTAGCCATTTAAAAACTCCTTTAATTATGGGAGTTAAGATTATTCTTATCTTTAATCAATTCTTAATGTTATTTACTCAAGTCATATATTTCTAGTGATTTTTTTTATCATCTCTTAGATGTTATATTCTTCCATTCCCCATCTATAAGTTGTTATAAGCCTTATGCCTCTCGTGGGTCTGAAGTAATGCATCTGAAGCGGATCACCCTGCCTTCTCCGTTCCAAAGAAGTTGGAGTGAGGTAGAAGTAATGCATTCCATCACGACTTCTATGAATAAAATTGGCAGATTCATTTGTCTAAGTGTGTCATTGATAAACGACCATCTTAGCCGATCATACGCTTTCTCAAAGTCAATTTTGATGGCCATGTACCCTTTGGCTCCCTGCTTCCTTCTTGTCGTGTGCAAGAATTCCAACATGATGACTATATTGTATGTGATCTATGTGCTTGTAACAAAACTAGCTTTGGAGTTTGAGATCATCTTAGGGAGGATACATTTGATCCTGTTCACTAGCACCTTAGAGACGATCTTGTAGGACACATTACAAAGACATATAGGCCTAAACTACAAAGCTTCTTCAAGGTTGTCAACCTTTGGAATAAGCGCTAGTTGAGTTTCATTAAGAAAAGAAGGGATACCTTTTCCATTTAACACATCTAGCACCGTTTCATATACTTTGTTCCTGACCATTTCTTTTAATAGAAGAGGGCTTGAAAACCATCGGGTCCTGGTGCCTTCAAAGGGTGCTGATAAGTACATTTATTTGTACTTTTTGGTGTTGATTTAAACTCCTTTTGGATGAGTTTTAGGTAATTCCGGGTTTATTTAACCGAATTTATGCTAAAAGTCCATAATTATATTTTGGCTTTAATCATATCGATTATTGCTAATTTTTAAGGCCTTTTAGTATAAATGCATTTCAATAACAAAAATATGATGGACTAGTATTAATTTAATGGTGGAAATTGAGCCAAGAAAAGAGAAAAAAGATTAGCCCAAAAAAAAAAGAAAAAAAAAGAAAAAAAAAAGAGAGTAATGAGTCACGACAAAAGCAAAGGAAGGAAAAGACAAGAGTCCTAAATGGACCAAAGTGCCTTCACGTAACAATTGAAGGAAGGTGAAAGAATTTTGTTTTTATTTTGATTTTTATTTAATTTTTTGAATTAGCAATTAGTTTTTATTATATTTTTTTTAGGCTAGGGTTTTTAGGCTAACAACTCTTGAGTTTTATCATTATTCTACATTCGAGTATTCTAGTTTTTAGGTTTTTTTCTTTCTCTTCTCTTTTTCCTCCTTCTCTCTTTTCTAGGTTTGAGTTTTATAGTTTAATTTATGTAATTCTCCCTCAAAAACTTTGTTTCTCTTGAATAATCAAATTTTATTCTTAGTTCATCATCAATTTAGTTCTCAAGTAAGTTTCTTCTATTCTTTTCTTTAGTTCATTATATTTTATTGCTTATTTATTCATGCCTTTTTGTTATTGAATTTAGTTTTCTTATAGTTTTATAATTTCTATGTCTACGCTCGATTTTATTATTACTTCTCATTACCCCAAACCCCAACTTCTAAATCCCTAACTTCACATCACCCTCATCAGCCCATCTCACCCGCCAGCCTCCCTCTCCTCTCTCTCGCGACACCACACCGCCGGCTACCCACCAGAAAAAAACCAGTGCCGCCGCACACCAGCCCCCGGCGTGCACCAGACCCCGGCAACGGCGCCAAAAACTTGATGACTACTTTTTAGTCACTAATTATAACCGCATGTGCACGGCTGTTGCAGTAAAATTACGAGTCGTCCTCTAGGAAGCTAGTATAGGGTTAATTTAGCTCAATTTTACTAGATTACGCTAGGAATGAGTCGTTTAGTGAAACTAATAACTAAGATTGCAAAGATTAAAATGTGATATCGATAAGAGAAAAGCCTAGGATATTAATACATCCCCACTAACATGTATTAACCTTCATCAAATGCACCAACATCAATAATCAAATCAAAACAACTCTTTAATTATCCTAACCTCAACTTTCGCTTCTTAATTAGTCTAATTGTATTAGGTATAGCCCTCTTAATCTTAGCTCTCGCTTCTTAATTAATTAGCAAATATCATTAAGACAAAGGAAGTAATTAATCTCAGCCGTCGCTTCTTGACTAATTAAATCAATTAATTTAACCTAATGATCAATTTTAACAACCTAATAAACCAACCTTAATTTGACATTGAATTGATATAAGAATCAACTTAACACATGCTAGGGTTCAAATAGTAACATCCTAGAAAAGAAATTACTCACTAGTCATAATTAAATCCATATAAACAATAATAAAATCGAGCATAAACATAGAAATCATAAAACTATAAGGAAATTAAATTCAATAAAAAAAAAGGCATGAATAAATAAGCAACAAAATATAATGAACTAAAGAAAAGAATAGAAGAAACTTATTTGAGAATTAAATTGATAATGAACTAAGAATAAAATTTAATTATTTAAGAGAAACAAAGTTTTTGAGGGAGAATTACATAAATTAAACCATAAAACTCAAACCTAGAAAAGAGAGAAGAGAGGAAAAAGAGAAGAGAAAGAAAAAAATCTAAAAACTAGAATACTCGAATGTAGAATAATGATAAAACTCAAGAGTTGTTAGCCTAAAAACCCTAGCCTAAAAAAAATATAATAAAAACTAATTGCTAATTTAGAAAATTAAATAAATCAAAATAAAAATAAAAACAAAAGTCTTTCACCTTCCTTCAATTGTTACGTGAAGGCACTTTGGTCCATTTAGGACTCTTGTCTTTTCCTTCCTTTGCTTTTGCCGTGACTCATTACTCTCTTTTTTTTTTTTGCTTACCTTTTTTTTTTCTTTTTTTTTGGGCTAATCTTCTTTCTCTTTTCTTGGCTCAATTTCCACCATTAAATTAATACTAGTCCATCATATTTTTGTTATTGAAACGCATTTATACTAAAAGGCCTTAAAAATTAGCAATAATCGATATGATTAAAGCCAAAATATAATTATGGACTTTTAGCTAAATTTGGTTAAATAAACCCGGAATTACCTAAAACTCATCCAAAAGGAGTTTAAATCAACACCGAAAAGTACAAATAAATGTACTTATCAAACTCCCCTCATGCTTAACCCTTGCTCGTCCTCGAGCAAGCTCAAGGTGACTAGGTGAAAATAATAAGCTAAACATGGTCTCCAAAGCAATAATCACTCCTTATGTCTCCCTTCCTAATCTTCACTAATCCCGGTATAAGCTAAGTAGTCCAATGAACAAAACCACTTACTCCCCCATGCTTAGCTTACACAACAACACACAATAAACACAACAAAAAATCCAACCAAATCAACAAGATCAACAAGATATGACTTGCTAACAACATAAATACAATGAGAATTTTGTTGTGAAGCTCCCTTGACTACAAAATTTCCTTATAACTCCAAGAAATGAGAATCGAATAGCAAATATGCTATCTACTTATCCCTCCAAATGATGAAAAATTCCCGAATTCCTTCCTTATCGCTCCATCTCCTTATGACACCAACTCCAAAACAATTGAGATGCGAAAATGGATTTCTCTCTTTTCTTTTGTCTCTCATTTTGCCTATGAGCCCTTTCAGGTTTTCATCCTAGCCTCTCATTTCTTTTTCATGTCTCACAACTCACCCACTCATGATAAGCTACTCTTTTGCCTAAGTTGCCCTTTCAGGTTTTCAACTTAGCCGGGCCCCCAAATTCTTGCCTATATCGCCTTTTTGGGTTTTCGACATAGCTGGGTTTGTTGTTTTCATTCTTTTTTTTCATATATTTTTTTCAATTTTTTTTTTTGTTTTTTTTTTAGATAATCTTCTTTCTCTTTTCTTGGCTCAATTTCCACCATTAAATTAATACTAGTCTATCATATTTTTGTTATTGAAATGCATTTATACTAAAAAGCCTTAAAAATTAGCAATAATCGATATGATTAAAGCCAAAATATAATTATGGACTTTTAGCATAAATTCGGTTAAATAAAACCGGAATTACCTAAAATTCATCCAAAATGAGTTTAAATCAACACCGAAAAGTACAAATAAATGTACTTATCAGGTGCATTTGATTATTAACATCATCAATCTCTAAGGACCTATAAACTCTGGACATACTGGACTAGTGATCATTAGAGAATTCTGGAAACACATCATTCGGGATGTCAAATACATCTTCTCTATTATCATCCTTAAAAATATTCTCAAAGAAACCCACTAGGTGGCTTTATATCTCTCGTTTCTCAGTTAAACAGTTACCCTTAGCATCCTTAATGGTTCTTACATTGTTACGCCATCTCCTCATGATAGTACTCAAATAGTAACATCCATTCTCATTTATTATTGTCATTGTCTAGTCCATTCTCATTTATTTTTTTATCATTGCCTAGGCCATTAATTGTCATTTGCTTTATATCATTGTGTAGTTAATTCACATTTATGTTTATTATTGTCTAGTCCATTATTATTTATGTATTGTCAATGTCTAGTCTACTATCATTTGATTTTTATCATTTTATAGTCAATTCTCATTTACTTTCATTTAGTATATTATTACTCTTATTTATGACAAGTGCATTATTTTCTTGTATATACATAAATGCTCAACTCTTATTATACACACAACCAAAAGAGCCAAATTGGAACTCAAAAATCCAACTATAAAGCAAAAACATGTTTTAAAGAAGCTATAATATAATTCAAGTTCTTCTAAGGAAGATACATGAAGAAGTCAATTCACTTATTGATGAGTACTTTACTACTCATTGCCAAACTTACTTTTCTAACCCCCTCTTCCTCCACCACAACCATTACAAACAAATGAAAATAACAATGAGAACCACAAAGTTGAAAGGAGTCATGAAGAAGGACATTACCAATTATATAATGACTTCTTTGCGATTAGTGCAGTGTATACAACTCAAATGTTTCGGAGAAGATTTTGGATGCATAAACATGTGTTTTGTCGTATTATGGACTCTAATGCAACATGATGTGCTCTTTCAACAAAGACAGGATGCAATAGGAAGGATCATTTTATCCGGATTGCAAAAATGCACAATGACCATAAGAATGTTGCCTTATGGAATAGAAGTAGACGCGATAGATAAATACGTACCAATTGGTGAAACAATTTCAAGGATGTCGCTGCAAAAATCATTGCAAGAGTAATCAACCATTTTGGCGATGAATTTTTAAGAAGTCTTAAGCTTGAAGAATTATGAAGGATCCTTGATAAGAATGCACAACATGGATTTCCTAGCATGGTGGGTAATATCAACTGCATGCATACGGAGTGGAAGAAATTTCTGACTACATATAAATCACAATAACAAGGAAAACGGGGCATTGAAACCCTTATTCTCAAAGTTTTTGCTGATGATGATATATTGATTTGGCATAGTTTATTTGGCATTCCAGGTTCATGCAATGATCTTAATATCCTCTAGCATTCTCCATTATTTAACAAAGTTCTTTATGGTAGGGGACCCCCTATAAGTTTTATGGTGAATCAACACCAATACAATATGGGATTTTATCTAAAAGATGATATTTATCCAGATTGGGCTGCTCGTCAAAGGAATTAATCTTCTATAAACTAAAGTAGAGACTGTTTTCTCTTAAGCAAGTTGCAGCTTAGAAGGAACGTGGAACATGCATTGGAGTATTATAACTGAGATTCATAATCAAATGACAATTGCCCTTTCCTTGGGATAAAGATATTTTTGCCAATAGTATGAAGTTATGAACTCTTGCATCATTATGAAGTTGATAGTCGAAGATGAATTAACAACACTGAGAAATTGATAAAATATTATGAAGTTTTGACAAATATTTTAAATTTCAACATCAATCAACCATTCGACATTAATGAATACTTAGCTAAAAGAGGTGCTCTACATGATAGGCGTATACTCGCAATCGTAAAATTGGATTTAATGGAACACATTTGGTGATAATATAGCCAAAATAATCAATGAATTTATCGATAGAAAATAAAATTGTATTGTATTTTAAATAATTTTGTAATTTTCATTTCATCGTATTGTATTTGTATTATTATTATTTTATATTTTTAGTCTTATTGAATCATTTTTAATGACTTTATCGTCTTTAAAATATTGATTTAAAATATACTAATAAAATTACTTGTAATTAATGATTATCATTAATGAAAATAATTATGTCTCTTAATTTTATTTATTTTTTAAGTATCATTGAAATATTTAATAAGTAAGAAATATATTATGATTATATAAAGGAAATTAAACAAGTTAAGTGGTGTATGATGAGGAATGAGAAAGGGGTAAAGAGAGAGATGACCTATATTTTCATGTCATGAAAGTTAAAGAAATATATTCATGTCATGATAAATATGAAGTGGATGAATGAGATCGAGAAAGAGATATATAAAAATGACATATTTTTTATGTCATGAATGAGGATGATCTCAAGGATCATTTTTCGACGATTAGAGAGAGTTGGATGGGGTAAGGAAACACTAGACTAAAACGAAATGCATGTCAAGTGTCAATCCAACAAGTTAGCACTTAAAACATTTTTTTAAAGTTATAGGGATAGATATTGGTTAACCCCTCTATATCCCTCTCAGGCGTTCACAACCTCACCATTGTATTCCAATAATTCAAACAACTCCCCGTCTCTTACGTTGCACCCAGTCTAAACCCAAAAACTCCAAAGTCCAAAGTCCTAGTCCAAATCCCAAATTTTAATTGTACCATTGGCCCTACACCAACTTCTCCTCAAAAATCAAACATCATCATTTATATTCTCTATTAAAAAATTAAAGTCATATTCACTATCAAACTATCACTCCTTTCACTTCTCGTTCTCTTATTTTCGTTTAACAAGATTGGTCCAAAATCACCTTATTCATCCACTCTTCTGCTCATATATATTACCATTCCCTCCTTTTACTGACGGAGTAAGTAATAATCTTACCCATTTAATTCCCACATAATAGCTAATTTCCGATGGAGGGAATATGTTTTATAAATTCTATAAAAGTTATTGATGTTATATTAGTGACCTAGTGAGGTTTATCATTATGCTTGTGACTTTATCAATGGATTCCATTCATCATCCCTTCTTCCACTCCAACCAAATTATTCCTTGTCTTTAGAATTTCAATCTGCAACTCAAATATATAGTTCTTAGCCTCTTTTAAATAAGAAAATTTAGTTTGTATGTGCCACTCTAGAGACTAGAGAGGGAAGATGCCATATATCTTTTACTCTCTAAATGAGAATTACTTGAAAACTTACATCATCGTTGTACGTGAGATATATTTGAATAACTTAAAAGGTTGTGCAATAGTTTTTTGAAACATGTTTCTGGATTAATAACATATGATGGTCTTAAGAGCTACATTCTAAACAGTCAATTGCACATAAATGGAGATGATTGTCCAGCTAATTCCTTTAATGAGGAAGAAACCCTCTGATCATCAAGAAAAAGTTTTTTAGATCGACTTCTAATTGGTCTACAAAGAGGAACCAAGAAGAAACCTATGAATAGAGTGGCACTAAAAGCCCTGAACATATCTATGTAAAAGATAGACTTCAGTTCTCTTATGTGGAAGCTATGAAAGAGAAGTTCTCAAAAATTTTGTCACGTGAAAATGTGGCGGGAGGATGTAAAGGCATATCCAGTGCTCTACTAATATCTAATGCCATAACAAACCTATTGAGTTTGTTATAAAATTTTGTAACTATGCCCTTTGTGATAAATTTTATGCTTTTCATTCTTATGAATTGTAAAATATTATAAACTCAAATCTTAAACATCTATTTTTGGGGAGTTGTGGAAATTAGAACCTTTAACAGAACAAAGAAAAGGTCAGTAGCGAAAAGAGATGGACTGGTTCCTTTTGCCTGTCAATTACATGGTTGAATTGGTTCTTGTTGAGAAAAGTGGTGCTAATGGATGGAACTTTGTGGTTTCAGTTATCCTGTATATTCTTTGAACTAATCTTTTTAATATAATGATTCTTAATGTTTGTTAAAGTTTGGACACCGTACCAAATTATGACATTCAAAGCTCGTGATGATGTCCATATCAACCCTCTAGCTCTTCACAAATTGACTCCATGTATGCTTATTGTAAGTGACTTCTTCATTCCACTAATTGTAAAATAGTAGAGTTATGCTACGATTAGAGGAGCGTCTACCAATAGATGGCATATAGATTTTCTAATTTCTAAATTAATAGTGGAATTGATTTGAATATAGAAATCCTGGAAATAGTGGTTGGGGAAGAATTTTGGTATATAGAATAAAATAGACGGAAAGAAGGAAAAAGAGGGAGTAAAAGGCAGAGCAAAAGATGGTGGCTTCCATATCCACGAGTCCCAGCCGGTGGTCTCTCGGAAACATCCCGAAAGAAGTTGCTTTCTTCGGGTAATAAGGTCCATCAACTTTTCAAGGCTGCTAAATCCATCAACAAGAATGTCTTACTTGAAATGTCAGTGCCTAAAGACATCTAAGACACACTCGCCAAGTTAAGCTTATTTCATATATATCTAAGCATTAGATGTAACAATTTATTGAAGCTCATTGCAAATATTGAGTAAAATCACCTTTTTAAAAACTAATACTCTAAAAAAAACTAGTCTTCCTCTAAAGTTATGGTTTTAAAAATTCACATTACTTGGTCAGTTAGCCTTCAGGGAATTTTGCCTATGGTTCTTTCTACCAAGTCTGCCAACATATGTAAAAATGGTTTCTAATTTTGTATGGTTTTTTTCCAAAATAAAATCTCAAGGTTCATAATCATCTTGTCTAAATGTTGAGTGTTAAGTGTCCAATGTAGGATGGTAAGCTAAAATCAAGAGTACAATTAACATTTAGAAAAAGAAAAAGGGGTGGGATTGTTGTTATATGTGGGCCGGTGGAACTGAATAATCAAAGCTCAATTGACGTGACATGGGCCTAGGTCCCTATGAAAATGGGGTTGGACTTATATGGACTTGGGCTTGCTTAGGCTTAGCTTAGATACATGGACTTGGGCTTGCTTGGGCTTAGCTTAGATACATGGACTTGAGATTGGCTGTATATGAACTTGGACTTGACTTTGACTTCTATGATGATGGGCTACATAATGGACTAAGGACATGAATGGGCTAAGCATGGAGTCAAAGATGGACTAAGTAAGCATGGGCTTGAATGGTGTGAGAAAGGAAGGCTAAAGAGGCATGACTTATGGGTTGGTCCATAGCATAAATGGTGTGAGAAAGAAAGGACTCAAATGGCATGGATCCAACAATCGGATAATAGTGGAATAAAGTTGAGGAAAAGTGTGGGTTGAAGAGCCTAAGGAGCATAGACTTGCATAAAGACTCCAACGACTTTTAAATTCCTTGGTTTTTAATTCTGATTTTTATAATTTAAATAAGAGTTTATTGTCTTTAAATTTCCTTCATTAATGGCATGGATTAGGACTTGAATTAGATAGTTTATTTTGCTTTATATGTTCAGATTTTTAAGCTTAAGTCTTTAGCTTAGTTAGGACTCTTATTTAGCACATGTGTTAGGCATGAATAAAGTCCAACTTGTTGAACATTGGTTTCTCGTGAATTAGGATTATTAATTAGGGTTTCTTTAAGTGTTTTTTTCTTGTACTAGAACTTTGCAAAGGCTCTCCTTAAATAAGGCAACCGAAATAATCAGAAACTAGTTGATGAATTTTTAAGAAAAATGTTTTTTACTTTTAGTTTCGTTACTTGAGGGCGAGAGGCTTTGAGTGTACATTGCTAATCCTTCAATGGCACGTTGGATGTTATTCTTGGAATCTTTGAGAACTCTAAGTGGCAATTTTTGTATTTTAGAGTAATTGAGAAAGCCTAAAGGTATCTTTACTTGGTGATTTTCTGTTTGGTAATAGGTATCTTTGATCTATCTTTGTACTAGGCTACTTGGTATGAATTCGTGATTCTAAGTTTGCTGGGCATACATGATTCTTATGAATGAGAACTAGATATCATTTGCTACTTAATTGTTAATGAAAATCTTATATCTACATGCATGAGAAGTAAATCATAATCTAGTTCAAGCATATTTTTAGTAGAGAACAATTGCGTGGAGTTTGTTTGCTTTTATAATATTTTAATCTTTGTGCATAGATAATTGGATTAAAATTTGATAAATTGGTTGGTTAAGATCATCAAAAAAGGGGCTAATATACATATTCATATAATCATTGAAGCAATATGAAAGAAACTAACCAAGAGATATATTCTGGCCTATTTGCGCTTGAGAGATTTTGGTCAGTTTGCTTCTTATTCAATTTTAGCTTTGTTTGGAGCTCCATTTGAGAGAGTGAAGTTACACCTCCTTGATTTTAGACTTGAATTGTTGTGGAAAAGTAAAAGAAGGGTGAGTGTGGTCATTTGCTAGCACGTGAGGCTTGCAAGAGGGACGTGAGTTGCTGACACTTTGCGTGAAATTGTTGTGAACTTTGATAATTATTATTATTTTAATCCTTGATCCGAAATAACCCAATAGATGAAATGCCCATAGGGAACATTTTGCTGATAATTATGCTTTAATGCAGCCTGAAGTGAATGGATTTGCCAACTTTAATAATTTGTATTGCGTATTTTTTTGTAAAAGAAATTCCATATTATTAGTTCGTAAATTGTGGAGTTGTTGACTCAATCATGTGTTTGAAATACGGTCCGAAAGGGCTATATAGGGGAGACTTGTATAAAATAATAGCCATAGGGTCAAGGTCAATATTAAAAATTGCTGATTGCTCGAAACTAAGACATGAGCATGATGCTCTTGATAATATTAATAATCTGGAGGTTGCAGCACTAGCATAGAAAGAAAGGATCAAGGAGCAAGTCAATGGTATAAAGAATCCCATCAGAGACTCTTAGCCCTTTATGAAGGAGCCAATTCCTAAGGCAGACTATTTTGTGTTGATGCACTTATGTGGCAATTAAAGATAAGATATCTGTGCCTCCCTCACGCTTTCCTCAATGTCACAAAAATCCAGTATGGCAATGGTAGTACTATAAGTGGATATGACTTCTGATGATTTGCTATTTGTTAAAACTCATAATTGATACTCCAATGGCTTCCTAATATAACATTTTTCTTGCACTCTAGGCTTTTATTTATGCATCTTTATTAGAAAATTGTCCTTAAGAATTGATTATTCAGTTCTTATGTTGGCCTCCTAATATAACATTTTTCACAAGATATCGGGCATTCGATTCTTGAAGCATATATAAGAGCTCTTGGAAACTTGGCTCCCAGAATGCTTTCAAGGATTAGAGATGTCAAGCAAGAAGATCACTCAAGAAATCCTAATTCCACAATTCCAATATCCTACTTTTCCTCGGGATCAAGTGTAGGAAATTTGGATAGCCCCATTGTCAATCCAAGTACAAGGCATGCTTTCGTAGAACCAATGAACAAGGTCGATGGATGATTTAGTGACTCGATCCCTTATAGAAGCTTTGATTTAGAGATCTCATTTAGTACTGATGCAAAATCAAGCTAAGTTACAACAACACCTAGTTCTAGCTATGTCTGGTGCATTATTAACGATGCATGCATTAATAATTCACCAAATAGTTTATTCACATACATTGTCCATTATTTGGTGGCTTCCTTGTATATGAGTAATGACTAATTATCTTATTTTAATCAAAGAAATATTTTGGTGATTGTCATCTTGTACACGAAGTACTTTGTAATTCATACACTTTGTATATGCTTAATTTGTATATTATAATGATAATGAGTAACTAAGGTGTAGGAAAGGTGTAACTTAGATTATTGAGTCCCACGCTTGGTTGCTCTCCACTCTAATTCACATAATTTGTATTATCTATAGAAGTTTGTACAGATTTTGAACCCCCTTCCACGTAGTACGCATGTTCTTGATTTGAAAGTCATTTTTAGATCCAATTCTAACATAAGTGAAAACTCTGACTACTCTCCCTTGTCTATTTTTAACAGAGTAGTAGGAATGTTCTTGCACTTAACCACAAATATCATCACATTGACAAGACTTGTTTATGTGCCTTACGGCCATATGTTTCTTAAGCATTGGTCATTGAGTATGTTTTTGATAACTTGAATAAGCAAGAGCAAAGAAGGGAACGTCCGAGTTTTATGAAAAGAAAGTACATGACTATTAAGTGTCATTTATACCTAAATTTACCCCTAATTCAAATGTATATTATGAGATTTTTTTTGTCAAAAGTATCTCATGCATATTTTGTGTACTTTAGATTTTGTATTTTCATTGTTATATTATTCTGTAGATCACATACGATGGAGCGATATGTTTTGCCAAGCTGAGAAGATATGAAGACAAATTCCACAATGCATGGTTGAAGTTACAAGCATATATTACTAGTGAGATAGTATGAAAAATACAGTGTACTCTACGCCTTAGCCATGGGTAGCAAGCTTACTCTACAACGAGGCAGTAAATGGATATTTTAGGGGGCAATGGTG
Source organism: Dysphania ambrosioides (assembly GCA_026401315.1). Classification (NCBI taxonomy): domain Eukaryota; kingdom Viridiplantae; phylum Streptophyta; class Magnoliopsida; order Caryophyllales; family Amaranthaceae; genus Dysphania; species Dysphania ambrosioides. Next base: position 6,515,291 of record CM048659.1, on the reverse strand, counting down.
GACAATATATTTCGATCCTCGACCTGCCCACGATTTTCATAACTTCGTCCATGGCCTACTCATAGAGAAACCGAAGGTGCATCATGGATTTTTTATGGCTGATTTTATGGATTTTTTCCTAATTGATCTTATTTCTAGTTCTTATAAATAGGACTTTTGGCTAGACAACTGTTCTCTTCTTTTTTCCTTCTTTTTTTTGGCACTCTTCTTTTTCGCTTTTTTGGCACTTTTCTTCTTGGTTTACATTGAACTTTATGTATTCAAAATTAAAGTAGTATTTCTTTGATTTAATCTCTTTAATAATTTTCTATTATCAAGTCTTCCTTAATTATTTTTTTTATTGTCTTTATTATAATGTGTGAGTAGGGTTTTAATCTAAAATTATGTTGAGCCCTTAATATCTATTGATGTTACGATTTAGTCCTAATCCCTAATTTAATTGTCTATTGGTAATTTTATTTTAGGGTTTGTTTTATCCTTATATTCAACTACTTGTAGTATGTTTATTGAATATGGTTAGGTTCGTAATGATAATTTGGTATTAGTTGACTTTAGAACTCTAGTTTAAAGTAAGAGAAGTCATTACAATAGTAGTTGGCAGATCTTGCTAGGATTTTTAAGATGTTATGTTTAATGTCTTTAAATTTCATGACTTTACAACAGTAGGTATGATTAGGGCTGGAAACGAGTCGAGTCGAGCCCGAGCTTAAGAAGCTTGTGGCTCGGCTCGCCTGAGACTCATAAAGCTTGGGCTCGGGCTCATGACTCGCCGAGCTTTAAAGTTTGAGCTCGGACTCAGCTTGACAAAAGCTTGTGGCTCGGATTTTTTAAAATGCTTATTTGAGTAATTAAGCTTGATTCTATTTAAATATTGGTTTCAACTACACCCTTAATAAAGCTCGGCTCGTTCAGGCTCGTTGAGCCCTCGAGCTTAAATTGTTTGAGCTTGAGCTTGGGCTCGCTTTTGTAAAGCTCGAGCTTAGCTCGGGCTCACCTAATTCCGAGCTTTAGGTGATCCGATCCAATCCCGAGTAGCTCACGAGCAAGCTTGGCTCATATCCAACTCTAGGTATGATTGCAATGTTCAGGAAGTAATTGAGTTTTAAAAGATATCCTTGGTATTGATGTAGGGTATATCTACCCTGTTAAATATAATGTGATTATTCAAGAAAGAATTATGGATTACATTGAGTTTTATTAGTGGGGACATGAAATCTTAAAGTCTTGGTTCATTGTTTAGTTTATTAGACCATAGTTCACTCACCCGACTATTCGATCGACTCGACTTATTAAATTCATTCTATAACTGCCTCATCTTCTTTGTGCAATTTGATCCTTGCTTACTTCACTACATATTAGTATGTTTAGTTAGATTATTTTTTATTGGTTAGTGATAGCCTCATCAATGACATTTGGCCATATCTACCTTTTTTCCTTCTTAATCATCAGTCACTGTTTTTTGATGACTTGTGAAAACAAAGTTAAAAGTAGAGGAAAGAGTGTACAAGATTTATGCAAAGAGACCAAGAGAATATAAAAAGAAAAGAGGAGTTGGATTTGCCTCTAACTATGTTATTATACACTGGTTCCATGAGATTTTTTGTAGAAATATAGTCTTACTTGCCACCCCAAATATGTTTATTTATTCATCACCTAAGCTATGTGTTTTTACATGAAATTATGTAGCAATTATACAACTACCATTAATGAGGAAAAATTTTCTTGAAGTATGAGGAAAACCAATTTTTTTACTGAACTCCATCAATGAGGAAAATAAAAATTCCCCACTGATTGAGAAAATTGATTCTTTTTCCTCATGCTTTGCTTCTAGTGGCCCTATGGTTGCTATTTTTCTTTTTATTTTCTATATTGATGTTTATTCCCATCACATACCGCTACATTGAATAAGCAGGTATAAAGAGAGTAATGAGGAGTTTTTTTTAACTCATTAATAGGATGAATTTTTGGAAAAAATTTCATACATGAGGAAAATTGATGTAAAGGAGGGAGATAGTGGGTAAAGAGAATGATGAGTAAAAAATTTCTTCAAATGATCTTAAAGTGTGCAGATGATGACATAACCGAAAATAGTTGTTGTATGCTTTATTAGTCTTGTAATTGTACAAACAAGATCTTTCAATTCTGACAAAATCTAGTATTATGGGTTAAAGGATGTACTATATATGTTTGGAAATTTGGCTTACTAATCAATAGTAAGCTAGTGGGGTTACCTCCTAATACAACAAAGATTGATAACATTACATTTAAGAAACTTATTTGCAAGGAGCTGGTCAAAGGGAAAGTGATGATCTTGGCTATGTTAATGTTAAACAACTTTGTCGAGCTACAACTCTATTAAGGATTGCATCCCTAATCCATTAAGAATATGAAACATGTGACATTGATACATTGTGGCTTAATCTACTTCGGGATGTTAATGAGATCCCCAATTATGCATGGAAAAGTGATAGTGTTGTCCTAACTTACATGTAGGGTTCCAAGCTCATAGAAAGGGGTACTTAGGCCTCTTGGTTGCTTATTTGCTTTGGAGGTATTACCTTACCTTGCATTTCCTACTTTTTCTTCTAATATTTTTTTTCACATGAAGAAGTTTTTTATTAAGCTTATTCACAAGGTTGCATCATCAAACTTTTTTAGAAATGATATTGGATTGTTGTCTGTTATCTTTTGGTTTGTTGTCTGTTATCTTTTCATGTGAAGAAGTTGATTAACTCGCTTCCACTTGTAGTAGTGTAATTTAAAATCAAAATTACAAAATTAGTTCTAAACAAATGACCAAATAAATTACAATAAATGTTCAAAAATAAATCTAACAACTTTATTTAAAGGGAAGTTATCTCCCAATATAAGAGTGTGTCACTTAACATCAATACAACATGATACGTGTTGCGTCATATAGGAAGACATCTAGAAAAAATATAAGCAAAAAGAAAAATAATATAAGGAACCAATTTTTATACAAGTAAGCATGTAATTCTACTTATATTAGATAATGAATGAATTTTTACTTCGATTATAAATATTTTTGTATTAATAATATACAAATATTATGCATATAAAAAAGCTAAACTTAAAACTTTGCAACTAATATTATACATATTTAATTTTATTATTATTTAATTTATCTTTAAATTACTTTAAAACAAGATCTATTTATAATATGTCATCTTAAAATCTATGTTATTACGAATGTAGCTAAAACATATTGCATGAAAGTTAATAAACAAAACTAGCATATACCAATGTCATAGCACAATATTTTTCTAAAATTATGAATTTAAGAAACTTGTATCAAACTATCTATATTTGGCGAATAAAGCTATAGAAATTTGATCATTAACTAAAATTTTAGTTTGAACAAATGAAATTACGAAATGACCAATAAGATGATTTGTAGTTGCTAATGTCTTAGTTTAGATAATAACATTCTTTCTCCAATTTATTTTGAAAATTTATTGCAACTCTTATTTCATCATTTTTTTTTCTCTTGGAGCATGTAGAATAAAGGTGAAAGAATTTAATAGATATTTTTGTACTTTTTATATTCAATAAAGATATCTCCATATTCCTAATCATCAATAAAAACATATGTTTATTTCATTGTATTCATCTTAATAAAATTGAAAAATTATACACTTACATTATTTGTAAAAATTTTAATATAAGATGCTTGACAACCATAAGAATATTTGCATCCTTACCAAATAGTATAATAGACTTTGTTGCCTTAATGTCTCTCGTTGTTATAGGTACTCTAAATGTGAAAAAATAATTAAGTCAAAATTTGATTGGCAAAATATATAATATTAAATTTTTTTAATTTAATATTTAACGTGGCTCAATGTGGCTGCAAAGTGTTGTGCCCATGAGTCATACCAAATTGGCAACTTAGCGTCAATACTTAAAAATGTTTCATAGTCCCTAAAATATTTTACCTATTCACAAAGAAAATAATTATAAAGTTATTATACTTGCACAAAGAATATTGATAAATTGTGTAATATTTTGTAATTTTTAACATTCAACATCACTGAATATTAATTCAAATAAATCATTTTATCTTTAAATGACATTTCTATTTCAAAGGCTATTAGCTCTTGACTGGGTGAAAGTAATATTTTCTTTGACATATCCATCATCAACATACCTATATGTTAATTGGTGAGTATAAGTAATTCTCATAGATGATTTTTTATTACTTTTGAAGTACATTTATCTTCTTATGAGCCATGCAAATTTTCAATATGTTCTACATCTGAATTTATAAACAACCTTGTTCTTCCAACCGTAGATAGATGTAGGCCAATGGTGAAACACACATTGTTTTTATTCCAAATGCTATAGATTGAGATAATTTTCTGGAGTTGTGAAATTATTGAGTCTTACCATTATAACACCAATATTCACTAAAGATATGCCCAATACATGTACTTGATTTAATTCATGAAATAAGTGATGTCCCTGATTTGTTACAAATCTATCCCATGAAGTCAGTATTATGGTTTCCTTCTTGCATTAGACCAGTGAAATGATTTTTTATGCATGTGATTTTACGTAAAAGTAATAAAAAGTTATATTATATAATATTTGAAATTTAATACTCTTACTTTATTGCATAATAATACATCTCGTACGGATGTTTGTCTACCTTGGCCAACCAGTCATACTTCAAAAACATATATCACCAATCCAATCACATCTATGTATCAATTGTTTAGTTAAGATTACAATGTTATAAAAAAGTAATTAAAAAATTTTGAAATATTTTATTTTCTCTTACCAATATGTGGAGGGTGATTCGATCAAAAAATAAAGGTTTTAACATTATCAAACTCCTTGAATTTGAAGTTGTATACAAGAATATCTTCTATCTAATATTATCCATTACATATTTGTAAGAAGAATCTAATGGCATTATCGCTAAATTTGTAATTGAATATATTTGCCTTTATTTCATTATTTCACTGTATTTACCAGCATAGTCTTTTCCAAACAAAGGTACTTGCATCTCATGTAATTCTTTGCTTTGGTTATTTCATTATTATTTGCTTTGGTTCATGTTTTTGGTTAGCCAGCGAAAGCCAAGGAATCCAAATTACGGTAAGTGAGAGACCCACTAACGTTAAATTCATCCTTGATTCCTTAATTTAGACATTTCACGTCCATTAATTTTTTAGTTTGATTTGATTTTTTGTGTTATATTACGAACTATGGTAAAATTCATCGTCTTTAAACTTCATCTACTTGGTTTGACAAAAAATTCTCGATTGTTTAATTGTTTTCATTATAATTGGGTTACTAAGAAATAAAAAGCAAAGTTGATAAAATTGATCACTGACCTATTTTCGGTGAAAGGAGGGAATAAAATGTTGCCCTATAGTTGTTCTTAATGTTGGGTAACTTAACGTGAAGAATGAATGCTCTCCTATTTTTGTTGGCAATTTTGCTTTGTTTAGAGATTGTAAATAATTAATCTGATTCTTTTATATTTGGCATCTTATAAATAAGATCTGGATATCAAATTATCAATATTGGGTTTGTGGCATTTTGTTGGTTTCAATTCTATGTAATTTGGTTTTTCAAATTGATCGAAATTTGTGCTTACATGGCACTTGTTATGCTTTTACAAATTTTTTCAGTTTTAAAGAGCATGGCCTATATGGTTTTCTTTTCTTTTCTTTTTTTTAAAACAAAGAAAACTCCATAATCCTGGATTTAGAATTTTGAGGCATCTAATTAACCGTTAATCCTAAAAATAATATAGGATGAGATCCGTGCATAATTCAGCTTTCAACATCTTTAATATAGTTAAGTAAAAATTATAATAAGTTGATAGTTTGAATTAAAACCTATTATCTATTAACATAATTTAAAGGATAGGGGATTTTTTCCTAGAGAGTTCGCCACTTAACCTCACTGAGTCTGACACGTTATGCACTACCTACCTACGATAACAACTATTAAAAATATACGTGGAAGCCAATCAAACAAAACTCTTCATATTAGGATATATTTATTTTTACAAGTGTATCCAATATAGTTTTATTTATATTAAGATATAAATAAATAATTGGTCTTTTATATTTTATTATACCATAATTTTGCTTCCAAATTATATTGTTATAATATGTTATAGAGTACTTAGTTTTCTTATTTTTATTGAAGTGTCAAATCATTCATGATTGCATTTATGATAGACTTGCATACATATATAATAATTTATTATTTTTAATGTAACTTTTATGTAATTCGTAGTTATGATCTACTTCTACAATACCTTTTTACTCCATCTATCCCTAACTTTTTCATCTCTAAAATACAAATTAATTTTTTCTAAATTCTCGTAAGACAAAAAATTATAAAATTTCATATTCTAAAAATTTACATTGAAATGAATCTAATAAGATTTCACTTAAAAATATTATTTATTATAACTAAATGAGAACTTTTGGTCAAATTTTTTAAACTTTAACTCTATAAATAAAAATAGGGCAAAATAAAGGAACAAAAGAGAGTACTTGAGTATCACACTTCTATATCTATTTTAATTTAAATCCACTCTTATCAAACCATATCATTAGTTATATACGTACTTCAATCTTTTGACTTGACGGTATTACTAGCAAATACAAAGTTAGTGACATTGTTGAATTCATCAAATCCTAAATAAAGTTAGTTTAAGAGATTTGAGTTTGAATTTTATTAGGGTAAATTTCAAACATATCTTTTTATATTATCAAACTAATAACACATTTCAAACAGAGTAATAAAATTATCTAAAATACTTTAAAATTCAATTTATTTATATAATTCAAATCGATTCATCACTAATACACACAAAAAACTTTTTACTAAATAACTCATCCACTTGCCTTAAAAGTTTTACTTGTAAAGTGCGTTTCTCAATACTAAATTTTTCAACAAATTTTTTTTGGCTCTAATTTATTATGGTCGACTTTTAAGATCTTTATTTACATATAACATTAAGCTTCACTAGGTCAAATTGATTAAGAGCAAATTTATGTTATTTTTGGGGTATAAAATTAGGTTCCGCATTATCAACATTAAAATTTCTTTCTTTTGAAATGTGTATCTTAAATTTGGTGTAACAATTTATGGTCACTTAATACTTTATGTAGCGTCGAATGAGTTTAGCTCTACATGGGTCAATATTTTTGAAAGCCTACAAATATACGCTCATACGTACTATTTTAAATAGTTTACTCATTTTTAGAGTACTAACTACTTTTTTTCTATAAATTTGTACCCCATATGAGCATTATCCAAGCCCAATACTAGTTACAAATATAATCCTATATTTTAAATAATTTTTGTGACTTTCAAAAATGATCTTATAGCCATTGTCTAAACAACTTGAAAAATTGACTATGAAAAACTAACAACAATTATGTTAGATTAGATTTTATAAAATAAGATATCATACATCTTGATAACTAACTAATCATGGAGTACATATTTTCAAAAACAATATCGAAGAATAAGAAATAACAAATTTAATCTATTACTTACGTAGAAGAAAGTTTTAACAATATTAATAAGAAGCAAGTATGTGAAATATTTGATAAATAAATATTGGCTCACAATGCATTAGTAAAAAAAAAAAAAGTAAAATCATTAGAGTTCTAGTATTAGTTTCAATGCATTTTTTTGGCTTAATTGTCATCCAATGGACTTATATTTTTTTTAATGAATTGTATTTTAATTAATCAAATTATGTTACTTAGTCAAGTTAATAGCGAGATTGTGATATGGATATCTAATATACCATAATTTCTCAATTTCTTTATTTTTGCCTCATCTATATATATATATATAGAGAATTAAAGTTTAAAAAATTTGACGGTAAATTCTGGAATATTATAAAAATTAATAATTTAATATATAAATTATAAAAAATAAAATAAAAAATAAATTATACACAGTATGGTAGTGGAACTGACATAGTTCCTCGTGTTCCCGACATGAAGTAAAAAGAAATGGTTACAAAATTTAGAATCGAAATGTCCGCCCTTAAAATAGGGCACCAATAACGCCATCTTCCTTTCGTTCTGCAATACTTCATCTCCTTTTCACGCTTCACACTTGACACCCAACCCAAATCTCAAGCATGTGTTTAACATCGCCAGATCTGGTTTTTTCAAATGAAAAGTGATTATACTATCACTCTAGGAGATGGGATCCGGCAGTAGCAAAACGCAGCGTAGTGGTCATAACAGTGCGGCGTCGTCCATCTCCTCTACGTCGTCGTTTAATTCCTCGTTTTGTAGTAGTACTAGTAATAGCTTTAGTAGAAGGAGGAGTAAGGGTCGAAGCGTGTTTCGGTCCCCTTGTCTTGGATCGTCTTCTTCCCGACCTTACGATTCCGATTCCGATTCTGATGATAATGACATTGATAATCAGGTTTTGTTTTATTTTATTTTATATTTTTTAAATTGGGTATTGAGTATCGTGGAGTTTGAATTGAGTATGTTCATTGTTCATTTGTTTTCTGGGTTTATTTTATATCAGCATTTGATTGGTATTTTGTGGGTATGAATGTCGAATTTGAAAACAAGTGCATTTTGTTATTGTAAGCAAAGTGCATGAAGCCATGCGCTGCAAAATTTGCAGAAATCCCTCTTTACCTTTCTAGATGTGGGTTTGTATGTGCCAATGTATTGGACACTTTCTGATAGAATTCAAGTGGGGCTAAGGTTGCAAATGGAATTCGTAGTCATTTTTGAATCAATATTATGTGGAAAGGACTGCAATTAGGTTTGAAAAAGGTGGGCTGGAGACTTGTGGGGGACTTGGAGTTTAGATGAAGTGGCACTGAAGGCGTTGGGTCAAGGATTAGGTATCCACTCCATTCTTCCGCCTAGCATGGGAGCTCCCTTAAAGGCATAACATTAATGTTAATGTCTTTATTGCACTCCTATTCTCCTAGGACAAAGTCTTAAAACCACTAAATTCCCAAGTTGTACTGTATTATTTGACACATAGAGACATGTAACTGAGTCGATACATTCCTGAACAAGTCCGGTCTCCGTTACACCCCTAACCATCAGTCATTAATCCATCCTAACAAATAAAAACCCCACATGCCAAATTCACACAACAAACATATAAACCAAGTATAACTCAATAAATGACAAGACATTTTACTTTCAAGAGACGATCCTGGCCCACCTTAGAGGGGGGCCCCTGCGGTCTCAGAGATGACTCTAAGCCTGCTATTGGTCCTGAGAGTGGCATTCCGAGGTGGGTGGTACCAATTTAGGCAGTTGGGGTTTGGAAGGAGTGTCATGCGATTGAGTTGGAGGGGAGTAGAACTGTGAGGCAAGAGATGGCTGTTGGAGTATTAGTAGCCATTGACGCATCTGTGGGTGTGTGCTGCTTTTTGGGAGGTTAATTCAGTGATTGTGGATTGGGTTTCTTTTTTTGTTTAATCATTTGGTTTTGAGCCACATAAAGGTTTAGGATTGGTTTTGAGTTTGCAATTCTTACAAATTGCAATGAGAGTTTTTTCTTCTTTTTTGAAAATTTAATATTATAATTCCCAATTAGTACCTTTTTTTTAATAATCGCTCCTACTATTTGATTGATTTGGGGCAGGTTCGACTATTGAGTAGAGTTTATGTGTATGGTTTGTTACAATTAATGTAATTTTTCCTTTCAATTTTGTAAAATTAACATTAACATTAATATTATGCCTTTAAGTGAGCTCTTGTGGTAGGCATGGAGTGGCTGTTTCTTATCAACAAGTACAGGGACCTTCCCTTTTCCTTTGAAGTTTTGCAAGGATACTCAATATTGATCTTTATGTGCTCTAGTCTGATGAACTAAAAACATTATAAGTTTTATAACATAACATCATGAACGTGTAGTGCTTGAAAATATGTGTCGTTCTATTTGTAAGTGACTAATTCTTGTCTGGTTCTCTGATCCCCTTCCCACTCTAACCTTTACAATAAAAGAAGAATGTAATTTTGTTCAAACTGTTGTGCCTACAGATTTTAGATAATCACAATGATGCCAATCGGACTAGATTGCAGCAACCTGAATCGGAGTCTAATGAAGTGAAAGTTCAGTGCTACCAAACATCTAAAATTGATGGGCCTGAGATTATGCCCTCTATATCTTCTAATATTGAGCTTGGTGAATGGGATCATGCAAATGGAGTAGACAATGGGATTAGGGAAGATGGAAGTTCATCTCAAGCTTTCTCTGGCCAATCGTTGAACCATTCAAATCGATTTTTATCTCGATTCAGTTTTGTTCCCGGTACTGTTAGTTTTAGGCTCGGCAGAGCTGCCAGTGTAGGATCATCAAGGGCTTATCCTTCTTCTCCCAGGAGTTTTGCTATTTCCAATGGTGAAGAAGACCTTCATTTGCGAGGAGGTTTTACCCATCACTTGATTAGCGGCAATGAGAGTCTACATAATAACAGTCTGAATTCTTCATTCCTCAGTGCCTCAGTCAGATCTCGTGGAGATTCTTCTACAAATTTGATTTGTAACCCTGCAAATTCTACTTTGTCTGGTTCTTTGCAAGAAAATGAGGTAATTTCTGCACAAGATCTGGTGGACAATGATAGTGAAAGAACTAGGTCAAATGTGCGTTTATCTTCTCCGGGAAGTCTTATGGATGTAGAGAGTTTGAACAGGAGAGTTGGGGATCGCCGAAATAGTGCCCGAGAACCAGCAGATCGCAATGTTCGTTTTAGTAGAACTTTAAGCGTGGGAAGGCTCCGTGATAGAGTTCTACGGAGATCATCATTTTCGGACTTGACTCTTTCTCCTTTGCAACAGGATAGAGCAACTGCTTCTGATGGAACTCCTGTTAACTCTCTGGTGTCTTCCCCTTATCCGCTGCCCAACATGCCTAACTCCTATTTTGCAAGTCTAAATAATGATGTTGAGACATCACACCTTAGTGTAGGCAGGCATCATGGTTTACTGGAGCATAGATCAAATTTCTTGGAGCGGCGAAGAAGAATAAGATCTCAGGTGTGTTTACAGATTGTCCTCAATAAACCTCTTCTCTTACCAATCAAGTCCGTGTGCAAGTACTAAGCTATTACACTTAAGTAAAAGTATGCTCTGTTAGATTCTAGTTAGATTCCGTACCACAGTTAGATTCTAATTTTCTGTATGTCGAGCATGCTTGAACTGGAACATGATCTAGGGGATAGAGATAGGTTATCTTTAAGATTTGTCAAATGTCAACTGACACTGTCTCATCAATGTTGTCTTTCATGTAGCTTCCTCAGTTTTTTTGCCATCTAACTGTACAGCAGTGGTTACGTTGACGGCTTTATTTTAAGAATTAACATATTTTTGCCACCATTTATGGTTTTCACGTGTCAGGTACGGGCTCTTCAGCGTTTAGGTAGTCGTTTTGAGAATCTGTCAGGGCATGAGAGGTATTGTTTTCTTTCAGGGCAGCATCGAACAGGGCGTTGCACATGTCGTATCAGTACCAGAGATTCTAATCCTAATAATGATGGTGCTCGAGCTAGTATATCGAGAATCGTTATGCTAGCTGAGGCTCTCTTTGAGGTATCATTAAGATGTTTGACTTCACTCTTTTGTGGAGCACTGGAGCCTTCATTCTTATTGTCCTTTCCAACTTATCTTTTATAATCAGTTAATTATTTAATACTTAAAAACTTATTTAACTAGGTTCTGGATGAAATTCACCAGCAATCCGTGGTGTTATCCTCCCGACCTTCTGTATCTTCGATTGGATCAGTTCCGGCACCAAATGAGGTTGTAGAATCCTTACCTGTGAAAGCATATGCTAAGCCAACAAAATTTCAAGGCGATGAGGTTGCTCAGTAAGTCACCTTTGTACTTGATTTCTGTGTCCAATTTGTAGTGTGATTAATAACTCACTTTGCATTTTGAAGAAAACGCTGTGCTATTTCATTGTTTTACTCCATTTGACCATGTTACCTCGGTAAATGTACACTTGTATATATTTTCAGGGATTCTCAAATATTTTCTAAAGGTAATGGTAGGCAATGTAGGGAAAAATCTCAATTCTGCTGATCTGCTATGCTCCTTATGATTATGAATATTGTTTTAGGACAGTAGGTGAGTATAAGTAGTATTCAACACATTTGTTCTATTCCTTATTCTACTTGTGATTGTTTTGATGATTTATCATTTTTTACAAAGATGTTCAAGAATGTGTTGATGTTTCATTTGTACGGTTGTACCATTATAGAAGATTTTCCTTTTTTCCTCATAGGTTGTAGGTATGGACCTTTTGTCTCTTTTGTAGTTCTTTCTGTCAGCTCTCATGGTTTTGGAAATGATGTTCTTTAATAGTTTCCAATATATTGAATTTATTGAATTCTCCTTCACGATGACTACGCTTCATGTGTTTGCTCTCATTAAGTTTAAATCCTGGCCTTTTATCTTGAGGGAAGTAGTGTAAATAGATCTTTTTGCTGCAATAAACCAATATTTAACTTTTGATTGTTTTGACAGATGTTACATATGTCTTTTGGAGTATGAGGAAGGTGATGATGTGCGCATATTGCCTTGTAATCACGAGTTTCATAAGATGTGCATTGACAAGTGGCTCAAGGAAATTCATAGGTGAAATTCATTTTGTGTGTTCTTATCTTTTCCCTGTCCTTCTACGTTAAGTCCTGAAGTAGTAAAACATGATCTTTGAATTGTAGAGTATCTAAATGCCTGAACCAGTCATATCTGAGTCTGATGATTTCTTGGTTGTCCTCTGTTTTTTGTTAGTCTGGATGGGGGCTCTTTAAAATATTAAAATCAACTTGTATGATTTCAGTTGAATTGAATATATACCAATGAAAGTATGAGTTTGCTGCAACCAATAATTTTTTAATCGGCAAAATTGCTCCTTATATCTTATTAGACCAGTGTTCTCTATGTGTAAATAATAGTATGAACATAAATGTTTACTAGAAAATTCCATCTGTTGTTGAAACTTGGGGTTACAAAATGAAATTGGAGAAAATTAACACTCTGTAGCTCCTGACCATAAGAGATGCCACTTGCCACATTGGTTATCCCCAGCAGCATCTATGATTTCACCTCTTTTTTTTTCTTTTTTTTTTTATCTAGGCATCTTTGCTATGGTAATGTGGTATATCTTGATTTGACAAAACTTTATCTCTCCTTTACCATTGCTGACTGTTGGAATCTTGTCAACACTGTTCATTTAAGTTCAAAATAATAAATTGTACCTAGTCTTCTTTGGTTGTAATGAGACTTGATCCTGGCTTTGGTTCATTAGTAGTGAGGAAGACAGTGTAGGGAGTTTCTTGTGCTCTGAATTCATGGTTAGACTCTTGCTATAGCTGGTGATTCTTTTGAGTGGTGATCAAAGAGCATCAAAGGGAGAACTGTGTGAGTTATAAGAGAGATGAGAGGAAAAAGAATAATGTTTAATGCTGGTTCTTTGAGAAGTTGCTATTGAGGCCTCGTGGGTAGACAGAGGAAAGAGAATCTTCAGAAAGGTGCTCAACTATGAAATAGAGTAATGTAATTGACTTCTGAGACCTTCTTGATGATGCATGTGTTGATTGGAGGAGTGGTTCTAGGATGGTAAGATTCTGGAAGTTGAAGAAGGAATAGGATCTGGACCTTTGGATATTCCTCTAATTATTTGAAATAACAGTCTTGCACATATGCTAAACTTGTTTAGCTATCTTCTGATACGGGACATCTCTCTTTCTCTCCGTGTGTGTGGCCTATATGGAGTAGTGATTTAGTGTATTTAGATGAATTTGATCTCAGGTCTTGGTACCATTCCCCATGACTATAAGCTAGTTGGCATCCAACTCATTTGTCTGTGTGATATTCTAAAATTGTTAAAGCTTTATTGTGTATGCGTCACAATTTTATGAAAAGATAAAGAGAATAAGGAAGAAGTTAAAATGGGACGCGGGGGAGAGGATGTTAAAGCACTACTGAAGCTTTCCTTAATTTGGCCTGAATTACCCCTGGTAGTGGGATGACTGTCATAAACCCTATGAAATCACATAACTACCCTTCTCGAGGTGCCCACTAGGTAACTAAACTGAATGGAATCACAGATAGCTTAGATTGAACCACTTTTTGTCTTCAACTGTCTAGAACTAGAATGAAAGTGGATGCAAGTGATGCTTTATAAGCATCTGTGCCATTGTTAAAATCTGTCTTGATGCTGCCAATCAATATGTATCCACCTCTATCATCCTAACAATCTCTGCCATCTCTTTTCAATTCCTCTATGTGGCTTGATCTGATGAATGTCCACTATTTCTGCTATCTATATCAGAAGTAAAGATGGATCATCATCCCGAAAGTTCTTTAAAACAATTAAGTTGGATTAAAGTAGAAAATACAATTGATAATGTAAATATGAGTGCATTGCGTGGAAGTATTTATAAGAAAAAGATTTGAGAAAAAGTTTCAATCTTCAACTAAATTTGAACAATTATACTAACTCAAAGATTTGGAAACAATGTTTTCTCAATTGTTTCTTGCTACATTCCAGGTTTGCTTGTCCTTGCAGGCTTGCACTTATAAAACCATAATTCTACAACTTTCATTAAGTACTTTAAGAATTGGCTCATTGTCGTTTTCCAGTAATTGTTTAACAGTATTTATTTATCACATTTTGGTTGCTGCTCTTTTTTGTGTGTTTGATTGTTCATTTATTTATTTTAGGTTTTTTCACTTGGTTGAGATGTTCAGTGTAAAAGTCTAAATATATGACCTTTTCCTCCCCTCTTCCCCCATCTTGTTGCTTAGGGTATGTCCACTTTGTCGTGGAGACATTTGCAGATCCGACTCAGTAGCTGTTGGGAGTGGAGGCGGCTGTTAGTATTGTGTTTAATAGAGAGTGTACAAAATTAAAAATCATTTGGTGAAGCTCTCAGGTGTCCCCTGTGATGCTCTCGGGAGATTTGTGAAGTTTCCTGCTCATGCTTTTGTTTCCAAGTCCTGATTTATGTTAATGGATATATGGAATGAAGTGGAAACATCAAAGTTGTAACATTATGAAATGGTTAATCTCTAATTTATGAAAATACAAGTCTTAAAAAAAAGAGAGAGAATACAACAAAGGGAGGCAATTTAGCTTGAGATGGTGATGGTAGTCAAACACCAATTTCTGTACTTTCTCAACTGTAATGACATCCACCATTCCCTGTACTTTCTTAACTGTAATGAACATATTTGGATTCCAATGCTTCTTGCATCAGCTCTATTTTATTTGCTTTGTTTTGGTTGGATAGCTTTGTGAATATTGTGCTATCAGTATGTATCCTTTAACTGTTAAAAAGTAAATTTCAGTCACAGTAAGTGATTCTTTTCATACCGCAATTGTCTGTCAGGCAATAGTTCTGAATCAGTCCAATGATGACATTCATTTGAAGAATACTTTCTTTTATAGGATTTTTTTTTTTTTTTGGTTTTGTAAGGAGGGACCTTGTAAGTGGGCCTCGTCCCATTCTTGTCCTTTTCACTTACTCTCAAGTAGGGAGTACTAGGGACTAGGGAGAATTCAATACTCAATTGTACAGGTAAGATTTTTTTTCTAGGGAAAAAAAAATGAAAAATCTAACCAAATCTATCTTGCTATTAATTTTTGCTTCACTTTACTTTTTTTCAGTGCACACAATAAATTTATCAGTGTCTCTAGTAAAAGTGGCTCTTTAAGATAATTAAAACTACCTTTTAGAGTTGATAAAAATTGATATATATTGTGTTAAGGGATAATTTTTATTATATTAAAGAGTCAAATTTATTGGAGACACAATAAGTCGTGTGTATACAATACTTTTTATTATAATATTATCCAATGGCTTAGCCATGTAGCAATTTTTTTTAGTAAAAGGTTATGTTAGGTGCAAAGTTGCCCATCTCAACTATTTTATCAAAAAAGAAGAATACTAATTTTTTGGATGCATAAAAGTCACATAAATGTGATTTTGATATTCAATCACCATATTTTTCATATCTATAGACTTTACCAGCTAAGATAATTGAAGTCAACATTTACACGGTAGAATTAGTTCCATAGCAGTAAAGGGTATAGTTTCTTAAATCTTAGTTTATAAACTGACTACACAACTACTTAGTACATAGTAGACTCTACAGACTCAGTTCCGAAGTAAATGGAGAGAAAAATGGGAAGCCCAAGAGAAACAGAGCAGCCGAGACAACCACCCCCATCAGTACTGCTACTCCCCTTACCACTACAAGGCCCTATAAACTGCTTCCTAAAGCTGGCCCACCTCCTCTCCCTCTCCTCTGACCACCTTAACATCACCTTCCTCAACGCCGAGTTTGTCCACAACCGTCTCTCCGACCTCCCCGCTCGCTTCCCTCGTGTCAACTTCTCCATTTTCTCCGATGGAATCTCCGGCGACGACCCCCGATCGCCGGAAAAATTTTCCGAAATGATCAGCTTCTTTGAGTCGGAGGTCATCCGGTGCCTGCCGGAGTTCTTGAAGTCACCGGCAACGTACTTGATCGCCGACGGGGTGTTTACTACAGCGGGAGCGCGAGCTCAAGAGTTGGGGATTCCGGTGGTTTATTTCTCGACGTTGAGTCCATGTTGTGTTTGGGCTTGCTGCCTGTTAGTTCCCAAACTTTTTGATTCTGGGGAAGTTCCATTCAAGGAAGGTATAATCCAATGTTTTTTTTAATAATTTATAACCAGTAATTGCATGTCTTTAAATATACTTCCTCACTAAGTTTACTAAATTTACGAAGACTCACATTTTTTGTTAATGCCAAGGGAAAAGTTACTTCACAATACCAAAGCAATTTAACAAATGAAATTAAGTCTATTAAAGGAAATATAGAAAATTAAGTAAATATAATAAACTTAGTGATGGCTTTGTCTAATATAAAAAAAAGTACTCGGTCAACTACAGCAACAGCACTAGTAGGAATATCATGATTAGACAAAATTTCAGTGTGGTTTAGGAAGTTTCTTGTTTTTTTGTCAACACTATAGTCATTTTCGAAATACTATTTGGCTATTGCCACATCTTTGAATTCAGAATTGAAGTGTATGTAAGCACTTTCAATCTTGAAATGATTGGAATGAGTTAGCTATATAAAGATGATACTCCTCTCGCCTTATTTTGCATTAGATCATAACTATGCCATGTTTAACAACATTCTAATGACTACACATTCAGCTCTAATGGAAAGAGTCCTAAGGGAAGGCATTGATATTGACGTTTATTGTATTTTGTCAAGATTAGAGTTTGTTGCAGGAAAGCCAAACTCATCCTAATAATTCAATTCTTAACACAAAAGACATTGGGTGAGTGATATGTTTTCTTCTCTATGTTACATATGGCTTATTTTTGTTGGTTTCACTATGGAATTTCCTCTGACTGATTTCACACTCTATAGTCTACAGTCTAAACATCGCCTAAGGGATAAATGGATACAAGTTAGAACTAGACATGTGTATTGAGCCGAGTCAGGGTCGGGATGGGTCACATGCAAAACAGGTCGGGCTGGCTCAGGGCAATAGAGATACATAACGAACGGGTAGAGTCGGGTCGGCCGTTCAAGGAGAGTATATTTTTTTATCTATAAATGGTGATAGTTTACATGTATGAACTCTAATCTTTGGTAGTGGACTATCGACCAATAAGTAGAAATAATTAATTACCGAGTAGTGTTTAAAAGTTTTGAAAATTATTGACCCAACTTGATCCATTAAAGACCCAATAAAACACGACCCTTTAAGAGACTTACCCATTAGGCCCATCATTGATTAGACTCTTTTACAAACGGGCCGATCAAGGGTCCTTAACGGGGCCCTCTTCTTTGAACAGGCTTAGTTGGAACACGAACTTGTAACATAATGTTAGTTCATTGTCTATTTCGAACGGTCATTTTAGTAGGCTGTATTGTGTCCTCTTTAAACATCGTTATTTAGATTAGTACGCGCGCAGCAGTTACGCCTTAACATTCAGTTGGTAATTAAGCATGAGCCAAGACCTCATTGGTATGTTATATTGTAAGTGGCAGTTGAATTAGCTTAACAGTTTTTGTGTTTAAATCGTTGAACATAGAAAAGTAGTACGGAGTACTTCACAAGTTTACTTAATTGAAAGTGATTTCTCAAAATTTGTTTTACAACCCCATAGGAACCAAAAGGGTTTGCCTTGAACTGTTTAATGGTTGAGCAAAGCTAGACCAGTTAGTCAATGACTGGGCTGAGTAGGCACTTCTAGTAACAAATGATTGATAAAATGGTTAGTATACTGATCATGGTTGGCAAAATATGGTTATAAACTTGGGTCTGAAACTGGATTCTGGTCTCTTCCTTTATTTGTATGTCCTGGAAGAAATACATCACAGTCTCATAGGACACACCTATTGGTTACACCAATAAGTCACAATAGTTAAGAGCGCTGAATGAGATACATTCTGAAAGTGTTCCTCTGCATTGCCATGCCAATAATTTCTTCCAAAACATTTCATGAATACTAACTTCTTTTAGTTGAGAACAGTAATATTCATATCTTATTGACAGCCAGGAGCATAAGATACATTTTCAATAGCCATAGTATCATTAGTTTCATGTACAATTATGCATTTTGTACGGAATGATGTATTTACGGAACTTTACTAGTTTTATTCTGATGAAGAGATGACAGTCGCTTCATGGAATACCCTAGAGCAGGGTAAAACGATTTGCAATCTGTAGTTTCAGTTGGATGTTTTGGCACTTTGGCTATCCAGCACTCTGGCTCGAGCATCAACTCTATACATATGATATCATCTTCTTTATAACAGTACGAATCAGTAAGATGATCATGTAAATTATGACTGACTTGTACTGCGATATGTAGGAATTGACCTGAATGAGCCAGTGACAGACATTCCAGGAGCGGAAGGGACATCCTTAAGGAGGTGTGACCTTCCAGGTTTTTGTCGAACTCATGACACAACAAACCCTTATGTCCAGGTAGTACTTAAAGAGTGCCGAGAATTGCCAAAGGCTCAAGGGCATATACTAAACACCTTTGACGCCCTGGAAGGACCTCTTCTTGCTGACCTCCGCTCCCTTTGTTCTAACCTCTACACAATTGGTCCAATCCACCTACACACTAAAGCCAGACTGCAACTAGAAACTGAAGAAGGTGCGACGTCCAACAGTTTATGGCAAGAAGATAGAAGTTGCATAGCGTGGCTTGATGCCCAACCCTCAAAATCAGTGATTTTTGTTAGCTTTGGAAGTGTGGTTAACATTACAAAGGACCAGCTAATTGAATTTTGGTACGGACTGGTGAATAGTAGGATGCGGTTCCTCTGGGTTAGGCGGCCAGGCTCAGTAGTTGGAGTAGAAGACGGTGAAGAGAGTTCCTTACAAATCCCAACAGAGATTCTGGAAGGTATACGAGAAAGGGGTTTCATTGTAGAGTGGGCACCACAGGAAGAGGTCTTAGCTCACGGAGCAGTTGGTGGGTTTTTGACTCATAGTGGGTGGAATTCCACTTCGGAGAGCATAGTAGAAGGAGTGCCTATGCTCTGTTGGCCTAATGGTATAGATCAGCTGGTGATCAGTCGCTTTGTGGGAGAAGTGTGGAAGATTGGAATCGACATGAAAGATATATGTGATAGAGCTGTGATTGAAAACATGGTGAGGGATCTTATGGAGGGGAGGAGGGATGAGTTTTCAGAAAGGGCTAATCAGTTGTCCAAGTCGGCTGCTGAAGCTGTAAGGGAAGGAGGGTCATCATGGTTAGCTTTACATCGTCTCATTGAGGATTTAAAGTTCATGAGATTGGAAGTCCCAAAAGGTTCACATAGTGGATAGTTCTGCTACAATTTGTTTTCTGTGTGCCATCAGCTATGCGACTTGCACAAGCAGGCTGTTTGCAAATACGGAGTCCCTGGCTGTCAAGAAAACTGGTTGATTAACTAATAATTGTTCTGTATAAGTAACTTGGTACATCTAGGGAAGCTATCTGTTGAATACAAACAGGATGATTGCTTGCAAAATTTGCATACAAATATCTTTTCATCTAAATTTACTTTCAGCTTCGTTATTAAGTGAAGCATGGTTTTCCAAGAAATCTTGCTGTGATTTTTATAAGATTAATTCGTGTGAAATACGTAAGACGATTATAGCTATTTCAGCGAGTAGTAATGGTTGATTTGGCTTGAAATACACTGAACTTTTCGAGAATATAAAACCATAGAAATGAAGGGATTTGTGTCATACGATTAAGTGCATAGACTAATTAAGAGTAATTAGGATCAAATAATGAGGGAACACTGTACTCTTGGCATCCTCTCTAGAGATTGTCACTGTTGTAAACAATACTGTAAAATAACAAGAATAATGTTACCGTAAATAGACTAAGTCGCGAACTATGTCGCTTTTTTTAGAACATTCACGGTATTGCCTTTAGGAAGTACAAGCAGCTTATTAACCACCGTATGCTCCCTAAGATAAAACAGTCTCTGAAGTATGGTACCGGTGGATTTGTACAGAACCACTGAGCTAACAGAACATCCGCAAAAGAAACACTACTGCTCAATTTTTTTTTGGGAGAGAAATGAAGAAGAATAGAGAAGAAAGTTTTTGTTGTGTATTGTAATGCTGAACAGAAGGTTGTATATATAGCCAAACCAGGGAGCCAAAAATCGTTTAGTAATTAAGGCAGAATTAAAACAGAGGTTACAAAAATCAGAAATTAAAAAAGAAGGCAGAATTAAACGTTAAGCATAAAATCAGCCAAGCCATTAAACCGTCGTCACTTAATTACATGATTGTTAAAAAATTGATTACAAAATCTGTAATTAACCATATGTAAACTGATTTACAAACGGTCCAAAAAGATAGAAACGTCATGATCACTCAATAAAGACCCAACCCAGCCCAGCCCAGCTTGCGTGTGTGTTGGTTGGATTCCTAAGTCCTGTCACATCCAAGTAAGTGACCATACATCTTTACAAAAAGATTCAGCTTTCTCTATCCCACCAATACGGGACTCTTTAATTTTCATAAGTTTTGTTTTTATAAACTTCAACATATATGTTTCAATAGTCGGTGTATTCACCGTAAGAGGTTATGGCTATGGGTGATGCGGCAAGAACAGGGAGGGGAGATGTTTTATTTGACGGTGTGCGTCATGTCAAGGCTCCTTGGCTTCCTCTCTTGGCTGAATGTAGAGCAGCTCCTCTTTGGTCTGGAAAAGGCAAAGCATTATGGGTTCTCCAAGTCTTCCTTGAATCTAACCGAAGTGGATTTAATGTTAGAGGATATTAGTTTCATTTGTAGTGGTTTGACTACCGTGTGTGTTGAACATTGTAGAATTCGCTAGATTAATTATTCATGTTGACCGTATTTAGAGTATTTTAAAATCACCGTTTTTATTTATTTTTAAAAATTTATTACCATTATAATAAAAAAAAGGTAAAAATAAATTAATACCTTCATTAGAATTGAGAAGAAACTGAATCTTATCCCTCTAGAGAAATCATGGAAAATCATTCAAACAATAAAAAAAAATAGATGGAAATCAGAGTATTTGAAAAAAGTAAAGTTAAATTAAAATAAAAAATACAATATTTTACTTATCTTGTTTATAAAGGTTAATCTTCATTTAATCTTTGAAAAATTCCACCTTTCCACGTTTTGTATTTTAAAATGTTCCTTTACTAGTTATCTGTTAAACCGGTAACTCCATTTCTCATATCTTCATGTTCCACGCACTAAGCATTTGCGACCTCCATACCTAGCGATAGTAGCCTCTCCCTTCTCTCTGTTTCTCTTTTAGATCCTTCTGAAAGCAAATAAAAGTGTTTCGATAGTAGCCATCGCATTAAACACTGTATAAGGAGCCGATGCCAGCTGACAAGAATGAAAACTACCAAACAAGCAGGTAGGCAAGGCTCAATTTTACTTCAAGCCCACACACACTCGAAATGGGGTAGATGAAGAAATTAAGTAGCCCCGATCCTGATATTTTAGAGGCCTTAGGTGTAGTAATATTCATGGGCCCCTAATATTTTACGCGTAAAATTTGTCCTTATCCATTTCGGGTTGTAAATACATGATATAATATGATTATTTTAGTTTATATTGCTAATTTCATCAGTAATATAATTTAGCTATTGTAAAAATAATTGAAAAAATTATTTAAAAAAGGTACACACATAGTCTACTAATGAAAAAATATTTTTTTAGAAGCAAACTAATCAAATAGAGTAGAACAATGATGATATTTTTAAATAAGTGTTAATAGAATACTTATAACCTCCAATAGTTGGGGTGTCTCATTGGATATTAAAGGTATATTTAGCAAATCATAAAGCTACAAAACTTGAAAATCCAACTTTAATGCTAGAGCATACATGTACTACACAACATATATTTTAATATCCAAAATGCTACTATATACAAATTAAACCTACCATTATCATTATACTTACTAAGATAAAATTTTGATTGTATTTTATCAAAAAAATAAAAATAAAAATAAAAATTTTAAATTTGAAATATTTGTATAGTTATATAACACAATAAAATTGACACGAGACTAAATTTATTCATTATCAAACTCCATAAACTTAATAACAAGAGACTAAATTTATTTATTACAAGATTCCATAAGTTCATAAATGTTTTAAAGTAATTATCATTAAAAATATTTTAAATTTATTTAATCATAATTTTTTAATTATTTTTGGGTCCTTCCGAGCCCTGAGCCCTAGGCAGTCGCACCCTTCGCCTAGGCTCAGGGACGACAGTGAAATTAAGTTCTGAGTTTGAATCACGGATACCATGAAGGATGATGTCAATGCAAAGAATTGAATCTAGAAACTATGAAAAGCTCTGACTTATCTGCAAACAAAAACAATGCCCAAAGTCAAGATGCATCTTGAAATATTTTACACAAGATCTCACATAGAACATTGAATGGAGCAAACATTTAGTTGTGGAGACATAAAGCTAATCTTGGATATTTTCAAAATTGTAACGAGTTTATCTCAACTATCAAATCTTATTGCTCTTTACTAAGGACGGTACTTTTTTCAACTTATCAATCGTAGTGAGCATAATATTTTTAAATTGATCTTAAAAAGGTAAATTCACAACAAAGTCAAAACCCAAGTAGATTATGAAAGTAATATACAAAATGTGAAAAAGTTGGAATTTTTCAGGAATAAAATGAAGGTTGACATTTATAGACAAGACGAGTCAAATGTTGTATTTTTCGTTTTAATTTATCCAAAAAAAAATAGAAATCAATTGTCATGAACACATTTTGTCATACTGTGAAATACACGTTGAAAGTTTAGAAATATTTAAAGATGGGGGATCACTAAAAGAAGGTTTGCAAATTTGAATGAGTTTGGTAGAGTCAAAATTAGAAGAAAATTGGGAGTAAAGTGAAGATTGAAAAAGAAAACATAAGAGAAGGAGTGAGTATAAACACAAAGCAACATAATAATTATAACATAAAATAATGTGATGTGATCAAAGAACGGTTCCATTAACAAACAGTAGTCCGTAATACAATGAGTAAGGCCTTAATTAATCCAAAACCACTCCCCTGCAACTAATGTATGAACACACTGTTTACTGATTACTGATTAAAAAGAATAAACATCCCCCACCTCTCTCTCCACCTTGAATCCCCGTTCCCCACCCACCATTATCGCCCACCTAAAGAAAATCCTCGTCAACTTTGGGGGCATTTTCTCTCTCCTCCTATGTCGAACTTCAAGACCATTGCTCACATGGCGGAAGATGACAACATCCCTTCAACCCCGGGTAAATTCAATAAATCCTCAATCTACTTCAATCGCATCCGTTGGTACTCCTCCCTCTCCAAGCTCACCCTCTATTCCTTCCTCTTCCTCTCCCTCCTCCTCTTCCTCTTCTTCGCCTCCCCCCGCCACCATAGCGCCGCTGACAACACCGCCCTCTTCCGATCTGTTTCCAAAACCGCCACCTGGGGTGGCCACCAGTGGGAGCGTCGAGTCCGACAATCCGCACGGGTGAAGCAAACCTCGCACGGGCTGACCGTGCTAGTAACCGGTGCTTCTGGGTTTGTTGGGACCCACGTGTCAATGGCGTTGCGCCGGAGAGGGGACGGCGTTCTGGGGGTTGATAATTTCAATGATTACTACGACCCGTCTTTGAAAAGATCGCGTCAGAAGCTTCTAGAACGTGCCGGAATCTTCGTTGTTGAAGGTGATATCAACGACCGCGATCTTCTTGCGAAGTTGTTTGATGTGGTTGCGTTTACTCACGTAATGCATCTTGCTGCGCAAGCTGGGGTGAGGTACGCAATGCAGAACCCCAAGTCTTATGTAAATAGTAACATAGCTGGGCTAGTGAATCTGCTAGAGGTTTGTAAGTCAGCGAACCCGCAACCGTCGATTGTCTGGGCATCGAGTAGCTCGGTTTACGGGTTGAACTCGAAGGTCCCGTTTTCGGAGAAGGACAGGACTGATCAGCCTGCTAGTTTGTATGCAGCAACCAAGAAAGCTGGGGAAGAGATCACTCATACTTATAATCACATTTACGGGTTGTCGATTACAGGACTACGATTCTTCACGGTGTACGGGCCATGGGGGAGGCCGGACATGGCATATTTCTTCTTTACGAAGGATATGTTGAAAGGAAAGCAGATCAAGGTGTTCGAGGGGCCAAATCATTCGACTGTTTCGAGGGATTTCACCTACATTGATGATATTGTGAAGGGGTGTTTAGGGGCTTTGGATACTGCTAAGAAGAGCACCGGGACTGGTGGTAAGAAAAAGGGACAGGCTCAGTTTAGAATCTTCAATTTGGGGAATACTTCTCCTGTTAGTGTTAATGAGTTAGTGAGTATCTTGGAGAAGTTGCTTAACGTCAAGGCTGATAAGAAGGTCTTGCCGCTGCCTAGAAATGGGGATGTGCCGTTTACTCATGCGAATATCACTTTGGCTCAGAGGGAGCTCAGCTATAAGCCTGCCATTGATTTGCAGACCGGGTTGAAGAAGTTCGTCAGATGGTATTTGAGTTACTACTCCGACTCCAAGAAGAAGAAGAGTGGCTCTGTATGGTGAAAGTCGAGGCTTTGATGTTTGTGGAGATACCACACCACACTGTAAGATTGCTTTTCTGGCACTATGCTGAAATTGGAGTATTTTTTTGTCCATGTATTCTGTCTGCGGAAGCGTACCTCGATTGAAGTAATGGAATAGTGGAGGTATCTTCATTGTTTTTCTGTCCACATATTGCTTTGTTCTTTTAGGGTGTAGGTATCACTAATAGTTAGCAAATGTCCGGCATCTGAATTCAGACTACACTTTACAGTTTCAATCACCACGCTGGTTCATTATGTTTTGTTATAGTTCTGAATACCAGTTGCAATACTCTTAGATTGGTGGACGAGTTTTTGTCTATATTGGCTCTGTATTGTACTAGTTTTGGTTAATATTGCTCTTTGATTCAGTCTCTGTCTATATACAGCCTATTTATTCAATCTTTAGGTTCATGGGGGTGGATGGTTTGATTTGTGTTGTGCTGGTTGTTGTGTACAACTGAACATTAGATGATTCAGTGTATTGTTTTGTTAGTAATTCTTAATGATATGAATTTATGATATTAATTACATCATTTAGCATGTTATTGTTTTCACTGTCTACCATTTATCCCTAACTCAGAGAAATCATTTGGCAAATTGAGAGGCTTATGAGCAGGGTGAAAACTTAATCAACCAGATGGATTCAAGGCACATGATGTGCTTTTGCTCTTTCATGAATGAAGGATTTTGTGCATGTGTTTATTAGATACTTCAGAGTTCAATGCTGTGATGCTTAAGAGAGTTTCTAGTTACTACTTTGAGATACTTGTATTGATGCTCTACGTGAATAAATCATCTGTATTTCATGTTACAATTTCCAAATGCTGGTTCTTGGCTTGTATTCACTTATGCCTATGCACAGATGCTTAAGATTTAATCCTTTACAGCATTCAGATTGATACGGACGGACTGAATGTTTTGTGCTTTTTTATAATTATGTATTAATATTGTAATACAGACAATGATGTGTGGACTTTATTGAATTATTTAGCCAGAACAAATGAACCTGGTAATGCTACAGATTATCACATAGGGATGTATTTTAGTATAATAGCTTGCATTTGCAATAACTTTGGAATGAATTTCTTGGGATTTTGATGAACCTTTGTTGCTTTACTTGTCTTTGATGATGTTTTTGACTGGACAAAATCAATTGTCTTGAGTTAGAGTTGAAAGGTGACACATAGTGACATTCACATGAGATTCCTTTGCTAAGATCAAAGCTGGGGGCCTTTTATAGCCATTTTACGTTTTTAGACCGCTGAATTCAATTTTTTTGCAAATGCTGTTTTGAGTTTATTAAACTGTCTTACCCCATTTCCTGTATCTTCCCTGTGGTTAATGCATGTTAAAATAGGGGATGTTTGCTGGATGTGTGTTAGTTCCTGATTAGAAGACGTGAAATTAGTTCTTGATAAAACTCTACTTATCAAGTTATTGTAATACTCTCAGATTTAGTAGTAGAAGGATGCCTTTAAGTTTTTACATGTGCTTATTTTGTGAGAGAGAGCAATGTGATATACGTATGTGATGGTTTTAGTGTTTTACCAGGTCTAATTAAGAAGTTTTACTGCAAATGTTGCTGGCACAACTATTCTGATTAATTTTTAGCTGCTAGTTGCCAATTTACTGAACCTTGACTTGCAAATTTTGTTAGCATTGCGTATTAGGTTCAACCAGACTGCAAATGGATTGACCGCTTAACTTTGAGTTTGGTAGTTTTTGAAACAAGTGGCTTTATTTTGAAAATGCATTTCATTGGTCTGTCTGACCCTGAAATTGTACAAGAGCCAGAATCATGTGGAGCGATTTACCAATCCTTGGATTGATGGGATAATTGCTTGAATCGGCGAGTTTTAGGAAAGACTAGTGAACATCTCAGGCTGTATCGGGGTTGATGTGATCTCTTGCGCTTTCTCCAAGTTTAGATTCCTCCCCTAATGAAAGGCTTCTATGACGAGAGACTTGTTGGGTTTGGTTTTGACTTGGCTTTTAAGTTAGTTATAATTAGGCTTGATTTTTTGATGAATGGCCCTTTTTCTGTTTTGGTCAGCCTAGGCAGCTATTTGCTTACATTAGGATATAGTAATGTATTAGAAAATTAAAAATCATGATGCTAAAGAGTGTTACCGGTTCCCATATTTAGAGTTCTAGGTTGTATAATCAATGCACTTGTGCTTGTGGGCTGAAGGTTAAGATTCAATATTTTACAACATTCAGATTGATACTGATTGACGGATTGTTCCATGGTCTTGTTGATCTTTCGAGTCTACTTAGTTCCATTGATACAGACAGTGATGCAGGGATTTTACTAAATTTGTATATCCCGAGCATTTTGAACCTCTGGTACTGCTATAAATCACCTTCCCCTGCTCCCTCATGAGATATATAGCCTAAGATTTGTTTACATTAGGGTAATAATTTCCCGACTTTTTCTATGGCATTGAACTTTTGCTGTTACTTGTTCTTTAGGTTCGCCTACATTCCAAGTTTTAGTTCTACATATTTTTTTGATTGAATAGGGAACTTAGGTTTGTTTATCTTGTGTTGTACGTAACAAATATAATTTGGTGTCCTTCTTTGATATAAGTCGTGCTGTTAGCTTGCTATGGTACTCAATTCTATATTTCGTAGAATTCGTTTTTACCGATAAGACCCTGTATCCTTTATTTTATAAAAATAATGTTTAGTAAAATCAGTTATAATCATTTAAAATCAGTTTTGACCCTTTAATTTTAGTTTTAATTAGCAAAATTCAGTTTAGTATCAACGTATTTTTGTTAAACTGAACTTTTTTGCTAAACTTCTTTTTATTTTTCTTAAATTTTTCACTTAATTTTTGTTGAACTTAATTTTTTTTTTGGTGGAAAATATTTAAATAAGTTGAGGAGAACATATCCTAAGTTTAACAAAATTTGAAAAATGAGGAAGATGATTAAATGGATGCTAATTGAATCAATTCAAATATTATAGAATTTACATAATTTGATAAACTATGGAGCATTTGTTTAGAAATATAGCTTGGAAAAACATTATTTGTTGAGCGATTATTCTGTCTATTACTTTAAATTCATAAGAAAAAAATATTTTAAATTTTTGCTATTTACACATGACGAATATATATTTTCATAATATCTATAATTAGAGATGGATGGCTTTGCTCTAGCCCGGATCAGATTGGGGCATCCCACTTAAAATGTTGATCGATTACAAATAAAAATGTCGTGTCCCAACCTGGCCCTAGCCCCCCAACCCACCTCAACTCGGGCCTTGTCTGGCTTGGACCTATGGCCACCTTTATCTATAATTTTTTAATGGAAGAGCGTTATACTAATAAATTAAGGGGCTTGTTAAACGCTGCCTCCAAATTATTCGAGCCGCTCCCGCAATTACTATATTACCCCTTGTCTTCCAAACTTATCCCTTTAACATTTAAAACACCTACACCAATAGTAGCCACCCGCCAAAACGTATTTCCAAAATGATAAAAATAAAAAAATAATTTCACCGGAAATAAAATTTAATACATTCCACCCGAAACAAAATATTTGATCAAATATAATACGTTCATCGGAAACAAAATATAATATGTTCCACCTATTAAAACAAAATAATTATTACTTAATAATTTTTCAAAAAAAAAACCGCATAGCCAATGTGCTAGCCGTCCAAGAAAATGGCAAGCCCTAGGGCTAGCTGTCCAAGAAAAACAGCAAGCCCTAGGGCTGACCGTTTTATTTGAACGGTTGGCCTTTCGATTACCCGGAACATTTTTTGCTATGTTCCCAGTGAACGTATTTTACCTGCGACGTTGACGTTAACGACTCCTTCATAATTTTGGTGGTTTTCGGCGACAAGAAAAGCGGCTTTAGTGTGGTGGTTGATTGGATTCCGACGGGGTGTGATTGTCGACGACATTCTGGTGAACGTATATTGCCCGTGACGTTGACCTTAACAGCTCCTCCATAGTTTCGGTGGTTTCCGGCATCAAGAAAGGCGGCTTAGTGTGGTGGTTGATCGGATTCCAGCGGGGTGTGGTGGTCGACAGCCGTGGTGGGAGCCGAGGATGGTGGTAAAATTCGTATTGATAAAAAATTATTAAAGGGCAAAATGATCATTTGGGGGGCAGTGTGAGTAATTATGGGACGACGTTTAGCACTCCACTAAATTAATTAAAAAATATTTGGTGAATATATTGATGACATCATTGCAATAATAACAGTAACAATACTAAATAATAACAATAAGAGCGATTGGTACAATGATAATAATTAGGATGAATTTTAAAATTTATTTCAATGAGTAAAAATTATTTTATCAAAATTAGTTTAGTAAAACTCAGTTTAAAGTAGCAAAAATTAGTTATAATAAGTAGAATTATTTATTTAGTAAAAAATCGTTATAAGTAGCTCAGTGTATCTTATAAGTCGCTCTAAAATTCTCTGTACTATGCTATAAGATGTTTCATCAATTTTATAATGTAACTCTTTAAGTGATGTCAATATGCTATATGATTTTACATAATAATATAACTTAAACTAAATTCAACTAACCTAATGATTTGGTGATAAATTTCCTTGGAGAAACTGTCATTTCTGCTAAAGTGCTTGGGTTCCAACTTCTTGTAATGTTCCATGTTTATGTAGACATTACATTAACACTAGACTTGACTTAGCCAAATGTAGACTTTTCTGTAGTGTTTCTACCATTAACTTTGCTCCATATCTTCATCAAATTTTGTCAAGGATCCCCGTAATTTCGAGCCAGATAAAGAAAATGCCTGTGTCGCAATCAGATTAGTAAAAAAATTCCAATCAATACAAATCACAGGCTTGACAGTACGATCCATCTTACCTAATCAGAAAGTGACTGATTACCCGTTTCCATTCGACGTACTAGTCAAAATAAAAGAAAGCAGGGATATTCTTTATAGACAGTACCTGCACTCAATGAAAGAAAGCATCAGCACTGAAGTTTACTTCATAAAGAATGAAGGAGGAAGTGCTAAAGGCTTTAAACTATTCATGGCAATCAAACTCAAATAAGCATACTTTGTTATTTGATTACTATCAAATCTCTATTTCCCTCTATCACTCATTTAGCTGCTAGAAAACCCCCATCACCAAGGGACATTTGAAAACATATGAAGAGGGGATCTGTTTCACTACCATATGCAACTTATCTGGACAGAACACAAGATGAGGGCTCATATTTTGAGCATAATTTCTTGATCCTGTTCCCTTAAGCCATAATGCATTCCCTAGAGCCACATAAGCCATCATGGAATACAAACGTATCATAGACACCACTCCGACTTTTTTCCGCATATTCAGTCGCAGCAGAACGGAAACTTGAAAAAGATGATACTTTTAGCAAGAAATTTCAAGTGTTAAGATGGATAGATATGTAATGAAGTTGATTGTAGAGGGCCAAGCAGCACAAAACAAGCACTCTCAAGTCATGAAATCAAGATATGTTTTCCCCCTTAAGAAAACTACTCCGTCTTCAACATTTGAGATATACATTACAATTAATATTTTGATGACTTCATAGTTCCATGCTTACAATAGTCCAGCAGAAAGTAATTTACCTCCAGAAGAGCTTTGGAGGAGAAAGAGTGGAGGGGGAGAGGGTGGAGGAGGGGTGGAGGATTACCAGCAACCCTTGGGAGATTAAATATTTAGTATTAGAAATGCAAGACTTGAACAAATGTGTGGTAATTGATGGATGATCACAATGCAATGGCAGATGCTTATATACCAAGAGATCACTTATGGAAGCTGCTTATTGGTGGGAAGAAGAGAGGAGAGGGGTATAACAAAAATACTTGCAAAGCGAAAATTTCTTCAAAACTAACCCAGAGAATATGTGAAATATTCTGCCTTACAGTGACTTGATTGGCTCGTATGAATAGAAAAGACTGCGACATAGGACCTGTGTTGGAATAGCTCAAGCGAGGATCAGGAATTCAGTATGACTTCAGGACACAAACTCAAAAACAGGAAGCACTAAGAAGCCACATAGTAATAGACTAGATGTGACCTCTGTAGATGGGTGGGAAATGCAGGATATATGATGAGCAATTTCAGATTCAGATGATATAACTCAAGAAGCTCAGTAGGTTTTCTCATTTATTCAAACAACAAAGCAGACATACAACTATATGAACATACATAGAATCGGAAGTCAGGATTTGACTGAAAAACTTGAACAAGGATTTTATAAAAATTTATTAATCATTCAGCACCACTGGAAAAGATGGATTACACATACTGCAACCAGCTAGGTGGAATGTTTTAATTGCTCCGGTATCTACATAGTTACCGCAGAGGCGCAGACGACTCAAATAATTAATTTTTGCAGGGGAAGCCATCAATAATTGTTACCTATTCACTCCATCGTCTACTCATCATCTCTGCTTTTAAAGTGGTTGTTATAACAGATGGGAGAAAGATAACAAACATATGATCAAGAACACAGATTTTTACGCGGTTCACTATGTGTGTGTCATGTGGCTAGCTTTCAACCTGAAATAGGCTCATAATATACACTGACAAGGTTAAAATTTTGAACATAAGATAACCCAAGACAGGCTGTTATATACCATGACTTATAGTCGTATCTTGTTACCTTTTTCATACCTTTACTATTTTCAATATGTGTTACCTATGAGTCATTAGGAAATAGACTCCTAGGTGGCTAAAGGAAAAAAGCATCATGACCTCCCTGACAGGGAAAAAGTGGCAGCAAATCCTGCGCATGTTTGTAATTGTCATAGATTTTTTTTCTTCAAGAGGAATTTGACATTGCTACCAAGAAATCATGTTAACTTTGACCAACATCCTAATTCCTAACATGCTAATGTTGATATGTTCAAGTCCTACGTCCATGAATTCTAATCTCTTCTAATCTAAGAAAAGTGTCCTAAAAAAACATCATCAATACACTAATATAATTGTCCAACACCAAAATGTTTGTTCTGTCATTCCCAAAAGCTTGACAATGCCACCATCATCTATGTTAATTCCCACCAATAACAGAGATTTAGTTTTCAGATGATTAGATTACAAATTCCTACAAATTTATTTAGATTTCAGACTATAACACTTCGTTAAATAATTCTCAAGTAAAAAATATCTTTATGACAGGAAGATATTAGCCTAACTACTGTATCAACTCCAAAGTTCACTTCAAAAAACGTAATGAATCACTAGCACACTATTCTCAAAGATAATAATAGTGTGATAATTATCTTTAAAAAAAAAAGAAGATTTAGCACTTTGATGGAAGCGCAATCCTCAGCATGACCTCTTAAGGTTATACATCATGACCTCCCAGTCACAATAGTAGTGGAAGCACAATCATCAGCATGGCACTATTCCTATTATAATTTTGATAAGAAGATTTAGCATTTTAGACATTGTCACTAAGAAAGCTAAGCCTTGAAATCCTCCAAATGAGTCATCATCATCGGATCATCCTGATGAACTCGTCAATGTCTATATGTGCTTGTTGTCCATCCTTGAGTTCTAATATCACACAAATTATGACTGGTGGTCACTAGACAAGATCAAACAATAATCATAAAAAATGGTGCACTCATCATTAACGACGTTCATGACACTGTCCTCCATTGTCTCTATTTGCTCCCAACAATCATTCAGTTTCTTAAATTCCAGACCTCAAGATATTTTCTTAGAAATCTGATTTGATTCAATTTTTCAATGATTCTCAAGTAGATAGTTGATGACAATAGCCTATCTATCAACTCTAAAAAAAACTACAAAAATTCCACGATGCACTAGTGCTCAAAATAATAGGAAACCAACCTAAGCTGTGGACTGAACTATCGGGAGTTGGGACACTTATTTCCTTAAACTAGAACCAAAGCCCCAATACATAACTTGTAATTGGCATAATCCAAAGGAGTGTTGATATGTCAACCTCATCCTATCCTCAAACCCCAGAGTAAGAAGTACTATTCATACTTAGGTAAACAGCTTGACAAAGTCCATTTCACTAGAATCAATCTAACTACAGTACATGAAGCAAATATACAAAGCAAATTTTCACTGCAAGTAGACAAGAACTTTCTTGTCATAGGTATGCTTCATAAAACAAGTGTCAAGAGGCCATCCCTTGCGGTCCTCATACTAGACCCAAATACAGGCTGTTAGACGAATCAATAAACATAATTAATTTGATCAGAAGTACTATTCATACTTAGGTAAACAGCATGAAACAATGGATCAACTTTGATCAGAAGTCAGAAAACAGCAGTACATGATGAGTAAGCTCAAGTTTATAAGCAACCAAGTATGAAGCACATGCTTTACTAGAATCTTCGGACATATTGCAAATATCTACTTAGCCTCAAGATTCACAGCCAATTCACATCAGCAGAAATAGCATATTAAGACACATAAAAAAAATAAAAAATAAAAAGTTCAAATGGCGCATTGAAGAGGGTACAGTTAATACATAACTCACTCTGTACAGAAGAAGGAACCAATTAATGCTTTCCTTGGCAATCTTCAGTCACTCTAACTGTTCAAAAAGGGAGCCCCTTCATACAAATCAAATATATCTGCAATTAACTAAGAGAATTAGATGATGTACTATCACCATCTGAGTCCAATTCCCACCAAGGTCTATCACCTCTGTCAAGCAAAGGGTTATCATGTTCTCCAACCAAATCCTCACTTTCTTCATCCTCAACCAGAACATCCTCAAAAGCACAGTCATTACTTTCTTTATAATCGTCTCGTACCGAATCTGGATTGTATGACCATTCCAGTCTCTTCAACACGTCGCGATCTTTCCACTGGCCTAAAACTGAAACCGCATGTGTTTTTGCTTTCCCAATCAAAATTTCTCGCCAAGAAAAAGAGGCATCTGCAGTTCTCTTAAGCACTCCATCGTCATTGTCTCCGACAACAACAGTCTTGAGACATCTCTCCTTAGCCTCATTCAAGACACCCAAAAAATCTGAATCATCTGATACAAGGACCATGCATTGAATTCGCCTATGATCCATCATATCCACCATATGACTCCTCAGAGCAACATCTGCTGCTTGAGGTTTATCAGACACCACCTTGACCCAAAAACCAGCACGCTTCAAATCGTCCCCTAAACCATAGCCGACCTTGGGAGTCAAAAGATCCCGAGCAGCATTCTTATATTTCTCCATCTTCATAGCATACTTACCCACCAAACTAACCCTCTTCCTACCTTTCACAGACTCAATCTGACTCAACCGTTTCTGGTTCTCCCTTTCATGAACTTTAAAATGCTCAATTAGCTTTTCATTCGCGTTAAACTTCCTCCCACAGACCCGACAAACATACGGATCAACGGACCTAATAACGCCCTTATTTTCCAACCTATTTAACACCTTCCTCTCATTCCTCATCTCTCTAACAACAGGAGGCACATAGCTAAAAGTATGTTGGTTGGCATAAGCTACCATATACCTAACAACCCCAAAAGAAGAAACCACCTTTTTCAACTTGATCGCAGCCTCGAATGGTGAGGCCGACTTCGGGGGTTTGTTATCCAAATCCCAAAAAATCCCTATCTTGCTTTGATGATGCTTCAATAACACTGAACTAGATGAACTAACAGATGGGTATTGTTCAAAATGACATAATCTAGCAAATTCAACACATGGTTTTTGTAAATTTGGTCTGCCCAAATGCAATTCTTCCAAAATCAAACAAATGCCACCAATTTTATGAATACCCATGATCCTAATTACCACCAATTCAATCACTATTTAATACTTCAATCAAGTTATTGAATAGCACTCAGATACTTTGCAAAATCGAAAATTTTAACCGGGATAAATGTGAAAATCTGAATACCTTGAATTGAGAGAAAACCAAAGACAAGAAGCGTGTCCTTTAAGGAGTTAGTGGAAGAGGTGGGCAAAGCAGGGTGAAGGGGGAGTTGGGTTACACGGCCGTCTTGTGGCGGTCAGCACGGCGGTTTGGTGGGCCCAGTGTGAAGTCGAGTAGCATAAACGGAAGAGGGACTAAGGGAGAGTGGGGAGAGTCAGCCTGAGAGGACGACAATAAGTGTAGTTAAAATTATATCCAAGTCAATAAGTTATTCCAAATTGATTCAATCCGACTCATTATGACCTAAAAAGTGAGATTTGAAAAACCAATCTAATCTGACTTAAAGTTAACTCAAAATCGATTTGACTTGATATTCAAAGACACAAACCCGATTCATATCTAACCCGTTATAAACCCGACCCGAAGGGAACCCGAAACTGAATGAACCCGACACATAACTGATATGACCAGATTTATAATAATACGTGACTCGAATTTCACTCGATATGTTAACAATCTAAATTATATGTGAATCTGATCTAATCTTGCCCAACATATTTTTTACCCAATTTCTAATAACCTTAAAACCAAATATTTTTATTAATTTAATTATTATGTTATAACTTATGTTATAATTTATAAGTATATATTAACGAATGATTAAAAATTTATAACTCTACTAGTATTTTTCAGCTTTTCATAAATCACTAACTGAAATTAGTCATAAAATACAAAACTCATTAAGTCATTGTCATCATATTTTATATCATTCAAGGTCTAGTGATCAATAAGATAATATTTGATTTGAACTCATGAGATTTATTTTACCTAATCAATATCAATTTTATTTAACTTCACTTATACGAACTTGTCCTTACCCATTCAAATTAAACATATTACAAGTTCTTTACTTATGCATATATAAACTTAACATCGTATATTATAACTTTTAAGTATATATTAAAAATTATGCATTTATAAATATATCAAATTACTTAGTGTTCACGATTCATTTGATTCGATTAAATCTAGAATACTCAATTGATTATTCGAATTTGAGTTTGTTTGATAGATATTTCTATATCTGATATTTGATACTTGTTCGTATTTGATAGAATACTTTAATCATCAAATTGATTATATATTTATATGATATGTATGCACTAATATAGATAATTGATATAAATAATAGTCATAGTACAATGATACATATCATACATTGATACACTAAATATACATATCCTATACTTGTTTGATATGATAATACACATTTAATAATCATTACCTCATAAATATTTTGTTTTACAATGACTTATCGACATTATCATTGTCCTATTTATAAATTAACCATCATATAAAAATAATTTATCGCATGAGCTGACTCAAAAAATGAGCCAAATGACCTGATATGACCTAGGATGAATATAACAAAATCGTCAAATACCGAGTTATAAATAGATAACATGTCATTAATGACCCGATGCGAACCCGATAAAGCTCAAACCGGATTTTTACCAAAATCGAGGCGACCCATTACCATAATTAACTTAACTTGAACTCGAAATAACCTGTTATAACCCATTTAGGAGCCGACTCGATTTTACCTGAATCGACCTTAAACTAAACCAAATACGACTTGACCCAATCCCGAATGGAACCCGAGCAAGCAAATAACATATTTAATCTGACCCAATCCGACCCGACCTGACAAGCCAAATTGACTCTATTTAACCTAAATAGATAAAAACCGACCCGCGATGGGTCAACCCACCCGTAGACCCGATTTGACATCCCTAGGCACAACCCACCCATAGACCCAATTGGGAGAGTTTTGACATTTTTTGTTGTAAACTTTTTTTTCTTTTTTGAAACTAACGGTCTAACGGAACACTGTTATTGTTGATACTTTTTCTGTCCTTAATTTTTGTCTCATTCTATATTTATGTTGTCAATATATCACAGTGATTACTTTAGCAACTGGTGTAAATGATTCACTATAGTTGATGACATACCTTTGATTGAAACTAAATATGACTAGTTTAGCTTTAGTTCTCTAATACAACATCTTGCATATATTTGGTTTTGTAAATCCACTTCAAGCAATGGCCTTTTTTCCTTGAAGGAAGTTGCATCCCTATGTTCATAACATCTACCCTAACATTGGTATTTAACAGTATTTTTTTTAATAAGATAAGATGTGATAGAAGCCATGAAAAAGAAGCATGTAGGTTGAATAACTTGAAAAGTTACGTTCGCTATCTACTTGTCTTTGTCTTTACTAGGTTGGACATAGTACTTCAGCCATGAAGGCAAATTATGAGGTCTAGTACTTTGTGATCTTTTTGGTGGAGAGTTGACAGAAACATTGATACGTAATGGTTGAGCTGTATTGAAGATGTTCATTCAACTTAGATTCATTTTTCACTTTTGAGGTCGATGATGGAGATAGATCATCCTATTGTGAATTGGTTCTGTAAATATCATAACAAATTAACTCATATTGATGAGTGGTTTCATATATTGATCAAGAGATTTCAGCAAGAAGGGAATTATTGTCAAGCGGAAAGTTACACCTCTTGACACAAATATATGCAATTTAATCAACATGATCATCAACCTATATCATTTCTAAGTTATTAGATAGCCTAGAAAGACACAATGTACTTCTCTTGGCTAGAAATTATCATGATTTACCACTGTATTAGTTGAAAAAGACAAGCATCCAAACACTTTGAGATATGCATAGTCAGATACTTTATTGTACAAAACCTCATGTGTTGTCTTATTCAGAAGAAGGATTGGAAGTGATATGAAACAATAATCATTGTTAAATACGAGTTTGGACTACGCCCATCTATAAAAGAGAGTTAACTTTACAAGATTATTAGAGTTCCACCTTAAAACCATATGGAAATAAGGGATGTAGTCCATCAACCTTATATAATGGACATTTCTCTATTTAGTTTATCAATGTGGTATACTATCATATAATACTCTATGGGCTTTTTAGAACTTCAACACTTCCCCTTACATATGATATCCTCTTTTATTTTTTAATTCAAGATACTCATATATGATGTGTCATGGGTCTAAAGCATTTCACTCCCCCTTACATATAAGATGCATTTTTTATTTGGCCTTGAGTATAATAATGGTCCAAGTCACTAGACTTGGCTCTAATACCATATTAAATACAGGTTTTGGGCCACACCTATTTATAAGAGAGAGTATACTTTATAAGATTAAAAAAGTTATAACTTAAAATCATATGGTAATAAGAGGAGTAGTTCATCAACCTTATATAGTGGACATTTCTATATTAATTTGTTAATGTGATATACTCACATGTAATGTTCTATAAAATTTTTAGAGTTTTAATAGTCATAATGTAATCACCCTAATGAGATAATGGAATACCTTCTTAGAACCTCATAGATTTTGGAATCTATAAGATTTGCTTGTGCTATATTTTAACTTTTACACTTTATTGTAGTCTTCCTACACAAGAGGTTTGATGAACGATTCCACAATTGTCATCCACAATTGTGATAAAGTTTGTTATCAAAATCTAATGCATTATTAGATCTAAAAATAGACTTCTGGTGCAAAAACATAAACTCTTGGTACTCTTGAATGTCATCCACAATTGTGATAAAGTTTTTGTATTTTCTTCTTATGCATTCTTTGTATGGTCCCCATATATCCATGTAGATAAGTTTATATGATGCAGTTGCATGAAATTCGTTGAGTTTGTTTGGCAATTTTGTGAACTTTTCCATGGGACAAGTAACACACACTTTATTGTTTTCAATAATGCATTTCTTTACACATTCAATTTGTTTTAGCTTTCCCGGAGAGGCATGATCGAATCAATGATGCAAATAGCAAAAGGTACGTGTTTCCCTGCTACATTACTTTTTGCAGTCAGACAAATTAGTGTGAAATTCTCAGCATTGTAAGCAAATATCAAAAAGAGATTTAGGAAGTTGATAAAGTGGTGAGTTGATCAAGTAGTAGATTCCATTTCTTGATTCTTTTTATGATCATTTATCTTAGAACACAATTATTTTTATGATTGATTTTCAAATTTTGCACATGTTTATATGATTGGTTTTCATATGCTTTAAAGTTTTCTATGTATGGATGATTTGAGTTGGTATGTCATTACTGGTCTGTATTGCTCTTTAAGTTCATCTAATATGTTATGCCTTTGGTATGGAGTACTTTAATGACTGATTTTCTGATGATGGACATGTTATGGTTGTTGTTTGGTGCATAAATTGGCGATTCCAGTTGCATAGAGTTTGGTGTATTGCGAATTTTAGCATACATATAATTGTTGTTATTTCATTGATGAAATGCATTGAAGTTGTAGGCATGTATTTTTCTTGAACCCTTGATGATGACAAAGTGTTTGTTCAAACGTAGGGTAACAATTAATCCATCTCTTTATGTACATTGCTCGATTGAAGAGGCATTTAGGGTGTCATTGCACACTAATACAAATTATGATATTAATTTTAAATCTAAGAGACTAGGTATCGATGATGAACGAGTTGTCCTTAAGTGCCAATGCTTGTGTGTTGTCATAATGGTGTTGCAAATAAAGCCACATGCCACCAATTGATTGTTGTATTAATAGAGATATTGAATTGACGAGGTGTCCTGTTGTGTTCATGTAAAAGATTAAAAAATATGTTAACTGAGGGTAAAAAAGTTCAAAGATACTTTGATTCCTTATTAATTTTGATACACCAGCTTACAAAAGTTTGAATTTTGTTTCACCATACAAAAGTTTGATATCTAAACATTATCATACAAAAGTTTCATTTATGTTTAACCTTATAAAAGTTTGATTTCATTTTAAGCTTACAAAAGTTTGATATTCCGAACAAAAGTGCTTACAAAAGTTTGCTTTCTAATTTAGCTTATAGAAGTTGTTGAGTATTACACTAGTTAATGCTGATTATTTTGCAATAATTCATCTGCATTAATTTCATGTTCCCTTTCTTGTGCAATATAAGTTGATTGTTGATTGTTGATGTGTTGTAGCTTCATCATGTAGATTATAATAATACATTAGTAGTCCATCGATATCCATATGTTGTTATGTCATTGATGTCACATAATTTTAATGTAGATATTTAAATACCTCCACTAATTTTGGAAAGACACCCCTTCTTTCCAATCATTAATTGTTTCCCTACATGTGGCATTGTATAGTTGTTACCTCCACCCGACCTTTTTCATAATTTCTATCTATAATGATAGAAATACATGATTAATAAACCTTGGTTTAAGTACATTAAACGCATGTTGTACTGTTTCAATTAATTTTTTTCATGGTTCTTGATACTTGTTCATGCTGAATGGCTTATATTTCTTTGAAAAACCCTAAGTCTAAGGTAATAGTGTCTAAAGTATTAGGTGGTTGTGATTTTATATGGAATCCGTCTAAGTTTGCTATTGCCTAAAAATCTACATCTGAGTTAAATATATGAGGTATAATGTTGTCTTGTTGAATATTGATTGAGTTGTTCCCTCCTCATGGCCAATTTTTCCTTTGTTGCTGGAATTAACTTGTTCATGAACATGGTCTTCATAACTTGTTTTTAATATTCTTGATGGGTTTAATTTCCATTGTCCTTGCCTCCCTATGGATACTACTTCTCTTTGCTGGTACAACTTCTGAAATTGGTCAACAACCTTTATTTCCATCAAATACAACACTCTTATCCTCTACATATTGTGACCTTGCTATTGCTGTTAAAAGCATAATTTTGCTTATGAAACGTTTTGAC
The DNA here is from genome assembly GCA_026401315.1 of Dysphania ambrosioides. Lineage (NCBI taxonomy): Eukaryota > Viridiplantae > Streptophyta > Magnoliopsida > Caryophyllales > Amaranthaceae > Dysphania > Dysphania ambrosioides. The sequence goes on along the minus strand of CM048659.1, from coordinate 6,474,528 downwards.
ACTACATATTGATATAGTTCTATTTTATTGGATGCTAGGTAATATGTTTGTGATGTTTTCGACATGAAGAAACACTTATCATCGACATATACATAGTTATGCATATCTTCAAATATTAATGTGGTGTTCAGTTTAGTCACATGAGATATACACCAACATAGTATTTGTACCTTACTTTTGGGAGTCAATGTTGGCTTCATTGCATTAAAATGGCATTTGATGATACCCTTCTTTATAAGTTTGTGGATAATGCTCTTATTCATGTTTAGTGATCTTACAATGATTTGATATTAGTCTTGGGTTTTTAAGAGGGACAGACATGAGATATTCCATGTCGAGTTGCTTTTCTTTCCTACTAAATTGTCCTTTGTAATTCTTGCTCAACTTGATTTTTGCTTTAATTTTAGACTAGTTTGACCTCTGCCCCACAGTCATTTTGTAGTCCATCGACTACAAACCAACACATTTGCTAGATTTGATATATAACCATTTGATAGCTTATGCTCCTTGTTGTGTTGTAGTAATTGAGCTATGCATGATAGCCTCTCCTCTTCACTAATATATTTCCTTTGCACTCTCATATTTCTTAGTTGATGATAAAATTTTGACTTTGCTGCTATTGGTTGTTGGATATGTATGTTAGAATACTCTAGTGGATATGTTAAGTTGAAAATTTGTTGTGGTTGTTTTTTTTATTTCATTTGACTTAGATCTCCACTGACGTCCATGTGGTTATTGAAAACCACAGAAAACTTATTGGTTTTCTATGATAAATTGAAGTGATTATGGTACCTCCTTTGTCCCCTTACCTGATGCCTCCTTCGTCCCCTTATTTGTTACCTCCTCTATCGCCTTATCTGATTCCTTATATGTTACATCCCTTGTTGGTTTTGATGAGAGGTTGAAGATGTTTTCCATAGATAGCTCTAAGCTTACCGTCAATAATAACATTGCTTTGAGAGATCTATACCCCACAACTACTGGGAGTATAATTGTATTTTTGTATGTATTTAATGTTAATTTTCAAAATATTGTAAGCATTTAATTTTGGAAGATAATGTGGGTATTGTAACTATGATGAAGCATTTTCTCTCTCCTGAAGATCCTTTAAAGGGGATCATGTATTGACAGTTGAACTTTGGAACTCTAATATTTTCAAACTTTTCTTGAAAATTTGAATAGTAAAAACTTGAAAAGTTTTGAGGAAAATACAAATTTTCCCCAAAATTTGGACACTCCATACTTTACATAATTGGTTTAAGCTAACATTGACCAACTTTCTCTCTCCAATTAATCTTCATTAAAGATGGTAATTATTAAATACTCCAAATTAGTTTTTAGGCTTCTCTTAATAAAGTCCCCTTTTTTACTTGGAGTAAATTTTAAGGAATAGAGGAAGTAACTATTATGAAGACATTCCAATATTTTATCCATGGCCTTAGCTTGTGCATATTAATTAAGTTTTTTCTGTTTTTTTTTTTTTGTGGGCACTATAATGATTTGTCATTGAATTTACCTAACATGCAGAGGGGAAAAATGCATGTCAATATCCTTAGACAAGTGACTAGAGTTTTTATTTAAAATAATAATAGTCATATGCAAATATAACACACCACATGCTTAATTGAAAATGTGCCAATATTTGTAACATAATTAATGTATTCCTAATTTTTTAAATTTAAGCATTATTTAACTTAACATCAAATATCAACAAACAGAGTATATTTCTTTTTGGTAGCTACGCAACATAAACATTATAGTTGGATTCCCAATAAAACAATTTATGTACAATCAAACTGAAAGCAATCCTTTATAGAATGCAAAATGAAGCAAGGTTGGTAAAACAATAAGCAATTGTGATGAATTATATATAGTAACAACATCTTCAACAAAACATAAAAAGCTTTATCTCTAAAAGAAAGAGAGAATTTTCTCTCTAGAAAAGAAAGCATATAACACTTCAATTCCTCGCTGTAAAAAAAACACTTCAATTCCCTCGGCTAATCAGCTTCCAAGTTTAATCTATTCTCCTCCAACTTCCAATACACTTTTCATCCAATTTCCTATACTCTTTTTCCCCGCTTTCTCTATTTCCTTTCCTCTCTCTTGTTTATAGTTTCCCAAAATTCTGCTTTCTTTCCCTCTTCTGTAATATGGATAAGTCAGCTTTAGAAACAATCCAGAAGATTATTGGTGGTCACCAGAGAATGGGCCTATCATAAGACCTTCCAAAGATGAAGTGTACAAAGTGGTCACGGGTAATTTATGGTTAGTTACGGGTAAGTTCATCGACTGGCGTAACAATGTCTTCCAAGCTCACGAATTGGCTACCTGGGTTAATGAATTTTGGGTCTCACAAGGATGCATTTCTATAGACAAAATTACTCACATTTTTATCTTTAGATGCGAATTGAAGGAGAATTTTAATAGGCTGCTAGAGTTTAGAATGCTAAATTACAAAGGAGTTTTCCTCATTCTAAAGCACTGTCAATTTCATCATGCAATCAAAACTTTGGATTTTGATCAGCACTCAGTTTCTATGTGTCGGGGTTGAAGGTTATCCAATAAATTTCAACCTCTTGTCCATAGTATATAGGATGTTTGAGGATATTGGGTCAATCCTGCAATTCAATGATGAGTCTATGAAGCCTGGACTAAAAGCTCTCATAAGAGTTTTAGTCAAAATTCAGCTTTATAGGCCTCTAATCCAGAGGTTGTATTTTGAGGTTGAAGGCGATACTTTTATCTAGGTTGACTTTCGTTATGAAGGTATTTTTGTTGTGGAAGAATTGGGCATTAGGAGCCTTATTGTAAATCCCCTGAAGCAAAAGTCGTCAACTTAGTGGACATTCCATAGCAAGGACCTACCACGGTCTACATAGCAAGCTTAGAGTTAATAATGTTTTTCCCTTTTTTCTAACAAGTTGATTAGGCTTAAAAGGGTGGAAAGCCTAAGAACTTCAACTTCATCGATTAATCTATGTCTAGAGGGTGTGCAATAAGTTTAAGATGGGGAAAGTGACTCAAATAATTTTTAGGAGCCCGAAATTATCCCCCAATCACATCAAGCTGACTAATTCCCTGCTATATGGCAATAATGATAGAGAGGATCCAAAAGAAGACCAAGATGATCATCATGAAGATACACAACAATTTGGTACTAAGAAGAATAAGTATTCTAGGATGATGAGGATGAGGATGATAGTATGTCTCCAAGCCTAGGCTTTTGGTGTAGAGAAGGACCTTCAACCCCTACTTCACACAGGAGGCAAACGTCGGATGATGAGTCCTATACCAGAGGCTCTTTGAAAAGAAGGTGCACTGACCACAGTTTTGGGATAAATCATGTAGTTATTACCATGCAAGAGGACATGTCAAAAAATATTCATATAGCCCTGAAATTTTCATTTTCGAGGAGAAGCATTTACCACCCATCAATTTTATATGTTAATCCCTCCATAAGGACCATCGTAAGGCTCTATTTCAGCGTGCGGCTCAAGGCTCTCTGACCTAGTCAACCACTTGTGCTTCTATAAGATCTCTTGCCCCTCTTTGGCATTCATTTCACTAGTCTTTCAAAGATTTCCCCTAGCCAAATATCTCCCCATCTCCCCTTAAGTATAACTTCCTCATTAGTTGGAACTCTAGTGGTTCTATTAATGTTTGTTGCATGCTCCCGTTTTTATCAAACCCTACTCTCAATCCTAAGGGCTCCAAGTCTACTCTTAGCCTATTTCGTCAGCCAGTTTTTATTATGACCATAAAATTAAATCTGAGCCTATTTCCCCAACCACAACACTTCTTTGGTTTTTAAAGCAATTCTAAGTATGTTCTACCCAAGTTATTCCCCCCGATTTCAACTTGCTTTTGCTTCTAGAAGGCCAACCCATCCCCCTCTTTCCTTGCTTCTGAATTCTCAGTGATTATGTGGGCCTTCTTCATGGATAATTACCAATCCATTGGTGATCTCCTGGGCCATGACCACTCGAATGATGACCGTGCTAGCCCACTCTTGTGGGTAAATCTTAGTAACAGGTTATTTATTTCTGGCCTTACTGTTTTTGACTCTCTTCTTTCTGATTTCCCTTTTGGACCAATTTGGGGCCTAACCCCTCAAAACTCTCCCAATTTCTCTAGTTTTTATAACAAAGTTGAAGCAAAGTACCCTGCTCCCCTCACCAGAATCATAATTCCTTCTCGTTTCAATTATAAAAGCCCGTAAGCCCAGTGATGTCCAAGATGAAGCCTCAAATGTCATTCTCTCTTATTTTAAATTTAAGCATGCTCAAGAAGTTCCTCAAGCTTCTCCAACCTAGTCCTCTGCCTCATAGTATTTCTTCTCTTTCTCTTCTGCCTCGTCTGAGCCTGAGGAGAGAAGTGGTGAGCTAGCGGCACTCAAATTCAAAATGTCTGCACTCAAACTCACGGTTTTACTGCTGAATTTTCTCATTCTAAGCTTTTCTTTACTGTTTGTTCAAATTTTAGCAGTACCTTACAAATGTATGCTGCTGTAGAAACTGTGAGTTAATCTAATGTTTATGACTATAAATGTCTGCAATCTACCAGTCTGAATTGGATTGTCGATGATCAGGTTTTTACAATCTTACCTTTGTTGTTGGGGCTGACGGACTCCGTCGTTTCAAGTGGATTGTATCTTCAAAGTTTTGACATTCACTTTCAGTATAAAGAATTTGCCAAATGTTTTTGTATCCAATTTTGGCATTTCCCATTGCTTGATAGGTTTTGTAGTACTCTATTTTCCGCTCGTGTGTTTGGTTGAGAGGTTAATGGTTGCATTGATATGCTTTCTGTCTTCATTGGCATATATGTTACCTATATTTGAATCTGTGAGCATAGAATTTTCGTTAAGCGCTTTCATGCTGCAGGTTGGCTTAAGGCAATGGAGATATTATGACTTTGGTCCGAAGGTGGTTCCGCCACTTATCTGTATTCCAGGGACATCAGGGTCAGCCGATGTTTACTATAAGCAAATTATGGCATTATCGATGAAGGTAATGTTTTGATCGTTTCTACCCTTCCTGATTTGTTTCTACACAGCTGAAATATTTCAATTTTATGTGTCGGAATCTTACTTTTTTCTGAACTTCTGGACTCACCAGTTTCTTTAGGAATGTAAATGAATAGGATGGTATTCCTTATTAGTTGATCAAAGTTATTCTCATTTTGATATATTCTGCTAAATATCGAATCACTATTGGTAATATGTTATTCCTCCGGAAGATTAAAAACTTGTGAAGCGTGTATGTCTGATGCTCTTCATCAATCTGTATACATCCATTATCTGGAGACATGGATCACTTTTTAAGGAGTTCATTTCTTGTTTAATGAATTATCCCTTCTTTGGTATGCTCACTTAGCATAGCAACAGCCCAACATCCACCTTGATTTGACTCATAGGGTGCTTGGTAAGTTCTATGCATGGTATGGCTGTAAGTGATATGACTCCAACATCCTGATAACATTGAATCTGGAGAATGAAAATATAAGTTTCTCAGGGAAGTAGCCATAAATCCATAATGTGTGATACGAAACCTATTCCCCATTTCCCCCATTTGAGAAACTCCTACTGCCCCTTTGTTTCTTTTCAAAAAATTAGAAAGAACTTGTGGTAGTTGGGAATAGTATTTATATATAAGTTGAACACAACTCTTTTCACCAACTCCTTGTGCTAAGAACTTCAAGAACTATGACTTTTAAAGATTAAACTGATACATACCTATTCACTGGCAATTGCACCTGATGTCTTATGCGTGGTCCTGAGAAGAAAGAGGACAGGAATTCCAGAGGATCTGCTTTGAATTTATTGTTATTTATCTTCTCTATAACCGTCATGTGAACTTTTCTCTGCCTAACATGAATCTGCTTCATTTTCAATTTTCTGTATGGACAAACTCATTAACTCGCCTTTCCTTCTTTCTGTAGACAGTTAAGGAATGTTAATGTCCCTAAAATGAATCTGCTTCATTTTCAATTTTCTGTATTGACAAATTCTTTGAGTCTCCTGGCTTTCTTTCTGTAGACAGTTAAGGAATGTTAATGTCCTTCCACAAGTTTACAATTCAGAAAATCCTTTCCAATAATTCCTCAATTTTCCCTTGTGTCCTGATTGACACATATGTTGTATTTCACCACCTTCTTTAGTTTTCCTTCCGTGTCTTCTTGGTAAATGTTGGACTAGTCTAACAGAGAGTGAATCCCCCTCCCCTCCTAAAGCAGGTTATACTTTTTATTGCAATTTGCTCTGTCATGTAGAGTCAAACACTGATAAGCTAACTGTATCTATATTCACTGGCCTTTTTATTTTCTATATTAAGAGTGTGAGTGACTTAGACTTTACCCGCTGTGGTATTTATATGCACTAGATTTAGTAAAATAAGTACAATATGTTGTAGTTTATAGAGTTTTAATGATTAAATAGCATAGTTGGATTGAGAAATATGCCCCCTTCCTGTTTGAGCTTTGGTGGTTGCCCCAAAAATAACCCTCTGGGCCTGCCCTGTATTGTGTGTGTGTGAGGAGATAAATCTAGAGAAACGTCAACCAAAGAACTTGTCCTTTGATATATTTGAGCGACGTACTTATGTTAATTCGCAGGATACAAGTTCAAGAAATCTTCTTTTTCTTGTAGTGTTGATGTTAGTTGGTATAAAAGAAATTCTCTCTATGCTAAGTCTTTGGATTTATGCAATATACTCTTAGTTACTCTGCTTCCCTTTCTTATTTCTCTCTCACAAGTGCCTTGCATACTGGAACTTCACTGAGTTACGTTATTATTTTCTTCCTCAGGGTTATCGGGTCAGTTCTGTTGATATTCCTTGTGTACGGAATCATCATGAATGGATTCATGCATTTGAAAAGTTCTTGGACACAATTGATGTTCATCATGTAAGGATGTCAAAATTTAACTCTTCGTCATCTTTATGTTCTACTTGTTAATTTATTTAGCATCATATTTTCTGCTTTCTTTGAGTTATATAAACTAAGTGATAGCTATAGGGCCTAAGACCTTTAATAGTTGGAGTGATCATAATTTCTTGCTTATGTTGATATACCTCTCTTCTGCTGGATTAACAGTTAGGTGTGGCCTCTCTATAATGTGAAGGTTTTTAGAGTATATCTTATGCTTGGGAGGTCAAAAGGGCCTTTGTAACTGAGATGCATGGCAAGATTGAATTCAATGGAACCCCTATATCTAAAAGAATATAAGATCAATTATGGAAAATGAGGTGGTAGTAGATTTGGGAGGTGTAGATAATGTTAATGCCAACTTATTTATGCGAGAAGACTACATTTGGTAGACACATAGCAGTTGCGTGCATTTTCTTGTTTTGGTTGATGCGATGTTTGGCAAATTGGCAGATTTCGGAAATTTTTTTTAAAAAAATTGCATATTATTTGCTATGGAAAAGGAAACTAACATACTAACTTTAATTATGATCCTACTAGGCTACTATAACTGAAGCAATCTATTCTTGTCGTTTAGGCTGGATCATTTTCCTATTTGGGGGCCCACTCCAGTTGAACTATGATATATTGATTTTCTTTGTGAAAATTCAACTGACTTTTTTGAATATTCTCAATGTTAAAAAAGATTATAATACTCTCCAATTGTAAAAATTGTTATAAATACCGGCCTCTGTATTCTTCACATATATTTTCTAGTTGAGCATTAAGATTCTGAAAGTTTCAGTTATTGGGCCCTAACAATTGTTTCACCCATCAGATCCACATTTATGGAACATCACTTGGAGGCTTTTTGGCACAAATGTTTGCTCAAAATCGTCCAAGACGAGTCAAATCACTTGTACTCTCAAATACATTCTTGGATACACATACATTTTCAGCCACTATGCCTTGGTCTCCTGTGCAAGTCAAGATTCTCTTTGCTGTATTAGCTTTCAGCCTACTCATATTGTAAGTCCATGGAATTTTTTTCTTTTGGATTTCCTTTGGGTCATCCTCCCTTTTCTCCCTTGTATTGAATTATCTCTAATCGTGAAGCTCGGTTGCTTAAAGGCTTCATTTTCTTTGACTGAAAACATTCAGTGTAGAATGATTTTGTACGGGAAAAAAAAGTGTATAGATAGTTTTCCTTTGTTTTGTCCATTAAATGAAAGGTTATAGATAAAAGGAAAAGGGAAAGGAGAGGATGGATGGGAGGAAGGGAGTTAAAGAGAAGAGAGGAAAACATGGCTTCCTTTCTTTTTAAAAGGAAAATGTTTTCCAACAAGGAAGAAATGTTTTTTTTTTTCCCACCCCTAGGAAAACGGTTTTACACTTCTTTGCAAACTTAACAAAGAAAAATGAAAGGGGGGGGGGGGGGGGGTGAATCCATTCTCCTAGAAAATGTTTTACATCAAACCAAATGGAGCCTAAGTGCTGCAATGTTTTATGTATAGTTTTAACTTTGTCTTGCGTGTTTGATTAGTTAAAGCAGCTAAGTATCATTAACAAACCCCTCAAAAAGAAATATAAGATCACAACCAGCATTGAAAAGACACAGGCCTCACAGACTTGATAAATATTAAGAAATATTTTCGTTACATTTCTTGATTAAACTTATGTAAGGTTGATTTCCATGATCTGTATGAAAATCCTACAGGATCAAAAAGATTTTCTGCAAGGGTGCAAATCATAATCTATAAATTTGTTTCTACACATAACTAGAAACTTGCAACTTTTGTCTGAATTATTGGAACTACAGTAATGTGTAGATGTATTTGTTTATCATATTTTGTGGACACTATTTCCTTTTCTTTTTGTGTGCTACATAGGAAATCCTCTGATTATTGTACAAATTATGCAGTTTGAGCTGGGCACCTTCATTTCTTTTGAAACGATATGTATTGATGGGTATTCGTGATGGCCTCCATGAACCATTTATTGCCGATTCTGTTGACTTTGTTGTTTCTCAGGTGAAGTCCTTGATGAGTCTCTTGATTCCTCAACAATAAATTTCTGTTTCAAATCTGATAATACATTCTTCAATAGGTTAAACTCCTTTTTTCCATGCAAAATATGTGACATTATTATAACTTCTTACCAATTTTTCTTCTTGTCATTTTGTATTCCAAGATCAAAGCATGTTTTCTTTCCTCAGGAAACATGTCAATTTCTTTTTTTTTTTCCTTAACGTGATGGACCTGAATCTTTTGTAGGTTGAAGTACTTTCAAAGGACGATTTGACATCCAGATTGACTCTAACGGTTGATTCTGCAAAAGTTGGACCTCTTCTGCTATCAGATGCATCTATATCTATAATGGATGTATGCTTCTTCTCTAAGGCTCCGTTCAGTTTGTTTTAAAATATTTTCAATGTAAAATGTTTATTCATGGAAAACTACCGTGTAAAACACAATTGGAAAATTATTCTTCTTTTGTTTGATTCCATATAAGAAAAGTTTATGAAAAAGCAAAATAGAAGGCGAAGGGAGAGGAGAGTAATAGGGAGTTACGGAGAATGGAGGAAAATATGGCTTCCCCTTCCTCAGAAAAGGAAAATGGTTTTCAACTATTGGAGAGCTATTTTAACACTCTTAGGAAATTTGTTGTAAACCCCTTTGCAAACCAAACAAAGTAAAATGGAAAATTGGGATAATCATTTTGCTGGAAGGGCATAAATTGGCTGATTGTTTAACTTCTTTGTATAGGTACAAGTAAAATTTTTAACAGTATGTAGAATTTTGTCTTATACGGTGATTTGTTTTTCTTTATCCTGTCCTAAAGGTGGATATAACATTAGTGTAGTTGCATGCATGTCTAACATCCCTGTCCCATGTTCTTCTCAGACTAATGACTATTGTGTAATTCTGCAAGAGCTTAAAGATGAACTAGGTGAAAGGTATCCGGGAGCTAGGCGAGCATACTTGAAATCGAGGGTGATTTTCCATTCTTGTCACGACCTGATGAAGTTAATTTGCATCTTCAGGTATTTCTTAGTCTCTCTCTCCCTCTAATTAGAATTTTCTTGGACCTTTGTATCACCTTGTGTTCCCAATCCCTGTCCCATGTTCTTCTCAAACTAATGACTATTGTGTAATTCTGCAAGAGCTTAAAGATGAACTAGGTGAAAGGTATCCGGGAGCTAGGCGAGCATACTTGAAATCGGGGGTGATTTTCCATTCTTGTCACGACCTGATGAAGTTAATTTGCATCTTCAGGTATTTCTTAGTCTCTCTCTCCCTCTAATTAGAATTTTCTTGGACCTTTGTATCACCTTGTGTTCCCAGTTGGTGATTAGTAATGTGACACCTGTGACAGTTGTATCTAGGACGCATTGGAGTGGAGCCTGGGCCAGACTTGGTTCGTGGTACACTAAAACCTACTGATGTTGGTAATCCTTCTGAAGAAAAAGGGAGAGAATATGATGATGATGGACCGAAAGATGTTGGAAGCTCTAGAGATCTATCAGATATTGAACAAAGAGATAATACTTTCGACAACCCACCAGAAATGGATTAGCAAGAAGTACAAATCACATGTGTGTGAAGCCTTTAAGCATCTCGGTTTCAACTATCATCTCGGTTTAAGTACCTCACAATCGTCTTTGGAACTCCATGCAAGCGAATGATGTCTCTAAAGTACAAATCTGTAACATTCATTGCATCATCTGTTTTATGGCATGGTGTGAAGTGTGCCATCTTGGAGAACCTATCAACCACCACAATGATTGAATCCTTCCCCCTAGCAGTTCTTGGAAACCCCACAATAAAGTCCATAGACACGTCCTCCCAAGGAAACTCCGGAACAGGCAATGGAGTATAAAGACCTTGGTGAAAAGTAGCCTTTGCCTTTTGATACGTTGCACATTGGGATAGGATGGCTCCAACATCTACAATCATCCTTGGCCAATAGAAGTGTTCTTGGAGCATAGCCAAAGTCTTTGTGATCCCAAAGTATCCTGCTATTCCTCCACCATGCGCTTCTCTCACGAGCAATTCACGAATTGAGCACCTAGGAATGCACAATTTATTGCCCTTGAACAAGAAACCATTATGAAGAAAATAGGAACCCATGGCCCCTTTGTTGAGTTGCATGATTGGCCCAAAATTCTCATCTTGGTCATAATATTGTGTAATGAGATCCAAACCAAGTAATTTGGAGTTTAGGATACCTAGCAATGAATACCTCCTTGAAAGTGCATCTGCCACCACATTAGACTTACCGTCCTTATACTTCGAAGAAAAGTGAAAGGATTGCAAGAATTCAACCCACTTGGCATGTCGTGGATTAAGCTTGTGTTGGCCATTGATGTGCTTCAAAGCTTCATGATCAGAATGCAATATAAAGTGATTTGGCCTTAAATAGTGACTCCAATGGTCCAAAGCCCTTACAATTGCATAAAATTCCTTGTCATAAGTTGAGTAGTTCAATTTGGCCCCATTAAGCTTCTCACTAAAATACGCAATGGGCCTCTTCCCTTGAATGAGCACAGCGCCAATTCCAACTCCACTAGCATCAGTCTCCACCTCGAAAGGTCTAGAGAAATCCGGCAAGGCTAGAACAGGTGTATGACATAGCATCTCCTTAATTGCTTCAAAGGCCTTGTTTGCATCTTTGGTCCATTCAAACTTCTTGTCCTTCTTGATACATTCAGTCATAGGAGCAACAATGGACGAGAAATTCTTCACGAACCTTCAATAGAATGAGGCTAGCCCATGAAAAGCACGCGCCTCTGTCACGGTTTTAGGAATAGGCCATGACTTTATTGTCTCCATCTTAGATGGATCCACCGAAACCCCATCCTTGGACACAATATAGCCCAAAAACGTGACACTAGGCAACCATGAAATAACACTTTTCGAGCTTAGCATACAATTTCTGTTTTCTCAAAACCTCGAACACACTCCTTAGGTGGCTTAGATGATCATCAATAGAAGTGTTATAAATTAGAATATCATCTAAGTAAACAACAACAAATTTACCTAGGAATGGTTTTAAGACTTCATTCATCAAACGCATGAAGGTACTAGGTGCATTAGTTAAGCCAAAAGGCATAACCAATCATTCATAAAGCCCAAGCTTCGTTTTGAAACATGTCTTCCATTCATCACCTTCCATTCATCACCTTCCTTCATTCATATTTGATGATATCCACTTCGAAGATCGATCTTGGATAAGACTTGCACACCATACAACTCATCCAATAAATCATCAAGTCTGGGAATAGGAAACCTATATTTGATGGTGATGTTGTTTACAACCCTCGAATCAATGCACATCCTCCAAGTTCCATCTTTCTTTGGCACAATCAAAGTAGGCACTGCACAAGGACTCATACTCTCCCTTACATACCCACGTGCCATGAGTTCTTCGATTTGCCTTTGAATTTCCTTTGTTTCTTCCGGATTGCACCTATAAGCTGGCTTGTTAGGTATTTGTGCTCCTGGAATGAGATCAATTTGATGTTCAATCCCTCGAATTGGTGGTAAGCCCAGAGGCAAATCCTTAGGAAAAACATCTTCAAACTCGGTGAGTAGTGGTTTCAAAGATCTTGGAACCACGTGGGCTCCATTCTCTACCTCCTTAGCCACCATCACATAAACCATGCTACTTGCCTTTGCCTCCTTCTCCAAATCCCTTCCATCCACCAATAACACTCCCTTGCCATCATCGTTGTTGGAACGAGTTTTTGGAGCCATTAAAGGCTTCAAAGCAAATGTTTTGGCGTGTGCATTCTTCCTCACAACATATATGTTTGTCCTCCCATCAAACTTCACAAATCTGTCATATTGCCAAGGTCTTCCCAAGAGAATATGACACGCATCCATGGGACAAACATCACAAAGCACTTGATCTTCATAATTGCCAATTTTGAACGAAATCAAGGCTTGTTTACTAACCTTTACGTCACTTAAATTGCTAAGCCAATGGAGCTTATATGGTTGAGGATGGATTTGAGTGGGCACCTCCAACTTGTCCACCAAGAGTGTAGAAACCACGTTAGTGCAACTCCCCGAATCTATAATCACATCACATAGTCTTCCTTGGACATTGCATCTTGTGAGGAGATTTTCTCCCTTTGGCTCTCCTCTAATGGTATGGACTTGGATTGCAATGCCCTTCGCAATACTAGGCTAGATCCCCTAGTTTCTGCCATCACCTCCTCCACATCCTCCTCTTGGACTTCAAAAGATGTGTTACATTCTTCCTCTTCAAGCTCATGCTCCTCTTCTTCAAAGGTTTCATCTTCCTCCCAAGTCCGAGTAGTAGCAACCCTAGCATGGGGACAATCCCTTTGGATATGGCCTTGTCCCTTACATTTGAGCAAGTTCGTTGATCTCCCATAGGAGGCCTCAAACTTCCTTCCTTATCTCTCCCAAAAGGTTGGGACTTTATGGCTTTCTCAAGATTAGGCTTTACATTAGACATCTCACGCACCCCTTTAGCTTCAAATGATCGAAAGATCCCTCTAGGTTTACGTGTTTGCCTTTCAACCCTAGTTGCTATTGTACACACCTCATCAAAGCTCCAATAGGGTTGTAATTCTACCTTTTCCTTGATTGGGTCATTTAACCCAGCCACAAAACGAGCCACCTTGTGATCTTCTTTCTCCTCTAGCCCACACACCATGGCTAGATTTTCGAATTCCACCAAGTATTCCTCCATAGATCTCCTTTCTTGCTTCAAAGTATGCATTTTTATAAAATTGTTTTGTTCAAAGTCTTGAGGAACAAACCTTTTTTGCATGTATTTCTTTAGTTTTGTCCAAGATGAGATCTTGGAACGCCCCTCCTTTCTCTTCTTCTTTTCCAAGCCTTCAAGCCACAAACTTGCATAAGAAGTGAGTTTGAGTTCAACAACCTTAAAGGATCTATGATCATCATAGTCCTTATATCTGAAAATTCGTTCAACTCTGCGGATCCAATCAGGAACTTGTCTGGGTCTAAACTGCCATTGAACTCAGGGATTTCAAGTCTCAAGCTTTGATCCTCTTTCCCCCTTAAACTCTTTCTCCTATGCCCTTTATATGATTCCTCATCATCACTTGAAGAGGATGGGTCCCTCTTGCTAGGCCTCCTTGAGCTTCTAACACTGGATTCCCCATCACTTTCGCTAGAGTTAGATTCATGGGAAGAGAGTTTACCTTTGCTTGAGGAATTTTCCTTCTTCCCCACGATTTGCAACAGCTCATTCATACGTTCCTTCAACTCGCGTTCCATGCACAAGGCTTTGGCCTCTTGCAAGGTCAAACCTTTTTTGAAGCCTGGTGGCATCTCGTGTGCATCATCACCACTGGAATCAATCTTGCTTGAGTATGCTTCGAATCCTCTCAACGAGACCACCAAAAGTTGATGTGAATCTAGGTATTGAAACCTTAATCCACACAAAGGGATGGAACTAGATAACAAACCCTCTAAAGCTAAGCACCAAAGGTTTAAAATCTAGGGCGAAAGTTTGAGAATTGATTAAAGCAAAGCACCCTCAATTCCTACACTTCCTCATGTGAATCTACAGCTTTAAGCACCAATTCACAACTCTTTGTTACACCCAAAGAAAAACAACAAACTCTCTAAGTTTATTGAAGAATAAAAAGAAAAGAATCTCCAAATCTGATTTTCCAAGCTTGGGTGCACATCTATTTATACCCATAGCTTGAGAGTTTCAATCATATTATGACTAGGCCTCCTACTTCTAAAAGAACTCCTAATAATCAATAGGATAATGTCACCTATTTATTATATAATCCTACCAAAACTCTAATACTATCTTATCTTAATTAGAATTCTATCCTATCTAAAAAGATAAAATTACAAATTATCTAAACATATTTTATTTAAAGTAAAACATTAAATATCCAATCACATGTGTGTAGCCACGTCCATACTCATTCCATGTCACTTGCCATGTCACTTAAGTTGTAGTAAAGCACCGACAAGATGTAATAAGCTCCGTTCAATGTAACAAGCACCTCTCCTTGTCTTAAAATTTTTCCTCCTTGGTCACAATTTTCAATCTTCGAAAATTACTTCAAGATTTTAGCTTTTGATCAAGGCCTTCCATCAATCATCACCTCCATGGCTTCCACACATTATAGAATCATAAAACCTGAAAAAGGAAAGTTGAAAAACACATCTATGCCTAAAATGAGAAAAACCCTATCAAATGAAATGTGAGAAAACTCATAGGCAAAGCCAATTTATTCCCCATGTCCATCAATCCTCATTCACATTTGCATGTTATCATGCACATGCAAATGTTCCCCTTTGATGCACCTAGAAGATTCGTGTCTCCATAAGCCAACAACTCTCCCATGGTAGCATTCTTCTTTGAAGCTTCAATCAATCCTTCGAAGTTGACATCCTCTATCATATCAATAGTGGTTTCTCTAGAGGTCCCTCAAACAACTCTAAGGCAGAGAAGATCAAGGAACCGTTCCGAGATGATGTTGAAAGCTCTGGAAATGAAAATACAAATGCAGATGACAACCTAAACACTCAGAGAGTAGTCTTCTCTCTTCTCTTCCAGATGATCTGAAATCATGTTGCTTGAAAGAGAAATGGCCAGGTAATTACGCTGCTCGCTTGTTGAACCAAGATCCAGAAAACCTATCTGCTGCTATAATGTTTTCTGAACTGATTTTGCTTTCTTATGTGCTCCCCGCTTATATCGGGACATTGTACATTACTCTTAAGAGTGCATTCTTGTAGATGGGGATAGTTGGAGTGATATGAATAAAAGTTGCACAGTTATGTTGGTGTTTGATTTGAATACAGAAGGCCATTTGCCATAGGCATGCACTCCCGCTGGTTTGTCAGATGCTATTGCTTTCCCTATTCTATATTTCTGATCTGATTACGTGCATCCGTTGTGGCCTTGACAATGGAGTTTTACCATCTCAAAGTTGCAATGTAGTTCTCTTTGTAACAATGTCCTTTTTGGAAATTGTTGATGTGTATGCAAGTGAAAGGATTTCTTAGCATAATACACTGTTTCGTAGTTGCTGATATGTATACATACCTAATAAAAGGTAAAGTTGAATGTTTGTGCGCGCCTCTATCTTTATGATTTTTCTTTGGGAAGGAGGGGGGATGTTAAGGGGTTCTCCAATCCCACACATAATTCCAATTAATTAGCCTTAAAATCATTGATCACTCTCTGTACTATAAGTTGACAGTCAGCCATATGTATTTCAAACTAAGATGTGATTAGATCTAGCATTAATTGGTGTTATTAATGGTAAATTATGCTCAATATTTTCGCTTTTGACCACTTTTATGACAGTCCTTTGATATGCACTCAAATTAGTTGTAGCCTATTCTTTGATGATTCTATAGTTATGCTCACATAGAAAGTAACACGATCACCTCAAGAAGACAAAAACTGTATGAAATATACTGTATTTGTAGGATGCACCAGTTTTTCTAAAACAACAGAAAAACTGCATACCAACTCTAACATGCCTTGGTTGCGGCGTAGGAAATTAGCCAAGTTACATTTCTGAGTCGAAAACTATTCACCAATCCCACACTCCTACTTATGTGTAAAGTTTCCTATACGTGGCCGTAGCCGTAGGGGACTAGGTAAGCAACTTCGCTAGATACGCAACTTTGCTGACAAAGTAAATATATCATGGGTAGTTTTATATATATCAACTGAACAACAACTTCATTAGAGGCTTGATTTCAAGACAACAATAGTAATATCAATACAGGTAATTAAGTAGCACTAGAAGTAGAATACATAAACCAGGTTTATATATATTAGTGATTAATGTAGGTTTAAAAACAAGATGAATTAAAATAAAAGACTAAGTAGCAGCATGATCACTTAACAAGGAGGTGAGAAATGAACTCCTCGTACTGAAATCTACCATCAGCTCCAACATCCACTTCTTGAATCCACTCATCAAACTCAGCTGGATCCAACTTCTCCCCAATGTTGGTCAATATATGCCTAAGGTCCGAAACTGACACGAAACCCGAACAATCTTTGTCAAGTACCCGAAACGCATCACGGAGCTCCGACTCAAACGGATCGTCAGGCTTCATGTACTTAGCCATGAGTTCCAGGAACCTGTGGAAGTCAAAGGGGGAGCTGAGGTTCTCCCTCTCCAAGATGTGGCGCAGCTGGGACTGAGTCGGGTTAGAGCCCAGTGACCGCATCACGATACCCAGATCCGACGGGGCGATCTTACCGTCTCCGTCGGTGTCGAAAAGAGAGAATGCTTCTCTCATTGACGCAACTTGGTCTTCATCTTCGTTCTCCTTCCCCATTTATTCTTGGGTCTCTTGAGTCTTGATGTACTTGGCTTTTAGACGAGTGTCTAGCTATAAGAGTGAAGATTATTTATAACTATGTGTAATCATTAATCAAATGTAAATCAAGGGGCCATTATCTGAATCATATTTCTACTATGAAATACCATAGTTTATAAGTGTAAGCGTTACATTTTATAATATTGACCACTTTGCCAAACTTGTCTGCTGCTTCTACGAAAAGAAATGATGGTGGCCAGATCTTGGGATCCTGTTAAACAAATCAGAGATCATGAGATCTTGTCCTTTATTATTAAAGCAGTAGTAAGACAAGTCAATTCAAGCCACTGCTTCTGATTTAATAGCTGATCCAATCTCCTTTCTTTGGTCATCACTATAACAGATCTATCAGGAAACCATAGGTTATTAGCTACTGTAGCAACAGTGGAAAATAATCCACATTAGTAGTATGTTTTTTCAACACTTTTTATATTTATTTTAAACCATATTTTTAATCTAATTAATTAGGGTGTATTAGCCCATGATTTTGGGGACTTTGATAATCTCTAAAACTAAATTTCCTGTTCCCAAAACCTTTGTGAAATAAAGCAGAGATAGTGGATCACTTTAGTTGTTTTATATGTAGTCATTATAAAAGCATAATCTCGTACTGTGTCAAATATGTTTTTTTTTTATTTTTTTTTATTTTTTTTTTTTTTTTTTGGCAAAGGAGAATGAAATATACAACTAGATATATAACCATTTTCTAGCTTGGGTAACTAAGTTATGGGCTAAGCTAACGTGTTTTATATCAACTTTGATACGGAAGAAAAACTGAAGAGTTAGCAATATGAAGGATATCATAAACCAAGCCATGTATTTACAATGTTGTCTTCTCTAGATTGCGAATCAATCGCAAGTTTGCTATCTGTTCGGACTATTCAATTCGAGTGCCAAATATGTAGTAAAAATGTATAGTTATGCTTTTGATTGGCAAAAGCTTGAATTTTTGTAGACTGAAATTGCACAATTTAATAAGGCTAGTTTGTCAATCAATTTAATTGGTAACATTTTTGAGGTTGGTAATCAAGAACTTGGATCGATCTTATTTATAGTTTTTGTGCTCTCTATGCTCCTGTGCAAGCCAAAGGAAAATGACTTTTTCCGTTAAATATCTTCAAATTATGTCTAAAACTTGATCATGAAAACTGAAAAGTACATATCCATCTAACTTTCTAATGCAATCCACCAACCATTTTTATGACCTCAGTGTAACTGATACCCCCATGTTTAACTAAAATCATAAGGTTTCCTAATATACACGTTCTTATATATCTGCCGGATGCCGACAGGATTACTGTAGTGTACTAGATTTTCCCGTTGAAAAATAGAAATATGTGTACCAGCCTTGGTTCAACCATATTTTCAATTCCTTTCGACCCCAAATATTGCCCCAAGTACAAATTTTAACTTTTTAAAGATATAATGGAAAATCTTTAGGAGGGACAATCCAAAATGGAAAATATTTGAGAGAATGGGGCAATCTTTGATGGAGGGACCAAAATGGAAAATGGGGCAATCTTTGAGGGACGGAACAAAATGAAAAATGGGGCAATTTTTGAGAGATGGAATAATAAACACCACTAATTAACCCCAAAACCCACACAACATAAGGTCCAATTTGGGAGGTTTGTCAGAAATCTTATGCTATAGGTCAATTAGAAAATTTTGCCAGGGTCTAACTGATTTGAGAGGTAAAAATCAATAAATTCCCTACAACTTGGAGGTTAGGATTGAGAGAGAATAGTGAGGGAGAGGGTTTGACCTTAATTTCACGGCATTTCATTGTTTATACATCTAATAGGTTTTCATATGAGTTATATTCGGTATAAGTTAAATAAAATGGTTCTTTTCTTTAGCGCTTTTTATCTTTAGCAATGAAAAATTAAAATTGTTCAAACCGAAAGTTTCAAAAAAAAAAAAATTAAAAAGAATTCAATGAAAAAAATGTCGATAACGAACGAGATTGACTCTTTAAAATTCAAAAGTTCAAATCAAAGTTCCACTAAAATTTTATAGCTATTGAAAAGCCTTTTCATAATTACATGATTAGTTTAAAAGTTTGAGTGTTACAATGATAGGAATAAGAAACAAATGAAGTACGAACACGTATATAAAGATATGTATTAAGAATCAAAATCAAATATAAATTCTCGACTTGACCCCTTAATTAATAGCAGTCTTCTAGGATCTATATGAATACATGGACTCAATGAAGTGTTAAGTTGTTCACATTGGGTGAGCCCACTGTATGCAGTTTGGACCAACCACATCTTAATTACCCAACTAATATTGAAGAAAATGAGGGCACTTTTAATGCAGCTTCAGATGTTCGCCCCCACACATTTTACTAAGAGACGACCCTACCCGACCCAAAACTAAGGCCAATCAAATACGGAGTATCAACATTCCACTTTTCGATTTTCAAAAATACTCCATATTACCATCGAACTCATTACCTCATGTTCAATTGTTAAAGAACACTAATCCATTGACACGTATAACTAATGACTTTAATGCTCAACGTACTGAGTAATTTAATATTTTTATTCAAAAACAAGCAACTTAGTTAATTATAATTATATAAGATAAAATTTAGATAAAACATAATCCTAAATCACATAAAATGACTCTGAGCATAGCCCGCGCTAATAACGAGTATCAATGATATACCACAAAGTACGTTACAATCATGCTTAGGAATGGTACAAGTGATGTACATGCCAGATTAAGCATACATGATAGGATTCATTTCCGAAGCAATTGATGTACAATTATTTAGACATGTGCATTGGGTCAGGTCAGGGCCGTGACATGTCACATGTAAAACGGGTCGGCCTAAAAAGAGGCAAAACATGCCGATTCGGACTGGCCAAAAAATATGCAAAATGGGTCGAGTCGGGTCAGACCGTACAAAGTGAGTATAATTCTATTTATAGAGGTTGACAGTTTGTTTGTATCACTTTTAATCTTTGGCAGTAATTCATTCATAAGTAAGTGGAAAGCATTAATTATTTGGTAGTGTTTAAAAGCCTTAAAAATTATTGACACATTATTACCTGACTTGATTTATTAAAGATCCAATATAATATGACCCTTTAAAAAACTTACCCAACTAATTCATAATTAATTAGACTCTATTATAAATGGGCCGGTTAAAGGCCTTTAATGGAGACCCTCCTATTTGAACGTGTTATTATTGTATAATTTAAATAGCGGGTGAACATCTTCTTCAACTCGATAAAGTTCAACATTGGATACTCCTTTGTAATTCACCATAAAGTTCAACATCTAGATAGATTTAGAGATACGACACAAGAAATGAGATGGAACCTCACATTTCGTACGGGTCGGGTTAATAAGAGTGGCAGACGATTGTAGCTTAGGTTATTGGTTTGTTGATGAATTCCATAAACCAGTATGGAATATTGAGATGTTATAGTCAACTTATTTACATGTTAAATTGTTCCACTTCCGCAATCAGTTAGGTCTCCAATTAGGGATGTCAATTCAATACGAATCCGAACTGAGTCCGATTCGATTCAAAGGAAAAAGTCCGATCCAAACCCGTTTATAAAAACTTCGAATCTGATAAAAAACTCCAACTCCGAATAGGAGATGAATCGGATTTGGATATTGTATTACATCCAACCCGATTGTGATTCTAGTCCAATAGTCCAATTTGAATGAATAGTATCAAAGCTACTATTTAAAAAAGGCCAAAATATAATAACCCAAATAAAAAAATTTAAATAAAAAAACATGGAATTTGCTTGTGTTGTATAATTTTTTTAATTTACTTTATATATTATGAATGAATTATAATATTAATAATGAAATGAACAAAAAAAAGTAAGAAAAGTGCAAAATTTACAATATATTAAATTTTGGATCGAATTTGGAGGTCCGACAGATCATATTCGGAGATTTGACAGATCAGATCAGAGTTGGAGTGGAATTTTTTCGGATTCAGAATAGGATTCGGATCCAAAATTAAGGTCCGTGAATTTGTCGGATCGGATTCGGATTTTGTTGGTTCCGCTCCGACTCCGATCCATTGCCATTCCTATCTCCAATCACCTATGACTTTCAAGTATTATTCCTAGCTACTATATGTTAAGTAATTTAAGAGCCAACAACAATGTCAAAGTTTATTACACTAATTATTAGGACCAATATAACGAAGTACTCCGTATAATTTTATGTCGTGCATGCAATATATATAAGGTCCAAATCAATCCATCACACATAGGGATGGAAATTAATCCGAATTCGAGTCGAGTCCGATCCGATTCGAAGGAAAAAAATCTGTTCCAAACCTGTTTATAAAAACTCCGAATTTGATAAAAAAAACTCCGACTCCGAATAGAAGATGGGTCGAATTCGAATATTGTATTACATCTGACCCGACTGTGATCTAAGTCCGATAGTTCGATCTGAATGAGTAGTATCGAGGCTTGTATTAAAAAAGAAAATATAATAACCCAAAATAAATAAATAAATACATGGTATTTGCTTGTGTTATATAATTTTTTTGATCATTATATATTATAAATAAATTATAATATTAGTAATGAAATTAACAAAGAGAATAGGTAAGAAAATTACAAAATTTACAATATATTAAATTTTGGATCGAATTTGGAGGTCTCACAAATCGGATTCGGATGTCCGACGAATCAAATCGGATTCGAAAGTCCGAAATCCCTAATCGGGTCGGAGTTGAAGTCAGAGTTTTCGGATTCGGATAAAAAATTAGGGTCCGTAAACTTGTTGGATCGGTTTCGAATTTTGTTGGATCCGCTCCGACTCCGATCCATTGCCAGTCCTAATCACACACAAATTCAAGCTCTCATGTACGTGTGGAATTTACTCGAACTCTATACATGGAAGCAATATAATGTTCACATCCTCTAAACAGCTAGAAACTTGTTATATAGCTTATGTAAATAAAAAAACTCCCTCCAAAGATATGGATGATGATTTTAACCTCAAGAGTATAAGAACACTCACAATAACACTAAAAAACACTCGAAATCAAAGATAAAAACTAAATGTCAATAACTAACTCAAGTTTTGAGATTTTAGGCTAGAGATAAGACTCACTCAATCTCTCCTAAGCTTATTACTCAAGAAGTCACTCAAAGTAATATGAAACATTCAAACATGAGACAAACTCAATGTTAAAATGCTATAAGCGCAAGGTTTCTTTTTTTAATCTTCAATGCCCCAGCCCGAATGGACAACATTGAGCTCTATTTATAGCCAATTATAATCATTGTACTACATGCTAGTACAAAGGCTTCATTACTAATCATGACTAATTCTATGTTTAAATTACTACTCATTACTAGTTCTACGATATATATATATATATATATATATATATATATATATATATATATATATATATATATATATATATATATATATATATATATATATATATATATATGGGATCATGTGAGAACCTCTTAGTTATATAAGAACCTTTGTTATATAAGAACTCATCTAATACCATTAATCTAA
The DNA here is from genome assembly GCA_026401315.1 of Dysphania ambrosioides. Taxonomy (NCBI): domain Eukaryota; kingdom Viridiplantae; phylum Streptophyta; class Magnoliopsida; order Caryophyllales; family Amaranthaceae; genus Dysphania; species Dysphania ambrosioides. Next base: position 6,451,720 of record CM048659.1, on the reverse strand, counting down.
TGTATTTAGATGGCTATGATTCAATCTATATTATGGAAAAGTTGTAATTTATTAAAGTCAAATTTGAGAGTTAAGGAAGTTTTTTTTTCCATGATTATTGAGTAGTTTCCTATATGTCCGTTTATATTCCTAAAAATCAGTAATTTTCCTACTCTTCATTTTACTCTATATTCAAATACGAAAATTTGAATTCTTCTTTTGCTATATTTTATTTTCAATCGATATCTTTGCTGTGTTGGGGTTAAAGAATAAGGTAATGATTCAATAAATTTTTTTGTCGTAATTCATTCAATGTTATAATACATATAGAATACCGTATGGATTGTGTTAAATTTGATTATTAGTAAAATGTATGATTATGAGATTTTGAATTATTTTAATGGCAGCAAGTTACAATTTCGTGTTTGCTTACGATTGAATTTGATCATAATGTTTGCTTACAATTGAATATGATAGCAAATTTGAGTATTAGTACATTTGTTGAATCAGTATATTTTGATGTTGTCAATATAACAAATTACGAGTGTTTGCTTCAAATTTGTTCGTATGCAAACATAATGATTGAAAAAATCGTATTTAGAACATTAATTTTAGAGTACATATATGTACAACGGGTACTACACGAGCAAATATATATATTTTTAGAACATTAATGTATATAGAATTTGAACAATGGTTTATATGTTTAGAGCATTAATATATAGCTCTAAGAACAATAGTATACGTTTTAAAAGCATTAGAATTATACTTTGAGACAATAAGGAACATATAGATCAAAATGAGAATCGCATTAGAATAATAGAAATCTAAATCAGAGCAATAAATTTATGATTTAGAACATTAGTATAGATAGCTTAATATTTTTAGAGCATTAATATATATTCTTAGAACATTAATGTATATAGCATTAGAACAACAGAATTCTAAATCAGAACAATAGAGTTCTGATTTAGAACATTAGTATAGATAGCTAAAACTGACACATCGTAAAAGTCATTCTCTGCGTATAATGTTCTGAATTGCATTAGAACAGTATAATTCTAAATCAGAACAATAGAGTTTTGATTTAGAACATTAGTATAGATAGCTTAGTACATAGTTTATATGTTTAGAGCATTAATATACCTTACTAAGAACAATAGAATTCTAAATCAGAACAATAGATTTATGATTTAGAACATCAGAACAATAGAGTTCTGATTTAGAACAATAGCTAAAACTGACATATCGTAAAAGTCATCTTCAGCGTATAATGTTCTGAATCGCATTAGAATAATAGAATTCTAAATTATAACAATATATCTAATTTAGAACATTAGTATAGATAGCTGAGTACAATAGTTTATATGTTAGAGCATTACATAGCTCACTAAGAACAATAGAATTCTAAATCAAAATAATATATTTATGATTTAGAACATTAGAATAGATAGCTTAGTACAATAGTTTATATGTTTAGAGCATTATATAGCTCACTAAGAACAATAGAATACAATACAATAAGTCACTCGAACATATTTGTATATTTTTATAACATCAGTATAGTGTATATAGAACACATTAGAATAGAGTTTAGAACAGTAAATAAATATTTAAAACATTAGTATTAGATTATAGGACAATGATTTAGAACATTAGTATTAGAATAAAGTTTAGGACATTAGTATATATTTGTAGAACATTAGTATAAAAATTTGATTTTAAGAACATTAGAAATAGAATACTTTAGTGCTATTTAAAACATCAGTATAGAATTAGAACACTTTTGTTATTGTGTAGAACATGATTTATATGAGGGGTTATATTTGAATGTATTATTTTATTTTAGTTTAATTATAAACTTATTAAATACATTTTGGAAATTTTAACGTTCTTAAATTATATTCTTTGTAGCCATGAGCATCAACGAGGAATGTAGTGTTTCTAATTCAAATGAGAGCGTTGCTCCTGGAGTAATACCCGTATGCACTCCTGGGGGAACAAGTTTTTGGATACCATGTTGTTCCAGTGATGTAAAATCATATGTTGGAATGAAATTCTCAAGTGTTGGCAGCTTTTGCAGTTATTGCGTTGTTTTAGAAATAAATATTTTCGAACATTATGACATTCTTATTCGACAACGAGTGATCTATTTTCAAGACTCAATGTTCTAAATATTACGCTTACTGTTCTAAATTCTTATTTGACAACGAGGGATCTATTTTTCAAGCATTAATGTTCCAAATATTAGTACTAATGTTCTTACTTTATTTATGTGGCCTAATATTATAACCAATGTTCTAAATATTATTACTACTGTCATATGATGAGTAAACCAATAAACGAGTCACATGTTCTGAATATTATTTTATATTCAATGTTCTTAATATTCATTTATATTCACACATGTTTTGAATATTCGTTTATATTCAATGGTCTGAAAAATAATATGAATTTTTAGAACAATGACGTAAATAAAATAGAACAATATAATAAAAATTTAGTACATCATACAACAACATATTGTTGAATAATAAGATACCAAAATACGAACAACTGCATATACATCTAGAACATTAGATCAGTTAATAAGAATAACTGAAGATAATAATAACTATGGATATTTGAAACAGCATATTCAAACCAGCATAACGAACAACTTCATATGTATTTCGAACTATAGACCAACATATTAGGCTTGTTACAACATTCAAATGAATGAATTATAATTTTATAACAAATAAATAAATATTTTGAACAATAGTACATTAACAAGTAAATAAATATGTTGTACAATAGTATATCGAACAATTGGTTTAATAAGTAGACCAACTACGTATGAATTTAGAACATTAGATCTGTTAATAAGCATATTACATTTATAACATGTATGATATCAAAAGTTTAGAACAAGTAGTTATGATATTTATAACAATAGGATATCAAATACGAACAATTGCACATAAATATAGAACAATAACTAACCAAGTTAACTATAATAAATTAAAAATAATATTATCCACCAAAAGAAGCGCTTTATATTTAGAACAAGGGGCTTATATTTAAAACAATTACCTATAACTTGTTTACTGTATTATCTATATTAAGAATATGACAGTTTTGTAGAAAAAAAATACAAAAATATAAATTCCAAAATTCGATTTGACCAGAATTGTGGAAATGAAGGGAAGTTTAAAAAAATAGATTGAACTTGCATTTAAGACAGTTTATAGTTCTTAATAATTGACCAATAATTACATTATTCCATTTGAAAATCAATGCATCTAAGTCGTTAGATTTCTTATTTTAAAGGCCGAATATTGGTTCTTAAATATAAGGAGTTGTTATCAGAATCCGCCCATATATATATATATATATATATATATATATATATATATATATATATATATATATATATCACATACACGCCTTCTTCATATCTGTTGTATCCAATAGTAATGCATGTGACGAACTCAGGCTTGTAAGCAAAGGAAGATAATCCAAGAGCTTCTAATACAAGAGAACCGGTTCATGAACCAAAGAGCATTTAAGTGTGCCTGTCTTTGGATCATTCCCCTTTCTTCGGAAGAGTTTGACCTCAAACTTGAATTATAGCTCATTACATCAACGTAACCAAATGGTTAAGCTTAATTAAATAATAAACATGGTAGAAGCTCGATTAACATAAGACAATTTATCTTATCTTAAGTGTAGGCAAATTTATTGTTAAAATAGTCTCTATGGGATCAGTTATATTGCATCCCATTCTCATTCCATTTCATATTTCGATATCTTAGCTTGTACAACGTATGAAATATCATAAAACAAAAGGCAAATCCCATTTTAGAAATTTTGTTGTTTGTTTATTGAGAGTATTACACTGGTCAAAGACATAGCGAAGTCAAGCCATCACATTTTTAAATTTGCGAATCAATATATATTCACTTAATTATCTTGATTTAAATAATATCTATATATGACGGGAGTATTGAAAGTGATCGAGAGTTGGCTAATCAACAAGCTGTTGTTTGAAAATGTATAGTGGTTTAGGTAATCAACCTTTTCTCTTAAAGTACGTGTTAGCTAATTAACAGCATATCATCCATATAAGAAATACTCAATGAGAAAAATGGAGCTAAGGAACAAAAAGATTTTGAAAAGGACTCAACTTTCGATGCACGATGGGCACTACGGTTTTGCAGATTTCATTTTTTGTTACTCTCTCTATCTTTTAATGTTTGTCCCATTTAACCATTTTATAAAAAAAATTTGGTCAAAATAAAACAAATAATAAGAAATAGTAGGAGTATTATTTTCCAAATAGATCGTAACATAAAGGGTATCCACCTTTAAACATAAAAAAGCCCACTTATGAAAAGTTCAAACTTAAAATGGCATTTACATACTAACAATAAAACACTTTCTCATTGTTTTGAATGTAAATCTCTTTGAAAACATTGTTTTCAAATTACAAATTAAAATTGGGAGAATTCTCTATGACTCTTCAATTTCGGTGATAATAATTACAATGAAGGATTTTCATTTTTTCTAACGAGAAAATGAAGGATTTTTCAAATCATTGTAGACAATGAGTATAGAAGAACGGGTACATGAAAAAGTTAGTAAGTGTTGAATATATGTTGGAAAATAAACATCCTAACGTGTCGTAAACTAATGGACATGTTTTATTATCTTGACAAAAGGAAGATATTATAAATTGCATGGTCTTAGATTATTGCTCACACCCCTCTTCCGTTTTTTTACTACAAACCTTTTAAAGATTTATTACGTAATTACACGATAAGATAGGTGAATTAGCTTAATGCCTTTAGTTTAAATCAGTTATCATGTTAATAATAATAATAATAATAATAATAATAATAATAAATTAATATAGTATGCTTCTAGACTCTTGTTGAGTGTTTTTCATTGTGACAGATTTCCCTTGTCTGCAAGATAAAATACAAAAAGAAGGTAGCTTACTTGAGACAAATGTGGAAGCACATGGAATAGTAAGCTGATCAATTGTGCAAAGAATATCAATCACCCCTTCATAAAAATACCAAAAACAAAGAAAAATGATTTTTCTTGGCAAAAAATTCTAAACCTAGGAAAAACAGTCCATAGAGAAATTGGATGATCCATTGCTATGTTAACTACTCCCCTTTTCTTTTCATTTGTTTTTTTTTACGTAAATCTCGTTATAAACTTAAAATTTAAATAATTTTAATTATATATTTGTAATATTTGTATTAAAAAACTAATATTGAAAAAATATATGTTAAAATGAGTTTATCAAGATTCAAAATAAATATTTTTTTTTCATCAACATTGTAGAGAATTTTTAGTTAAGATTTGATTGTAAAGTTCCAAATTAAAAAAAGAACAAATCGATTAATTAGATTAATAATTATATATTTTTACTTTCTAATCATATAATATAATATTACAATCACTTCCCACCACTCGACCATACCCCTATACTTGCTCGAAAATGACATTTCATGCTCCTCTAACTTAACTTATAGGGTATGGCCAATATACCTCATTCCAATTTTAATATTTCATGAAATGTAGGCAGTTTTTTTTTTTTTTTTTTTTTTTTTAATTTTCACGATCAATTTCACAAATATTTAAACTATTCTTTTATTTGTAGAGTTGAGGAAACGCGGCGGAGAAATGTCAAAGTAATAATATTCGGTGATGGGTGAGGTGGGCTTGAAACAACTCACAACGTAACATATGAATTTCCCGTTGAACATGGTTCTTTGTTGATACAAGTTTCTACAAATTCTTATACTCAGCTGAATTTTATTACATGACAATTAGGGGTATCAAATCGGGTTTATGGATCGGATCTGATTTTGACAGCTTTAAGTATAGTAAGAGCATGGTGGAGGATTGATCCGTCGAAAGCAGACTGTTCATATATTAGAAAGATAAACTAGTTCATTTGAAATTTCAAATCCATTTCACTAACGTTACTGTGTATAACATTCATGGTTCATGGACCCTTCATCCTGGCAAGCATTAGTAGTTAATTATGATGAATGATGGCGAAAGAAAAAAAGTGAAAAGACACTAAAGAGAAAAGGCTGAGGTAATTACCCACTAATCAAGCTTAACCTTTTTTTTTTTTTTATCAAATTAGTCGCTTTTTGGCCGGGAGGGGCCTGGGCCCCCAAAATATTTTGGCAATTAAATTAAATAAATACAGTATATACGAAACTACAAAAGGTTCTGACACTATGGTTAATAATCTTATCTTTTAAAATAAGAAGCTACTTTTAGGATATGTTGCACATATATGAATTCGGGTATAGATCGTTACGGATACGAGTACAAAAAATAGAAAAATAATTTAATTGCCAGTGATTACACAAATGTGAATCGGACATGAATATGGAAAACAAGATATCATACGCGAATTCATGCAAACAAAACTTTTAGTTAGGAAATTAAACCTGATCCCCTTCAATTTTTACCTTTTAAACTCAAAATCCGCCACTTTACCACTTAAAAAAAGCAGTTATCACCTTCACAGTTTTACATACTTCCCCTCTATTCGGCTGTTTGAAAAAACGTTACATACTTCCCCTCTCCATTTGCTTCTCCCTTTCATGTTCCCACTACATCGTCATCCATCTTCCAATAAACTCCCCTTTCCACAAAGAAAAGGCACAAACTTCACATGCTAAATCCACACTAGATACGCCTCCATTCGGCTGTATTTACTGAACCCATATCAGACTGTGCAGCCGTTTGTTCTAAAGAAAAAAACAACCTTGGAAACAGAATGTCCAACGCTCACAAACCCAAAGATTTCATTCTCCTAACTTGCTTTTTACTATACACATTTCAGCCGATCTTTGGAGATACAGAATTAAGAGCATTAATGGACATCAAAGCTTCATTAGACCCAGATAACAAAATCTTAAAGACATGGCAAAGTGATGGTGACCCATGTAGTGGTTCCTTCATCGGAGTTGCTTGCAATGAGCACCGGAAAATTGCTAATATTTCATTACAAGGAAAAGGACTCACCGGGAAGTTGTCTCCGGCCATCGGAGATTTGAAGTGTCTATCAGGGCTTTACTTGCATTATAATTCTATTTCCGGTATGATTCCGAGGGAAGTTGGTAAACTTAATGAGCTTACTGATCTTTACCTTGATTTCAACAATTTCACTGGGATTATTCCTCCTGAGGTCAGCCACATGACTAGTCTCCAAGGTTAGTACTTATTTTAAAATATAAGTTTTATGGAAATTTTTTTAAAAAAATTTATATTGATATTAAATCAGTGGAAGATTTTTATTTCTTGTTAGTCATGTGAATTTTTTTTTAAAGAAATGTTCGGTGAATTTTGAATTTAATGATTATTGGATTTCGATAAGAGAAGAACGCCTAATTAAGTAATTGTATACTTTGTATTTTGAATTTAATAATTATGGGAAATTTTGATTCGATTTTAGTAAGGGAATTTTCTTGTGATGGGAAAATATAATAGAGTTAGCTTATAGTTGAATGTTATGCATTTTAGATTAACTAAATCCATAAAAAAATCCAAAAAATATAAAGTTTTTTTTAAAAAAATAGCTTATATATAATTCGTAATTTTTTTTTATACATATATACTCAGTGCTAAACCCTTTAAAATACATACAAAAGACATGAGTTCTAATGTCATTGGTGATTCCAAATTTGGAGTCGTTTCATTAGCTAAATCTTGGAGGGTTTATATGATTGACCCACCTACACATTGCCACATGCTTACACAGTTACACCATTAGGAAAGTGTACTTCTAGAGTTGTAGCCTTGATATTTTGCATGCAGTCAGACTTACAATTGATGCCGTATGTCTTATCTTGTCATGGTGGATATGTATTATCACAGTCGTTGCAAGATATGACGTGTGAAAATATACGCAAATTCCCAGTTGGTATATAGGATGGAAATGTAAGAATCTGTTTTGAGCTTCCTAAACTTTTTATCGGCATATCAATCTTCCTATAATCACTAGTGTCAAATGTAGTTGGTTTCTAGTAAATTTTGCAACAGGTTCAGTGTTTGAGTAAGTGGCCGTCCTTTCATATACATTTCTGCAAGAGATTTATTTGTTTGTTTCAGTGCATTCGATTAATAGGATACTTCTCTAAATTGCAGTGCTAGATCTATGCTGTAACAGCTTGACAGGCGAAATTCCTTCAGAACTAGACTCCTTGAACAAGCTAGGTGTTCTTTCTTTGCAGTATAACCAGCTGAATGGTTCTATTCCTCCTAGTTTGGGCAGCATGGATTTGTTAAAGAGACTTGACTTAAGCTACAATCATCTTTCTGGACCCATTCCTGTAACGCTAGCTAATACCCGATCGCTTCAAATTCTGGATGTCCGGAACAATTCGCTTTCAGGAGCTATTCCAAGCTGTAAGTTTCCGATCTATCATCCTAGGAGACTTAACTGATTTTCTTTCAAGGTGAAGTTGATTTATTGATCTCTTTTCATTTGGATGAAAAATGTAGCATTGAAGAGATTGGATGCTGGATTTCTATATGGAAACAACACACAGCTATGTGGGTCGGGATTCTTTGCCTTGAGAGCTTGCACTGCATTTGACAATGCAAATGTTGATTTCGACACACCTCGGCCATGGGGTCCAATCTTGAACAACCACACAGCACCAAAGCATGATGAACACGAGAATGCAAATCTCCAAACCAATTGCAGCTCATCCTCATGCCCGAAATCCACAAAATTCCCTCAAGTAGTTATTGTTGTTGGGGTGATTACAGCCTCAGTAACATTAGCAGCGGCAGGATTTCTGACATGTTTCAGATACAGGAGGCAGAAACAAAAGATTGGCACCACAGTAGAAGCCTCCGAGTGTAGGTTCAGCACTGACAATGCTGTTGAACTGCATAGCAAGAATGCATCGCCACTAGTCAGCCTAGCATACTCCAGTGGGTGGGATCCATTGGCGGATGGTTTGAATAGTGGAGACATCTCCCAGGAGAAACTTCAAAACTTCAGGTACAACTTGGAGGAGGTGGAATCTGCAACACAGTACTTTTCAGAAGCAAATTTGTTGGGAAGAGGGAACTTTTCAACTGTTTACAAAGGGGTTTTGAGAGATGGGTCTGTTGTAGCTATCAAAAGTATTAGTGTGAACAGCTGCCAATCTGAAGAGTCAGAGTTTGTGAAGGGGTTGCACTTGCTAGTTTCACTCAGACATGAAAATCTTGTTGGCCTGAGAGGATTCTGTTGCTCAAGAGGCCGGGGAGAGTGTTTTTTCATCTATGATTTCGCGCCCAAGGGAAACCTCTTAAAGTATCTTGATGTGAGTGAAAGAACTGATCTCGTTCTTGTTTGGTCTACTAGGGTTAACATCATCAAAGGCATCGCCAAAGGTATGTAATTCTTTCACCTAAGTTCTTGAAATAACAATCATTTGCTAATACTGCTAGCTATCAGCTTACAAATTGCCAAGTAGGTTCTGGGAATATTTCACTAATCCTAATCCAATCAGAATTAGTAAACTCATTAAATCTTAATCGATGTAGGATTAGTAAAGATTATGATGGATTCTATAGGGAATATGATTCAACTAGATTGAAAGAATTCCATGCATCTATCGCATATGAGTACATTCTAATTTGAGCATTGCAGACTTTTCCTGTGTATGACATTTTTGGTCATATATCTCTTTTACTTCATAATTACTAATTTTCTGGATTTTCCATATCCAGGTCTATGTTATTTGCATACCCAAAATGAAAATAAACCTTCAGTGGTTCACCAAAATATGTCAGCAGAGAAGATAGTGATAGACAACCAATATAATCCATTGATCTTGGATTCTGGGTTACGTAAGATACTAGCTGATGACATAATTTTCTCAGCCCTCAAAGTAAGCGCAGCCATGGGCTACCTAGCCCCAGAGTACATAACCACGGGTCGATTCACGGAAAAGAGTGATGTCTATGCATTTGGAGTAATAGTCCTCCATATTCTTTCCGGGAAGCAACAGCTAACAAATGCGATGAGATCAGCTGCAGAGTCTTCCAAGTTGGAGGATTTTGTCGACGAGAACATTGACGGGAAATTCTCCATGACAGAAGCCTCAAAGTTGGTGGGACTTGCATTGAGTTGCACTCACGAGCTCCCTGATGAAAGACCGAGCATGGAGGCTGTGGTTCAAGAGCTAAACAGACGCGGTAGTGGATCTTGAAGGTGCAAGTGCATGTACCAGCTGAAAATAGGCATCCATGGTTTCCTTTGTCCTTGAGAGGCTTCTTTTTGAATCATGTGATGAGGATCTAATGGATGTTTTACTTGAACTTTTATGGCTTCGAGAGGTCATAACCTAATGTTGAGAGTGTAAAGGTTTGTAAATTAGGCTGTTATATAGGTCATTAAAATGAGTTTTTACCATTGATTTTGTGAATCTGCTCTGACTAGACATATGAGAACACTCCAAACGAAGCTCTCAGCAGATTAACATAACAGCAATCAGTTGACAGGGGTTCGGATGACGGAAGGATTTCAATCATTGGAAATTCTGTATTTTTAGTGAACAATGGAGTAAAGAATGGGACCTAAGAACGGATGTTAAACTTCGGTATGAGTCATATTGTCTAATATCTGGCAATATTGGAAGAGGGGTTATTAGTATTGTTTTGCCAAAAATTACCAACCAAGTGACAATTTAAGGTTAGGGACATTAACAGCTAGTCGAGCTACGTGTAGATTGAATATATACGCGATAAACGAAATGAACAAAAATAATACAAATGACATAGAGAGTTGGTGACGCGAAAAACTCAAACTCGGGAATAATCGCTGGGGCTTATTAAATTAGGCTGTCTCATTATGTCAAGGGCTAAGCCCTTTGTATTATAGATTACAAGAAGTTTGTATAGAAAAATGAATGTAAATGTGTATGCTAAATAGTAATGTTGGGTGGGTAGTTCGCAATCTGTAGCTTGAGTATCTCCTCTCCTTCCCAGGTTGAATTTCCTTTTATACTGCATGTTCCTTGGATGCCAGGGATTTCTCTTGGTCGAATCTTTAGTATCTTCTCTTTCCCTATCTTTGCGCCATCCTTATCCCTCTTGCAACTACTTCCCACTTATTTAGGCTCTTCACGCTGACTTGGCATAACTGCTTTATCTCGAAGTGTTTAGTAACCATTGGAGACTTCTTATGGGCATGTTCAGGTTCAATGTATCTTAATACTATCTTTGAAACGCCTAGTTGCAACTGCTGCTCCCTTGTGTCGCCTCGGTAACTGTCTGATGTCATGTTGCTTGGACACGTGTAGCATAACCGGGTTTTTACCCTAACCAAGTACAAATCGCCAAAAGCACCATAACATTCACGAGTACAGACTCCAATCGACAAGCAATAATATGATAATAAATGGACATCTTAAGCAACCCAAGAATCACAAGCTATTCAAATAGTAACGAACTACTTAGGTAGATTTGGAAGTAGATTAACAAGCTTCAAATATCTTATTAGTAGCTTAGGCCTTCTATAGGCGCTTTCTTATTAAGAAAGATAGGATCGTTGTCCCACTTTAACTTGCTTGCAAGATTCTTCCAACCCAATTTTCCACACCAAGAACCTTGTCCAAGTGCCAACAGACCATTAAAATGGATTAGAACAAGCTATCGCACTAAACAAAGGTTATAATAATATCAGTATTTGCTCTAACTCTCAACATGGCGGTTCATTAAAATAATTGTCTTCAAAACATTAGGTTCATTTTTTTTTTTTTTTAAATTCCACGTTGAGGGACGGTTGCCATTTTGCCAACGACTAGTGTAGAGAAGAAGCATAGCCATCTCACAATATTACAATAATTTCTAGCCTTTCATATAGAGAATAACACACATGTGTCTATCATGAGATAGATTAATAATGACTTTGCATCAAAAAAAAAAAAGTGAAAAAATAATGACTCTGCGTGGTCTAATTTTATGAACTCTTTATGTGCGTTTTTGGAAATAAAGTTTGATTTTATTGTTTGTAATGTCTTAATTTTGTCGTAGAAATCATAAATTGTAGAATAATATTGGCAAAGGACTTAAGGAGAGAGATTTTCCTAGTTCATACCTGGTATAAATTATTGTGCATATATCATGGATTATTTTCGTAGTTTCTTTTATATACTTGTAATCGTTATTTCTATATCTGATATTGTTATTTTTGTACATGAGATGGCCGGTTATTTATGTACTTGACATGGCTATTTTTGTACCTAAAATCATTATTTCCATACCTGAAATAATACTACCGATATTTGAGATAATAACACTTATCTTTTACTTTTTTCACCATAATTTAAGTTGACAAATTTATATCATGCGTAAATTAGGATTTTCTAAGAAACTAGTGAAATGAACACGTGAACTAGTGTAATATATATGTTAATTAATGTGAATTTACTCATAATTTCTAGAACTAAAGGACTAGATGCTTCTGGACCGAAGCCAAGTAGCCAAAAAGGTACTGTAACTCCAAGACTTGTGGTAACGAGAAAACCATCAACACTTTTCAAGTGGACTCATACAAGTATACAACTGATACAAGTGCGTGGTTATAATAGAGTCCACAGCTCCCCACTTCCGATGTGTGTTCCCATTCAAATCTACGTGACCCCTTAAACATTACTACACGACGTGGAACCAAAGTGTCCCTTGATATGTATCCTACCAACAGTACTATAAATACTGTACGTATCACATGCATAAGTCATCAACAGAATCACACAAGTACTTCCTCACCAACTTTCACTCTTATCGCTAAAGCTTAGTACACAACGCCCTTCTTCTTGTCCAAATTTTGCATTTGATTCGTAGCTTAATCTAATTTAGATCGCAAAGTTTGGTATTAGTAACGGCAATGTCTATGCAAGTGCAAGCCCTCCTTACCAACCCGACCGTAGCCTTCGCAAATGGCTTAAAAATGACCTGTGTGGGTTACCCACTAGGGTTCAACCCTCGTATGAGCAAGAGGGTTAATGTTGGGGTGAGGTGTGTGGCAGAGGATGGGGCTGGTGGTGAACCTAAGCTGAACTCCGGTTCTCCTCAGCCAACTGCTTCTGTTTCCTCACCCTCCCCCACCCCCACCCCATCTCCTAAGAAGCAACCCAAGGTAAGATATTATGAATTAATTAACTTTTGGTTGCTTTATCGCTCAAGATTAACAGTTCCACTTCGTTTGTGTGTTTGAGAAAGTGTGAAATTATGTTATAACTTATAGATTGAACTGAATCATATCATTACTTAAAGGTTTATGTTTGCATTTCACAGGTAAGCACAAAATTCACAGACTTGTTCGCCTTCAGCGGTCCTGCGCCCGAGAGGATCAACGGGCGGCTAGCCATGATCGGTTTCGTGGCTGCAGTAGCCGTGGAGCTATCTAAAGGCACAGACTTATTGTCACAGATATCCGACGGAGGAGCTCAATGGTTCCTAGGAACTAGCATTCTTCTATCAGTAGCATCACTTGTGCCTTTGTTCAAAGGTGAGCGCGCTGAAGCTAAGACTGAGGGGTTTATGAACTCGAACGCTGAGCTTTGGAATGGCAGAATCGCTATGCTAGGCCTTATTGCCTTGGCTTTCACCGAGTACGTTAAGGGTGGGCCCTTTGTTTAAAGGATATTTTTTGATGGAACGTAGTAGGTTGTAATTGTAAGAAAGTCAAAGAATCAGAATCAAGAAGAGAAGGCAAAGAATCTCAGAGAATTAAGGAAGCAAATCAAACATGATTGTAGGAGTAACTTAGGGGATTACCTTCCACCATTAAAACATGTATCTTAGGCAATACAGGGTGTATTTATTCTGTACAATTTGTTCTTCCAAAATATGAAAAACAGTTCAAACCAAACACAGAAAACCAGAAACCCAAAACTATCAGTAATATCCAGGGTACCTTATCAAAAGGTTGATATTGTAGATAGGAAAGGAGGTTATGGGATGTGTATAAAGTGATTAAGAAGAGTGATTAGGTCACTAAAAATGTAATTTATACTCCTATGATAATGATAATCCATGTTGATCAGGGATTAGCAATCAAGATAACTCTATTCCAATGAGCTTGAATTGAAGCCTAGTCATTTGTTTGTAAAGATTCCAATGTCCTTTCACTTTTTTTTTTTTTATTTTAAACTTTCATTTCATTTTTGATGGACTTGTTTCATCCGTACCTGACAATTCAGATGGCAGCTACATCTTAGAGAGCAATTGAAGTGAAGATTCACAGTTAGTTTAAACATCGAATTTAAATGGGAGTCCTTGTTAGGATAGGAGAGGTTTAATAAAGAACAGAGTTATTTCGACTTGATTAGAGATTTGCCTATACGATAAACCACTTTGTTGTTTATATAAAGAGTTTTGCATTAGCTTTTTAGTTTACATTGGCCTTTTGGAGAATAGAGTTTTGGAAAATTAATGTTGTTTTATCCATTAGTATTTTTGTTATTCTAGGTGAACACTTACAAGAGAGGGGTGAATTGAAAGTGTAAGATTATTGACATTTTTTGCGGAATTTCAATCGGAACTTGTAAACGAAAGGAATTTGAAAAAGGAACGCAAGAAATTTTTAGCGTGAAAACACTTTGTGACCAACTTAAAGAAAAATTATGACCCACTCGGGATTTTAATTCTCTTTCACTAATACGACAATCCTCAATTACAAACTATTATCTCTCTTGGCTCGAGTTTCACTCAAAAAATAGAATTTCTTGCTCTAACACTCTTGCTCTCTTCTCTTTCTCTTCTCCTTTCTCTCTCAAGACTTGACTCTAAGTCTTTTACAAAATTACTCAATCTTGCCACTCTAATACAACTCAGTACTACTCTCAAAGATTACAATACAAACTAAGTTTCGTGACTTTAGAACTATGCTAAAAGGAACTTATGATTTTAAGTCTGTTGGATAACTGACAATATTTTTTCACTCAAGATGTGTGTCAATGTTTATTTTTATGATTGATTAAAGTCCATATATAGTGTTATGCTCATGTCCATTACTTCCATTTACTCCTAAATGATCGAAAGATATGTCCACTACCTAGAGTCATGGATTTCCTTAGTGTCGTGCATAATGGGATTAGTGGGTTGGTTCATGCATGTCTTGTTTCTAGCTATGAATAAGAGAATTTAAATAATATAATTTGATATGGTTAATCTTAAGTCAAACCCGTGAGAAGTGGGTGTGCATGCAAAGTGCTTAAAATTACTTCCCACTAAAAGGGGAGAGTTTTCAGGAAAGTAGTTTCATACGTTTTTAATCTTAGTCAAAAACTGGCACTTAGATAAGCTTGACAAAAATAGTTAGAGTAAATTAAGGAAGATAATTTTCATAAATAACAATTAAATCTTTTTTTTACAAAAATACATTCAAATATCAAAAGTAACTTTAAGAATCATTTCTTAGGCTTAGTATATCACATATTCCAAATAGCTAAGTTTCTAATCAATTAAATAAATCCTAAGTACTAAACTTAGTCTTCATGCTTTCTCAATCAGAAGCTACATCCATATCGCTTCATTGAGAGTTCCTACTCCGGAACTTGAATGTCACCATTTTGCTTCTTGATTCGTGACTTGATTTTGTTTGGCTTTGGTACTTGATGATTTTGAGCTTCTCTTTGCTTCTACTCCGAAACGCATATCAAAACCTTCACATACTAAAACACACACATCAAATAAGTTTGCAAATTATGTCATCACCGAAACCGAACAACAATTTTTATTCCTCCACATGTGATCATTCCTTTATCTAGTCCCTACGAAATAGTTTACTTTATAATCTCAAAGTAAAATTGAAACATATAGATTAATGAGAAAGAAATTTGGTGGAATTATAGTAGAGTATGTAAAAATGAAATAGTCCTCCCCCTCTAGTTTGATGTATCGTGTCGGGCAAATTCAAATGATGAGTTTACCCTTTATACTTATACTTCTATACTGTGTTTTCAATTTGGGGATCAATATAATTCAAAAAAATGATCTCGTATCCAATTTTGAGTAAAATTGTTATTTAAATGGAGATTTTCATTGTAATGGAATTTGAACTTAATATTTGTATTGAGTCCACTCAAGTGACAGTGGTTTCCCTAGGTTGGTTTTTGCCTAGAATTTTCCTCATCACCTTCTTTTCCCTCTTCTTCTCTTCAATTTTCGCTAGCCCCTTCAATTCGGAAGGTAAATATTCGTTCAAATTTCATCTTATTTTGAAAAATCTTTTTGGGTTTCCCTTACATAATTTTTCCGGTAACCATTACCACTACCCACTTTTCAACAAGGACCACCATCGCAGTAGCCAAGATAAATAGACAAAAAAATGAAGACAACATATAAGAAGCTCGTAAAATTCTTTCTTTTATTGAGGTAGAGAGAGCCATAATATATATATATATATATATATATATATATATATATATATGAAAGTTTAATTAATGATAAATACTCCCTAATGTTTGCCCTATTTGACAATATTTTGTGATAGTTTTTTGGTCAAAATGTGACAAACATTAAGGGAAGGATTGAGTATTATTCTGATGACAATACCATTCTTTAAAACTTTAACTAATAATATACAATATAGTAAAGTTGTACCATGTAATAAGATTATAATTATGTTTGCACGAGTCATAAAGTTAATTAATGAACAAAAGAACCAAATATAATGTTAAGTAGTAAAACATGTCTTCTATAAAGGTATTTTCTAATTTTTTTTTTTTCTAATGTTACTTAAGATATATGATAGTGTTGGTAAAATTTAGCATATGGTAGTGTTATAGTTATTGAGTTTGGTATATGGTAATATGGTATTGTGATTAAATTTTGTTTATGTTAGTGTTAATGTTATATTATTGATGTATGGTAGTGTTGTTAAAGTGAATTAGTGTTATTGAATTAGTATTGTTCTAAAAAAGGTATTGTTGTTATTAAAATAGTGGATTGAATTAGAGTTGTTATTAAAAATAGTTTATATTGTGCTCGTCATCTTATATCTCCACTCTTACACTGGGTTTTCACTTGTTGAAAGAAAGTGGAGATAGTTAGCCTTAGTTTGTGACTTGTATTAGGAATCGTGTCATCTGATGAAAAGGCATATGTGTCATTTTTTATAGGCATGCCACATTCATAAATGTTATGAATGAATAGAAAAATTTATGAAAACCTCCATATGTATTTCATCGTTTTTAATTCGACATAATGCATCAAATTTGAATATAGTGGTGAAGAGCGCAATTGTTACAAAAAGTATTCATTTGCGCTACGTTTTATTGAAAACTTACAAAGTGCAATAACAGTCTTAGACACATTGCAAATCTCTCTATTGAAGCTAATGAATATATCAATTATATAATACTTGAGAAGTGGTCCCTTGCATATAATGGTGAACATAGGTATGCATAAGCAACTACAAATATGGTAGAAGTTTTCAATGGTGTAGTGAATGACGCTAGATTTTTTTCAGTAACTATAATTGTGGAATTTTCATTTTATCGTGTCAATAAGTAGTTTGTCAGCAAACGAGAAACAACTTAAGAACTTCCATACACTCTTTATGTTATGGAAAAAATTGAGGTGAGCAGAAAAAGGGGATTGCACATAGTTGAGCCATTTCATAATAGCATCACTCAATTAGTTTTGCAGATGTGACCTATAGCTGTAACAAGATCCAAGTGTATTACTATCCATGTTCTAGTTGCTTATGCTTGTTATAGCATCATTTGTTGATAGAATCTTTGAAGCATTTTAGGGTTAATGTTTTTCATTGATTAATTTTGTTCATCTATACAAGTAGATTTATAGATACATGAATTTGTATTTTATTCTACATAGAATTCTCCTAATTACCAAATCTAAGTTTATCATTGTTCCACTACTGATATGATTTGCTATATTTTAGAATCAAATATTATCTTTTCTATAAGCTAACCCTAGTTGTATTACCCCCCCCCCCCCCCCTCCCAAGTTGGAGCGTGAAAATCATGAACGCCCAACTTGCGAAGTAAGTACATAAACTAACGCTTGCCCAAAGCCTTAGTGAAAATATCAGCCAACTGCTCAGATGTCGAAATATGACTAGGGACAATAATTCCATCCCGAATGGCATCATGAACGTAATGACAGTCAACCTTTATATGCTTCATGTGTTCGTGGAACACCAGGTTTTGTGCTATATGAATAGCAGATTTACTGTCACAAAATAAATGTATGGGATGAGAATGATCCACGCCTAAGCTATGAAGAAGTCATTTTAGCCATTTCAAGTCGTAAAATTGCCATAGATCTATACTTAGCTTTAGCAGAAGAACGAGAGACAATGTGTTGTTTCTTAGTGATCCATGACATAGGGGAATCACCAAGAAAGACAAGCCAACCTATAATTGATCGACGAGTTAAGGGACAACTAGCCCAATCGGAGTCACACTAACCGAAAAGAGTAAGATCACCATTAGCTCATAACAAGATGCCTTGACCCAGTGAGCCTTTCAGGTACCGAACAACTCTCAATCCAAGATTCCAATGATCACTTTGTGGAGTGTGCAGAATTTGGGTCAACAGATGAACCATATATGCCAAATCGGGTCTAGTGAAGGACAAATAGATTAAGCGACCAACAAGAAGTCGATAAGACTCAGGATCGTCCAGAAGTGGGTTGGTTCATGAGGCTAGGTGATGATTCTGCTTAATAGGGAATGTCGCAAGCTTAGAGCCTAAAAGACCTGTCTCACTAAGAATATCAAGAATATAATTCTGCTGACATTGATATATCCCATATGTACTCTATGCGACCTCTATGCCAAGAAAGTATTTCGGAACTCCCAAATCCTTCATATGAAATCAAGCGCCTAAAACTTCTTAAATGACACAATCGCAGAAGAATCATTGCCTAAAACAATGAGATCATCAACATATACGAGGACATTAAGCTCAATAGGCCCACGATGATAAGTAAACTAGAATAATTGCATATGATTGTACAAAGCCGTAAGCCTTCAAGAATGCGGCCAATTTAGAAAACTAATAACGAGGATACAACGATTTCTTCATGCAACATACTAGACATGGAGTCGCCTCATTGAAACTAGGAGGCAGCTTCATATACACAGTTTCATTGAAATCACCGTGAAGAAAAGCATTGTGGACATCTATCTGTTGCAATTCCTAATTCTTGGCCGCAACAACAGTTAGAAAAACCCGAGTTGTGACCATGGTGACGGGGGCAAAGGTTTTATTGTAGTCACTGCCCTATACCTAATGAGACACTATGAAAGATCATTTGGATTTTGTGTTCAATTAGAGGGTACTATGGTATGTCAAATATGGTCATTCGTAAGGCATTCATAGACTGGACAATTACAACTCGACCAAGGATTAATTTCAGTTTTAAACGAGTTGTGAAGGCAGCAAACACATCCCATCTACTTATCAGTAGAGGAGATGACTATTATATAACAAGATAATGCTGCGATATTGACCCACTTGTTGATCCATGGCAGGGTAGTCAAGACCTAGCCCTTTGAGATTTAAGGTTAATACGAGGTGGTTAGTGTTGAGAGTCACTCGTATTAACCTGGATACAGTGGTAAAAGCATATAGAGATTTCGAAAAGATGATAGATAAGAAGGTAACTCTAAATTATTACTTTATTTTTTGAAATATGATTACTTTTTACTATGCAAATGATCATTTATTAATAAAGGGATTTTTTGTAAAAATGATTTGGGAATGTATCCTGCTATTTTGGATGACTTGTAAGAATGTTGTGTTAAAGCTCAACTTCTTTTCTTGGGGATAGTGGAGATGCATCTTCCTAAGTGAGTGATGTGACAATTTGATTTTCGGCAAGGGTGTACCTCTCTCTCCTCAGATATACCCCCACTACACCAGGTAGACCATCCGAGGAAATCATCTGTGGACTGGTCTACAAAACTTGCCACATGGATCGAGAATTATAAAAAGTGAAAGGAGCATGTTTTTGAGGGAAAAGCAACTCAGAGAGAGATGAACTACTATGACTCTTACCATGAGTGTTGTTATACAATTATAAGGTGTTTCATTAGCCTATTTGTTCTAGATTCCCCTACACATTTTGTGTCATAATCCCATTCCACTATACGTCATGGTATCGATTTATTTTGAATGTTGTTATTGTTTATTATAATATCTTTTCAATTTTTAATTCCAAGATTTTTGCTTTTTTAGACTCGCCAATTGTTGGTTATTAGTGACTATTATCACAATTCAACGATTTTTCGAGTATGACTATTGCAAATAGAGTCATTAAGATGTGTAACAGATTGGATAAGGACTAAGACTTTGACCTTTTCAACATCCTCTTATACTACCGTATGCATCATGCTTGACCTCCTCGACCCCCAAGCATGATATCCCTCACTCTATTAGTCTTGAGATGACGCCTCCCTTTTATGTTCACACCATCCTATGGCGAGTTGTCATATGCATTTTCCAAAGCTCTATTTGGATTTATCCTAAGATAGTTTAATCTATAGGCTTCACACCCAACATAGTGAGAATACACTATTCCTTCAGTTGGAGCAATTGATAAGAGTCATACTCCTCATTCGTAGTTTTAGTGTTTGATTTTGATTTTATGTAATTTGATAGTTGATAATTAATTAGTGTGTGTGTGTGTGTGTGTGTGTGTGTGTGTGTGTGTGTGTGTGTGTGTATTCGTTATTATACATGGTGGAAAGGCTCGAATCTAAAGTTAAGATTAATTGTTTTATGAATAGTTGTTTGTTGGATGAGTTGTGTTAGATCGTATTGTGTCGTGTTGGAGTTGAGTACGAATTGTAGGTGTGTTGGAGTATGGATTGGAGTTGTGTTGGATTGTAGAGGATTGGTGTTGTATTTTTTACAAGAAATATAATTTTTGTGTATTGTTGAAGGAGCAAAATTTTTGCTTTGAAAATTTTGGGGAAAATTCGTTGTCCCAGTGCGACTTTTCCATAGGTGAAACGTAAATTTTGGGCTTAGTTCAAGAAAGGGAAAACCATAGTCAATCAAAGCTATTTTCTTCTGGCAGGACTAATTCAGCCCAAATTCCGCTATAATGAAAATTATTGTTACAAATAGCAATTTATCCCAAATTTGAGCAAGGGATTATTTTTCGAAAAATTTTCATATATTAGAGTTATTTATCTAATTATTTAGAGAATGGTTTTAAAAAATCTTGTAATGAGTTTTTTTATACTATCAATTTTTCGATTGAATGGTTATGAAATTTGATACCTATATTGCCTACCACCTAAGTATATTCCTATGTTTAGAGAAAAATGAAAATAAGTAAGTATATCACAAATAGGTCATTCTATTTTATGTTGTTCAACACGTAGTTAAGGATCGAAGCAAGCTCTGACATTAACCCATCCAACATCTTAATCAACTCTAACTTGTCCACCAAGTTACTTTCCTGATTCATACATGATATAAATTATATTAGGATATTGATATCTCAAATATAGATATTATTTTATCAGATATGAAAATACATAAGATAAAAAATATAAAAAAACGTATATCAGTTATAGGCATTATGATTTCATATGTATAATTAAAATATTACAAAAATGTCCCTAATATATTTATATCTGGTATAAACATTATATTCATACTTGATATATTCAACATCAGATCTCTCACTCTTGGAGACCATTGACAACCAACTCGAGCTCAATGACTTCATAACCACCTGCTAGAACTGTAGTGGATTGCTCCTCTTTGAACCTTGAGGTGCTACTCTCAACAGAGCTAACAAAAAACTGACCCACCCCATCTACCCAACTCGAACCCCACCCATTAAAGGGTTGGATTTAAAATTTTAATCTGATTATTTAGATGGGTCAACCCAATTCAACTCGATAAATAAACAGGTTTGGTTGGGTTCAATTTGATTTCAACCCGACTTAACCTGTTTATTTATTAGGTTTGGTTTTGCTCAATTTTTCTTTATGGGTCAGGCTAAATTATACCCTAATCCCTTATCTTAATCGGGTAACCTTAGCAATTCTGCTTTTCTAATTTCTATTCTACATTTTTGCCTCTTCAATTCTTCATCTCTCCTACCGTTCTTCTCTTCTCACTTCTCAATTCTCCCAATCTGAAAGTGTTACTATCTTTGTCTTTTATTATGTTAAAATTTTGCCTCATCACAAAACTATTATTATGGAGTTGTATCGTATTGTCAAACTTTTCAATTTGGTTGTACTAAGATATTGTTAAGATTTGAAAATTTTCATTATGTATTGCTTAAAACTTGAAAAATTAGAAATTGTAAGACTTTTACTTTTTAAACATGTTGGGTTTGGATTGACCCAACCCATAGCAGGTTGAGTTGGGTTAAAATTTTCAACTCATTTAATAAATAGGTTGGGTTTGGGTTGACAAATCTCAACTCAAACCCAATTGTGTTGAACACGAACCCAACTCATTACCTGCTCTAACTCTCAGAATACGTTTGGAATACATGTTCATAGTCACTACTATTCTTGATAATCAACACCCGATTGCGAATCGAGACGGATTTTCTGATTGATAGTAGTTCTCCATCGTGGTCGTGGCTACCAACTCTTTGAATTGCATTGGTGAAAATTTTAGGGAATTTTTATTCAATTTCATAATACATATATAATATATGTTTTTGCAAATTATGCAAAAAGAAAATATGACAAATTAAATACGAGAGAAGGGAGGAAAGATTATAGTGAGTTACCTTTTTCTATGTTTCTAAGAATGCTAAATATGCATGGCTTTCAATTAGTTTGCAACGTACACGTGAACTACAAGTCTCTTTTTATTTCTCTGTGTTCTGGCCTAGAAGTTGGAAGTTGGAAGTTGGGCTGGCCTAGAATTCTAAACTATTTGAGTAAATGTGAAACCCAAAATCAAAATATAAATGTCATCAAATAAATGTGTTTTTTATTCTTTTATTACATACAATATGTTACCAATACGTATGTGTTTCTTGCGAGGTGGCCTATATTTATGCTCCTCCGTTTATTCAAAATGTCACTTTTAAACTTTTAAGTTTTTCTTACTCCGGATGAAACATTATGGTAGAGTAACTTAAGAGAAAATGAATTTCTTCATAATTAAAGTATTTCATACACGAAATACTTTATATAGTGATAATTCAAAAGCAATATACTTAGGGATCAAATTTTCATTTAAAAAGAAATTTAACCTAATTATTAATATGCCTTATTAATATTTCGTATCATTTCCTTTTCCTAAATGCATCGTCATCCCATTGCTACTTTTTGTATTCCCTCCAAAAAATATTTAGCTATTTAATTTTAGTAAATCATTTTCATCGTAAATAAGTTCACATACATGTGATCTTTTTCGAATAAATGATGTGCGACAGCCCGGCAATGAGTGAAGTCCTACAAATGATATCGTAAATAATTTTAAAAGTAGTGACAACATTGAAAAAAGACCTACTCGTATTAAACGTTTCATAAAAACATTTTTGACAACTTCAAAGAGATATGTTATTGTAGTTTTGTTAATCAACGTTGCCATGGTAGTTATCCACAATTAGACCTATACATTTGGTCGGGTTAAGTCCAGGATGGGTCACATGCAAAACAGGTCAGACCGGGTCAAAGAAGACAAAAAATGCGTCGAGTTGGGCCGGGAAAATAAGATACAAAACAGGTTGATTTAAAGACAGTATATTTCCATATATGGAGGTGATAATCTACCTGTAACACCGCTAATCTTTGGCAGTGGATCATTGGACAGCAAGTGAAAAGCATTCATTACCTAATAATCTTTAAAAGTCTTGGAAACTATTGACTCATTATTGACCCAACTTGACCCATAAAAGACTCAATAAAGTATGACTCTTTAAGAGATCGACCCAATTAGGATCATAATTTATTAGACCCTTTTATAAATAGGCCAATCAAAGGCCCTTAATAGAGCCCCTTTCGTTTGAATAGACCTAGCCACAATAGTGGGTACTATCATTTTCTGCATTTATTTGATAAGAATCGCAAATATGAGGTGTGAAATTCATATAACTTCTTACTTGTCCTCTTCCTATTGACCAATACATCTACAAAATATTATTTTTATTAGGATAATTTGCGAGAAACTATCACGTAAAAACATCATCTTGTGAAAAACTACCACTTAAAAAAATTTTGCGAAAAACTACCACATAAAAAAAAATTCAATTGCACGATACCACCACAAGGTGGTTTTCTGACCTTTGACTCTGTTTTGCGTCGTTGACTTCCACGTGGTTGCCACGTGTCAGGCTAAAATTTATTTCTCCTTTACCTAGTCCATGCGGATGCCATGTGGATTACTTCTCATGTCCAACTGTAATTTTTTTTTCTTTTTTCTCCCTCAGCTTTTCATTTCCTCTATGACTGGACCCTTACCTTCTGGCTTTTGCTTTATCTTCTACTGCTTGATTTCTTTCCCAAAAGATTAAGTACATCAAATTGCAGGTTGCATCTAGCATTAAATTTGTTAAATATTGAAAGCTGTCAACATCCCATTTAGGTAGAAAGGGGAAAAGGTAAATTTTACACTACTATCTCCTCTTATTCTCTGCATTCCAAAAATAGCGAAATTACACCTAAACCTAACGAAAATCGAGTTGAATTATGGTGAAAGGCAAGAAGTTAGACCAAGCTTAATGGGATACAATTTCATAAAAATATAAACCCTAATTAATAAAAGAAATACAAAAAATTAAAAGAATAAGAAGGGGTTTAGTATATTACCTTGGTTGATTTCATAGATATTGTTCAATTGTGGACTTTGTGTATAAGAGAAAGAGAGGAAGAAGATGAAGGTCGAGTAGAAATGTCGGTCGAGTAGAGTACAAGTTGAAGCAGGAGGTAAGGGATTTAAGCCATAGAAAGCAATTATAAGCTACAGGAGAAAAAAAAAAAGAAAAAAGTATTATTGCACACATGTAATCCATGTGGACTAGGTAGAGGAGAATCAAAAAAATTTAACCTGACACGTGTCATCCCCGTGAAAGTCAAAAACCCAAAATCGGGTCAAAGGTCAAAACCCACTTTGTGGTAGTATCATGCAATTGGATTTTTTTAATGTGGTATTCTTTCGCAAAATGGTGTGTTTACGTTGTGTTTCTTGCAAATTACCCTTTTATTATATTATATGAGTAAAATAAGTTTTTACGAATCATCATCAAAATTTATCTAAAAAATAAATTAAAGTAAATATACAATCATTGAGGTTACATAAAATATCCTCATAGAAATTTCATGACATATTTGATTCTAATTAAGTTTCCATCACATAAATTTCTCATACATATTTATATAGAAAATCTATACCTTAAGCACTCAACAAAAATCTCATATCACTCCAAGAAAAACAAGGCTCGTGTCATGAAAACATATCCACCGTAATCTTGTTCCAAATCAATCTCAATCTTGTTTCAAACCAATCTTAAATTATCATCCGAGTAGATCATATTCATTTAACTCTATGGTATCTAACTATTTTTAAAACCAATTTTCTTTTTTAACTCTAGCAAAAAATTTTATGTTGATGTTAGCTTACTGATTATGTATAGAAACGACAACAATGTTAAGCTTATCAAATGCATTGAATAACATACAGGAACAATTACCTTGACATCACATAAATATTTTCGTAGAGATTTAATTTATAAATCGAGATAATGTGCGATTCATAAAGCAATGTCCTCAACCTTTCTCAAGTTTTGGTGGGGTGGATCATCAGAGAAAAAACTATTTATTGGAAGAAAAAATCTTGCTTGAAACCCCAAAGTCTGAAGGTGGTTTGGGTATGAAGAATCTAGAATTTATTAATCTGTCTTTCCTCTTTTAACATGCTTGGAGAATTGAAAAGAGACCTAATTTTCTTCTGTTTCAGGAGCATGAGGAAGGAAACTGATTCAATGAAGAGTGGAATAGGAATGAGACTTGGGAATGGAAAGAAAGTTAAAATTCTTGATCACCGATGGGTGCACCAAGACTTCGTTTTAAAGAGGAAGTAAGTGGAAATGTGGGAAACCCAGTTTGGGTTGCAGATCTTATAAAGAACAGGGTTGAATGGGACAGTAAAAAGATTTGGTCCATGTTTGAGAGTAACTCTGCAAGAGCTATATATTTTACAAATACATATTTCACAGATGGGTGAAGAATGTTATCTGATATGACACCGAAGGCTATAAAAAAACAGTAAACTTATCTGTTGATGCGTGAACCAATAACAGTAGTCGCGTCGTGGCGAACCACTGACCTAAAAGACGATTTCGCGCTACCTCCCGGTGCAGTAGACAATTAGTGGTTGCCCTCCAGGATAAGCACGGCGCCGAAGTTTATGTGCACTCACAAACCCGACTAGAATTCAGAATACTTGCCCAGGAAAAGTAGAAGTGTTTAGTATTTTAGAGAAGAGGGAGAGGTTTCGGATTTCTGTGTGTTTTCTGAAGAGAGACTGTGGGAATATATATAGGCAGCAAGGTGGTAAAACACAACGGTTGGCAAGGGAAGTGGAGGAGGTGGTCAAGCCACGTTCAAGCACTAAGGCCATGTTTAAGCAATGGTGCAAAAGAATGAGTTCAAAAACGGTAGGCATGAATGGTGCAAGACTAAGTCAAAACAGTTGGAATTTTCGAAAATAAAATTCCTCCAAAAAGATAAAAGGACCCACGCCCACGCATTCCCCAAGATCCCAAGTCTCGAGGCCCGAGCCCGACCCGACTAGGCTCGGCGCGCGCGCGCGCGTGTTTGTGTGTGTGTGGCACAACACCCACCTCCAAGGAACTCAACTAAGTAGTACTAACATACTACAATATAAAAGGAAGGAGAAGACCTTTCCCTCTACCAATGTGGGACTCTCACCCTTATATTAACACTCCTTTTTTATATCAAAAACTTCCAACAATCCCCCACAGGTTTGAAGATATGAAAAAGAAAGAAAAGAAAAACAATTATGAGCAAAACAAAACAATTGCATAAGTGTCAATGTCTTGCGACTTGAATCAACACATAGTGGACATCAAGCTATGATCCCTCACCTACCAAGTGACTTTCGTATTACACTCAATAGGGAGTTAGGGACCCGTCACGTTGAGCCACACAATTGAACATGTATAATATTCTGAAATTCCGCAAATAAAGGTGACGCATTATACTGGCCATACGTCCAAGCTTGGATGCTTATAGGTGCTCTAGAGTATAAGCCCACGAAATACTCATAGGAAGCGGCCACACTTCCACACCTAAGTAGATGAATCCCATCAAGTGTGAGCTATAACACACCACCAAAAATATGGATATGGGTTCATTAAGAGCCATATGCTCAACCTCTTTCTCATTTGTAGCTAAGCACAAAACAAACATCTAGATATAGACAATCAATATAAAAAAATATTGTCCTTTCGAATTATTATATAGTGTTCCCCTTTGAACTCATGGTGAGTAGGAGTTCACTATTTCATAATTCATACAACAGGCTTTAGCTCCATCTCTTCTGATGTTTCCAAAACTAGTTTTCTACATAGGCCTTTAGTTAACGGATCCGCAATGTTCCTTTTGGACTTAACATAATCCAGTGATATCACCCCTTCTGACAACAAATTTCTAACAGCCTTATGCCTTGGACGAATGTGTCTCTTCTTTCCATTATAGGCATGGTTGTGAGCAACAGCAATCGCAGCTTGCGAATCACAATGAAGTGCAATTGAAGGAGCTGGCTTCCCCCACAGTGGAATATCAGCAAGCATATTCCTCAACCATTCTGCCTCATGACCTGCCAATTCAAGAGCAATAAACTCAGATTCCATATTAGACATAGCAGTAGAAGATTACTTACAAGATTTCTAGGATATGGCTCCACCCCCAAGGGTGAAAACATAGCCACTGGTGGAGTTAACTTCATCACTATCGGATACCCAATTGGAGTAATGCAAACCCCAATCCATTGTACCCTTAAGGTACCTAAGCAACCTCCTCAAAGCTACACAATTATCACTGCTTAGGTTATGAGTGTACCTGCTCAACCTACTAACAGAATAAGCAATTTCAGGTCTAGTGTAGTTCATAAGAAACATAACACTACCAATAATTCTAGCATACTTAGACTGATCAACTGGATCACCATTATTTTTCTTCAAGTGAAAGTTGGGATCATAGGGAGTCTTAACTAGATCGACATTAAATGAGTCAAACTTGTTAAGAAGTTTTTCAACATAGTGTGACTAGTTAAGACAAATGCCATTTGGAGTCCTTTGGATTTTTACTCCTAAAATCACATATGCCTCACCCATATCTTTCATTTCAAAATGTGAACTCAAAAACCATTTTGTCTCGTTTACTCGATCCAAGTTAGTCCCAAAAATTAACATATCATCCACATAAAGACAAATAATCACACAACCAAAACTATCATGCTTAGAATAAAAACAAGAATCACCTTCATTAACATGAAAACCATTACCAGTCATAGTTCTGTCGAATTTGTCATGCCATTGCTTTGGAGCTTGCTTAAGCCCATACAATGATTTGACTAACTTACAAACCTTGTTCTCTTGGCCCAGAACACCGAACCCTTCAGGTTGGACCATGTAAATTTCTTCAACCAAGTCACCATTCAAACACACAGTTTTGACATCCATTTGGTGAACAATAAGATAAAAAATGCAAACAAGAGCAATTAAAGTCCTAATGGTTGTAATTTTAGTGACAGGGGAGTACGTATCAAAATAATCAATTCCAAATTTTTGAGTAAAACCCCTAACCACTAACCTTGCCTTAAACTTGTCTATGGATCCATCGATTTTCAATTTTTTCCTAAAGATCCATTTACAAGTAATGGGCTTACAACCCCTAGGAAGTTCAACTAATTCCCAAGTGTTATTATTGAGAATTGATTGCAATTCACTATCAATTGCTTCTTTCCGAAATACAGCATCAACTGACCTCATCGCCTCATCATAGGTTCTTGGATCATCTTCCAAAACAAAAATATGCACAAAGTCATCATCAATTGAGGAAGATTCAGATAAAAGGGAAGTAATGAAATCAAGACCAAAATTGTTGTCCTTTCGTGCCCTTTTGCTTCTCCTCAGTTCTAAAACAGAATCATCGTTAGTAATAGGGACATTAGCAATAGGTAAACTAACTGAACTACTAACAAGTAATTCACTATCATTAGAGGGAGACATTTTCCAAGGAAAAATGTTCTCAAAAAATTCTACATCTCTTGCCTCAATGATATGGCCACCTGCATAAGAGTTGTTAGTACCTTTAACAAGAAAACGATAAGCTGCACTTTGATAAGCATAGCCAACAAAAATAGAATCAACTGTTTTAGGACCAATCTTGTCCCTCTTGAAACTAGGTATGCCTACTTTTGCTAAGCACCCCCACACTTTCAAGTATTTTAGGTTTGGTACTCGACCTTTCCATATCTCGTATGGAGTCTTGTCAAGCTTCTTATGAGGAACCCTGTTCAACACATGACAAGCAGAAAGAATAGCCTCCCCCCACATGTCATTAGAAAGCCCAGAACTAATAGACATAGAATTCATCATATTCTTTAAAGTTCTATTTTTCCTTTCAGCTATACCATTTTGTTCGGGTGAATAGGGAGTTGTCGTCTCATGTACAATGCCGTGTTACTCACAAAATGCCTTAAGAGTATCAGGGTTGTACTCACCACCTCTGTCACTCCTAACTCTCTTAATCTTCTTATTCAGTTGGTTTTCTACCTCAGCTTTATATTTGAGGAACATTTCCTCAGCTTTGTCCTTAGACCTGAGAAGATAAACCATGCAAAAACGTGAACAGTCATCAACAAAGGTGATTTTTTCCCCCTCTGCTCTCGTGATTATTAAAATCACCCAAGTCACTATGAACAAGTTCTAGTACTTCAGTCAGTCTATCTACTTATTTAAATGGCTTCTTTGAGAATTTGGCCTCAACACAAATTTGACATTTCGAAAAATCAGTGTTGCAAAAACGTGGAATCAAATTTAAATGTGTAAGCCTTTTAACCGAATTGATGTTAACGTGTCCTAGTCTAGCATGCCATAAATCAATAGACTTAGCAATATAAGCAGAAGAAGTACTAGCACTTTTATTCATAGTGTTAACTTTTACATCAAGAGTAAAGAGCCCCCCATTACAAAAGCCCTTCCCCATAAATTCCCCATTGCGAGTAAGAACTATTCTATCATAATCAAAAGAGAGCTTTAGCCCAACCTCTATGAGTAAACTGCCAGAAATCAAATTCCTGTGCATCTCTGGAACATGCAAAACATTAGTGAGAGTAAGTAGTTTTCTAGAAGTAAGAGTGAGAACGATCTTCCCTTTGCCTTGGATAGAGGCAGAAGCTGAGTTGCCCATGAAGACATTTTCACCTTCCACCTTGTCATAGGTGGTGAACATGTCCTTGTTGGCGCAGATGTGTTTGGTTGCTCCAGTGTCAACAATCCACTCAGCAGCATTACCTGTAAGGTTAGCTTCTAAAACAACAGCAACAATAACGTTAGAATCCTCAATAATATTCGCTTGACTTTATCCATTGTTTTTCTTCTTGACCCTGCAATCCTTAGCCTTGTGACCAGTCAGCCCATATTCAAAATAGGTACCCTTAAACTTGTACTTCTCAACTTTCCCCTTAGGCTTAAGATAACTGTTTTTGGCTTTGAACCGGTTGTTTGGTTTAGGTTCAACAAGATTGGCTTTGGCAGAAGAAGAGAAAGGGAAAACAGAATGGCCTTTGTCTTTGATACGGTTTTCCTCATCAATTTTGAGGTGTCCTACAAGCTCCTCTAAGGTTAGGTCTTTCTTTTTGTGCATTAGCTGGTTACGAAAATCCCTCCAAGAGAGAGGGAGTTTCTCAAACAAAATAATAGCTAGGGTAATATCATAAATGGACAGACCTTCAACAACCATATTAATACACACATTCTCATAAGCATGAATTTGATCAATAATAGGTTTATCATCAACAACTTGAAAACTCAACCACTTACTAACACAGTAACGTTTAGAACCAGCATCATCTGTCCCATATTTTTTCTCTAGAGCATCCCAAATGTCCTTAGCATGATTAAATCCCATATATATATTCAACAGATTATTTGACATATGATGCAGCAACATGCCCTTACAAGTTCTAACATCTTTAGCAAACTTAACATCAGTTTCAGATAGATTATCCTCATGAACAGGTTCAACAACATCATCAAGCACATATGCAACATCAATCTGTTCCAAATAAAAACGCATCCTAACAGCCCAACGTTTATAATTCTTGCCATTAAGAGGTTCTAGCCTAGACACATCAGGAATCATGAATTTAGAAGCCATAATCGTCTTTTAGATTGTTATCTGATATGACACCGAAGGCTATAAAAAAACAGTAAACTTATTTGTTGATGCGTGAACCAATAACAATAGCCGCGTCGTGGCGAACCATTGACCTAAAAGAAGATTCTATGCTACCTCCCGGTGCAATAGACAATTAGCGGTCACCCTCCAGGATAAGTACGGCGTTGGAGTTTATGTGCACTCACAAACCCGACTGGAATTCAGAATACTTGTCCAGGAAAAGTAGAAGTGTTTAGTATTTTAGAGAAGAGGGAGAGGTTTCAGATTTCTGTGTGTTTTCTGAAGAGAGACTGTGAGAATATATATAGGCAGCAAGGTGGTAAAACACAATGGTTGGCAAGGGAAGTGGAGGAGGTGGTCAAGCCACGTTCAAGCACTAAGGCCACATTTAAGCAATGGTGCAAAAGAATGAGTTAAAAAACGGTAGGCATGAATGGTGCAAGACTGAGTCAAAACGGTTGGAATTTTCTCAAATAAAATTCCTTCAAAAAGATAAAATGACCCACGCCCACGCATTCCCCAAGATCCCAAGTCCCGAGGCCCGAGCCCAACCCAGCTCCGCGCGCGCGGACGCGTGTGTGTATGTGTGGCACAACACCCACCTCCAAGGAACTCAACTAAGTAGAACTAACATACTACAATATAAAATGAAGGAGAAAACCTTTCCCTCCACCAATGTGGGACTCTCACCCCTATATTAACACTCCTTTTTTATATCAAAAACTTCCAACAAAGAAGACTCCATCAAATGGAACTTCATTACCTCGAGGTGCTTCTCAGTCAAATCAGGTTGTTACTTCCTTCATCATCAAAGGAAATACTGCTCTCTGAAACTTCCCAAATTATCTCTTGAATTCTGGAGAACATTATGGAAAATTGAATGCATGAAGAGACGCTTGGTGTTCATATGGAAGATTTTTCATAAGGCCCTCCCCACTAGAGCGGAGCTGTGGAAAAGAAGAGTAGTGCAAGAGACTTTATGCCCTCTATGTTGTTCGAGTAGACTATGAATTCTCAAAAAGAATATGGCCGTCAAGCCTTTTCGGAATCAAGATCTTGGGGATGGAACTAGAACTGTCAAAATAGGTCTCGAATTATATGAAATTGTTCTTCAAAGACAATGAAAAGCAGCTTCATACAAATCGTGAGATCAAGCTTATTGGAATTCTTTGGCGTCTTTGGAACCACATAAATGAAATTATCTTCTCTAACTATCGCCCGGATCCTAGTAGAGTCATGAAACTTTTGGAACAGTGGAGAGTCAAAACTAAATGAGTGGAAGTTAAGAAAGATTTCATCGAAAACGAGAGTCTGCATTGTCAGAAGGGAAACTTCAGTAACTGGTCCAGTGGGACATTACAGGGATTGAACTGTTGTTTTCTTGAATTTGATGGTGCATGGAAAAGGTGAAGCATGAACAAAGATAAGGATTTTGCTCATGTAGGAATTGGGTTTGTACTATATAAGAACAATCAGATTTCCCATCAATTGGGGGAAAAAGTTTTTGTCTCCTCGCCACTTCATGCGGAGTTGCTGGTCATGTGAAAGGCTCTTTGGCAGGCAATAAATTTGCTTCTGCCTGGGTTTGTCAGAACTGACAATTTGTCTGTCATTTTAGCACTGAATTCCCCGAGCTCAGCTCTAAAGGAGGTTCAAGTCTTTGTAGAAGATATCATTTTACTTTCTCATAGCTTCAAAATAGATAGACAAGCAGTTACAAATGCTGTAAAAAAAAAGAGAGAGAGAGATTTAATTTATGAGATTAAGAAGTCAACGCAAAAGGACGTACCAGGAAGTACAACCAGTCCAACTCCTATGTTATATAAAAAAGCTAAACTTTGGGTCTTGTTTTTTGGATTCGTAATGATAGCTTATATGTCAAGATGATGATAAGCTATCAAAACAGTAGATCAGTAAAACATTTATTAAAGTAAATTATTCATAGACTTGAACTAATAATTTGAAGTTGGAAGAAGTCAAATAGCCCCATGATGCGCAGCTACGACAGCTAGCTCATATATTCATAAGTTATTATTTGGAAATAATTTCTTCGAGGCCGGCATCATAGTGGTTATTTCTGGACGTACAGACGTACATTATGGTAGCGTACAAATGTGTCCTTTTATTTGACCAACTAATTAAGTACCCACTGAATCAATACGGAGTAGGAGTAGGTTTAATAACACAAGTAGTGAAGTCATGCTTTCATTTCACTCAAAAAACATAGTGAAGTAGCTAATGACACAAATATACGGAGTATATAGCTAAGGGTGTATTATTTATTTATTTTATATCAGTAATCATATGTTTGTGCGCATGTTTAAAATGTTGGTGTTTAGATGCCTTTTGTACTTTTGATATATTTAAGGAAAATTAATCATACATTGTAGCTTCTATATAACAATTCTACTAAATAGAGACAAATTATTACCCCTGAATTTTTTATATTTTTTTCACCATATACTCTCTAAATTTCAAAATTCCACCCTGTACCCCTCAATTTTTTAAAATATAATGAAATTACCCTTCCAACTGATTGGACAATTAATTGGATGACGTTAGTTTTCGGTTAATAAAAACATTTATACATCATATGACTCGTAATTCAAAATGTAATTTACTACGTACTGTACGTCTAAAACTTTAATTACAATATTTAAGGGTATATGGTGAATTAATTTTTGGATTTACGTGTATATGATGAATTAGTTTATATATTAAACAGAAATTTGACATCTAGGTGATTGGAATGTATTTTTTTAAAACTAAGGGGTATATAATGAATTTTGATTACTTAAATGTTATATGGTAATAAAAAAAATTAAGATTTGGGGGTTTTATCATAAAGTATCTCTCATTACAAAATTATGATTGTGTATGCCTATTATTGCTAGTAACATCCTCAATAATATAACTATCTTTTTAACTTCTTTGTAACCTCTATATGTCATTAGTTTATATTGTAACCCTTCATGAATGGAGTCTTGATTGTCCATATAGGTTACATTGTTTATACCATGTATATATATGTATAGAGGGTTAGATTGAAATTAGTTAGATATATGAACAAAGAATTACCATCTACATCTCTCTCTAATATTCTCCTTTCCCCTTATTTCATAACACGTTATCAGCACCATTGCTAGCCAACTGAGTAAGATTACTAAACATTTACTGAAAATTACATATCATGTAAGTATGATCGTACTATCTGTGTAGGCCATAATGGATGAGCATATTACTCTCTATGTAACAACATGATGCATTGTTATTTGCAAAGTTTTAACTAGATATTTTTGTATTCTATTGCGTGATCATCCTTATATTATGTTAAAGTTTGTATGAACGGGTAGTGTGCATAAGTATTATGCACTGTGCATAAATATCCCCATTGTTCATTAGTGTGCATAAGTATTGTGCATTGTGCATAAATGTCCCCATGCATGTTCATATACATGTTGTGTTATAACTAAGGAAACTTGAGTATCTTGTAGTGTGCAATGTCCTTATGTTATTTTCTTCTGTGCACTACAATGATGATGATTGTTGTTTTGTAATAACTATGTGTATTTGATCTTATGCTATTAATTTATAATTACTGTGTTTAGCGTCAGTTGTTTCACTTGTGATTTATTAAGTTTTTTGTGTGATTCAATTATCTATTTATTAGTATTGTATGTCTGTTTATTCATTTTTTTTCTTCGCTTTCTACTATTGTGATTTGTTGTTCATTAATTTCTTGCATTTTTGCACATATTGTGATTATATGATGTTTGGCTTTATTAATCACTGTCATGTTGTTAATTTGGCTAATAATGTTTAGTATATATTTTTGGATACTATTTATACATACTTATCTTGTAATATTATTTTATAGTGAAATATGTTGAACCTTGCCAAACTTGAATTTGTGGCCCTTGATATTACTGGAAAGAGTTATTTATCATGGGTGTTAGATGCTGAAATACACCTAGATGCTAAAGCGCTTGGTGAAACAATCAAAGAGGTGAATGAGGCAACACCTCAAGATAAGGCTAAAGCCATGATATTCCTTCGCCATCATCTACATGAAGGGCTCAAAAATGAATATTTAACTGTGAAAGACCCACAAATCCTTTGGAGTAATCTAAAGGAAAGGTATGACCACCAAAAAAACAGTGATACTCCCTAGAGCTTGTTATGATTGGTTGAATTTAAGATTGCAAGATTTTAAATCTATTAGTAAATATAACTCAGCTATGTTCAAAATAACTTCTCAATTGAAATTATGTGGAGAAAATATTACTGATGCAGAAATGCTTGAAAAGACATACTCTACTTTCCATGCAAATAATATTGTCCTGCAGACACAATACAGAGAAAAAGGATTTCAAAAATATTCTGAATTAATATCTTGTCTTCTTGTGGCTGAGTAAAATAACGAGCTATTAATGAAAAATCACGAATCACGTCTGACTGGCTCTACTCCATTCCCTGAAGTGAATGTGACAACCCATTATGGGAAAGAAACTAAAAACAGACACTATTCCAGTAGTGGTGGTCGAGGTAGAGGTCGCGATCGTGGCCAATGGCGCGGTCGTGGTCGTGGGCATGGATATGGTAGAGGTCGTGGAGGTCATTTCAAAAACTCACATTCTCACTATAAGTGGGAACGTAGGGATGATAAAGTTGATAAAGAGAGAAGTGAGACCAATATATGTTACCGTTGTGGAGTAAAGGCCATTGGTCTCGGGTTTGTAGAACTCCTAAGCATCTCGTTGAATTTTACCAAGAATCATTGAAGAAAGGAAATAAAGTTAAGGCAAACCTTGTTCTTGAAGATGGTAAAGGTGATTTTGATTTTGGCAATGCAAATCATTTAGAAGTTTCCGATTTCCTTATTTCCTTGAAAAGAAATAACTTTGATTTTGGCAATACAACCCATTTAGAAGTTGCTGACTTCTTCACTAGTCCTGAAGGAAATAATTAAATTTATATCAATTTGTATCAGCCTTAAGTATTAGACTTAACCTAGTGATTTACTTATGTTAATTTCTATGGTTGTGTTAAGGACATTTTATGCTTTATGAATTTATGAACTATTTGAGTGTTTTTTTTTATTGATTTATTATTTTATCATCATTAATTTTATGCTTAATTTTTTACATGTATTTTATTTCATGAAGAACATGGATACTACTCAAGTTCAATTTGTTATGAATGGTGAAGAATTATGTCTTGCTGACAGTGCAACTACTCATACAATACTTAAAAATAAAAAATATTTCTCTCATTTGATGATGAAAAGAATTAATGTGAGTACCATATCAGGTAGTACAAATATCATTGAAGGCTCCGGAAAAGCCAACATAAAATTGCCTTGGGGAACTAAAATTAAAATAATTGATGCCTTATACTCCCTAATGTCTTAAAGAAATTTATTGAGTTTTAAGGATATTCGCAATAATGGTTATCATATTGAGACAATCAATGAAGAAGATAATGAATTTCTTCAAATCACGAATATAACTCAAGGCACAAAACATGTTTTGGAGAAACTCCCTACATTCTCCACTGGATTGTACTACACAAAAATCAATGTTATTGAAACGCATGCTATATTAAACCTGAAGTTTACTGATAACTTTGTTGTTTGGCATGACTGGTTGGGCCATCCCGGTTCAATAATGATGAGAAAAATAATTGAGAATTCATGTGGACATTCTTTGAAAAGCCAGCAAATTCTTCATAATAATTTTCCATGTACTGCTTGGTCGAAAGGCAAGTTGATAATTCGTCCATCACCAGCTAAGATAAATTTTGAATCAATTACTTTTATGGAACGTATACAAGGAGATATTTGTGGGCCCATACATCCCCCATGTGGACCATTTAGATATTTTATGGTTTTAATCAATGCATCGACTAGATGGTCACATGTGTCCTTGTTATCAACTCGTAACCTGGCGTTTGCGAGATTACTTGCTCAATTGATTAAGTTACCGGCACATTTTCCAGATACTCCTATTAAGACTATTCGTCTTGACAATGCTGATGAATTTACTTCTCAAGATTTCAATGATTACTGCATGTCCATTAGGATAAGTGTTGAACATCCTGTAGCACATGTTCATACACAAAACGGTTTGGCAGAGTCATTAATTAAACGTCTTCAGTTAATTGCTAGACCATTGCTTATGAAATCCAACCTCCCAATTTCTACATGGGGACATGCCATATTACATGCAGCAGCACTAATTCGCATCAGGCCAACAAGTTATCACAAGTTCTCCCCATTACAATTGGTTTATGGTCAGGAACCAAATATCTCCCACCTAAGAATTTTTGGATGTGCGGTTTATGTCCCAATAGCTCCACCACAACGCTCTAAAATGGGTCCTCAAAGGAGGTTAGGGATATATGTTGGATTTGAATCCTCATCAATAATTAAATACCTAGAGCCTACTACAGGGGATCTATTTATGGCTCGTTTTGTAGATTGTCATTTTAACGAGACACTTTTTCCAACATTAGGGGGAGAAAAAAGAGAGCTGAAAAAGGAAATTAAATGGAATGAATTATCATTATCCTTTCTTGATCCTCGAACCAAACAATGTGAACTAGAAGTTTAAAAGATAATTCATTTACAAAGTTTAGCAAATCAATTGCCAGACTCATTTGCTGACCCCAAAAGAGTGACTAAATCACATATTTCAGCTGTAAATGCTCCATTTAAAATAGATGTCTCGAAAAATAAATTTGCTAATGAGTCTAAACCACGTCAGAAACGTGGAAGACCAATAGGTTCCAAAAATAAGAATCCTCAGAAAAGAAAAGGAGCAATGATTGATGATGGTCAAATTGAAGAAAATTTTTCTGAAGGACCTCTAAAAGAGACTTTAGACATTATACAAGAAGAAATTCAGGTACCTAAGAATGAAGAAATTTCAACAAATTATATCATGTCTGGAATTATATGGAATCGAAGTCAAATCGACATTGATGATATTTTTGCATGCAATGTAGCATTAGATGTTATGGTTAATAATGAGGATCATGAACCAAAATCCATTAAAGAATGTAGACAAAGAAATGATTGGCCAAAATGGAAAGAAGCAATTGAAGCAGAGTTAAAATCTCTTGGAAAAAATAGAAGTATTCGGACCTATAGTCCGTATACCTGAAGGTGTAAAGCCAGTGGGATATAAATGGGTCTTTGTGAGAAAGAGAAATGAAAACGGTGAAGTTGTAAGACATAAGGCACGATTAGTTGCACAAGGATTCTCACAAAGACCTGGTATTGATTATGAGGAGACATACTCTCCTGTGGTAGATGCTACTACTTTCAGATTTCTGATTAGTCTAGCAATAAGAGAAGGACTTGACTTACGTTTAATGGATGTAGTCACAACTTATTTATATGGCCCACTGGATAATGACATTTATATGAAGCTCCCAGAAGGTTTTAAGCTACCAAAAGTAGCAAAGTCTAGTTCTCGAGAACATTTCTGTATTAAATTGAACAGATCTCTTTATGGATTGAAACAATCTGGGCGTATGTGGTATAACCGTCTAAGTGAGTATTTGTTAAAAGAAGGTTATAAGAATGATCCTATCGGCCCATGTATTTTTATAAAGAAATTTAGATCAGGATTTGTTATAATTGCAGTGTATGTTGATGATTTGAATATCATTGGAACTCCTGAAGAGATTTCGGTGACTGTTGATTGTTTAAAGAAAGAGTTTGAAATGAAAGATCTTGGAAAGACAAAGTTTTGCTTAGGGTTACAAATAGAGCACCTAGAAAATGGAATCCTTGTGCATCAATCAACATACATAGAAAAAGTTCTTAAAAGATTTTCTATGGATACAGCACATCCATTGAGTAGCCCTATGGTTGTAAGATCCCTTGATGTAGAGAAGGATCCTTTTCGACCTCGAGAAAATGATGAAGAGATTCTTGGTCCTGAAGTACCATACCTTAGTGCAATTGGAGCACTAATGTACCTTGCAAGTCATACATGACCCGACATATCATTTTCAGTTAATTTATTAGCAAGATTTAGTTCAGATCCAACTCGAAGGCATTGGAATGAGATTAAACATATACTTCGTTACCTTCAGGGTACAAAGGATATGGGCTTATTTTTCCCTAAGATGTCCAAAGAAAATTTGATTGGTTTTGCAGATGCAGGTTATTTATCTGATCCATATAATGCTCGATCACAAACTGGATATGTGTTCACATATGGTGGTACTACCATTTCTTGGCGTTCTATGAAACAAACCATTGCAGCTACTTCTTCTAATCATTTTGAGATTTTGGCAATTCATGAGGCTAGTCGTGAATGTGTATGGCTAAGGTCGGTAATTCAACATATTAAAAGCATTTGTGGTTTATCATATGGGAAAGAGGCACCAACAATTCTATATGAGGATAATGCAGCTTGTATTGCTCAACTTAAGGAAGGATACATCAAAGGTGACAGAACAAAACACATCTCACCCAAATTTTTCTTTACTCATGATCTTCAGAAGAATGGGGATATAAATGTTTTGCAGATTCGTTCAAGTGAGAATTTAGCAGACTTATTCACTAAGGCTCTCTCAACCACAACATTTAAAAAGTTAGTTTATCGTATTGGATTGCGTCGTCTCAAAGATCTCCAGTGATATAATAATGAGGGGGAGTAATTGCGCGCTGCACTCTTTTTCCTTTATCCATAGTTTTTTCCCACAGGGTTTTTCCTGGAAAGGTTTTTAATGAGGCAGCATATAAGCGCATTAAATCTCTTTTAGATAATGGGCATCCAAGGGGGAGTGTTACAAAATTATAATTGTGTATGCCCATTATTTCTTGTAACATCCTTAATAATATGACTATCTTTTCAACTTCCTTGTAACCCCTATATGTCATTAGTTTATATTGGAACTCTTCGTGAATGGACTCTTGATTGTCCACATAGGTTACATTGTTTATACCATGTATATATATGTATAGAGGGTTAGATTGAAATTGGTTAGATATATGAACAAAAAATTACCATCTACGTCTCTCTCTAATATTCTCCTTTCCCCTTATTTCATAACAATATGGTAATAAAAAAAATTAAGATTTAATTTGGGGGTTTTATCATAAAGTATCTCTCATTAAACAAGAACAATGTTAAAAACCATAATTAAAGAAGTATTAAGACGTAATAAAAATATAACATAAATACATCAAAAATATATTATGTC
Source organism: Dysphania ambrosioides (assembly GCA_026401315.1). NCBI lineage: Eukaryota > Viridiplantae > Streptophyta > Magnoliopsida > Caryophyllales > Amaranthaceae > Dysphania > Dysphania ambrosioides. The sequence goes on along the minus strand of CM048659.1, from coordinate 6,411,110 downwards.
CATTCCATAAGACCCAACCCAACCCGACTCGACTCAGCGGCTCTTGTGCGTGTTATTGTTGGGTTGGTTAGCCCCTTCCTCCTCTAAAAAGGTAGGTAACCCCTTAGTTCACACACAATTATATGGACACAATTTTGCATAAAAGCAGTTATCAAACTCTCTTCACAATCAATGTGGGACTTATGTTTCAAAAAAATCACATATGTTCTAACAAAATCCACTATATGTTATAATAAGATACTCATTTGTTCCAACCATATTCGTCAAATTACTTATAACCTCTGGGGTTCAAGTTATCATATTATTCTGTACTTATGTTTAGATCTGGGAATGGTATACTGTAAAAAAAAAACTTCCAATTTTTCTAGTAAATGGCAGCAAGCAATTCATCAATAACCCCAAGCGCACACACATATGTACGTAAACACCCATTTGCAAAGAAAAACAAACAAAATGATACATGTTAAGTTGAGACCTCTAGTCTTAATTAATTTGTGACATCTAGTCTTAACTAATTTGTGACCTCTAGTCTTAATTAATTTGTGACCTCTAGTCTTAATTAATTTGTGACAAGTGATAAAAGGAAATCATCCTATTAGTAATTTAGTAGGTGTTTAAAAAGATTTTTCATAGAAGAAGAGTGTACATTTCATGTAGTCGAAATCAAAGTAGATGGGGTGTCACAACAGTGAAGGTGACACTGGAGTGGGGTCGAGTTTATTTGTTCTGTTTCTTTAACTAAGACACACTTGCAATAATTTGTATTTTAATCAAATGAAGAAGTCTCTTGCCTCTAACATGTTGAGGAAGGGGTGCGTATTCTATACGCAGAATATTGGAGTTAAGTGTGTAATTTTTATTAAATACTACTTCTTCCTTTCTACTATTTTTGTTACATTTACACACAAAAAAAATTAAATAAGAAAAAAGTGGAGAAAGTTAGGTGAAAAACTAAGGAAAATTGGGTAAAAAATTAGAAAAATATAGCAAATTTAGTGGGACGATTCAAAGTGGTAAATGTAGCAAACATAGCGGGACGGAGTGAGTATGTCTTAAAACGTGTAATGCATGAGAAGTGCCAATTTTTGTGAGTAACAATTCTATACTCCCTTCGTCCCGTATTAAATTAGTTGCTACATTTCTATTTTGGGAGTCAAAGTTTAAAAACTGACAATAAATTTTAATTATATTATAACAAATAATATATTCAAGTGAGATCTTGTTGGATGCATCTCGGTGAAAATTTTTACAATATTAAGTTTTCATAATTTTTTGTCTTACAAATTTTAAGAAAAAAATGTTTTAAGTTATGTCTTAGAGACCGTAAATAATCAAATATAGCAAATAAAATGGGACGGATGGAGTAGTTTTTAGATTGATAACAGTGTTTGGAGCGCTTGTTTAGATGCTTTAATTTGAGCTTTTGCTCTTGTAATTAGTGTAGGATGAGAACTTTGTTTTCAACAAAGCAGCTCATTAATGAACTCTAATCAACCATGATTAATAAAAATTCAATACAAATAAAGGTTTGGACCGTTTTTATTAGGCCATGATAGTTTCATTGGCTCTGATTACTAGCGGGGTCTTAACTTTATGCTATGGTGGAGACCTTTTTAGTTAGTGCGAGGATATATTACGCGAGCAATTAGCTATACACTGAGCTCTGCCATTTGCGCAAATCAAATGCATGCCACTTTTACAGACGGAAGAGATGATGACATAAATCATGTGTAAACCAAACGTATGACTTAGGGCACAACTTACAATTTCTCACAATTTTGCTTTTGTGGGCTCCTTCCACTCATCATTTGTCAATTTGACTTTTTATACCAACTTTATTATAGGAGTAGAAATTTCTTTCATTGGAAATTTTCTTTTTGGCAACCAACACAAGAAAGAAAAACATTACCTTTTAGTAATTAGGTATTTGAAGTCTAGGGATTTAACTTAATCATGATGTGATGGTGAAAGCTGAATTTTTCAAAAAGTTTTGTGCAGAGAAAAACACTTTAACTAAGATAGTTGACCTCTATAGATAAAGCAAAAAAAAGTTTAAATTAGTTACTCAAACTCTCAGCTCTATATAATAAGGGTAAAGTCGTAAATTCATTTATATAAAAAGATGAAATCAGTAAAAATCAAAGATATTTTTCTAGATACTATATTGACTTTGGATTGTGCAATACTTATAAAGGTGATACGATAAATGTTAAACATTTACCTATGTTCTTTACAAAACACTTTATATCAAAACTATATAAAGGACTTTCAAAATCTAGGGTACAGTACAGGTTTCATTGTACTCATTATATATATATTATTAATTCTCTTAACTTGTGTGATTCATGTTAAAAATTATTTAGATGGGTGAATAAGTAATTAATTTTACATAATTTTCTTTCCAAATTGAAAAAGCATATCGTATATACTTTGAATTTGATATGTAATACGTAGTGTACACCAACATTACATAGGGTAGTGATGAGTTGCTGAATTATTGATTGTGATTTGTGTGATATACTAATACTAAGTATATTGAAGCTGTCACCCAAGTCCCAAACGACAAAGAACGTACGTTGTCTTGAAAGACCCGTACAATTTCAACGGTTCAGCCTTCGTTTTCTGGCAAGAAAATGCAGCTGCAGCTTCATTCATTCCCACTATGCCACAAAACATGTGAGATGTGACTGATGTGAGCCTTGACTTTATTTTGTAATCGCAGCCTCCCCTTTCATTTAATTTTCTCACAATTTTATGTTTCGTCAGTTTCTTCCATTTGACTAGGTCATACACCTTTGTAATGTTTCTAGCCTTCTAGGACAAGTTACTTTTTAATAATTTCTCCCTAACTTTAATCAGTGCGTGTTAAAATTCCATAAAAATAAGTGTACTTTTTAGTCCTATTTATTTGTAGCATTTTTTTTGGAATGGAAAAAGAAAGGACCTTAAACGGCCCTTTCTAGCCGTAGTAGCTAAAACAAAGAAAATGATAAATTTAAAAGACTTATCAAAGGAAAGGATATCTTCAACAAGTGTCATAACTTTCTTTGTCCTATATTTTTCATTTTGGATTGTTTATTGAATGTTGTTACATTTCTTTTCCTAAGCTTATTTTACGTTCTATTTTATATTAATATTCTCATAACTCTACTTGTTTTTCTCCTACTTTCAAGAAAGTGAAGTTTAGAAAGTGGGACAAACAAACGAAAATGAAGGGAGTATATGGGTCTATGTCAGATAATGCATAAAAGAAATATTACATATTGCTCCTATTACCAAATAAATTTGAGATGGATTATATTTTAGGTTTGTAAATGGTGTAATCTATCTTAATTTTAATGCATGCACTCACTACAAATAGTTTTTACATTTTCGGTTAAATTTTTAATTTCCCCCAATTGAAAGTATGAAAACCATTCTTACCGTGGAAGGGTAGGAGGTAATATTTTACCATTCAATAATCTTACATATGCAGTATGCTGCATATATTCCAAACAAGTCTATGACGGCGTTGGTAGGAGATGTGAACTCAACATTTATCAATCAGTTGGAAAGACATAAAGGTACTATTTGAGATGGTTTATCCTCTGAAGCTTCAAATCCCCTCCTTGATTTCTTTCCTCATTTAATTAGTAGAAATGCGTTGCGTCATGGCCGATATCACGTGATCATTAGATTACTTTAAACATACATGACCCTTTTAATATTATATTATTAGGTTTCCTAATATTCCATCAAGAGTTATAGGGAAAGTTAGCTTCATGTTTAGATGTTTATTAGTGTATCATTTGTGTACAATTTTGCACAACTTTAAAAGAAAAATTGTAGTTTACACTAATTGAATAAATGCATAATTTAATGACTGATGATTAAATATCAATTTAAAAGCGGTTATTTAAATACACGTAACACTTATAACTCATCACTACCCTATGTAATGTTGGTGTACACTTCAATGTAGCAAACATAGCGGGGCGGAGTATATCACACAAATCACAATCAATAAATCAGCAACATTTGAGACGAAGCAATTGCAGTGTTTTCTACTAGTGCATGAAACATATAAATCCAATATTCTATTAGGACCACTCATTTTGGCACGCAAAATCGCGATCTATGAGATTTTACACTCAAAACAAACAATCAATTAATTTTTCATATATTTCAGGTGCATTCCAATGTTTTGGAAAATTTGGAGATGCATATCTCTTAACCAGGTAGCCCAAACGACCTAATTTTTTTTGAAACCCCCTATTTTTGAAGGTATTACACAACAATGTTTTCCTTAGTGGTGTCTGTGGCGTCTTATTTAAGATATTGAAAAAAAATCTTTGGCAAGTCATAAAATTGGCTATGGGACTCTGAATAGGGTGTATAATATGTCTAAATTAGATATTTTTTTTGAGATTTACATATGGAAAATATCCTAGAGAGGGATTTGTCCACTTATTTTCTCCAAAAAAAAAGCAACTAACACCATATAATCTATGAATTTGATTTTCAAGGGTTAATTCCTTCATGAATACAACATATAGCATTCAAATATAAACATAAAGGGGTTTTTCGTCTTTACATTAATGTATAACAACTTACGAAAAACAAATAATTTAAAGTTTATTTATTTTGATTTTTAAATAATTTAATGTTAATTTACATGGATTTATATTTTATATTTTGATGTTTAATTATAAATATTATGTGTTGCATTTTTTGTGTTGTTCCGACTTCAAATCGAAGTTAGGAAGATGGATTGATTGAAACTTTTTTAAAAAAAAATAGTAGAATCGTGTAAAATACACAATTCAACCATAGTAGAATCGTCCAAATTGGACGGTTCCACCATGGTGGAACCGTCCAATTTGGAGAGTTCTACCATGGTGATACTGTCTAATTTGGATGGTTCTACCATGGTGATACCGTCCAATTTGGATGGTTCTACCATGGTGGAACCATCCAATTTGGACGATTCTACTTGGTAGAACTTTTTTTTTAATTAATCTAGTTTTTTAACCCTAATTATTATTATATAGTTAAATCATTATTGAATCGAGACAAATGATTAATGATATGATTAATTAATAATTTGTGTTTTGTAGTTAAATCATGTTTAGTAGTTAAATCATATACTATGCTTAGTTAATAATTAGATATAGTTAAAAATATTAATGTTATTATGTTAATATTATTAAAGTTAATAGTTAAAAGTCATTTTTATATAAATTTGGTTGTATTTTGTACTCTTTAAACATTTGGATGTAGTTTTTAATATTGTTATTTGGTTGTTTGGTAAAAAAAAAAAAAATTACATGTTTGATTATCGATTGTGACTCACAATGCGGGAAATTTTGGATCCACCACTGATAATAGGGTTGAAAATTGAAAAATTACACTTTACAAGGAAATACTTTAAAATTTATAGCAAGACAAATCATAATTTTATACAATTATCTACATTAAGATATTACTACCATTTACTTGACCCATCTACGAATAACTAGCTATTAAGTAAATCAAGAGAATTTTCCCTTCTGCTTAGCTAGTCTATTTTACCATGAATATTAGTAATTCCATTAATAGAGGGAGAATTTTATTTATACGTGTAACAGTTCAATACCTATATAAAACTAAAGATCCTTGAAGGAGGTATTGTATTCTCGTTCCAATAATAGGATAGAAGAAGGCGGAGTTGAAGAGGAGGGAATATTCCCATTTGAGTACTCGGTTTGGTTTAGCAAGAGTACTAAAGAGCATAACACTTTGTGATTACATATTTTTAATTTAAAAGAATACTGAAATGGAAAAAGAATAACTTAGATTATCTTTATTCTATCTTTTAGAAACACTACAATCCTCATTAATGCTCATTCCTACAAAAAAATATATATATCTAAATTCCATAATAATAAAACTAAGCTTTATAACAATCAAACTAAATTTCAAAAAAATCACATAAAATTTAAGAACAATTAAAATAAATTTTGGAACATTAAAATTCAATTTCAAAACATAAGAGCATATATAGTCGTTTCAATTAGAGCAATATATATATATATATATATATATATATATATATATATATATATATATATATATATATATAATTTTAGAGCAGTATATATATAATTTCAGTACAAAAAACAAAACTTTAGAACAATAAAACATATACAGTCATTTCAATTATATATTAAACTAACATTTTCATATTTTATACAAATGTTCGAAAATATCTATTTATTGTTCTAAAATATCATTATATTGTTCTATACGTTATACTACAGTTTCATATTTTGTAGTTTCATATGCATATATTCGGAATTTTTTTATCTTTTTTTAAAATAATTGCAAAAATAAGCTACAAATCAAAATAATTTCAAAAATAAGTTTATTTTGGTTCGGATCAAGTAAAATCGCCACCCTAGGCAGCGATTTAATATTTTTTTTACTGAAATAGGCAAAGCAAAATCACTGCCTGAGTCGACGATTTCAAATAGACAAAATTTCAACCTTAAAACTATGTCCATTAAAAATCGATGTCCTAAGCAACGATTTCCATTAAGTAAAATTGATGTTCGAAGCAGCGATTTTTGCCCGAACCAAAATAAGCTTATTTTTGAAATTATTTTGGAATGTATCTTATTTTTACAATTATTAAAAAAAAGCTTATAAAAATTTCATTATATTCTTAGATCGTTTATCACAACTTGCATCTATACGAATCAAATTGTAAAGCTACAACAAAGACTTGGTAAAATGTTAAGCAAATAATGAGTAAAATATATTTGAAATCAACCAAATAAGTCTAGTGGTGTGCATTTCAAAGCATATTAATATAATTATGCTTAGTCATACACATAATTAAAATATATCTTGCCCACAAATAAATTAAGATTAATATATTAATGTGTAGCTACTTGCTTTATTTAGGTGTAGGAAACTGAGTGAAAAAACTTTTTAATAAGAGATCTTCATGTGTTAATTTTGACCTTAATATCTTGTATTTTAGTATAGATATATAATATTTACAAGAGATAAGCATGAATACACAGCTATGCATGAGAGCAGCCAATTCCATGTAGAAACGTAGAATGATCAGAAGAAACCCTGCGGGAGTAGAAATTCAATAAGACTTTGAATAGAGTGCGAAAGAAACCATGCGCTGCTTACATGCCATTGATATTTGGGGAAATTAAGACATTATTCCCTGTAAAAATGTGGACCGCTCAATGTCGCAAATAAACTAGGATCGTTCAATGTCGTTTAAAATGTGGATCGTTCAAGTATTTGGCTCATTTTTTTTATCAGTACTTCAGTAGGAATAACCTCATCTTCAGCAACGCATGTTCATTGGCCATAAAAAGAACTGTGTAAGCGTGAAACATTTATAATTAAACATATACGTTGAACTACTTACTTGAGAACATTAACAAGAATTATAGTTTACATAACCTATGAGATGTCAAACGCCATAAATAATTACTTTGCATGTGTAAAATATTTATAGATATATATGTAAAATTATATCATATCCTTATCTCATACTCCTTCCAATTATTTTTTGTCGTTTTCATTTGAAGCATTATATATTTTAAAGTTAAACATTCACTATGAATTCTCACCGATATATATGAAAAATCATATTCTTGTGGGATCTTGATAGATTCGTTTTAATGTATATTTTACAAATATCAATTTTTTTATAATTTTTACAAATATACAATTAAAGATCTTTAAGTTTTAAGTATATATTGGAATATGTGGAAAAAAAAACAAATGGGAAGAAAAAAGAAATAAAGAATACTAAGTCTTAACTCTTAAAAAGTTTCTCAAATGCAGATTGGATTTTTCTTTGCTAGATTTTAAAATTAGAAACTAACTGTTGACCTTTGAAATTGTAGTGATCATGGTTTGCTATTGTTTAATTTAGTCCATGAATGACTAGTTTAAGACAATAATCAGCTCATTAGCATTCCAAAAATAATTTAAAAAGAAGTAATGATTCACAAATGCTAGTGAAAGTAATTGACGAATGATATCAATACAAAAACTATGACCAATATGTATCCAAGATTGATATGATACAAAAAGAAAGTTACGATGAATCGTCATTCCTTAGCTATCCTCTGCTAACAGCCTACTACAGTAGTAGCTTTAAAAGGTAAGTTTCAATGTTGCTGAAAAAGAGAAAGATAGATTAGAAACGGTCCAAGTAATATAAAAGGCCGACCAATGTTAAAAATAAAAGTTTGAACAACAAATGTCACTAAAATGAATGATAATAACAATAATAATAATTGTTTGCTCCATTCTACTTTTTGTAATTTATAAACACGATTTTAAACATTTTTATCAATTAATCCGCAAGAAAAAAAATTATAAAAACTTGATACTCTAAAAATTTACATTGAGATATATTCAACAAGATCCCACTTGAATATATTGTTCCTTATAACATGATGAGAATTTATAGTCAAACTTTTTGAACTTTTATTGTATAAATAAAAAATATGAGAATTAATGATCAAAATTTTTAAATTTTTACTGTATAAATAGAAATAAGACAAAAATTAAGAAATAAAGAGGTTAACACTTTTACTTTATATTAAAAATAAAAAAGAGAAATGTAGGGCGAATTGAAGAAGAAACCATCGCAGGAGACGCCCATAGTAAACACACATCCTTACAATTTGTCAACTCACTCGACACAAACACACAAACACATACACATTCTCTCTCTCTCTCTCTCCTCCGTAGGCTTTCTCTATAAAAGAGGCAACTGGCGGCTTCCTCTAAAAACTCAGTTGCTTCCTTTACGTTTTTCTCATTTTCAACAACGCAACATCATAGATTATATCCCTCCCACTTTCTCTCTGCTTCTCAGCTCATCAACATCTTCAACAACTACGAGATACACACACAGAAAAAAAAGGGGTGAAAGTGAAACTAACAACACCGATCAACAACCAACAGAGAAACATACAAAGAGATCGACAAATATGAAGGTGGTTTGGTCTCCTGATAATGCCTCGAAGGCTTATATTGACACTGTTAAATCTGTAAGTTTTTCTCTCTTTCTTTGTTTCTATTTATTTTTATACAATATAAAGACTATGTAATTAACCCCTTTTTCATTCCCTTAATATATATGAAAATAACCCCTTTTTCATTCCCTTAATATATATGAAAATAACCCCTTTTTCATTCCCTTAATATATATGAAAATAACTAATACGGAGCATTATTTATGCAACTGGCTCAAAATCTGAAAGAAAAAAAAATAACCAAGTACAATCAACATAAATGAGGTCAGAAAATTATTTCCTTAATAAAAGTAATTCAAAAATTCTTCTATTTCTTGTCACCCCTCTCTTGAATTTTTTTTTTTTTTCAAGTTCATTTGTAATAGTTTGATGATTCAGATTTCTTTTGTTTATGGGGTTTAGAAAACAGCTACTCCTACCAAGGATACCATATAGTTGTCATATTACCTAGCTAAATACGGAGTTTATACCTAATCAACTAGGTTGTAATTTGTTCGGTTTTGAGAGAAGACGGCTACATAGCTTTCTCGTTTATAACCTCTTCTTTGTAACCTTTTGTTGCTGTAAAATATTTTTGCATGATGCGTAAAATGTGAATGTGTAGAACTTAATGGAAGGTGTGAGGGTAAAATGATCGACAAACCTTAATAATGGTTTTTATTTGGCTGGGAATAATGGCAGTGTGAATTATATCAAGAATCGGGAGTAGCGGAGCTGATTTCAGCGATGGCAGCTGGATGGAACTCAAAGCTAATAGTAGAGACATGGTCAAAGGGAAACTTCACACCTCGAAGCGTAGGCCTCGCCATCGCAGCCCGTCACACGTGTGGCCGTCACGTGTGTGTAGTCCCCAACGACCGCTCTCGCTCCGACTACATGCAAGCCATGTCTACCGCCGTACCAGGCGTATCTGCGCCGGAGATTCTCGTAGGGGAGCCTGAGGAGGTGATGGCGGAGCTTGAGGGCGTTGACTTTTTGGTGGTTGATAGTCGCAGGATAGATTTTTCGAGGTTTTTGAGGTTGGCCAGATTGAGCAGCAGAGGAGCAGTTTTGGTATGTAAAAATGCGGAGGTTAAAACGGCGTCGTCTGGGTTTAAGTGGAGAGGGGTGTTAGATGGAGGGAAGTATCGTGTGGTTCGTACTGCGTTCTTACCTGTGGGATCGGGGTTGGATATTGCACATGTGGCGGAATCCGGTGGGTCTGTTCCATCTGCGAAGAAGAGACGATGGATCAGACATGTCGACCAGATTTCTGGTGAGGAACACGTCATCAGAACTACCTGAGATATTTCGTTTTTTAAATTTAAAAAAAAAAAACATTTAAGGGTAGGAACGAATGTGTCCATTAAATTTTTATCCTTTATTTTTTGGGGGGTCAGTTTTATTGACTTAATAATAAATGTATACATAAGGTGCCTTCTGACTTCTGAGATATCCATGCAAATGTCTTAGAAGTTGTATGACTTTGTGCTAGTTGACTAGTTCTATGTTATATGCTCTTAGCCTCTTACTGATAAGCCCACAGCTTTGTACAGAATAATGATCAGTGTATATGTAGTTTTGTACAAATACTTGTTCTCAATTGACAATTTGTTATATTTTGAGGCGTTTGAGAAATTGAAGTTTTTTTTTATCCACGAGAAAAATTATGGCATATAAAAGGGTGCAACACGAGGACTTTATATAAGGTCATCCATTCTAATACTACTGATTTATGAAATTCGAGAAATTAAAGTTGAGCATAGTATTAATCGCTTCGAACTTGAGCATAGTGAAAGAATGTTTGCCGTGTCATTCTCATTCACTGAATAATCAATATATACAAAAGTGTACAAGCCTAATTTTAGGCAAGAGATAATTACGGAGATTATTATCAATTACAAAGATAATTGCTAAATATAAAAGATGACAACTAATTAGAATATTTACCAAAAGATATTATACAATAAATAGATTATTTCCATAATCTATCACACCCCCGCAGTCGAAACGGGAGATTTACGAATGTTGAGACTGTGCCGGAAATCATCAAATAATACCCGAGGGAGACTCTTAGTAAAAATGTCGGCAAGCTGATAACGAGATGGTACATGTAGTACTCGAACCTCACCCCGTTGAACTTTCTCACGAACAAAATGTATGTCCATCTCAATATGTTTGGTACGTTGATGTTGTACCGGATTACTGGAAAGATAGATGGCACTTACATTATCACTGTAAACCAATGTAGCCTTGGAAATAGGAAAACCTAGCTCAAGAAGTAAATTTCGAACCCAACATGATTCAGAGACTACATTTGCAACCCCACGATACTCTACTTCAGCACTAGACTTAGACAGAGTTGGTTGTCGTTTTGCTGACCAAGATATCAGGTTATCACCTAGAAACACACAATAACCTGACGTAGAACGACGAGTGTCGGGACACCCGCCCCAGTCTGCGTCCGTGTAGGACAAAAGGGAACTAACAGATGACTTAGACATGTGCAAACCATAGTTAAGCGTACCTTGAACATAGCGAAGAACACGCTTTAAAGCATTCATATGCTCAACCCGTGGCAGCATGCATAAACAGACAAACCTGTTGAACAGCATAAGAAATATCCGGACGAGTAAAAGTCAAATATTGCAAACCCCCACACAGACTACGATAGTGAGTAGCATTCTCATAAAGATCGCCGGATGAAGAACTCATTTTCCCTTTGGAATCAACAGGAGTAAGAGATGGTTTGCAAGAAGTCATACCTGCTTTAGCAATAATATCCTGAGCATATTTCTTTTGAGACAAAAATAAACCAGATTTGTCCCGGGAGACAGCAATACCTAAGAAATAGCTCAGTGGACCCAAGTCTTTCATAGCAAATTCAGATGCAAGGCGAGAAATAATTCGAAGCCTAAGAAATTCTGAAGAAGCAGTTAAGATAATATCATCAACATAAAGTAGGATAAAAGCAGTTTCAGTACCATGGCGAAAAATGAACAATGAATTATCAGATTTGCTATGGGAAAATCCAATGGATGCCACAAAATCAGCAAACCTTTGATACCAAGCTCGGGGAGCTTGTTTGAGACCGTAGAGAGACTTACGGAGAAGACAAACATGATCAGGTCGACTAGGATCCTTGAACCCCATTGGTTGGTACATGTAAACAGTCTCATTTAAATTACCATGTAAGAAAGCATTTTTAACATCCAATTGATGAATTGGCCAAGACTTGGATAAAGCAATACTAAGCACCACCCGAATAGTAGCCGGTTTAACAACCGGACTAAAAGTCTCATCACAGTCAATACCTTCCCTCTGTGTCTTACCATCACCAACAAGACGAGCCTTATGTCTTTCAAAAGAACCATCAGACTTAGTCTTATGCCGAAAAATCCATAGAGACCGAATAATATTAACATCAGACGGTCGCGGGACTAAATCCCAAGTACCATTTTTAATAAGAGCATCATACTCTTCCTGCATAGCAATTTTCCAATTATGGTCACGAATAGCCTGAACAGGGTTCTTTGGAATGGGTGATATGGAGGTAGTAGTATGATTGGCCTGGTCATGGTATTTAGGATTCGGTTTAAAAATTCCATGTGTACTACGGGTGTTCATGGAATGCGATGGTTGAAAGGAGTGGGAAGAGGATGATGTAATGGCAAAAGGTGGTGGTTGCCTATCATTGGCAGCGGGTACAAAAGGGTGCAGCCCCTGCTGTACACGTTGACAGGTGTAGGGCACGGTTGGCTGGGGTGGGAGTGCAGCTCGGCATTAGCAGCGGGTACAGGAGGTAGGCTGCCACTGCCTTGCTGCAGGGGGTTCCGCAGGAGGGTCGCGATTTGCTGGGTATGGTTGCGAGTGTACTGCAGGGAAGGAGAAGGCAGGGTAGGCTGCGGGCTGGCTACGGTATGGGTGTCCTGGCCGCGGGTGGGGTGCGGTACAGGCTGTGAAGTAGCATCCAAGGGAGCAAAACCCGACTCAAGAATAGAACGATACATAGGAATGTCCAAAGGACTGGAAGTGTCACTTAAGAAATCATATGTATGAGGGAGGGGAGTGTGCACCTTAGAGAATGGAAAAACCGACTCATCAAACCACACATGCTTGGCTATTATAATACGACGACTCGACATATCAAAACACTTATACCCCCTATGATTGGATGGATATCCAAGAAAGACACATGGAGTAGATCGGGATTGGAGTTTATTTATCTTGGAAGAAGGAATCAAAGGATAACATAAACACCCAAAGACACGTAGATGTGAATAATCCGGAGTTTTTTGATATAAGATCTGAGTAGGTGATTTATAACCAAGTATTTTTGTGGGCATGATATTGTGAAGGTATGTAGCCATTTCAAGTGCATGATGCCAAAAAGAAGGAGGCATAGAAGCATGACAAAGGAGCGTACGAACAACATTGTTAATCGTTTTAATTTTTCGTTCCGATTTGCCATTTTGAGGAGAGGTGTATGGACATGAGAATCTAAAATGCATTCCATATTTTTGACAAAATTGCTTAAAGGGATCATTTTCAAATTCACGGCCGTTATCACATTGGAAAGCTTTAATTTCTCTCTCAAATTGAGTTCGAATATAAGTTCGGACACGAATAAAAAGATTATAGACTTGAGATTTAGAAGAAATAGGAAACGTCCATAAAAAATTCGTGTAATTATCAAGAAAGAGAACATAATACTTATGACCAAGTGAGCTAAGAATCGGAGATGTCCATAAATCACTGTGAATAATGTCAAAAGGCATAGTAGTATGAGATAAAGAATCTGTAAAAGGCATTTTTATTAATTTTCCCAATGGGCAAGAATGGCAAATATCGTTTGAAGCCTTATTACATTTGATAAGATTACTACTACGCAGACTATTAAGAATTGCATGTCCCGGATGACCTAAACGGGAATGCCATAAACTAGGAGAGACAACTGTAAAAGCTGAAGGGGTGGTGGATGAAATGACTTGACGATCAGTGAGAAAAGGATAGAGATTGCCACTGCTATTACACCTCACTATTTTGCTCCCCGTCTGCAACTCTTTCACAGAAAACCCAAACGGATCAAATTCAACAGAAACATGATTGTCAGTGGTGAATTTTCTAACTGATATTAGGTTTTTAATAATTTTTGGGACATGAAGGACATTTTTGAGTTGAAGAGTGTTTTGGTTTAGACGTTCGTGACCATAACCTTTAATAGGTATTTTACTACCATTGCCAACAGTAATAGCATTATTAACATGATTACTCAAATTAAAATATGGAGATAAGTTACCTTGGGAATTCATCATGTGAGAGGTTGCTCCGGTATCCATATAGTAATTTGGATCAGTGAGAGACATTGTGTGCATAGCTTGTTCAATGTTGGTAGGAACATAACCCGGATAAGAAGATGGAGCGCTTGAGAAGTACGCTTGATTAGGTCGAGACCCGAGGATGCCGTGAGAAGGAGGCTGGTACGGCCTTGCCCCTGTCCACGGGTTTGGGCCCGAACCCTGGGCTGGGTACGGACAAGGTGGAGTTGCCCAAGGGCCATTGCCCCAGTACGGCCATGGGGGAAACATCCATCCCATGCCCTGCTGCTGCTGCTGTTGGGAGGAGGCGCCACCTTGGCGCGGTTGCTGCTGCTGGTTGTTCCGGCCAGCACCACCTTTGCCCTTGCCGCCGCTGCCTTTCCCTTTACCCTTGGCTCTACCTCGTGAATTCCCCCCTTTAGAAGATGAAGAATGATCACTAGAAGGGATTGACGCCGTGGAAGAGGCGGTGAGAAGAGCCTCCTCGCGAGCTTCAATTGCAAGGTCCGAAGAGTTACTTTGTTCCTCTAGTTCAAGCATGGAACGTAGAGTATCAAAGGAAGGCAAGGGACTAATATGTCGAACGGATGTACGAAAAGGCTTATACTCCTCCGAAAGCCCTTTCAAAAGTTGAAGCGCCATCCGATTGTCGGATACCTTATCACCCACGTTTCGTAAACTGTCAGCAAGGGTTTTGAGACGAGTGCAATAAGGTTTAACACCATCAAATTGTTCGAGTTTGGTGTTAGTAAACTGCGCATCAAGGTTAAGTGCCCGGGCAGACTTGTTGTTGTGGAAAAAATTTTCTAAACGATTCCATGTATCAATTGCCTTATCATCAGCATCAATAATGGAATTTAAGAGATCGTTAGAAATAGTATCATAAATCCACTGTCGAACAATATCATCAAGTCGTTGCCAGAGAGCTGCATCAGAAGAATTCGGAGCCGGTGTCTCTTTATCAGCATCGGATTCCGTAGCAACCGGAGTAATATGATCAATCACCATATAAGCACGGCAATGAAGTTTGAACAAAGTAGACCAGTTGTTGTATTGGGAACCGTCATATTCAAGAACAACAGGTACGTGGGTCTTGATATTAGTGACAAGAGTAGCGGGATGAATTTTCTGAGATTCGGCCATGGTGGATAGCCGTGTGAGAAGAAGGAGATTAGAGAAGAAGAAAAAGCGGAAGAGAGAATTAGGTCAGAAAGGTAACCTAGACTCGTGATACCATGAAAGAATGTTTGCCGTGTCATTCTCATTCACTAAATAATCAATATATACAAAAGTGTACAAGCCTAATTTTAGGTAAGAGATAATTACGGAGATTATTATCAATAACAAAGATAATTGCTAAATATAAAAGATGACAACTAATTAGAATATTTACCAAAAGATATTATACAATAAATAGATTATTTCCATAATCTATCACATAGTATTAGTTGCCTTATCAAAATATAGTTATGCAATTGTGTATGTATTCTACTCCGTACTTTGATATGTTCGTTCACTAAAAGTTGTCACAGTCTGATTTTTTGTGCATAGATTTATACTCACTGTCATCTTTTCCTTTCTAGAATTTTCTTTTCAAGTGAAGCATCTAATGGATACTTTCACCTAATTTTAGGAATATTTTGGCCATCGGCTTAACGATTTGCTCGAAACCAAAATTCAAATGATTAGAACATTAGTTTTCTTTTACTTCCTATATAAAATCCAGTTTGAAGAAAAGACAGCAGCAGTGCAAATGCTCAATCAGTTTGGCCAATTAAGGAAATTACATAGAATGACCAGCAAAGTAGTACGCTATTGCAAATGCATATATAGAGCGGTGCGGACTACGGAGTCTCTGCAGTACTATGTACATGTATTTGAGAGGTATTCAAAAGGTCTAATTAATAATGTGTTTAATGTGTCAATCTCTTAAAGGGTTATGTTTTATTGTATTTTTAATGGGTTAAGTCGGGTTATTAATGGGCCTATAGTTTTCAAAACTTTTAAACACTATTAGATAATGAATTATTTCCATATACTTACCGATAATCAATTACCAAAGATAGGAGTTAATACATATAAACTATCACTCTCTATATATAAAAATTATACTCTATTTAGACGGCCTGACCCAACTTCACCTGTTATACACCCCCTTTGATCCGGCCCGTTTAGCATCCCCTTTGATTTGGTCTGATTCGACCTGTTTTGCATGTGACTCGTGCTGACCCTAACCCAACTTAACGAACAGGTTTAATGTATTGGCCTCTTCAACAAGCATCATGACGGCTTGAAGTCTTGGCTGTTTGCTTCACAAAGCAGATCAAAGCTTATCGTGGGGTAATATTATTCTAAATGGCTTTCTGTTAATGCATACGACAAATACAACTGCCATATCAAAGAAAACCGAGTCCAAACAAGTAAACCAATAGTTAAATACTCTTTTCGTTGTCCAATAATTACCTCATTTTTCATTTCGGGTTATCCACCAATGATTGGCCCATACCCTTAAATATTTTTCATTTTTGTTTGTCTCTCAAAGATTTTACATTGTGTCTTAAAAAATTACTTTTTCGTACTTCGGGCAATTTTTGGGGAGCAGAGAGAGTATTTATAACTCTTTGATATACTGAACACGAACGATACTCCCTCTGTCCCTTAAGGAAAATCTTGTTTTCCGTTTTAGTGCATTCCTAAAAAATTGCCCTAATTTTATTTTAGGTAAGAATTTTAGACCAAATTATATAATACTCTCTTCATCCCTTAAATAAAGCTCCAATTCTTTCGTTTGGTCTTAGAAAAATAAAAATTATACTTGAAACTTTTTTTTTAAAGGATGGCTATTAAAGTGTCAACAAAGAGTGGACAATGCAAGGGTGTAACTATCAGCCTCTGCATTCTTAATTGAACTTCTCACTTTAACTCTGGATTCTCTTGCCTTGCCTTGCCTTGCACGTTAGGAGTTTACGAAAGCATCATTGTCATACACGGCTAAGGAACGCCCAATACGCGTTAAGAAAAACACATACGTTGCTTTTACTACCGAGTATTTTTGAGATTTTTACACTTAAATATTTACCCTAGAGAATAATGTCTGTTGATTGTAATGCTAAAGTTTACGAGATTGATATTTGAAAGATAACAAGGACTACAAATAATCATAAGGAATATTAATTGAAAAATATGTCAGTAACTTTCACAAAAATAGGAGTATATTCCATTCGATTTCCTTCTTTAGAACACTGATCAATATTCATATTTTATTTCCTCAAAGGATACGTGTTAGATTTTGGAAAAACTCTATGAATTAGAGTGTGTATCATTGAACATTATTTATATGATTACAGTAAGAGTTACCAGGAAACTTAGTATGATAAGGATAATTTAACAAAATCTATCCTATATAAATTATATCACTAATATGCTATCTTCAATACGGATACTGAGTGGTGTTCTTATTCTTTTGCTTTTCATATTGAAATAATGTTCTTATTCTTACTAATTACTCCTTATCCGTAAATGAAACTTTTTACGGGTTTTTGTCAAGTGACTTTTCATAAATAAAGAGGGGACTAATCTTCTTTGATGTTTTGTAAATTCACCCATAAGATTAAAATGAAGCATTCTTTGTTCTTTTGGAACAAACTAGTAACACAGAGAGTGGGCGTTGCACCACCTCATCAATAAAACTAGATACTATTTCCGTTTCTAATTTTCTTTAAGTTACAATTTAAAATATTTTTATCTCTAAATCTTTAAGATAAAAAATAATGAAAATTTGATATTATAAAATTTAACATTGAAATGCATCCAACAAGATTTCACTTAAATATATTAGTTTTTTTTACAATAGAATGAGAATTTGTAAGGAAATTTTTTAAAATTTTGATTTTATAAATAAAAATAGAGCAAATATAGAGAGACGGATAGAGTTTTTGGTACAAAAATGCCCGCACCTAAGTAGTCAATATCACCAACTTGCCAAAAGCAATATTTAACGAGCAGACAGGAGTCCGTTATCAAAGAAAAATTAAAGATAAGGAATTGGAATTTAGTCAAAACATTGGCGAATTATGTCGTACTTCTTTGTGTCAAGCCAAGTGCTTCAAATAATGGGCAGTTAGAAGTTAGACAAAGAAACCCTTAACTAACAAGAACCAACTTCACCTAAATTATTCACAAAGAAGAGTAATGAGCTCCACCCATCTTCACGAAGATCGAATAGGGACATCATGTTTTCAAGACAAAACTGGCTCTTAGATTTAGTCCAACTACCTCTACTTAGACGACAGGCCTTCTTTTGTGACAATACTTTTATGTTCAGCATTCGTTTCTGCTATGTCTCGGCAGACCATCGGCCATACACTAGCCAAATTGAAGTTGGTGCCACATGATAAAGAATCATAGAAGTCATTTAAAGTGAACGAAGAACGCAAGTTGGCGAATGTATTGACGGCTGAGAGTTCAAAATGAAGATATGGAAGGATTCATCATACAACGTACGCCGCTATTTTCTTCTTTTGTTCTTCTGTAGGAGGTGGTGGGACATAGGCAGAAGCGTCAATAATTGCCTGGATTCAATTCAGTGAATACAAAGCACAAAAAATAAGGTCAAGTGCACAAAAAAATCATCTGAGCAAATCAGAATCTGAGTGAAGAGCTAATAGGTAGAGCATTTGACAGATGATACTTCCTCCACTCCTCTATTACACAACATATACTACAAATTTTGAGCATACGTTTTCATACTATCTTTGTCAAGAAGCTAAGGGACAATATGCAAATACAACATTACCATAGAGAGATTCAATTCATAATTACTTCATTTGTAGCTGACTCGAGTCTCAACTCAAATTAATTCAAATGTATCCTTTTGCGAGATCATAGAAGAGCAATGGCAGCATGGGAAACACAATAAAAATAACGAGTGAAGAAGCAAATTTAGGTGTCTGCAGTTTCGATAGGGTGTCTTCAATGTAATCCCTGACAATGAAAGATCAACAATAGTAGAGCACTTGGTTATGCTTGATATATAAAAGCTGAATCGAAAGCAAGGACTTCACTGTTGTGTCCTAGTCTTTGAGGAAGAAACCTCTGATGTCTCGATCTTTGCTGAACCGATTCTTCTTCTGCTTCACTAGAAGAAGAATATGAGATTCACACAAAAGAGAACAGTTATATTCAAGGTTTTCCAGCTACATAGACAGGCGGCACAGACTCCATTCCTTATGAAAGGCAAAGCTGTCAAGAACCCAGAAGCTACATTTTTCTTTTAATTTATCAAAGTTCCGGTTTTATACAATAAGTAAACATCTCTCATCCCTCCATTCACCAATTCATGTTATTCAAAAGGTTTGCATGTCGAAAAAAGAGAGTATATACTACAGCTACTAGGTATCTTGACATGGAAAATTTTCAAGAACATGGAACAATTAAGATAAAGAGATATATGGTTGATTCACTCTGAGAAAGTGGATTCATTAAATCAATCAGGAGAGAAACAAATAGGGTAGAGAGTAAGGAGGCAAGAATCAAACCAATTGCAAAATCTTCTCTCTGACTGTTTCACTTAGCCAAGTAGCATTTCTCACATTGAACCGCGTGTCTGTATAGAGAATATGAACGTAAGATAAGCCTACAAGGTAGATGTGTAAAATACTTAAAAGATAAAATTAGAAATATAGATATCTTTAAAAAAAAAAAGATTGAATATTGAATATTGAGGAAAAGTTAAAGGCAATTCGATTATATTGGGTTGGATATGTTAAGCATCGAATGATAGATGAACATGCGAAAAATGTGGATGGTTTGGATAATGGAAACTTCAAATACGACTAAGACAGACAAAAAATGATTTGACTGAAGAAAGTTACGAAAGGTATGGAGAAACTAGATTTAAGAAAAGATATGACCCTAAATATAAGATAATGGAGAAAGAACACTTTTATGAATAATCACACGAGATAATTTCTTTGTTTATGTAACCAATCCCATCTTTTTGGGATTAAAACTTAAATTTATTGTTGTAATCGTCATACACCTACATCATAGTTCTCAAATCCACATCTTAGAATGTAAATTTTGGTGTAAACTGCCAAAAAAATATGGGTGAGGGTGCTCGTTCAGAAACAGATGCAAGAAAAAGTAGTCAGCCATAGTTCATGCGTATGGATGCGATGCAAGCATCCACCAAATCCCCAATCAAGTTACAGAATTAAAACACAAACAATAAAAGTATATAAACTATTCTGCCAACTAACATGCGCACGCACCAGCATTGCATCAGCATAAAAACGAAAATAGCCATAGAGACGACCATGCATATACATCGATCTTGCCAGCCTTGGATATCAACACGCCCAGGGATGTACAAAAGCTGCACGTACAACTTCGCATAATACATACTGATGAGTGGAATCTCCACAAGACTCCTCTAAAAACTCAGACATAACTGATCTATACATTAAAAGAAATCCACTAAAAACTGCATCATTTGCATGGCAGGAGCTCATGAGAACACTTCTCATTAGTAAGATCATACCATTACGATTCAATATGCGAATATACTCCATACATTGACCCAACCAGGACTGTTCATAAAACAAAAACATAACAATGGAAATGCAAAAGGATACTTAATAGCTTGTACAGTCTGAACTCACAACATAGGAAGTATGGTAACACTTTCATACCAAATAAAAATAGTATAGTAAGATAACTGATGATTACTATGATATATATAGGGTCATCATGGAGAAGATCAAAAGGTTTGACATTTACTCTCGGCTACAAATAGAGAAATTCTTAAATCCTCCTTTTTCCATGTAACCAACGATCTGCTGCTCTTCTCCCTGACTGCTGCATATGAGCAGCTGCAGGATTCCCACTTGCTACATTAGAGTTGTCCTCCTGATGCTGAGTAGAAGGAAGAGCCCAGCCTCCCCTGCTTGTCTGGCCATTGCTGCCAAGTACTGAGTTACCTATATAGTTTACAAGAAAATAAGATGAACTACCTCCACGAGAAGCACTGCTCATATCTACATGTAGGAGCTGCTCACTAAAGCACAAACAGGTAATAATAACATAAATATCTCTGTTTTTTGTATTCCACTTGTGTTAGCCAGTGAAGACACAGTGTAAAGGCAGAATAGACTAGATTTCACTACTTATAATGAAAAATCAGCTTATAACAGATTGACTACACACCTCCACCCAGCATGCAGAGAAGTCCTTTAACATACTACTAACAAACCTTATCCTTTTGCAACATTGCAACCTACAGCTTCAAGCCTTTAAGTAGGCTATTTAGCTATCACAAATAGATATAGGCATATACTTTATCACCATGGTAAAATGTGTTACCTCCACAAGCTTCAAAACATTACAAGCTTAACAATCACTGAGATAAGCCAAAAAAGCTCTTGTGATCTTACCTCCATCCAACTTCAGCCTCCCATCCGTCAAATGCCTTCCAGCACTCCCCTCCCAAGCATTTTCAAAGCCGGCAAGCTCATCTACAGACATTTAAGTTACGGAGAATATGTTAGCAAACATCATTCTGCTCTAACAAAAATAAAATAATTCCAACAGTAAATGAGGAACATACGTTCATTAAGGTTATGCAGTGTTTGCCTAGTGTCCACTTTACCAGCAGAATTGAGCTTCCTTGTGAGAGTATGGCCCTACAGGCAGGAAAGCATTACATCCACAATGATTTAATATCAATGAATCAACATCCACCTTGTATTTGTCATGGCACAAAAGAAAATCCTAGGTAACAAAAAACTACATACCTTATTATGGAGTCCCCTTGAGATCCTGTGATTTGCTTGACCAGTAGTGCTGTCAGCCTCTTTAAATTCTTCAAATGTCACCTGTGGAACATATACCAGTACATTGACAAGTGCAAGAAACAATAGTTGCACACTCATCTCATATAGACATGTTTTTGGAGTCACAATTCAAAGCCAGGTACTCACCCCATCACTTCCTGCCCGTCTGGTTGAAGATTTAGTATAGTATGCTCCATTGTTACCACCATATGACACAGTAGAGCTCTGGAAGGTGTAGCATTGAGACTGAGGAGGCTGCACTCTGTTCATCCTGTTAAACTCATTTCTATACTGGATGTGCATATTATTTCCATCTGCGATACAAGATCATATAAGAAGTATGACAAAAAAAGCAACACAAAAAAGAAAAAGTGAAAGCAGAAATCTACTTCACCATCTGATTCATCATCAGGTATCTCAACATAAGGCTCTCTGGCTGATCTAGAATGCTTCCTGGGATGATTGTCTTCTGTCTTCTTAGCATCTCCATCTTCTGCATGCTCATCATCCAAATCCAACTCCTCAATGACAGGGCCCCTCCGTTTATTTTGCTGGGGCTCTTGTTGTATAAACCCAGCTGGATGTGTACCAGTAAAAGGATTAACATTACCACCAAAAAACCCAGGCTCAAACATGCTTCCAAACGGGCTTCCAAACGGGCTTCCAAATGGGTGAGTGAAAAAAGGATCATCAAATGGATCTCTTCCTCCAAAGACGCTAGAAAACATACTCTGGGGGCCTCCAATACCACCAAATCCACTAAAGCCTGCAAAGGGGTCAAAGAAACTGTTCCTGCTGCCCCTCCCCTCCATTTTCCTTTTCCCAATAACTCCTGAAAGAGAGTAGTGAAAATTTTCATAAACTAATTCTGCTTTAGATTAGGATACAAATTTCTCTATAAAAGAAATCTAAGACCATGTATACAGAGTTTTAATGAATTGTGGCATATGCATCAATACCAGCACCAAGTCACCAACAAATCTGTTTATGACACCCAAACCTAAAAGTTAAATTGAAAGAACCTCACTCATTACCAATCGGAAGTAATATGTTACAACATGAAATAGGGTAAAATTGGCATCAGTTAGTTAACAGTTAAAGATACCATTGATCTCTTTCTTTGGATGACTTCACACACTAATCACAACCAAATGTGTATAACAAGATTTTCATATATCTGCATTTGTTTCAACTTTTAAACACAGGAAATTATGAAGTATTTATGATCACAGGATTCCCAGCTTTTAATCCAAACATGACTAACTGATGAGTGATCATTCTACTGCAGGCGTAAATTACAAAACATCATGGAAGCTCTAGTGGATGGATTCATTTTGATTGCACGTATAAACATAATGTTCACAGCACTAAACACTAGGGGAGGCAAAAATTGACCCAACCCGCCAACCCGACCCAAACCCAACCCGTTTATAAAGGGTTGGGTTGAAATTTTCAACCCGATTAATTAAACTTGTTTATTATTGGGTTTGATTTTTATATAAGGGTCGGGTTTAATTAATGTGGATCATAAACTCAAGTCATAATTACCCCAGCCAACCCTAGTTTCTACTTTCTATTTACATTATGTCACTTTGCTTCTTCACTCTTAGTCTTCAATTTTTTATTTTTTCATCTCTTTGTGCCTTCTTCTTTACTTCTCAATGCTCTTTACCTCTTCTTCACTTTTTAGTGCTCTCTACTTCATAACATATCGTCAAACTTTTCAATTTGGTTGTATTAAGATTATGTTAAGATTTGAGATTTTTATTTTGCATTGCTTAAAACTAGGAAAATTATAAATTCAAATGACTTTTACTTATTAAACAGGTTGGGTTGGGTCAACCCGAACCCATAACGAGTTGGGTTAGATTGGGTCAAATTTTCAACTCATTTAATAAACAGGTTGGGTTTGGGTTGACATATTTCAACCCGAACCCAAATGGGTTGAACCCGAACACAATCCAACCCATTGCCACCCCTATTAAACACTATGCAATGTGTAATAACTAATTTGCATCAGCAGTAAATTTACAAGGACTAACTATATGCGAAAAGTTCATAACATCCAAACTCCTAAATCATAGTTGTACAAACATATGTTTTATACGATGTCACAGGTTGGAATTTAACTCATTATTCACATCCCAAGCAACATTTGTACGACTGTGTAGCACAACCACATTTCACCAGGAACCCTAATCACCTTCAAAATTCTACACTTGAAAACCCATAATTGGTTAGAGGCTATACGAAATTATTCTAAACAATACGACAGCTACCTAGCTATCCTTAGTACCTAATTATACAATATAATTCCTACTCAATATGAAAGTTATCCTTACTATAACATAAATTTTTTCAATATGGCAGTAATCCTTACAACATAACTCTAACATAAACTTTGACAGACCAAATACAAAGTAATAGTTTGGATAATTATGCAAGGATTATCAACATCAACACTTCCCATTTACCAAACTCACAATAATACTATTCAACATAAATTACTTCACATTCTCTTTGGAGGAGCATTATTTGAGTCACCTCCTTTCTCGGCAAGGGTTGTCTTATTGTCATGGCTACTCTCCATGGCTTCCAATAATACTTAAAACTAAAGTAAATTTCCTAAGTCAAGAACATGTTCTACAATATCCATCAATGCACCCAATTGCGAAAGTTGATTTATTGTATTAAGGCACCACCACAAGGTAAGTAAACTCATCATCAGTCACCGAAAATCTCATCATTTTAAGTTATTGAAAAATATAGAATCAAATTTACCAAGAAGAAATACACCTTAAACACCTTTGATTTACTAGGGAAAACAACACATCATTTCATCATACCTGCATTGATGACTTCAATTCTAGAGTTTTTAGTCAAATTGTTCAACCTACGGATACAACCTTTGCTCATATTATAACCGTTGACTACACATATCCCAACATAAAGAGCGGTTATAGTATAGGTTTAGTGGGTTTAGCTGAACCATATATAACCTAAATAAACCCAAAAAAAACCTTATATAATTTGCAACATTTTTTAACATATATGTAACTCTTGGCTCAGTGATAAGGCATAGCTACTACCCTTTCAGAAACCGAGTTTGATCCTCCTTCCTCACCCCCTCTCCTTTTGTGTTTTTCCCCTCTTTTCTCTTATTCTCTTCACTACTTCAATTGACCTAAATCCCTGCCCTACAAGACTACGGCAGCTACTCGGCGCCACCATGGCACCGCAATACTCTCAGCGATAGTATTCGCATATGGTTCCTCCCAAAACTATGTAAAAGAAAAAAAAATATGCACATATGGTTTATATTACAAATTCTTACATGTATGGTTTTGCACTACTTTTAGTCTTTTACTAGTACAAGGGTCTATGAAGTTCCAGATAGCCAAGAGACTAAATAAACTTACATGACTTTGATTTGGAAACAACTTTCATGAAACGCATGGATCTTAACTTATACAGAGTACTTGCTTCTCGATAAGCTTCTCGATTAGATTCCGAACCCATAACAAAAAAAATCTTGGTTGGCAAGCACGTGAAAGACACATGTTTCCAAAGAAACGCCTCAAAAATCATAATGAAAAGGTTTTCTCCACTAATTACTAATTAACTTCCCCTAAATAAAACAAATTAATTCTAATTAACCCCCCTAAATAATATAGAAGGAAATTTTTATATTAGGAATTAATGAGTTTAATGACATCATGAGCCTTTCACGTGCAAGTCAACACCGGAAATTGCGGTCAATGGTCGGATCCAAACAAAAGTCCTCTTCCACAACCGGAATGCTTTATAATGTCCATCCTAACCACTTTCTTTTAAAAAAAGATCATCTCTAATAAAGTAACAATCTTATACGGTCATTTCTAACAAATTATCCTTATAGCAATTACCCCTTCCTTATCCTCTCTTCATCACCTTATCTAAGCAACTTTATGATTCAAAACCAATGGCATTTAAATCCATTTTTGGAAGTGAAAATTTATTTCATACTGCCTATTATTATATGCGATACTACAAACTTTCGTACAAAGAGAGTAACCTTCTGGAAACAAATTAGTTGAATTAAACAAAGCGAAATGATCAACAAAACTTATCCTAAGGTAAACAAAATCCAAAAGAAACTCCTTTCACTTGCAATTCAGAGAAAATGGTAGAAATGAAACCATCAACCTAATGCCTCTCACAGATTTACAGATTCCTACTTCATATATCACAACATGTCAACATGTAAAAAGCAAACACCGCAAGCGAAAACTCGAGATTCCAATCAAATTCAATCATAAAACAAATGAATTCGGAAAAAATGGACAGAACTAAAACAAAAATTGATCCAATTACAAAAAACAGAATTCAAGCAACACAATAATAGCAAATTCAAATTCAAAAATTGATCGAATAGTACGAAATAAAAGTATTACATGATGAGAGAACGGAAGAATAACCTGAGAAATTAGGGGAATTGACGAAGAAATTGAGGATGATTGGAAGCCCTGATCAACGAAAGGCCGAAGGGAAAGATGATCGGAAATGTTGGGGAAAATATAAAAAGAGGATATTTCTGAAGAGAAGCTTCCGGATTACGTGAAATGCAAATGATTCCTTGATTTTAGGTACGATGATGGTTTTATGTGCACTTTGCTAATACAAACGACTATCGAATCTTCTAGCACAACCTTACCCTTTTTAACGCATAAAGGAAACTTGTATTTTAGGGCTAAGGGTATTCCTAACAACTCACATAACTATTAAGTATTAACTATCGAACATTAAAAATGTCTTAATTTATATCATGTATATATGGTAAGACTTTGATTAACATAAATGATTGGCTTCTTCGTAGATGTGAGTAATCTAAAAGTAGAAAATGCTTTAATAGACACTATCAATCTTCTACTTAAATTGTGAATTATGTGGTGTGTTAAGGAATATGAATTGTTACGAAGTAGTATTTTTTTTCTAAAATTATTCCACATCCATGGTGCATGTAAGTTCTGAGCTAGACGAAATTTATTATGAAAATTTCACCGCTGTTTTGAATCAAATTTTATAATACACTCTATGTATAAGAAGGATTTATTCGTTTTCACTATCAATGTTATCGTACAACCAAGCCTTTGGTTCATAAGCATATAATTGCCTCAATTTCATAATATCACTAACTACTGTTCCAAACATATTCAAATATACTAGATCATAAGGGGATAAAAAAAATTGAATCATGACATCACTACACAAAATTTGATAAAATAATACAATATAATCAAATATGTCATGAGTTGAGTCCTTTTTCTTGAAAACCCCTATATTAAGTTATAAGCTTTTATTTAAAATTAGTTAGTGGCTTGGAAAATACTTTGAAATATTTGGTATTGTATTACATATAACAATTTATTTATAATATGGCTTTTGATGTGGATTTTACTAAATTGACTGCATACCTAATTAGAGGTTAGGTGTATGATTTCTCGTTTAGCTAAATTACTCGTCGAATTAGCTACTCTATAACAAAACTAAATTGCAACTTTCAACTTTTCTTTCTGATAAAAAAAAGAAAAAGAAAAAGAAGCCTTGAGGCAACCAATTAATCACTAGGCCTCAATCACCTATGATTAGCACATAGGCAACCTGCCCAACAAACACTTCCCACGTGTGATTAGGTAAAAATGAACTAAGAAGATTTGTTGGAATACAGGCCATAAGGAAGTACTCCGTATTGTAAGGTCAGGCCCAATTTGCTTGCTTATAATTCCTTGATTCCTTGTACAATTCTACAATGCTTGTTTATAAGAACTTGTACAATCTTATAAATTACCGTTATTCTATTATATTATAATCAAGTACCTTTGCTTATATTCAGTTCGTAAAATCGTATGATTATGTTAACAAGTGATACTAAAAGATTCAAATGCCATTTGCGTTCGGTACACTAACTATATTTGTTGGTGTTAGAATCGATTCACACCAAGAATCACAAATAGAGAGAAAAAACGAAGAGAGATAGAAAGTGTTTAGAAAAAAAGGGAGAGGAGAAAATTGAGTAAAAACCGGCTACTCATACAGCTAGGGTTTATATATATATTGGATATTTACAAATATAGATAATGAATAGCAAAAGAGGTTAGAGATTTAATACTAATCAAGCTTCACAACTTGACAGTTGGAAATTTGAATTCCTAATTTGCTATTACCATATTTAAGTGATCAGCAAATAATATAAAAAGACTTTAGAGTAAGATATGAGACGAATACAAGGTGTTATCGTTTTCATGGTTCACTTGTTCGGATGCATTTAAAAATCTCATGCATGTCGTAAACGAGTAGAGTTGTCAAAATCAGATCTGACCCGATAAGTTACCCGAAATTGACTCTGACCCAACCTGGTTATGACCCAAAAAGTAAGACCCGAAAATCGACCCAACCCAAAGTTAACCCAAAATCGATTTGACCAGATATTCAAAGACTCGAACCCGATCCATGGCCAACCCGTTAGGGGCCCGACCCTTTACTGACTTAACTTGAAGAGAACCCAAAAACGATTTAACCCGACACATAACCAATATGACCCGATTTATAACAACATGTGACCCGAATTCACTTGGTATGTTATCTGATTATTCGAATTGATTTGATTAAATCTATCATACTCAATTGATTATCAGAATTTGAGTTTGCTTGATAAATATGTTTATATCTGATATTTGATACTTGTTTATATTTGATAGAATAATTCAATCATCAAATTGATTATATATTATATATTTATATGATATATATGCATTAATGTAGATAATTGATATACATAATAGTCATAATACAATTATACATATCATACATTGATACACTAAATATACATATCAGATACTAGTTTGATACAATAATATACATTTAATAATCATTATCTCATAAATATTTTATTTAACAATGACTTATCAACATCATCATTGTCCCATTTTTTAATCAACCATCATATAAAAATAAGTTATCGCATGAGGTGACTTAAAATGAGTCAAATGACCCGATATGCACCTAGATGAATACAACAATATAATCAAATATCAAGTCATAAATCGTTAACATGTCATTAATGACCTGATGCGAACCCCAATAAAGTCCAAACCAGATTTCAACTAAAATCGAGGCGACCCATTATCATAATTGAATTGACCCGAAATCTAACCAAACTTGACATAACCCACTCACGAACCGACTCGATTTCACCTGAACTGACCTTGACCCGAACCAAATACAACCTGACCTGGCCCGAACCGAACCCGAGCAAGTAAATAACCAATTTGACCCGAGAATGGCCTAGCCCAGCAGGACCCAACCCGACAGGCCAAATTGACACGATTTAACATGAACCGATAAGAATCGACTCGTGATGGGTCAACCTAGAATTGACTCATGTTGTTTGTCCTGCAGCACAGGCTGCCTTATTACACGGCCGTCCATGCCGGCACAGAGCTTTTAAGTTCGTTATTTACTCTTTTAAGTAAGATTGATATTTTTGTGCTAGAAAGTATATAATACTTCTTATTAATTAATCTCTTTTGAGTTATGAAATACAATAATATGTTCAACAATTTCCAATAGTTCTAGAATAATTATGAGGGTACAGATTGATTGAGGTTAATTGGCAATCGTTAAAACAAAAATTACTTAGGTACTCACTCCATTTTTTTTTCATCCCTTTTGAAATCATGAAAGAAACTAAGATAATATTAAATATCATTAAAATTCTACTAAAAATGATTTAAGTGGATTGAGTATTAAATAATTAGTGAAATTTCTAATGTCCATGAAATTAAATAATTAAAAAAATCAACTAATAGGCTATATATTACACGGATAGTGATCCTAACTAAAAATTTTCCCCTAACTATAATATAAGACCAAACTAGAAAGATTCGAAATAAGAACAATATTTAAGGAAAAAAAAAACAGATGGATTACCTATTAACTTGCGTGTTCTTAGGTTGGAAATTATCGCTCATATTAAATTCTAATCATATCACCAATTACTTTTTGCTCTGTCCCCAAAAATCCTATTTTTTTTTTGTCATTTACGTAGCACTTTCAAATAAATAATCGTATAAGAAAAATACAAAGAAAATAAATGGACTTAAATTTAAAAGTCAATGATTTGAAGTAACCCGAAAGTCAAGTTTCAAGTTGCATGAAGAAAGCCGTCAAGGACAAAGTAGAAAGACTATGGGTTTGTCCGTTACGTTCCTCGTTGTCTTGATAACGAAGAATTGTCGAGATATTGCTAATGCAAATATATAGTATGTAGTTTACACAATAGGTTAAAAAAAAGTGTATGGTCTTGTTCTGCTACTCTGTGGAACTCTGCACCCCGAGTTAATGCATGTAAAAATATTTAAATTTTTACTTTTGTTGATGATCAAGATTGACTTTTCTCAAAGGACCTCATATAGCGATTTAGTTATCATCTACAAATGAGCATCAAGTGAGGTTATATTTTACCCTCCTTTTTTAACATAAAGTTTCTTGAAACAATGTAATTTAAATAGAAATGTTCATGTCAACTTGTTTAGCAACATAGATATGGTTTTTTTTTTTTTTTGCAATGAAAATATAAAACAATAACAAGACTAGGCACCCATTATAGCTGTAGTAGCTAGTTTGTGAGCTTTATTCATAAACATTCTAAAAACTTTTAAAACATGAGAAAAATTAAAAATTACGAGCATTTAGCCTAATATTTGTAGGAATGTAGATATATAAAGGGAATTTCAATAAATAATTGTTTACATCTACAATAGAATCTCATGCACATTTTTATACGAATTATAGGTATAGAATTCCATACTATTGAAGCGTGATTTTCACAAAGTAACGAGGCACTTCACACTTCTAAATAGAGATCTTTAGAACGCCAAATGTCGCTCCCCTAATATTGGTCCACAAGCATCGATTGAACATCCACGTATAACGATTCTTTATTGCTTTTCTTGGTGATGACAAATAGAGAAGAAAAAGGTTTTTTTTGAATGATGGATACTTAATGTTCTTTTCATTTCTAAGTCTTGGCCTATATATAAGATCTATATGTTATAACATAAACCAAATCATCAATACTTTACATAAGTATCACTCTTTAGTTTCATAACACCTTTTGCGCGTTAACCCAATCGTATACTTATATGTGTGACTTTATAGCACCGGTTTGTTATTAGTAGTGCACTAATCAAATTAATTTACAAATCATAGTCAGTTTCTAACAAAATATTATGATTTCCTAAAATAACTGATTATAGTTTATCTCTATAATATGTCCATAATTATATTTAATCGTTACACTTGATCGAAGGACATTTACCTTCCTTAACTTCCTTAACTCCTGCCGAGATTTGGACGGATTAATGAGAGTAACAAACATATATGTGTATAACTTAGATCAAATTAGTCAATTTCAATGAAAATCAATATAATTAAGTTGTGAAAATCTTTCTTTGTGATTAATCAGTAGCTACATAGTTTTGATTAGTAAGAATTACTAGACGAGAACAATGACTGTTTAATTGTGACTCCCAACATCTAGAGTCTCGACGATCTTCTATATAAATAAATAATTTAAAGGGCTACATTTAAATCTTAGTGGTGAATGAGCTAGTAACAAATCCCCAGCTAGTTGTGTTACAAATGTACTCACAAGATGAGTGTACACATGAATTTACTCTTACAAACACTCGTATACATACTCGTGTAAGGTGGAACCGTGTTGACGTTTTTTCTGGCAGCAGAAAATAAACGAAAGCGAGAAAATACAATTAGCAATCCATTCCAGCTACCGTAGCTAGTTTATAGATATGTAGTGTATTTACAAAAACTCTATAAACTTTAAAGCACTTTGTAAGTTCTAAAATTGCCCCATTTTGACAAAAAGTTCTCACAAAAAATGACCCGAAAGACAGAGGTAGTATCGAGTTAGTTAGACGGAATCGAGGGAATTATAAGTTAAAAGTTTGAAAACACCAAATTGCGTGGGAAGAGTGAGTACTGACACCTAAATGAAGATGATTTACCAAAAAAAGATAGATCGAGATGATCGCAATAAATGTTGTGTTAGCTAGCACCCAACCTAGTTGCCTTCCCATCTTTTTCTCATTTATTGAATTCACATGTTTCTTTCATTCATAGACAACACTCTCCCTCACTCTGCTTCTCAGTATCTCTCTCCTATATTGTATAATAGCATCACTACTCACTAGCATGGTATGATATGGATGAGATTATTAAATATGAGGTAGTTGATGATTTCAGAATAAGTTAATGAGATTTGCCAGTAATGTTTATGACCTATTACTGCGTGCTATGCCCCCCCCACCCCCAATTTTTGATAGACTCATTTAATGACTTTGATCGTTATTCCAAGTTTCACACTCTTTTTCTCTTTATTACATATACTCCGTCCGTCCATATAAGAAAATTTCATTTTCTTTATATAGTTAAAGTTCAAAAGGTTTAACCACAAATTATCATAGTATTATAAAAAATAATATATTTAAATGAGATTTATTTGGACGCATTTTAATGTAAATTATTAGAATATCAAGTGTTTATATTTTTTTACCTTACAGATTTAAAGATAAAAAAACGTTTAAAGTGGTGTTCTGAAAATCGTAAAAGTCAAATGGCGACTTTCTTTAAGGGGGAGTACTTATTTACCACTTTAAAGCACCACATTCTAAATATGATTATAGGTATCTTAGCTATCCAGAGGTGAAGTATACTGTCACTTCTCGAGAATTTTAGATACTCCGTTTAAATTTATTAAGTTATATTACTAAAAAAAATTGTATATTTCAGAAAATGGTACCGAAGTAAGTTGTTTTTGTTACATATATACGAAGTATGAGATTAGCTAATAAATTTAACTAAAGTAATTGTTAATTAATTAGCTATGATTGTTAATTAATTGTTACATAAGAATTTTATGTTGCATGGGATGATATATAAGAAAGTAGATTTGAAATCCTAAATCAATCTAATAATACGAAAAATATAGTGGCAAAAATGGACAAAGGTAAAATTAAGTTATAGCCAAAATGAATTGAAGGAAATTAAACAATAGCATTTCGACCGTTAGCAGTTGAACAAAAGATTATGAAGCAGTACGTACTAATATGTTCTCATCTTGAAATATTTTATACTAAGACTACTCCTACTATATAGTTGAAACATTCAAATAATGTATGGCTCGTTTTATAAAAATTACAAAATATACTCGTTTACGAATGAAGGCGGAATGTACTTCTCCTGTCATCGTGCATGTGTTTGTCAAATTGTGTTGTACAAAATATGTACTATAATATATACTGCGTATAAGCATCCGAATAGATTATTCATTGGACAATCGAATATATGTTTGTACCAAATTAATAGAGCCTATAAAATCTATTAAATTAAACTACCCCGATTCAAAACAACGTCAAAAACGAAGGTAATGCAGCCAAAATTATGGAGTTTATACTATACTACTGCGATGGTGGTGCTATGCATGCATGCCTTCGTGTAGAACGCTAGCTAATGACGAGGTTTTTCTTTCCATACTTCTTAATTAAAGCTCACTTCTCAAGTGTTTTATGTTACCTCCTCTTGGAAGGAGTGTACGATTCGATCTCATGTACATATTAATACAATTTTTTTAATTATAGAATAATATTAAAAAGTACTTTCTCTTTCTCATTTGAAATCTATAATATTTTAGGGTTAAATTTTAATCATTAATTCTTCTTAATTTATAAGAAAAAAAATTTAATCATATGAGGTTTTAAAAAATTCCTCTCAATACATATTTTTCAAATATCAACTTTTTATATTTTTTGCAAATATATAATTGAATATATTTAAAATTTAAATTTGTTTTGAAATCTATAAAAAAAAAACGAAGAAAGTAGGTGTGAATTACTTCTCCTCGGGGTCCTCCGGTGTCCTCCTTACCATGCATATTGCTATAGTAGCATAGGCTAGTTAGGTATACTCCTAACAATTCATTAGTTTTGCTACTCTGGGCTCTGGCTCGCTTTTGTACAGAGTATTAACTAATCTAATTATGAACTTTTCATTGAAGTCGGGAAATCATTGATTTTGCAAATATCAACTCATTATGGAAGTCTCCTTTATACGAAGTAAGTGATCTGATTCTGTTGGTTAAGTTGGTTGATGTAGCTCTGGGATTTCTGCGACCAACTAATTGTAGATTTCAGCCTATTTGAGTTTAGGACTTTCCAAGCATTATTTATCAATATTGGAGCAAGTACACTTCCCATGCATTGTCAATCATCTCCAAATCATTTAACTCACTAGTTTACACAATATTTGGTAATATTAACTTCAATGTTGCCAACTACAAACCATTATTGTTGGTTGTTATATTTGATTCACTTATTCAAACACTTAACTTAATGCTCTATTGTGCTGTTTCACCAATGATTCCTACGTTTTTTTTTTCTAAGACATTGCTATATATTTTGGAGTGGATTTTGAATATGCTCCGTCCATTTCTTTTTGTACTTTTGTATAAATTTCAAAACAAACTTAAATTATAAATATTTTTAATTATGTGTTTCTAAAAATTATGAAAAGTTGATATTTTTAAAAATATACATTTATATGAATTTTGTAAGACTCCATAAGTTTTTTTTTCCTTATTAATTAGGAAAAGTTTATAATCAAAATTTGACTTTTAAATTTATACATTCTAAACTAGAAGAATAAAAAGTAACAAAAGGAGTATTTATTATTAATTATTTTTTTAAAAAAAAAAACATGTGTAAGATCTGTTCTTATCTTGGAAGAATTTTAATGTTAATTATAAATATAGCATGGTTATATTACAAGAAATGTTGATTTTTTTTTTTTTGTCTTGTAAAAAAAACAAACAAAAAAGTAATAACCCATAGATTGTTCCAATAGATCTGTAAAATCCTGTGAATCTGTGATCCATCAGTACAAGAAAGGGCATTGTCTAATTCCAGTATCACAACCTCTCGTGCAACTAAACCCCCCAAGAGTTAACCCAACAAACATGAAATCAAACAAAGTCACAATTCAACAGTAAAACACGCCTTCCATTAATCCATATCATCATTACATCCTGACAAAAAACTTTTTACAGTGCAGCTCAATTTTCCTTCATTTTTTTTTTTTTGGGTTTGGACCATCCTCTACTCCTACCCAACCGTACTTGAGCAGAACATGAGAGAGAACACATAAATACGGAGTACAAATCTAACAACCCATTCTACTCACTCACCTTCACCTTGTACTACGACAACCATGAGTCCTCCTTCGTCTTCCTCTGTTAGCCCGTCTCTCCCTTCTCGTTCACACCTCTTCACTCCTGTGATTCCCCCATCTTTTTTTTTACTCTTTTTATAATGCGATATGTATGTATGGACTCTCGGAATTCTAATGACTGAATTTGTTTTTGGGTTGAATGTGTGCAGATACAAGAAGGGAACGAGAGTGAAGAAACAGACGAACGGCACCGTTTAGGATCAGTTACAACACCTAGTAGCGGTACTATCGCCACCTCATCAGCTGGGACTGACACCATCTACTGCCACCAACCAACACCGCTCCACGAACCCGGGATAAAACCCGCCGGGAAAACCCGACGGCACCCAGGGAATTCAACTAGCGCCGACCGTGCCGTCTCTTGCAATAACTGCCGCCCTACCACCCGTGAGAAAACCTCCGTAGTCGTTGTCCCAGTCGACAACCACCTCACCAAACAATCTCTCTCCTCTGCTTCACCGAGTCCCAATGGCCTCTTCAAGTCGCTCATTAACGGTCTCTCCCGGCGGAGCCCGAAACCGTCACCGTCGTCAGTGCCGGAGTCTTCAGCGGCGGGGGAGAGGGAGGAGCACTGGAGGATCGCGGTTACGGAGCTCTCGCACAAGCTCGTGCAGGCGACCCGAAGACGGGACGAGGCGATTCTAGAAGCTTCAAAACTCAAGTACTCCATGTCTGAGCTGGAGAAGAAACTCAACCGTTTGGAAATCTACTGTCATAGCCTCAAATCTGGGCTCGAGATTTGCAACCAGGCCCAAAGCCCGGCCAGGTTTTCGAGCCCGGTTAACTCTTGTTACTTCCCCAACAACCGCAGCATGAATGAGCTGATGATTAAGGATTTTCTTGTTGCTGTTTCGGATTCGCGGTCGTCGATCCGTTTTCTCAGCAAGTCTCTCTCCTCGCAGCTGAAGCTTATGGGGGTGAAGGTATTCGAGAGGCTATCTACGGTGTTACGATCATACGATTTCAAATTGACTTCTTCCTCAAATAGCAACAACAGCCAACAAAAGAGCCTGCAGTTTTACCTAGAGGCGCTGTTGAGCGCGGCTTTTTTCGAGGATTTCGAGTGTTCAGGGTTTTCTAAGAGCTCCATGGATCAGATACTGAATCCGATTGACAGGTGCGAGGGCAACTACTCGGCGTACAAAGAGTTGAAGCACTTGGCATGGGAAGAGGTTTTGAGCAAAGGGACTAAGCATTTTAGCGAGAACTTCAGCAGGTTTTGTGATAGGAAAATGAGCGAGATTGTTAGTTTGTTGGGCTGGACCCGGGCGTGGCCAGAGCCGCTACTGCAAGCGTTTTTTGGGGCGTCGAAGAGTGTTTGGTTGGTTCATTTGTTGGCCAACTCGGTCCACCCAACGTTAACGATATTCCGGGTTGAAAAGGGGGCTCGATTCGACCCTGTTTATATGGAGGATGTGGGCGGTGACAAGGCTAAGAAGTTGATACCTACACTGGTAAGGATAATGGTGGCGCCTGGGTTCTATGTGTATGATAATTTGGTCAAGTGCAAGGTGATTAGTAGGTATTATAATGGTAACTATAATGGTGTGTGATTATCATAGAATAATTTGCTTATCTCATCAATGTTTGGTGTATGCTTTATAAAAAAATAAAAAAAAAAAAATTGGAAAAAAGGGTAGTGTAATAAAGTTTGGTTTTGTTGGTACGTTATTATTTTATTTGCTTAAGGAAGTATATTCTAATTGACTAAAAGGTTGAGATAATAAAGGGAGTCAAAATGGATGTTACAATATTTTTGGATGTTTAGCTTTTGGGTTTTAGTGGGTAGTCAAAGTAAGATTTTGGAGTCATTTTGTTGTGTTATGTTATTAACTTCTTGAAAAAAAAAAATTTGAAAGTGAATAGTCCTTTTCATTGTTTCACCCCTTTCTAGGGTGATGATGACGGTTCATATAATCATATATTCCTTCGATTATTTTTGTTTTTGTTGTTGTAATTTATAGATTTTAGAAATTTTTCCTAATTTATAAGAAAAAGTATAATTATATGAGATTTTAAAAAAATCGTCTAAATATATATTTTTCAAATATTAACTTTTTATAGTTTCTGTAAATATATAATTAAAGATATTTAAAATTTAAGTTTATCGTGAAATCTTTTTAAAAACATAAAAAGAAATAGAAAGAGTATTTGTAAGAATCCTTTTTAAACAATTTTGATTATCATCGTATTGGTTCTTCCCTTATTCTAGCTATTTGAAAGTTCTTGTGCCATTTTGTTAGGGAATGGAAATATCAAATATGAAATGGCGGAATGGCTAGCCACTTGTGACTTTCGATAAATAAATTGTAAAAATTCTTAACTTCCTTTTATTGGGAAAATATTTTGTCACACCACAAATAACTAGCCAAATGTTTGAAATTTTGATGTAATTATAATTACTTTTTAAAATTTTACCGTAATTTTGTAATTAGTGCGAAGTATCTATATTAATTAATATTAGAAGATTATACAATGAAGAAATTTTTCCACTCAAATTTCCTTCCAAAGTCCAAACACATTAATTAAGTTGAATATACAAGTTAATGCATGGACATTATTAAGATATTCAAATTACACAATGATTGATTGAATTTTTTAAATACTTTTATTTATCGATTCTCAAATATATTTTTCATATATTTGTTTATAAATATAAAACCGAGCATGGTATGGAAAATGTCTAATTTATATGTGAAGACATCTATACTCCATACATAATATGCGCAACCTTTTGGTTGTATTATTATATGTATGAAAATATCTTGTGATAGTGAGATGTAATTAAATTACCACCTCAAAGACACCTACTTATCTTTGTTTGATTGCCTTCCTTTAGTTTCGCTGTTAGACCACATTATTTCGGTTAGGCTTGGTTCTTCTTAGAATCTATAAATGAATAACCGAAAATAATTAGGTGTATGCTTGAAAAATAAGATAAGGTGTAATTAAGCAAACAAAAAATGAGTTTAATTATGCAAAAAATTGATTCTTCTCATACCATAATTCCACACTGTTTTAATCAATTCACCTTTATTAGAACCTTCAGAGGATACATAAAACTCACAAGGTCATCAGCTCAGAAGCTCACCACTCTAGTTTTTTTTTTGTTTTTTTTTTACATAATCTTCTATTCTTATATTCTACTCCCTCTATCCTTTAATATTTACCCCATTTGACTATTTTTATGAGAACTTTTTGATAAAAATAAGGTAAACATTAGGAAACAGAGAGAGTATCACCTAAACAGCTGCAACCTTGAATTCTTGACCTCGGACTTTCTTGTTATTTGTGACTTGACACGTCCGACCAAGTAATAGCTTGATTTGGGTCTAAGACCTTTGAGGGATGTAAATGCTAAATGGGCCTGTAATAGTCAAGAAGGTGGTCGATTTGCCCTTCTCTAGAAGTAATTCGAATAACATTACTAATACTCTCTTTGTCCCTCAAATATTGCCCCATTTTTCATTTTAGTTCGTCCCTTAAAGATCACCCCATTCTCTTAAAGATTTTCTATTTTAGGCAGTCTTTCCAAAGATTTTCCATTGCATCTTAAAAAAGTTAAAATTCGTACTTGGGCCAATCTTTGAGGGAAGGAGGAGTATAAACCTTTAGAAGTCATTGTTTTGGCAAATAGTATTGTGAGTTGTGATGACGATGAGAATGATGTAGATATCTCCTTATCGCAACTCGCAAGAAAGCCCCTCCTTGTTAACATTTAGTGAGCAACTGCGTTTTTATAAGTTTATAATTGGCTAATTCGTAAATTACAGCCTTATAAGTTTGCAAACTTAAAAATTATATCCTTTTAATATAAAAATTTATTGCAAATTACAACCTTTTATTTCAACTTGTTTGTGAATTGAGACCAAATATCGAATTATGATCACTTAAACTTGGTTAATTATGATGTTTATTAGTTAACTTGATTTTACCCTTAATTAAACACATTTGATAAAAGTTAAGACAATATTATGTTATTAAAGTCAAAATGTAATTAAGTTGTAATGTTATAACTACTAAGTAGAAAACAACAATTCTTACTAAAATAGGTTGTTAGATGATAATGCAACAAATAAATAGTTGGATGAGTTGGACCCACTTTTATAAAAGCCTTGCTTCTCTTAATTATGAGGCAAAACTAGAGGTAGCCAACAGGCCAGGCCGGCCTAGCAG
Source organism: Dysphania ambrosioides (assembly GCA_026401315.1). NCBI lineage: Eukaryota > Viridiplantae > Streptophyta > Magnoliopsida > Caryophyllales > Amaranthaceae > Dysphania > Dysphania ambrosioides. The sequence goes on along the minus strand of CM048659.1, from coordinate 6,371,426 downwards.
CTGGCTGGCTTGGCTAGGGTGGGGTGGCTTGGGCCGACCCGGGGTGAGCGTATTGATCTATTTGATTGGTGTTCATTTCATGTGATTGGAATGAACCATAAAAAAAATTTGCTAGCACCACTATCTCTAACTTCTTCTTGAAGCCTTTTTATTTTAATTTATGAAATTACTAAGAAAGTAGTATATTAATGATGCAAATATAACTAAATTATAAAAAGAAATTAAGAATAGGAGAGGAACTAGGAATATTACTTACAAATTGAGATATTATTAAGAAGTAAAATAAATAAATTTGACTGTAATTAGGAATATGAGAAATTAAGAGTAATGAATGGCGTGTACAAAGATTGAAATGAGAAATGAAGAAAAAAAAAAGTTAAGTATTTATAGAAAAATTTCCAATGACTAGAACAAGAAGGGAAATGACTTTCTTTTTCAAAATGCAACAACTATATTGGTAGGACGGGACCACCTAGTGTTGGGTTTGAACTTATTGATTCGTAATCACCCTATTTAGAATGTTAGTTGAGTATGGCAAAAAATTGAGAATGATTTAGGACTGGGTTGGGGTGGCCCAACCCACTGGCTATCTCTAGGCAAAACTATGCCCTTATTGGAATGGGAGGCAAGTAAGGGGAAAAAAAACTTTGTTTATTTATCGAGCAAATAATTCAATTTTAATTAAAAAAAGTTATAGTTTTTTTTTTAATTCAGAAGAGGCTATAAATCAGAAGCAAAAGAAAACAGCAAGAAGAAAAAACCAAACAAGAGTACTAGAAAAGGAAACAAACTAAGACAACCTAACAACTAAAATCCTCCGCTCGCTCAAACATAAAACATGCAAAATCATGGAGGAATAAACCTCAGATTAGTGACTCCTCTGAGGTCTTCAGTAGCAATTCAACGAATATCTAAATGGAAAGGATCAAGGATTTTGAAATGAGCTGTTTGACCCACACCAAGGTTTGCAAGCCAGTCAGCAGCTTTATTACCCTCTCAATATATAGATATGTACCACACAAACTTCCCAATCCGGAAAATTGAGGAGTGTGTCTCATTTCTCTAGAATGAAGGTGTAGTCTCCACCGCTTTTCTTCTTGCTTGAAAGGGCTTGGACACAAGCTTAATTATCTGCTTATACTTCAATCTTCTTGATTTGGAGTTCTCTAGCTAACATTATTCCCCTTATTGTGATCCCTTATTATTTTTCCATCTTATAACAATAATAAATAATTGGAAAAAGCTTGTGGGTTCAGTCTCCATTTTATAGTCAATCCACCCTAGACTTCTGATACCATAGAGATTCTTCCCTTACCAAAGTGTCCTCCAGCTCTTTTCTTAACTTCGACTCTAGTTTAATGAGACCCCTATGGGGATCCATTGCCATTTTGGACTGAACACCTGCAATTCAAGCTAGAAGGACTTTTTTTCTGCTGGAAAATATTTCCAAACACATATCTGTTCCATTCCATAAGATTCCTTGCCAAAGAAGCAAGGTTCTTATCAAGGGGCTCTGTATTATCTCATTTCCCTTCCACAAACTCTTGAAAAAGTTCATGAGTCATCCAAATATCTTGGAACTTAAAAGATTTATTGACATGACTTAATGAGGAAAATCCATTAGGAGAGGAGAATGGTCTGAAGCAATAGCAAGAAGATGTTTAACCTTTGCGTGCTCAAACCTTAGGCCCTATATGCTATTACATAAGGCAATGTCCAACTGTGCGCTCTTCCTAGTTTCAACAACATGCCCTCTTGCCCAGATATGACTTGCACCAAAAAATTCAACTTCAAGAAGTTCCATATCATTGACCCAATCATTAAACTTCTCTGATCTACACTTGGTATCATTGCATGAAGTATTCCTTTCCCATGCAAACCTAGTTTCATTGAAATCACTAGAAAGAAGCCATGGTTTATCATGCGAGTTAGCAAACTCTCTAAGATCTTCCCAAAGAAGCAGTCTTTTGCTAGGCTCAGGGCTTACATAAACTGTGGTGAAATACCAAGGCTCTTCTCCTAGTCTACTAATTTTCATTGAGATGAATTGATCATGTTTGTGAATAGGATCAATCTTAAGAATTTATGGTTTCCAATATAGCCATATCCCTCCACTAAACCCATGGGCATCCACTCTTGCATGACCAAAGAAGCTTAAAAGTGTCACTATTTTTTTTGCTTGACTTCCTCCCATATGCGTCTCAACCAAAGGAAGAACATTGGGTTTGTGTATTATAACTAATTCTTTCAAAGTCTCCATGAAGGCTATACTTGGAACACCTTAGACATTCCACACCATGTAAGTGATTGGTGTATCAAGAGGGTTAAGGTTAGGGATTGTATCTTCCATAGGAAGGTTTGTGATGTAAGCATCACTTATCAACGTGAATAACCTCTAAATCTCCACAGGCATCATCAGGGTCATCACCAGTTCTGGTGATTCTGGGTCCTTTTCCATCCAAGTTTCCAATTGAATCTCCAATACATGTGTGAGGAGGTTTGCCGTCACTAGGTATGGAGAATCCATTGGTTGCCCAAGACATAGGATCTTATTCATTGGCACCGTCAGGGCAATGGCGTTGCTGGGGAAAAGATCTGGTTGCATCATCAAAATCAATCACCGTTGAGGTACTAGGGTCAGGGCTGGGGAGGAGTTAATGGGAGGGTTTTCAAAACAAGAAAGATTGAAACTATCCTCTTTACCATAAAGAGGCTTTAGGGACTACTTAGAAGTAAATTTGTTTGAAGTTTATGGCAAGTTAAATATTTTTCGGCTTTTTGGTTAGCATTCAATTGGTACTTCTGTTGCTTGACTTTGGAATTATCCGGCTTTTCAAAGCTGCTTCCGAAAAAATAGCTATGAAAGATTCCTTAATCAAGGAGTTTGAATCAACATCACTCCTTACTTTCCTAGGAGTTTTACTGTCAATAACTACTTTAAAGATGGGATTTGATTCTATCCCTAAAGTTTCGGGGTAAGTAGACCGATCCTTAGCAGGATTCTCTTCCATAGAATCTAGAATAGGGATACTTTCCTGATTATCTTCCCCACCTAACATCAAGAATCTCGATCCTTGATTTTTTTTTCCACTTTTGGTGTCAATCGACCCTCTTTGTCCCACACTTTTACCACTTCTAGTTGAATAGACTTATTACTTGCCTTTCTAGGATCAGCCTCAAGATGGAAGGTAGGATTTGACACAATGATAAGAGGTCTCAAATTGCTCCTCTTACCTGGTTTCTTGACAAACATCTAGGAACCAAAATTTTCACTAATTTCTAGATTCTTCAAATTACGATCCTCCATAACTCCATCAAGTGCATTGGCATTATGATTCTCCTTTTCCATTGTTGCAACTTCATCCCTCATTGCATGATTAATCAAAGGACAATTAACTTTAAGATGATCTATTTTGCCACACACTAGTAGAGAAATGTTTATTTGCTGCGGTTTTTTAGCTTTAAATGCTGCGGTTATTGATACGAAACACATATATGCGAAGCACATGGAAAAACAACAAATGCTACGATTTTTTAGACGTAGCAATAAAAACATTAAATGCTGCGGTTATTAGAAAAAAACGCAACAAATATATTTATTAATTGCTTCGGTTTTACCAAAAAATCACAGCATATATTTTCAAAACAAATTTTTTTAAAATTTTTTTAGCATTATTTGCTGCGGTTTTTTGGTAAAACCGCAGCAATTAATAGATATATTTGTTGCAGTTTTTCTAATAACCGTAACATTTAATTGATTTTTATTTTATTTTTTTATTCTAAACTTTTCAATTGCTACGGTTTCCTAATATAACCGTAGCAAATATAAATTAAATGCTGCAGTAATATTAGAAAATCGCAGTAATTGATGGTTTCCAGAACAAAAAAATTTAATAGGTCATTTTATGTGTTAATTAATTACATACATATAAAAGTAATTATTAATATCTCTCAAAATTATTATATTTGCAAATCTAATTGTTATATACTATTACAACACAACACATTTAATCAAGAACATAATCTGATCTAAGCTAAGAATATAATGTATAATGTGTTAAATAATATGTCATAAAAGATAAGAAAAGTTAACGTGAAGCATATAAATCCAAAATATTATGACCACTCGTTTTGGCACGCAAAATCGTGATCTACAATATTTTACACTTAAAACAAACAACCAATTTATTCTTCATAGATTTCGGGTATTATTCCGAGGTTCGGAAAGTTTAGAGAGGCATATCTCTTAGCCCGGTAGTTTGAATGACGTAATTTTTTTAAAACCCTCTATTTTTAGAGTTACTACACAACTATGTTACCCTTTAGCAGCCTTGGTGATGTTTTATTTGAGATATTAAAAAAAATCTTTGAGAAGTCATAAAATTGGCTATGAGACTCTAAATGGGGCTTATAATATGTCTAACTTGTGTATTTTCTTGAGATCTATCCACCCCAAATCCTCCTATGGGGGTTTAACCACTTCTTTTCTCCAAAAAAGGCATCTAACACCCTATAATCCATGAAATTTGATTTTTAAGGGTTATTTCTTCATAAACACAACCTATAACATGCAGATCTGAACATATAAGAGTTTTTCATCTTCACATTTATATATTAACAAATTACGAAAAAAATATATTAGGGTTCAAGGCATATACAAACCGTTAGTTTTTGAACTTTACAGTATGTAGACTTCTTCAAAATGGGAGAAATGAGTAAGCTTCACTACGCCATATCCACGAGTGAGAGAGAGGAGTATGTTCAAAATTGCATGAGGAAGAAAGTTAGGTAATGGGTATTATAAGGTTAGGGCTAGAGACGAAAAAGGAAATGTTAAGTTATGGGGTTAGGGCTAGCTAGAGAAGACGAAGGTTAGTAGAGTTAGGTTTTTTTTTAGTGCGCTGAAGTGTTGGGGAAGCCTTTTTGTGTTTTGAAATGGTCTGGAAAAGAAAAGGATGGGTTTATATATTAATGAACAAATGCTACGGTGATTTAAAAAACCGCAGCACTTGTTCATTAATATATTAACATTTTCCAGGCCATGAATATTTGCTGCGGTTATTTTAAAAACCGCAGCAATTATAACACAAGTGTTGCAGTTATTTCTAATAACCGCAACACTTGTATTATAAGTGCTGCGGTTTTTTAAATAACCGCAACAAATATTCATTAATATATTTACATTTTTCAGGCCATTAATAAGTGATGCGATTATTTAAATAACAAATAACTGTAGCACTTATGACCATGATATTTTTTCAGAATTCTTTTTTTCCATGACATTTCATGACAGAAATAAATAACCGCATCACTTATAACAACAAGTGTTGCGGTTATTTAAATAACCGTAGCATTTAGGTTCATGTGCTTCGAAATGTATTTAACCACAACAATTAAGACGAAGCAATTAAAGTGTTTTCTACTAGTGCATTTAAAATAGACTTGACGGATCCCCTCATATTGGATCTTCTAGACTTTTTGAAGGTTCAATGGGCACTCAAGAGGGGGGGGGGGGGGGGGGGGGGGGGGGGGGGGGGGGGGGGGGGGTGAATTGAGTGTTAAGTAACCGTTGGCAATTTTTTGCTTCTTTTCGGATTATGTGTAAGGAACCAGTTGTGCTGGTTCCCTTATGCAGCGGAATAAAACAAAGCAATAAAGAACAACACAGTCTTAACGAGGTTCAGCCAACTCTGGCCTACGTCCTCCTATTCTAAGTCCTTTATTAATCTACTCCGAAAAATAAAGATAAAGAACACTCTACTGTTTCCCTACTCCGGGAACCAGTAAACCCCACACTCTACTCCGAATGTGCTTTGAACTTACCCTCGTAAGTTCCTAGTGTGTTTGAACTCACAAACACTCACCAAGTCTTCAACCCCTCTGTCAAAGACTTAATACAAGATCAAGAACTCTCTAATGATCTAACTCTCAAAAGTCAAATAGAGAAAAACGTTAAAAACACTATTATGCTCTTGCGTATCACTTAATAATTGAATTAGTGCTTTTAGCTCTCAAGGATCAAAAACTATTAACATTGTGTGAGAGCTATATCTATGATTATTCAGAGCAAGATGTATTTATAGGTTAGTTGGCTAAACCCTAAAATCATGCATATAAGATATATATACGATTTTAGGATAAGTATTTATCCTAATTGATTTGATCATAAGATAAGATCAACTTAGGATAAGATACTTCCCGGTTTTTAGCTAACCAAAAATATCATCTTATCTTTTAGCTGCTTAGATATATCTTAAATCAATATATTTCGAAAAATATCCTTTTTGTAAAATCTTTGTAAAAACCGCAGCTTGAATAATCTGTTCAGTTAACCTGGTTCCCTGACCTGGTTCCCTGAACTGAATATGTTATGAAATTTGTTCCAAACCTTGTACCAAATTTCACAACGATATTTAATATACTAAAAGCACTTTATATACTCAATTATATAAGTTGTACTACGGAGCATTTACATGAAGATCCTAAATAACTCTTCGAGTGTGGTCTTCCTTCATGCATTCGTTAAGTCTTGAAAGCTTCCATGAATGAACTGAATTATTGACCAAGGACCTTCCTTTAAGTTGATCGAAAGTCCTTTCAAGCTTCCAATCTTAGAAATCAACTTAGATGCATAGCTCATTTATCATCTAGTTGTTCCCTGTATAAAGACAAGTTAGTTCAACAAATATCTCATATAAGTAATAACTTATCTAGGGAAACAGTGTTCTATTTTAGCTGGTTCCCCAACTGTATTGAACACTTTCAAAGACCTGTTTCCCTTAGCTGTTTGTCATCATTCAAAACTATCAATCAAAACCTAAGGGACTCAACAAATTCCCCCTTTTTGATGATGACAAACATTTGAAGTTTCTGCACCTGTGAACATACTCAAAAACAAATAGTCAAAAACTTCAATAACTCAAAACTCAATGGAACAAGTCAGTTAAGCCAACTGGTTCCCTAAACAGAAACAGAAAATAAAATAAAGTCAAAGTAAAAGTAAAACGACTTAATCTAAACTAAGACTCAAAAACGACTTAATCTAAACTAGCAAAGACTCTAGGCTTCAACTTCAACTATTTTCCCCCTTTTGGCATCATTAAAAAGATATGCAAAAGTAGCATCTTATGCATAAAGTAACGTGCTAAACCATCCAATGGCATCAACCATTATACAAATAAAGTGCTGCAAAAGAAGGTCTGAATAGTCAAAGTTAAGTCATGCCGTCAACAAAGGTCATAGTTTAATACAAACCAACAAAAGTGAACGATAGAGCCCAAATCCATATCAAAACAAGTTCATGGATTGGGAGGAATAAAAACAGTCCAACAAAATCAGTTATTCAGAATATAATATAATAAAGGTAGGCTAAATGAAAAAGAGAATAGATTCAATCATCATCATCATTTTCATCATCTCCTTCCTCTTCTTCAGTGGCAGCCTCCTCAGCTGTTTCTTCCTGGTTCTCCTCCTCTTCACTGTCATCTTCCTGCTAGTCTACTTGCTGGTCCTCCTCAACTTGTTTCTTCTCATTTCCAGAACTGCCAGCAATCTGTTTCTCTAACTTGATCATCCTCATAATAAATGAAGTGGATAGACCTTCAATCAAGTTCACTAACTTGCTGAGCTGATCCCCTACAGCATTTATCTTCTCTTCCTGACTCTCCAGCCTCTTAAGAATAACCTGCTGACCAGCTGGTTCCTCTGCCTTCTGTTTCTTCTTGGCAGGCTTAGGAGTCTCTACTGGTTCCTCCTCCCTAAACTTCAACACCCCAGCACTTATGATCAACCCCTTTTGTTTCAGAATACCTTTGGTAAACACCATTGCAGGAGCAGTTGATCCACTAAGAGAAACATTATTTTCTTTAAGAAGCTTAGTTATGTAGGAGCCATAAGAAAGAGAGTGGTGGGATGAATTATAGTAATTCATCATATGGTTTATCATTAGAGAGGGAAGATTTATCTTAATCCTTTTCATCAGCAAATATATAAGCACCATTTCCATAATGCGCACAAAACCCCTACCTTGTGCTCGAGGGATAATCATCTTGTTACACACAAAGTGAAGGACCAGCATCACTGGTTCCTTCAAGCTACCAGTTTTAAACGTTCCAGCTTTCTTTGGAACTTTCCCTCTAAACACAAAATCATGCACTTCATCTGGACTGACCCCTATAAGTGTGGGCCATCCATCTCCAGAATACTCATCAAAACCATCTCTGGGTATATTCAACAACCCAGCCAAGCTTGCAACAGACACATTTACTTCAACATCATTCACACTTGAACTTAACGATCTATCCAGCATTTGTTTCAAATTCACATAAAACTTTCTAACACCATCAATATTAGCATCACAGACATCAAACAAAGGCATCCAACCCTGATATTCTAACAGCTCTTTCACATCACTTAAAGCAACTTCATCAAAATAACCAACTTCTGTTTTACACCCAGATACCACAACCCTAGAACCTAAATCAGTCATACCAACAGATGGAGATTCTACTGACATACCTCTTGCAGACTTCCGCGCTGTCCTCTTTCGTTTGGAACCAGCAGAGTCCATCGACTGTTCCTCTATTACTACTTCGCCAATCCTTTTCAGGGATGACCTGGTCACTCTGCTGCGAACCAAGGGTTCTGTAGTCCACTTTTTATGCCCAATGATCTGTAGATCATCTTCCTCACTTCGAACTTCCTCCTCTTCCCTTTCTTCAACAGTGTTGAAGAATTCTTCAGTGCTTTTGGGCTGGTCCCCCTGAGATGAGACAGGTTCCTTGATGATGGAATCATCAGCTTCAGGGGTTTTGGGTAAAGGTGCATTTTTGGGAGGTGGAGGTGAGGGAGATTTAGAAGATGGAGATAGAGTTGGTGATGGGTTCTTTGTGGTGGTAGGAGGTGAGTTGCTCGATGAAGTTGGAGCAGGGTTTGCTTTATTGATGGAGGTCTCCTTCAATTGAGTGGACTCACTTGCTTGAGTCTTCTCCTTCTTTTTCTTAGCTGGAGCCCTGGTTGATTTCCTACCCATTGTAGCAAATGAGCTTCACAGATTTGAGGGAGATGGGAACGAGTGAACAGTGATCAGGGTACCACTTTTGAACGAGAGAGAGATGAGTAGAGTGATGATGTGATGTGAAGCTGTATCAAGGTGTTTATGTGTATTTATATCAATTGCACAGACATAGGATTTCCAATAATTAGCCGGTTGAGAGTCAAAGTAAATGAGAAAGATAATTTCAGAAATTGAAAATTTAAAAATTGTAGTTATCTTTTTACAAAAGAGTCAACCAACTATAAATTAGGCAATTAAATATATTTGCCTCTTTGTAGGATAGGAATAACTGAAATAAGATAATTCTTTCCAAAAAGAAATTATCTTATAGTAATCTTCCAAAAATAAGATATTTTCGGATGACATATCAGAGCTGAACTGCTGTTTCCTCTTGCTGGTACCTGTACTGAACCAGTCATTCTATTTTCAGCATGTTTCAAAATAACTTCTCCTGTTTCTATGCAACAACAATCCACTTGGGGTTATTTACACAATATTTGCAAGTAAGCAGCATAGTTATATACATAATCGATACAAAAGCATACTTATTCTAACCAATCATTGAAGGAAATAATTGAAGCCATCGCCTAAAGTCTAACTAGACCTAAAAGGACTCTTAACCTACAAAAATACTCTCTACATAAAGGCTTTGTGAAGATATCAGCTATTTGATCTTCACTTTTACAGAACATCTCCACCAGTCCTTTTTCCACATTGTCTCTTAGAAAATGGTGTCTTATCTCAATGTGTTTGGTCTTGGAGTGTTGCACGGGGTTCTTTGAAATATTGATTGCACTAGTGTTATCACAAAAGATAGGAACACTTTTATAAATAACACCAAAATCTTTCAGCTGGTTCCTTATCCACAGTAGCTGGGAACAGCATGAAGCTACAGCTATATATTCTGACTCTGCTGTGGATAGGGCCACTGAATTTTGCTTCTTAGAACCCCATGATATAAGACAAGAGCCAAGGAAGTGTGCCATACCTGATGTGCTCTCTCTATCAACTAGGAAACCAGCATAATCTGCATCTGTATATCCAATGAGATCGATGGTACTGCCTTTGGGGTACCACAAAAACAGATCTGCTGTTCCCACAAGATACCTGAGTATCCTTCTAACAGCCTTCAAGTGAGATTTCTTTGGATTGCTTTGAAACCTAGCACACAAACCAACAGAAAACACAATGTCAGGTCTACTAGCTGTTAGGTAAACTAGAGAACCAATCATTCCTCTATAAAGCGTAGCTTCAACATTTTTTCCTTTAAGATCAGCATCCAACTTTGTGGATGTGGGAACAGGTGTATCATAAGCTTTGCTGTTCTCCATGCCAAACTTTTTCAACAGCTCTTTTAAGTACTTTTGTTGATGGATCATTATACCATTATTTGTTTGCTTAATCTGCAAACCTAGGAAGAACCCTAGTTCTCCCATCATACTCATTTCAAATTCACTCTGCATAAGATTTGCAAATTCGTCACACAGAGTTTGATTAGTAGCACCAAATAAAATATCATCAACATAGATTTGTACTACAATCAAGTGTTTCCCCCTGGTTCTTATGAACAAGGTCTTATCTACTGTTCCCCTCTTGTAATCATTAGCCATCAAGAAATTGGACAGTCTTTCATACCAAGCCCTTGGAGCTTGTTTCAGGCCATATAATGCTTTATCCAACTTATATACATGCTGGGGAAACAGTGTATCTTTAAAACCAGGTGGCTGCTCCACATATACTTCTTCCTTCAAATAGCCATTAAGGAAGGCAGTCTTCACATCCATCTGAAACAGCTTAAAATTCATGTGAGCAGCATAAGCAATTAAAATCCTAATAGCCTCTAGCCTAGCTACTGGTGCAAACGTCTCATCATAGTCAATTCCTTCTTGTTGATTGTACCCTTGCACCACTAGCCTTGCTTTGTTTCTGACTATAGTACCGAGGTCATCTAACTTGTTTCTAAAGACCCATCTAGTACCAATGACTGATCTTTCCTTTGGACGGAGAACCAGGTGCCAAACCTGGTTTTTCTGAAACTGATTTAATTCATCTTGCATAGCTAGTATCCAATCAGGATCAGTCAATGCCGTTTTATAGTCAGTAGGCTCTACATTAGATAGGAAAGAATAGAAAGCGCAAAAGTTTTGAAAGACACTTCTTCTCGTTTGAATCCCCTTATTTATATCACTAATTATTTGATCAGTGGGATGAGAGGCTTGATATCTAAAACTTTTGACATTAATACTGTTTTGTGCTTCCTCATTAAGTTGGGAACTAGCATGTTCATGAATCTCTTCTCTTTCTGAAGAACCAGGAGAATTCACATTCATGCTGTTTCCTCTATCAGTACTTACCTCAGGTTCAGGGGTGGTACCTTCTTCTGTTCCCCCTGAGCTCATTACCTGTCTATTATGTGAGGAACCATCAGGACTTGGTTCCCCTTCAGAATCCTCATTTTCTCCATTTTCTTCTCTAGGCACTTCATCATTATTATCTGGTGGAGTATCTGGTAGGCCTAGCTCTGCTTGCACTTCATCTGAGGGACCAGTATACTGGTTCCCCGTGAAATCCATCAAACCAATCACTTCATCAGGTTGTACCTGCGCAATCTCAGAAGACATGTTAAATTCATCAAAAATGACATGGACACTCTCCTCAACACAGAGAGTCCTTTTATTGAAGACTCTATATGCTTTGCTGTGAGAAGAGTATCCAAGAAAGATTCCCTCATCACTTCTGGGATCAAATTTATCAAGCTGGTCCTTCCCATTATTATGCACATAACATTTACATCCAAAGACACGAAAGTATGTGATGTTGGGCTTTCGACCTTTAAGAAGTTCATAGGGAGTCTTATTTAACTTTGGTCTGATGAGACCTCTATTCAATATATAGCAAGCAGTGTCAACAGCTTCACCCCAAAAACTCTTTGGGAGACCACTCTCAATGAGCATCGTCCTCGCCATCTCCTCAAGAGTTCTGTTCTTCCTTTCTACAACACCATTTTGTTGAGGTGTTCTAGGGGCTGAGAAGTTGTGATTAACTCCATGTTCCCTACAATAATCAATAAAGTTAGCATTATCAAATTCAGTACCATGGTCTGATCTTATCGAGACCAGCTTATGGGTGAGCTGGTTCTCCACTTGTTTCACCAATGTTACCCATTCTTCAAACGTTTCATCCTTTGTGTGTAACATCATTACCCAAGTGTACCTGGAATAATCATCAACCATAACACAGACATATCTATGACCTCTTCGACTTTGTATTCTCATGGGACCACACAAGTCAATGTGTACAAGTTCGAAGGGTCTGTTGGTACTCAAAACAGTTTTAGACTTAAAAGAGATTTTGACCTGTTTTCCCTTTACACATTCAGAACAAACTTTATCAGCTTCGTACTTAATGTTAGGAAGACCTACCACTAAGTCACGTGCTTTAAGCTTGTTTAGAAGTGTTAGGCTAGCATGTCCAAACCTCTTATGCCAAATCCATTGATTATTTTCAGAAACAGCTCTCAAACAGATGGACTTGTCTTGAGGGATTTTATCTAAGAAGGTGATGTAGACATCATGCTTCCTGGTTCCCTCACATACAAGCTCTCTTGTTTGTGAGTTAACTATGTGACATAGGTTGGCTTGAAACTCAACTCTATTACCTTTGTCACATAATTGAGAAATACTCAAGAGATTATGTTGTAAGCCTTCAACATAATAAACGTCATCTATTACGTTAGAAAGTGTCTTACCAACCTTACCTAAACCAGTGATGGTTCCCTTGCTGTTATCCCCAAAGGTGACACTTCCTCCATCAAAGGCCACTAGTGAAAGGAATTGATCTTTATCCCCGGACATGTGTCTTGAGCAACCACTGTCCAAATACCAATAGGTGTCTCCCTTCACTCTAGCCTTATGTCTTTGTAGTACATCCTTCTTAGCCATTAAGCATTTCTTGAATGTACTGGTTCCCCCTCTGGTTCCCGGACCAGTGCTGTTCTCCTTGATGTTTGTGAAGGCAGTTAGGCAAACATCAGAACTAGTTGTATCTTCTTCTTCATCAGATCCTGAGTCAGATTCTCCCCACATAGATGCTATCATGGCATTCTTGAAGGCCCTCTTATCTCCAGATTGAGATTGCTTGTCCTTCCATTTTGGACAATCACGAATGATGTGTCCTCTCTCACCACACTTGAAGCAACCTGAAGATGAAGACGAGTTAGATTTTTTTGTGTTTTTGAAATTCCTACCTTTGAAATTCCTCTTTTGATCTCGAAGAGATCTTTCAAATCTTTTTGCAATCAGGCTGATCTCATCTTCTTCTTCCTCTACTGTTCCCTTCAGTGCCATGCCTCTGGCTGGTTCCTTCTCAGCCTTAGAGTCAATCAGCATCTCATGAGTCATAAGGGAACCAATCAGCTGTTCCAGGGACAGGGTAGATAGATCCTTTGCTTCATATACTGCTGTTACCTTAGCTGTCCATGTATCTGTTAAACTACGCAAAATTTTTCTCACAAGATCCTCATCAGAAAATATTTTACCAAGTGATCTAAGATCATTAACAATAGTCATAAACCTACGAAAGCAATCATTGATTTTTTCATTTTTATTCATGGCAAACAATTCGTATTTAGACATGATTAAATCAATTTTAGACCGTTTTACCTCACTGGTTCCCTCAAACGCAAGTTCGAGGGTGTCCCATATCTCCTTAGCACTACTGCAACCAGAGATACGATTTGTTTCGTTCTCACCTATTGCTTGTTGTAGAATTGACATTGCCTTAGCATTTTTCTCCAGCAGCTTGTAATCAGCAGTGACCAATTCGATATCCTTCTTGGGAACCTGTTTCCCATCAGCTTCTGTCTTGAGAATGATATTAGGACCATTTTTAACTACGAGCCAGCATTCATAATCAATACCCATGATAACATTCTGGATCCTATTCTTCCACCAGGCTTAATTATTTCCATTAAACTTTGGTGTCTTGTTGTCATAACCGATTGCACTTAATTCTTGAGTACTCATTCTTAACTCCTCTAGATGTTACTCTTTCGAGAAGCTTAGGCTCTGATACCAATTGAAGGTTCAATGGGCACTCAAGAGGGGGGGGGGGGGTGAATTGAGTGTTAAGTAACCGTTGGCAATTTTTTGCTTCTTTTCGGATTATGTGTAAGGAACCAGTTGTGCTGGTTCCCTTATGCAGCGGAATAAAACAAAGCAATAAAGAACAACACAGTCTTAACGAGGTTCAGCCAACTCTGGCCTACGTCCTCCTATTCCAAGTCCTTTATTAATCTACTCCGAAAAATAAAGATAAAGAACACTCTGCTGTTTCCCTACTCCGGGAACCAGTAAACCCCACACTCTACTCCGAATGTGCTTTGAACTTACCCTTGTAAGTTCCTAGTGTGTTTGAACTCACAAACACTCACCAAGTCTTCAACCCCTCTGTCAAAGACTTAATACAAGATCAAGAACTCTCTAATGATCTAACTCTCAAAAGTCAAATAGAGAAAAACGTTAAAAACACTATTATGCTCTTGTGTATCACTTAATAATTGAATTAGTGCTTTTAGCTCTCAAGGATCAAAAACTATTAAAATTGCGTGAGAGCTATATCTATGATTATTCAGAGCAAGATGTATTTATAGGTTAGTTGGCTAAACCCTAAAATCATGCATATAAGATATATATACGATTTTAGGATAAGTATTTATCCTAATTGATTTGATCATAAGATAAGATCAACTTAGGATAAGATACTTCCCGGTTTTTAGCTAACCAAAAATATCATCTTATCTTTTAGCTGCTTAGATATATCTTAAATCAATATATTTCGAAAAATATCCTTTTTGTAAAATCTTTGTAAAAACCGCAGCTTGAATAATCTGTTCAGTTAACCTGGTTCCCTGACCTGGTTCCCTGAACTGAATATGTTATGAAATTTGTTCCAAACCTTGTACCAAATTTCACAACGATATTTAATATACTAAAAGCACTTTATATACTCAATTATATAAGTTGTACTACGGAGCATTTACATGAAGATCCTAAATAACTCTTCGAGTGTGGTCTTCCTTCATGCATTCGTTAAGTCTTGAAAGCTTCCATGAATGAACTGAATTATTGACCAAGGACCTTCCTTTAAGTTGATCGAAAGTCCTTTCAAGCTTCCAATCTTAGAAATCAACTTAGATGCATAGCTCATTTATCATCTAGTTGTTCCCTGTATAAAGACAAGTTAGTTCAACAAATATCTCATATAAGTAATAACTTATCTAGGGAAACAGTGTTCTATTTTAGCTGGTTCCCCAACTGTATTGAACACTTTCAAAGACCTGTTTCCCTTAGCTGTTTGTCATCATTCAAAACTATCAATCAAAACCTAAGGGACTCAACACTTTTCCTCTTAACAGGAATTTGGAGAGCAAAGGCTTCGAAAGGACTATTTCTACACTGAGTCTCGTAAGTTTACCACGTTCTGCATAGCAGTGGTTGTATTAACCCGTAGCACTTTGCCAATCTTGGAGCCTACTTTATGAAGAAATTGATAATCAAAATATTGCATAGCTAAATTTGGGATTCTCACCCAAACTATGAGGACTTTTGTCACAGAATCTTCAGGGATAAAGTTGGGGACCCATTTTCGGATTGCAAGGCAATGGTCATCTATCAACCACGGCCCCTGAGTGATTACAAAATTGAATCTATCAACCACGGCACCCTTCAATGACCATTTCCTTTTCCGCTTTCTCATTAGTGTCATATACCCTACTTTACCATCGAACATCTTGATTAATCAATGCATTTCTCCATGGTCTCCTTAACCTTGCTTTCTCTTCTTTAGTTAGGAATATCGCAGGGCAAGTCACATTCTCTTCAAACTCCTTGGGAGGTTCATCATCATCCGAGAATTCTTCATCTACATCTTCCTCGAAAGGGGAATTATTTTCCCTGGGTGGGGAATTTCTTTGGAGAATTTCCCTGAAGGACACTAAAAAAAAAAGTTATAGTTAAATCCAACTTATTATTTCTTAATTTTTTTTAATTCTCTTTGATGAATGTAGCAATCTCCACCAGTGAGCCATTAACTTTTTTATTTAATTGCACCTAATGGCTGTATTGAAGTTCATCAAAAATCCAAATACATAATACGTTTCTAATTGTAAAAGTTGCCAAAAAACAAAATAAATAAAAATTCATAGTACATTATTTGTTGAAAGGGCTTAAGGTTAGATTAAAATTTATGAAGTAGTAAGAGTACGTTTTGTTCATTTATTTTTCATTTATATGACCATAATAGACTTTGAGTGTTTAAGTAAGAAGCATATTGTTGTGTTTTTAAGGATATACAAGCATAAAGTTGGAGGACCTTTATTTTGAGGGTGATGGTATGATATAGGAATAATAAGAGATTCAATAATGGTGAAACAAACATACGTAACTATAGTATATTGCAACTATTTTTTTGAGTAGGCTAGAATATATTAGTCTAATTCATGGGGTTATTTAAAAATAATTAATTATGATTTTTATAGGATATGTTTGATAAAATGAAATGTTGTTGTATATATTGGTTATTATTGTTAAAATAGTTGTGCTTGTGTGATGAAAATATACTCTCTCTATTTTTTTTTCTTTCCATTTTCCCATTCGAAAATTTCAAAATGGTGTTATCATTTGGAATCTTCTATTTTGGTCAAACATTATGATTGGGCGAAATTTTTTTAATGGTTTAATGCCATGAATTTTATAAATTCCACTACTTATTCAATGTTCAATCTACTAGCATTATTTTTCTGATATAATCTATTTTTTTAGATTAATTTAAATTATTTTAATAGAATTTTAATGATATTTAATATTATTTCGGTTTCTTCCCAAATTTCAAATGAAAAGAAAAAAAAATACAAAGCGAGTAATGTATATCCATTTCGATTGCAGGAAAGCAATTTTTAAATTAGAAGCATAGATATTGCCAGACACATACATGTATGCTAATGCTAAATCAGAAAATTACTCGTATAAGTTTGTATATTGGGTCCATTAGCACAAAATTTGGTGGCTTATCATCCTCATTTATAATTTTGTCATTCGCAGGTTTGCACTAGTTAGCTAGAAAAAAACTCAAACTAAAATTGATCAAACTAAGTTATGATAATAATGCAGCACATAAACAGTTGGACCCATGTGAAAACTATAGTCTCCCTTAGTTGTGAGGCAAAGTAATGTCTTGGAATGGGCTAATGAGACATCAACTTCTAGATTTGATTGCACCTTAAGGCTATTAGCTACTTCGTATATCGAAGTTCACCAATAGTCCAACACCACCACGGGTCCATTGCAACATTGCAGCATTAATTTTTTGAAGTAGTTCAACATTTCAAAGTTGATGAAAAAGTTCAATAGATATGGAGAACCAAAAACAAAAAGCTCTACTAAAGAATAAAAGTTCACTATGTGCCAAGTATAGAATTTATTGCTACTTGGGTAAGGAAATACAAATATACTCCGTGTATAAAGAGACATTTCTTTTAAGAGTGATATATTCATATAATGTGATAACTACGAAGTTATTATTTAGAATTATTTGGAAAAAAAACCCTGAAGTGGGTTCATTATCTAATGGGCAAGCCCTTCTTGTTTCATTTATTGGTGGACCATGATAAGGTTAGGCTCTCCCTTAATTTTTCAGAAATATTTTGGTCACTTTCTCCTAAGTAGAAGCTAGGAGAGAATGCCGGGATATCAATTGTGAGAAATTCACATGGGTTCGAAACAGAAGGTTTCTGAGCTGGTATTCAAGAAAATGGGACAATGATTTGAGGAAGGTGGCATAAATTAAAATTTGGGAATTCACATGCCATTCATGTCTCCCTTACCCTTTATCTAATATTAAATTAGGTTAATATATCTCCTATTAGTCCAATAGATTTTGAGCTATCAAAACCCAAGTCTCTCATGTAACAAATATTCATAGTTGAAAAAATTTGGAGGTAGTTCTCCTCCCGAGGGGAGAAGGGAGGGATACCACTTGGCCCGTTGGAGTGTTGGGTTTGGTATGGGGTGCTTGTCTAATCATTAGATATGAATGTTCTTACTTGACCATCTCACTCGGAGGATAATTTAATATTGGGTTGCCTTGAGAGGATGCTAGCGAGTAGATTGGAGGGGAATAACACTGGATTTCCTCCATTTTTCTTTTTGTGGGAAATATTGCCATATTGGGTTGACTTTTAGGAGGGTGACTATAATCAAGGTGCTTAGACTTTTTTTTTTTTTAATTTTTTTGATTTGGGCTGGGTTTAGCTAGGGAAGATTATGGTTTTGTTTGTAGAAGTCTTTTGGCTATTGATTGTTGGGTTGTCTTACAAATGATTACTTTCATAGTTTCATGGTGTATTTTCATGGCCGTGGGTACGTACCTTTTCGCTTCCTTGGTTGTTTGAATATTACATATTTCTCATTTTTCATGGGGAATTTCTCCTTCTAAATATTGCATGGCAAATAAATGTTTTTCTAACATCAAATTTTAATGGATCTAACAAGTTCGAAGTTGAAATGTTACTTTGTAGCCTAATGCTATCAAAAGACTTGATCCCCCTTTTTTATATCCACTTTTTTTTTCAATTTCCCCTCCCTTTTTTTTTTTTTGCCTAAACCTCTTCTCCAGCCACCCCCCAGTTGTCCTCTGACTTTTTTTATTTATTACGTCAACTTTTTTCCATTCTTTTTCCTGAACTTCATGTGTTACTTTAGCATCAAGATTTTTCTTTATGTTTTCGTTCTATTTTTCACACATGATTTGGACCATGGCCAAAGACATCGCATGATGCATAGTACCGTGCACCATCTAAGTATGAAAATTTATTTTTAGGTATTCATTAATTGCATCTAAAGACAACACACACGCTAACATTCTCGTCATTAGAATGTATTTTTGAAGTATTGATAACCCTAACTTTCCAGCAATATAACAAAAATAATATTTAAATAAATACATCTATGTTTGAAAATCTAATCTGATTGAAGAGCTAAGATGTAATTCATTCTTAATAGCTAAGTTACTAAACTAAGTAACAGACCGATAAAATTTTCAAATCAACTCGGTTAGCACTTAGCACAACTGTCCATTCAGGTGATTCAGGCTCCGTTTAGTAGGGTGTAAAATATTTTCCCTGAAAACTGTTTTCCCCATTTTACATTGTTTGATTTGGAGTAAAATATAGGATGTAAAACTTGGAATGTAAATTCATTTTACACCCTATTGAAAACATTTTCCTCCAAAACTAGGAGTAAAACAATTTTACATCCATTCACTCCAAAAAAAAATTATCAACTAACAAACAATTCACGCATTACCAAATCATGCATAGAGATGAGAACAGGTCGTGTCGTGCCCGCCATGGACCATGTCAGCTCGTACTTGACTTCTTGTTTGTCATGTCGTGTCATTCCTAATTGTGGCTGTGTCATGGTGTGTCGTGCTACATTTCCCTAAAACTCAATCCATGGCCTAGCACGACCCCCGTGCTTAGCGTGGCATGTTATCATGTCTCGTGCTAGCCTAATTTTTTTAACAAAAAAAAAATATATAATAGAATTGAAAAAAATAATTTTAGATAATTTAAATTTTATTATAAGAATATAATAATATTAAAAATAATAGTAATATAAATTGTAGAAGTAATAATAATATTAAATAATACTAAATAATAGCATGCTTCGGGGCTGTGTCTCGTGCCAAATTAGCATGCCGCTCGCGTTCGCGTGCTCGTGCCTAATTTCTTTTGCTGTATGCGGCTTGGCTTACGACCCACTCCACGAATAGCGTACCACGACCGTACTTATGTCTAGGGGTGTTCATAACCGGGTACTCAGGTTTTCGACTATCCCGGTAGATTAGGTACCCACTTTTCCATTAGTTTGAAAATCGGCCCATGACCCACCCGATTTAAGCGGGTTCCCACTTAAAGGGTACCTGCTTAAATTGGGTCGAGTCATAGAGTACCCACTTAAATAGACTACTCGCTTAGCGGGTACCAACTTAAATCGGGTCGGGTCACAGGGTACCCAACTGAAACCCTACTAAAACAGCTAAACCTGATCTAAAAAAATTTATTTTGGGTATTCGGGTACCCGATTACATTTTTTATCCAGCCCATGACCCAACCCGAGTACCCGATATTTTATCGGGTCGGGTACTCAACCAGAAAAATCAATTTTTTTTTAAAAACCGACTATTTATTTTCGGATCATCGGGTAATCGGGTCGGGTAGTTTTGAACACCCTTACTTGCGTCGCATTGTGCTAAAAGCGTGTCTGATTGGCTTGTGTGCCGGTCCGGCCTATGCCCAGTTCTACTCACATATTCTTCATTTCTCATCTTCTCGATAGCCTCTCTCTCTACTCCACACTTCTCTCTCTTAAAAGTTCGGGAAAAAATCAATAAATTCTTTTCATCTTTTTCAAATATCATCAATTCAGTACGTTTTTCTTCGAATCTCATATCTTGATTATTAAATTATCGTACTATATCATTAAATCGAATAAATTTTATACATTTTAGTCAAAAATAAAAAAAAAAAACCTAGATTTCCCCCCGATTCGATTGAACCATGAAAGTTAATAGAAGTAATTGATTTTCAGTTCAACCAAACAACGAAAAATGTTTAAATGTATAATCATTTTTCATTCAACTAAACAACGGAAAAATTCCATAAAAATGAGTTTTCCACCTTAAAAGATTTTCCATGGAAAATCATTTTCATTTAAAAATATTTTACGTCCTACTAAACAGAGCTTCAATTTCGTACATGAAAGAAACTTAGAAAGGAATACAAAGAAAATTCAATTTTTGGCGTCCTATAAAACTCAAGTGAAAAAAAAAAACAATATAAAATCTCGGTCGGTTTCGCTCTCTTCAACGGTTTTGGCAGCCAGTCATCCCCCTTTCTCCCGATCACCGGCTGCCCTAATCAAATCCCATTTACCCCAATTTTCTCTCCTTAAATCCCTAATCCAATCCTCAAATCCCTAATTTTCGATCCCTATTCCTCAGTCTCTCTGCTTCACCTTGAATCCCAACCATGTCGTTGGATTCCGACAGTTCGTCGCACTCCGGCGATCACAAGTACTTCCGACAAATCACTCGTGATCGTAAGTCCTGTTTCAACTGCTTTATCACAATTTCAGCTTAAGCTAGCTAGTTACTTTGTACTACTACTGTAATCTTGTTGAATCGGAATCTACTAACTTATTATATTTTTGATTGTCATGGCCATAGCTTTGATTTTGAATGCTGTAACTTCTGCAATTGGAAATTGTTTTTTTTTTCGGTTGCGTGAAATGGTTAATTTTTGCGTAGCTTTTGTAGGATTATAAGCTAATAAGCATGCCCTTGATTGTGAAATGAGTTTTGTTTCTTTCAACTATTGTTTATAGATGCATTATTGATGTTAATTGAATCTCGGGGCGTGGAGCGGTGTAGGTGTGAAGTTGTTGGGATTTTGTGAATTGGTTTGTAGCTGATTGAGAATCATGATAGTGGTGGAATGATTGTCACAACTCACAAGTGTAGTGAAGAAGCTTTAGTTTTCTAGTGAGTTGGAGATGATTTGTAAGCAAGTCTTAATACGGAGTAATTTTGATTCATCGATGTTGCTTGGAGTTGGGATTTATTAGTGGATATGGCCATGTGGGTACGGATCCAAAGGTTGAGCATGAAATTGTTATGGAAGCCGTCTACTTTTGGCTGAATTTGAAGTACCCAAGTTTTACTCTTTCTGGTGTGTGAAATTTGTACTTGACTATTTTTGGGTGGAGATGAAGAGCTGTGGTTTATGGCTGAGAGGCTATTTGATCTGGAAAAAAGATCTATGGGTTTTCTTGTAATTATAATATTTGATCTACACAAAGCATGAAGTTGTCTAATGTCCTAAATGGAAAGATCCAACTAAAACCACCTTCTGTACTTACTTTTTGAGTTTCTAATCAATTTAATATGTGCTAATGACAGAAGTGAGTAATTTACTAAATTCAACTTTTCTTTCCTTCTAATTATTAAAAAACCACATTTATATATAAATAGAATGATGATCGATTGGGTTATCATATCAATTCATAAACATTCAGTGCATTAGGTCTATTTGCAGTAGACATGGGTTTATTATTTGTTATTTGCTGAAGTAAATTGAATTTCCCGTACACCTTTATCTTCTGTTTGAATCAGGGTTGCTTCATGAGATGCTTGGAGCAACTAAGAAGGGTGACTCTCGGTCAACTTGGAAGGTATATTTGGTGCAGATGATATCTTTTCCTCTTTTCATTTATATATATAGCTCAAATTTTCTGATATGGACAATTAAGTTATGCATCTTGTTTTATTTTGGAAGCATAGAGTCATTGCTTATTGGACAAGTTTGTTAGAGGTTGCATATTATATAGTGTCCACAAGATTTTTATTTAGTTTGCTGTTTTTTTATTATATCTTTTCCCATCATTTATTAGATTGATGATTGACGTTATCTGTTTGACTTGCATGGCTTAAATTCTAGGTTCTCATCATGGACAAATTTACAACTAAGATAATGTCCTATGCTTGCAAAATGGCAGACATCACCGAAGCGGGAGTCTCACGTGAGTAACCTTACTTTTTCCCTTGAAATATGGATTTATAGACTAAATTAAGCCCCGGATTATATGGCATTCTTTCTACCTTTTGCTTTATTTTAATGATCTCATGGAAATCGAAGATGAGGTTCTTATGGAAGTTCTGTTACCATCCTGTTTTATTAAGCTTTCACTACTTTTTTGTTTCTTTTATTAATTACTTTAGTAGCTATGCTGAGCCGTGACTTTCTATGGTTTTATTCCTGGAATGCTCTATCGTATGTGAACTTATCAGGTGTCTTGTATGAGGCAGAAAATAAATTTTATATGGCCTTCCTCTTAGGACTCGTTTATACCTCCAAGTGAAAACAGTCATGGATGTTGTACTTAAGGGAGGTGAAGATATCTTATATTTTTGAAGATAATTTTGGAAGGTAGAGTTGGATTGTACGGAGTGAACCTACCTGCTGTTTGCACACCTTGCATACAAGCTGAAGGTTCATCATATCTAATTATGAAGGACTATGAGGGGTGTGCAAAGGGCTGTTTCACTTGCCCTAATAATGGTCTGTTATGTGCTGGGGCAGTAGTGGTTGAGATACTAGAAAAGAGGAAAAAAAGGTAAGTTCAATTAGGGGCGCTCAAGCTATAAAAAAATATCCGTCTTATAAATGAGGAACTTATGTTTTGTTATGTTGGAAAACTCTGGACTAATTGGCTTTTTATTGAGGGAAGTAGTCTTTACTAAATTTGACATGGATAACAAGTAGAGGCATAGAGCAGTTAAGTAGTATATTGAATAATGACTAAAATTTTACAGTGCCTTATAACTGTGTACAAAGTGTACAGACATTAAGATATGTAAGGATTTATAGGCTTTTTGATAAGAGAAAAATCGCATACTAGATGGCTAAAGTAAGGAACTATAGGGTAGAGGGCATTGTATGGTGAAATGTATCGAAATTTAAATCATGAAGTGCTTGTTTAGGATAAAGAGGTTAAAATACGTTGAACAACCTCTTTTAATGGAGGTCAAGTTAGGTACTAAAAAGGGATACAGTAGATCACGACATTAATAGACTATTTGAAGAACCCAAAGAATACAAGTGATAGGAAAATAAATATGATTTGGAGATATCAATTGGCTTGGTATCTCAGATGGGATAATCATTATAGTATGGTGATTTTTAGGCCTTAGTTTTAAGAAGGGAAGGCGCGGGCAAATGCACGCTTTATTGCGCTCTTTGCTAAGGCCTAGTAGTTTTTGCACCAGTAGGCAAGGAATCACAGTATCCTTTAGGTCGAGTTTGACTGGGTAATTCTTTAAGGTAGGTTTTAGGACCTTGTAGTTTCACATAGCCTAATATTTCCATTTATTTATTTATTTATTAATTGCACCATTTCCCACTTTGGGAAAGTGCATATTATTTGCACCATTCCTCTTTTAGTTTGGTTCCATACAATTTATATATGTGTTCACATACCCTTTCTACCCTTGATAACTTTTAACATTTACCTAACTTTTCTCTCTTTTGTTTTTTATCACGTTTTTGGGACTCCACACTTTTACCTGCTTTTAGAAATTTGAGGTCCAAACAAATGGTGCAATTTAAAAAAAAAAGGAAGTATTACATTTGATGGGCATTAAAAGTGATGATGATGGTAAGAAAAATGTGTACAGTGACCTCTATCCTATCTGAAGTTGATAAGACCTTCAACAAAACGGGTATGCTGAATTAAAGATGGTAATGATGTGCAACCTGCAGCTCTTGAGATAACAATGTATCTCTTTTTGTCATTAAAATTTAATAAGATTCTTGATGGAAGGTTAGAGTGCCAAATTGTCACTCTGGACAAATAAACATTATAAATTGGTTGTTGGCAAATGTTCCAATGGTGAATGGGAAGAGGATATTCTTTTGCTCTTTGTTTCCCCAATTTTTTCTTTCATGATGATGGTTATATTTCTACCTTCTTCGTAAGAAAATGGGATTCACACGTTTTGAACTATTACCTTGTTGTAAAAGCTGAGGCTTAGCATGTGAGCTATAGTGCTTATAAGAAGCTTGGCATGTGAGACCTGAGTAGGGACCGGCTAGCACCCTTTTGATTGATGTTTTATTTTCTCCATTTTTTTTGAGGAAGTTTTCATTTTTATTTTCTCCAATTAGGAAACTTGCAATCTTGAAGTTTATTCTGAAACTGAACAGCTTTCCAGGAGATTTCTTATCTCAAAAACAGCATTCTGAAGGGGATTTATTGGAGAGTACCGGGTTTGTCAAATTGTTGTGACCATCTTGAGCAATACATATGTTGTGTTTGAGATTGTGATGGATTATATTTCATGGCAGTCCTCACTTTAGCAATCTTGTATGAGTTTATGATTAAGTTGGGTAGCGAGGCTTACTAGTTCTGTAAGAGGAGGGGTGATAGACAGTGATCCTTGGCCTGTCAAATCCCTTTGGATTTATGAAGCTGGGTCTTGGGGGGTGAAGTGTAGAACTGCTAATAATACAGTTGGGAATTATTGCAGATTTGAAATATTTTTGATGGAGGGCTTGCCTCTTGAGCTGATTGTATTTTCTGCCTTTTCTCGAATTCAAATTTTCTTCCTTTATCTTAAGTTTTGCATTTCATTGATGAAACAGTGGTGGAAGACATATTTAAAAGAAGGCAACCATTACCTACAATGGATGCTATATACTTTATCCAGCCATCAAAGGAGAAGTAATGTTTCTGCTCTTTTATCATTATTGTCAGTCATGTTGCTTATATTTGAATATTTTATTTTCTAAACTTCCTACTTTTGTTGGTTTCTATTTTTCTTTTTCTTTTTTTTTTTTTGCGATTAGTTTCTTACAGCAGTGACCTCCAGTGAGCATAAACTTTGATTCTTGTTTGAAGTCGGCAATTAATGCAAATATTTAATGTTTTTCTCACTTCTTTATTTTTCTATTTTATTTGGGGATGACTTTTGTCATTTGAGGATCAATTTAATTGCAAATAAATGTAATATTTTCATCTTCCATAGGAACTAGTGAATGTTGGTTTTCAGTTCCTCTTGTCCAAAAATAAAAAAAGGAAAGAAATGAATTTTTTTTGTTTCTGTGGATTCTGGTTCAGATAGAATCACAAATAGGAATGGCCAGAGTCCTTGATGGAAGAGGAAAATATATGGGAAAACAATTTTATGTCAATGATGCTGCATATTTTGCACATTTTTATTTGGGTTATTGCTACAGCCTACTCGGTGCATAAGGTCTGAAACATCTTATTTTCGGCAGCATTACTTGGGTAGGACCCTGACATGGTGGGTGTTTTCATTTTTCAGTCGCACCCTTGGCCTAAGCTACAACATTTTAAACATCTGAAAATGATAAGCAATGATATTGACATGCATAATAAATTTAAACGACACTCAAACTACCTGTTGACCTTTTTTAACTAGAGCCTCCTCTTTAAACTTATTTTTGTATTCTTTTGATGCTTGAATTTCACTACCACCTTTTCCCTTTATGCTTGTTTGTTTGACATGATGTACCATGGGAAGTAGAACTTCCGAGGAAATGGATGAATGTGATGTTGTTCAGTTGACAAAAATATGGGGGAGTCCCACTTCCTAGGAAGTTAAGCAGATTTCCCATGTTCAACCAAGCAATATTTCTCACATCCTAGGAAATATGTAGACGGGAATAACTTCTTCTACGCAAATCTAGTTCCTATGTTTAACCAAATATGCACTTTGCGTGTGAAACATAGAAAAAATCGCTGATGTGGTCTGAAACGGATGATAGAAAGGATTGCGGTTAAAGAAGTGTGAATTTTTTCAAATAATTCTAATAAATGAGTTTAAGACTCCTTTACATATTTTTAGTTCTAAAAGCATTCATTCAACATAATATACTTAATTCAATCATAATATGAGTATGTGTTACATCATGTGAACTAATAATTACGTAAAGTATATGTTTGATATACTACGTAATAGATTAATAAAATAGTTTTGGCGTATTTTGACCAAAGAACGAATGTAACGGGTTAAAGAACGTTCTTATGCAGCGAGTCACCGTTAGATAATGGACGATGCAGGGAGAATGTGATTTTTGTTGCGGTGTTACATAACGGGATTTCGTGGAACAACAAATCCCAAACCCTTTACAGACCGGCCAAATTTTAATTCCATGGTGTGAAAACTTGTTGCCTTTTTCTTGGACTCCTTACTGCCCCTAGGTGAAATTGGTTATGAAAAATATTGTTTGAAATCGGCCTTTTGTTGATTGATGGCTCCAGTTTATAGATCTAGGATTTTAACTATTTATCCTATAACTGAAAGAATTGGCTGTTTTGGACTGGAGAAATTGATAAACGCCTGTATGAGAAGTTGATATATATATATATATATATATATATATATATATATATATATATATATATATATATATACACTTAAGTTTCATGAAAACTAATGGTATCTTTATTGGTAATAATTGCATAATTACTGACCTAAAACCTTCCCGTATCAAGTATGAGTTGTTTCTCATCATTTGACTGTTTCAAACTTCGGGTTTTTGTGATATTAGTGTTCCATGATAGTCTTCTTTGCCATTGATATGCATTGAGAATATATAGGTGACTAGTTTGCATCTTTTCTTGTCGTTTCTTACCCTTTTTTCTCATGATGCCATGAGTTTTTGTGTTAACTCTGATTGTTTTTCTCCCATATTATGTGTTATTTACTTAACATGATAGAGTGGCATGTACCCATGTACATCTCTTAACTTTGCCTCTTTTATTGATAATATGCAGTGTTACCTTATTTTTGTCTGATATGGCTGGGAAAAAGCCTTTATACAAGAAGTAAGTGATAATCTATTTTAAACTGGCCTTTTTTTTTGTCCTGAAACTCAGATGTAAATGCGAAGATTTGGGTTCTTGTTTTTAGGTGATTTAACTTTTTGTTTTCCATTTTTGTTTGGCCAGAGCTTTTGTTTTCTTTAGTTCACCTATTGCTAAAGAACTGGTTGGTCATATCAAGAAGGATACAACAGTTTTGCCTCGGATAGGTGCATTGAGCGAGGTTGTCTTTTACTTACTAGTTTTGGGTTGAATTCATTGGTTGTTCTTTATCTTTAAGTTACTAAAATGCTGCTTCTGGTTTCATGTGTAGATGAATCTGGAGTATTTTGCTATTGATAGACAGGTGAATAACACTAAATCCTTATTTCATTTGTCTAGTGTCTGTTCTATAGCCTCTATTTGTTGCTGATGCCTGCTCTACTTTTTTTTTTTTTGATAAACTTGGACCTCTCACTCTCTCTCTCTCTCTCTCTCTCTTGTTATATAGGATTAGGTCACCTTCTTTTGTTAGGTCATTGTCTTTGATTGTTTGGTTATTTGTTCACCCATTTGTAGCCTAGCAATATGATTATATTCAATTTGGTGCTGTTAATTTCTATTATAATATCTTGCCATGGTAGTGATTAATTCTGATGATTGATTTTGATGCACATGGTTAACTCCTATGTTTTTTGGAATTCATAATTAGTTTAGATGTACCCATAATATTGTCCCCTTGTAGAGGTTGGTTGAGGATAACTTATGGTTATCTCGAAGAATGAAGAATCTTTTGTACTCTTGTGGATGAATCTTGATAGCTTATAGCAGAAGTAACTAAAAAAATGTGACTTTGTGATTCTGTTGTTTTTTCAACATGCTAGCTCTTATCAGCTCTGCTCCTGTGTTTGGATCTTACTGTGGTGATTTGTTGCTTTATTTTTGTTTTTTCTGATAAAAGCCTAATTTTAGTTTGTGTATATGTCCAGGGTTTTGTCACTGATAACGAAATGGCTATGGAGGAGCTCTTTGGAAATGATGAAAATCATCGGAAAGCGGACGCGTGTTTAAGTGTTATGGCTGCTCGAGTTGCTACAACATTTGCTTCCATGAGGGTATGTATATCATCCTGCCAATGGGTTAAGATATATTTAAAGGTTCTGAAAGTTCACACTATATTGCCTGTAGGAGCTTCCTTTTGTTCGTTATCGTGCTGCCAAATCTCTTGATACCAACACAATGACTACATATCGTGATCTAGTTCCTACAAAGCTAGCTGCTGGAATTTGGAATCATCTGACAAAATATAAGACTAGCATTGCTAACTTCCCCCAGACTGAAACTTGTGAGTTACTCGTTCTGGACCGATCTGTTGATCAGGTATTTAAGTGTGTTACTTGATAATATGCTAGATGCAGTAGTTGTTATTCTTTACGTGTTGAGTATGTTTGCTATTCTTTTCAGATTGCTCCTGTTATACATGAGTGGACTTATGATGCCATGTGCCATGATCTACTGTATTTGGAAGGAAATAAGTATGTCTATGAGGTGAGTTATAGATATTCAATGTTCATAGTTCCTTATGTTTTTTCATTCTACAATATTTATTCTGCTTCATTTTTCATTTTTCTATTTATATATCTAATGAGTTATCCATTCAGGTACCAAGCAAAAATGGAGGGCCTCCGGAGAAAAAGGAGGTTCTTTTAGAGGAGCATGATCCTATCTGGTTTGAGCTTCGACATCTACATATAGCTGATGTATGTTCTATCTTCACTTTATACTTTGTTTTAGACATATGAATATTTTTTTTGATCTCATTCTGTAATGTTAGGCTAGTTTACGGCTACACGAGAAGATGGCCAATTTTGTGACAAAGAATAAAGCTGCACAAATCCATCATAGTTCAAGGTTAGCAAGCCTTCCAGTATTTTTTTCGTTAATAGTTAGTATATGTGGAAGGTTGCATAGAAGAGATGCATTGTTTTCTTGATGACAATAGTGTGGTTAACTTAATTTTGTCATGAGCTTTCTGCACTTTTATCTTCTTGCTATGTGCTAAATGTTTATGTTGCTTCAAAATGTCATGATGCAATTGTGTGATCTAGGAGCTTCCAATTCAAACTAAACACTATTAAATTAATTTATCTATTGGTAAAATGACATCTATCTTCATCTGTTAAATAAATTACAGACAGGAGTTTTTTGTTAGTGGAGCCCTGTTTCTAGCTAGTAGTAGTCAATTTTTGGTTAAAAATGTTGCTGATTATATATTACATAATACGTTGATGAATACTTGGGTTTAGTGACATCAATAGGGAGTGAACTTAATCTACTTATGCCAATCAGTCAAAAGTATGAATAGCCTTCCTCAGTTGTAATTTTGTGGAAATGTTAATGCTAGTTTTCAAGTGGAAAGGGTTTCTTTTGGGGGATATAATAGAAAAGATTATTTATTTAGGGCACTGGACTGTGCAATTTGTGTTTGTACTTTATGCAAATGGTTTTTAATCTACCATTAGATGGTGGTCTTCATGTTGTGACTTTAGGTATCATGACTTGGTGAAACATGATTCAAAAACATCATTGTGAGCTTGTGTGAAAATCAAGGTTTTGGGCTCTTTGCACTTGTTTAGGGTTCATTCTGCATCATTTGTAGTTTGTAGTTTTTAGTTTTCAGTTTGTGCAAAACTGTAACTGGTTTTCTTTTTAGTTCGTAAATTTACCAAAACCAATTAAAACCAGAAATTTATCCTGTTTTCAAGAGTTTCAAACTTTTATGTGTGACGTACGAAACATATCAATTTCCTTATCATTCAATATAACCCACTACACTTGGTAATACTATCTCCATCAACCTAACATTTGTTTAACACCCTACTCTAGGCCTCTGTAAAGTTAAAAAAAAAATAGCATCTCTTCTCTCTCTGCAATCTGCTTTTCTCTACCTTCATTTCTGGAACACAAAAAACATCAAAAGAATAAAAAAAGGAGTAAATCCTATCTATTTTCCTTTGCCTGTGTTAGCAGACTTAGATTCGGGTTACCACCACCCCTGAAACTAGTTGGGCTCAAAATGGCTGTGGTTAAGTGAATTTGAGAATTTTAAATCAAGGAAAACAATTGAGAGCATTTTAGAAGTTGCAGATGAAACTAGAGAAGTGGCTGTGGCACGTATGCTGGCAGCAATAAGTGCCCATGGTGGGCACCCTGTTCTGGTTGCTGAGTATGCCGAAAAAAAAAGAAATAAAAGACAGACAAGAAGGAAAAAAGAACGAGCAAGTCCTACAATGCCAGAAGTAGGGATCTCCCAGAAATACCAAATTGTATAATATTCTCAATGATCATTTCTGTTCAGTACATGACACTCTTATACTATAATGTTTCCTCTAACAAACTCCTAATCATTACTGTAATATTCCTTCCGTTATTACAATGTTTCTTTATAATATTCCTTTACGTAACAAACTTCAGTAACCACGTACTGCTGCTCATTCTCCTCTGATTCCCTATGCACGTGCGTGCCCTTCTTCCTCCTTCTGTATGTTAATGTAACTGGAGGCCTGCCATGCATGTGACCCGCATTAGCATTAGTCTTATCAGCCCAGTATGTCATTGAAGATGCTTAGATGGTGCAGCGGGATCGCCAATGGGTGGTAGATACCAACAATTGGAGGCCTAAATGCTTGATAAACGAATCATAGAAAAGATCAGAAGAGAGAGAAACTGAAAAGTTACAAGAAACTACATTGGAGTTTAAGGGCTTTTGGGGCTGGAGTTTTGTATTTTCTGGCTAATAGCAAGGCCTGAAGCTTATTCACAGATAGTCTATTTGTCATGGTATATGAGAGAAATTTGAGGGTGACTAGTGTTCAAATGAACAAAAAAGCCAACACTTTTGCATGCTTAAATCCTCTCCATATTTATTTTTCACAATAGAAAAGCCAACACTTTTGTTTTGATTTAGGGAGGAAAAACGGAAACTAGATTAAATAATCTATACCGAGTGTTGTCTTAGTTGATATTCTGTTTTTGTTTTATTAAAATAGCTTTGAAACTGTTTTTCACAGTTGGACTTAAGATTATCACATTATATCTTTATACGGCTAAGCTTGATGTTCTACTCTAAATTATCACTAGGTGAGAAATTTAAAAAGTAGATGGTGACTTTACCTTGCTCGTTGTTCTTTCTACTGGCTCATATTAAGTACAAGCTTACTTCTACTTTTGAATCACTTTTGGAGTGGGCAAATCTGCTTTTGGGCATCTATGTTATTGTTGACCTGCCTTCCACCTGCTTTTAACTTCTAATAAATTTTTTTATCATATGTATCTTACCCTTGTGGACGAATCTTTTCTCAGAGAAAGTAGTGAACTGTCAACACGTGAATTGCAAAGGATGGTTCAAGCTTTGCCACAATATAGTGATCAAATCGAGAAACTATCTCTGCATGTTGAGGTAAGTTTCCAGATGAGCGAACTCCTAGTTTTTAGTAGGAACTTGTCTGCTTCCATGATCACCTTTAAAATTATAGATCTGGAGATGGTTTCCATTCATGTTCTTGAAAATATTCCTTTGTGATGTTCACATTTGTTTCATTTCCTGTTGGTACATGTATGAGACCTTGTGGGACTTACTCCTGGTATAAATTAAAGAGCGTTCTTGAATTTTCTTTTTAAGTGAATATGGCTGAGTTTCTTTGCCTCAAGCTCTGCCATGGGATGTTTCATTGGGTTCTTTGGCCCGGTCTTTTAAAGATTTAAGAGTGTAATGGAGTAAGCTCATTTTTAAATATTTGTTCTTATTTCATTCTTATGATTTGGGCGTGAGTAAAAAATGAAGTGAAATGGAAAACTTGTCAAATGATTGCATCTTTGAATAGATTGGTTATGTATTACTGTATTAGCCATTTACTGGGAACTGCTTTAACACGGAAACCAATTCAGAAGTTAAATTAGTGGAAATGTGCTAATGTTTAGTTTAGGAAATCATGCCAGCAATACGGTAACTTAAAGTTGTCTCTTGTTTTAGTCTAATAGATTTCCATGATTTTGAATTCCCCCACTCTTTCAGCTTTGGAGGGCATATTTTGGAAGGTAAAAAATTAGAAGGTCTTCACATATTTATCAGTTGTAACTTTCAAGAATTTCTCCCCTTGTTACAACTTTCAACGTACTTTTGATGTCTGTAGTATTAATTTTGATGTCTGTAGTATTCTATACTTGTTTTCCTCATTAATGCTATGCTCCCAACTCCCAAGCACACTGTCGATATACACTGCAATATGCCATTTTGATGCCATAAAATCCTCTTCAGTATGTAAATGTGGTTTCCTTGAATTCTAACTCGTTCACATGTGTGGACTGCTTGCATCATTCTTCTTTACATTTGAATGCAAGTATTAAACACACAGTGGTTATGTTTACTTGGATTTGGTTCTACAGATTGCTGGAAAAATTAACCGTATTATTAGAGAGCAAAAGCTTAAAGAGGTGGGACAACTGGAACAGGAGCTTGTCTTTGGTGATGCAGGAACTAAAGATGTCATCAAATTTCTAAGCATGCATGATGTAGGGACTTTGTGGTACTGAATATTGCAATCTTTTATCTAATATATAATACTTGTCTGACAGTGTAGAAACCTTTTTGCAGGATTTGAGCCGTGAAAGTAAGTTGCGCTTATTGATGGTATATGCGGCTGTTTACCCTGAGAAATTTGAGGGTGGCAAAGGGTCACAGTTGATGCAGGTAAGTGCTTTTGTTGGTGCTTAAACAAAATATAGGATGCATTTAGTTAAATTATTATGCATTCATCCTTTTATTTTCTTTTATTTTCCTGTTTCTTTTTTCATAGTGTTCTTATGGCCTGTTTGGAAACTAACATTTCATTTCAGTTGCCGGAATTGGTTCAAATAGCATGTTTGGGAATTAAAAGAATTTGTATTCGAATTCGGTCCAACTCATGCTGTTTTACTAACAAGCCCAGACCATAGTATTTTGGATCCAATATCTAGTCGTGATTGTAGAATCTGGCCAACCATTTTCCACTTCTCCTTGATTCATTAGACATAGATATTTGATGAAAATTGTTAACTGGAAGTATATTTTGTAGAATATGGAGTGATGGACATTTGATTTTATTTTTTTTAATTGAGAAGCATCAAAGATGAAGATAGAGGAGATGGCGGTGGCAATGAAGTTGGGGGAGCAGGTTGCTGGTTAAAGGAAGTTTCAATTGCAATTTTCCAATTCTGAAACTAAAATTTTATATGCTTTTTAAACAATGCATTGAATTTGGATTTCCTAGATTTTGCCAAATGACTTATTTGGAATACAATATTGAGACTTCAAATCCGGTATTGAAATCAAATCCTGAGCCCAAACACAGCCTTGAAGAATAGAACCATCTAAGGAATAGAAAGCCCTGGAATATGTTTTTGAGTTCCCTTCTTTCAGTCGCAGCCTCCCTCCGATTGAGGGTGACAAAGGTTCAACCTTAATGCAGCACTTCAATTCCATTAAGTGCTTGTGTTGGTGCTATGAAATTGTTAGGGTACATTTAGTTAAACAAATATTTTTAATTTCCATATTCTTTTAGTTTCCCATTTCCAATATCCAAGTGCTTTCTTAACGATTGAAAGTATTTAGAGCCATAGAAGTCCTGCTAACCCAGCTCTAGTTCTCCTGCCCTCCCTTTTCATGCCTAGCCCAAATAGTGGTTGGATGGTGGATCATCTCTAATTTTAATTTTTCATCAGATCTCCTCTTTGCTGATCTTTTCTAATTGATAGCCCTGATGAAGCCTGGTGAGGTGATCACATTAGTGAATGCATGGGTGGTATGGGCTACAATATGAGAAAAGGTGGTGGAGAGGGGAAGAAAGGAGAGATTGGGAAATTTGGTTTCAATGGAGAGTTTTATTGTGGAATGGTGGGGGAGCACTACTGGATGTATGAGCTACAATATGAGAGAGAATGGAGGTGGAAAAGTTGGGGGTTTCATGAATACATATAGATGTCAAGGAACTTGGTGCTTATGATAGGAGGTTAGTTGAGTTCGTAGGAAAAGGAGAGGGAATGTGCAGCAATCCTGGAAAACATTTGCTTTGGTTTTGTGAATCAAAGTTGTATAATATCTAGTTGTTTTTGCAAACCTTCCGAAAGATTTGAAAAATGTGAAAATGCAAATATTCTTGAGAAATTTTGAACATTCTTACCTTTGCATTGGTAATAGGAGCCAAAACAAGGCGCATTCTCTACGAACATGCATGCTAGTGTTTTGTTTTGATAGTTTTCAAGTTTATACTATTTTGTGTTAGTGGTTAGCATGAAGGGTGTGTTTGTACTTGTGTGAGTAGGAGGTAACAGATTGTGTGAATTTACCTAATTTACATGCCCTTGTTTATGACACAAATAATAACTTTTAATTTTAATTATTGTCTACCAAGAGAGGGATCCTTAGTCACATTTTCTTTACTTTAGATAGAAGGGTGTATTGCCATGTGTGAGCTTAGAAGAAGAAAAGAGAAAATAAATTAGGTGCAAAGTGGATTTACTGTTTAGAGCTGCGGTCTTGACTCACAAATCTTCTAGATCTTTGATTTTAGGCCTTTACTTAAGGTTTTGATTCTCTTTTTGTTTGTTTCTTGATTGGTTCAGCTGGCAGGCTTATTACCAGATGACACAAATGCAGTATTTAACATGAAATTTCTTGCCACACCTCCTGAAACAAAGAAAAGCTCTATTGGAGCTTTTGCATTAAAGTTTGATAATAAGGTGTGTCATACTTTCTGAAGTTTTCTAAATCTTTCTTTTTCTTGATCCTACTGCATCTTCACCCCTTTCACTTGCTTTCTTCTGTTATCAGAAAAAGCATGGAGCCAGAAAGGAACGTGTTGGAGAAGAAACACAGTGGCAATTATTTCGATTTTACCCAATGATTGAGGTATGCCTTTTGCCTGATGTGGCATCTAAAAACAGATTGCCTGGTTAATTTTGTTGAGTTTGATGATTCTTTTATGAAATACTTTGAGCACTCAGGACTCAATCTCCTTGGCTTTCCAGGAGCTAGGACTTGTATTATTTGATGTGTCCTTTTGGTGTTATTTTGATGACTCGTGAAGTGGTGAAAACAAGGGGTTTCTTGAGTTCGTGAGGCACATGTTGACCTTGTAGTATTAAAGTTACACAAATCTCTTTCCTGTTTTGGAGAAGTTACACCATTTTCCTAGGACTAGGTGATCAACTTGAATAAAGTATTTAAGATCCTTTCTTCTTCAGACCCCTTGATTCCTTGAATATGCTTGCCATTGAAGAGAATAAACTAGAGTAAGTAAAAAAGGCTAATCTTAATTCTGAACTAATACAAAGTAGTATTTCTTCTGTCCCATTTTAAACACCGCACTTTGTATTATGGAATGTTGCAAAATTAACTTTGTGTTATCCTTATATTTCAATTAAAATGAGTAATTTCTGATTAGGATAAGGGGGACTGACCCAATCAATATTTTCAGGAACTTGTTGAAAAACTCAGTAAAGGGGAACTTCCTAAGAACGAATACCCGTGCATGAATGACCCAAGTCCTACGTTTCATGGAGCCAAACATCCTGCTGCAATACAATATACTGAGACCCCAGTTGCACACTCTATGAGGTCGAGGCGGACTCCAACTTGGGCTTCTCGACCTCGAAATTCTGATGATGGGTATTCGAGGTAACACTTGGTCTTTTCCATTGAATAATAAATAATTGCAGTATGCTGCTGTGGGCACTGGAGAAGTGTTGAAATCAACAAGTAAAATCCACTCGATGATTGTGTCTGGGGGGGGGGGACACTTAGTTCAGATTTTCAATGTACTCATCTGATCCTTCAGGTTCTTTGGAAAATCAATTTGGGCATTTGTTATTTTTCTGTCTGCAGTGATTCTATTCTCAGACATGCCTCTAGCGATTTTAAGAAGATGGGCAAACGTATCTTTGTATTTATTGTTGGTGGTGCTACTAGGTCTGAGGTACGTGAAGTTTCATGCTTTTATTGGAAACATAACTCTTTGAGGGGTTTCGATTTATATGAGTATATGTTTGTTTCTTTACAGCTGCGAGCTTGTCACATGCTTACAACAAAGTTGAATAGGGAAATCATTTTGGGTTCCTCTAGTATTGATGATCCTCCACAATTTATCACGGTAAGAGACAGGATTCCTTGCTTGAATATTTTTTTATTAGTTCTAGGAAGTCTAGCATTTAATGAGCTACTGTTTGTTTCAAGAGCATTTAATGATCTTTTATTTATTGGTTGTATGAGATTTAATGCGAACGTTATTCTGTCTAGTAAATTTTGTGAATAATGTCTGTAACTCAGTAACAAGTTTCCCGTCATCCACCCCTTCCCAGTTTTATATAGGCCCTAACTTAACTATTGGCTGATGGGTATAGGTTAGTGTTTTCATTTTAAAATTTACCCAAGTAACCAATGCAATATGGGTTTGTTACAGTAGTAAATGTTCCCCCTTGCCTGAATGACCGAATGAGAATATGATTGTTTTTATTTAGGTGGTATTTAGGTCGGGGTCCTGTAGCTTATGGCCCTTTCTCTATGCTAATTGCGAAGGTTGTTCAAATTTGGAAACTGATGCTAATTATGGTATTGAGTTAAATAATTTAAGGTGGGGCCTTGGGGGTAGTTCAATTTACAATGAATAATAACTGCACTTTCGTAGGCTCCAACCCTCAAGGGTAGGAGGTCCCAGTCCAAGTACTCCCTTGTGAAGATTGAAGACGAGTTTGTGGAAGATGAACTGCCACTAGTTTTTTTTTTTTTTGACATATAACTGCCACTAGTTGAGGCATATTATGATCACAATCTTATCATTACTTGTCATTTACCACCTTATCACTTGCATATAATGGATTTTTGTGCAGAAACTGAAGCTGCTATCAAGTGATCTTTCGTTGGATGATCTCGAGATATAGATTTCTAGTATGAAATTGTACACTCATTCTTTTTCCTAATGTGTAAATTGTATGCAATTAGTTTTTGGAAAATGTAATGGTTCATTCTGAGTGTGTTCTCATTCTATTTCTCGCGGTCTACCAACACTTACCTGTATTATATGAGTACCACCAGTGTACCACCGTTGAAAATAAAAAAATTGTGGTTCTGATTCCAGAAGAGCATTCTCGCTTTACCTTGTGGGTCAAACCGTCAAACTAGATATTTGATGATAATTTTGTACACCAATGATAGTGGTTATTCAATAGAGTAGCTAAAAAAAACTTTTAGTGTTGAGATAAAACGACTGACAAGTTGACTATAATAGCTTAATTGACTTTTAGGGTTTTGGTTGAGCAGAGTGGGTGACTGATCAAGTAAATTTTTTTTAACCTACTTAATATAGCTTGGTTATAAGGTCGGGTTTAGCTTGACCCGGCCTGATTTTGACTTGAAAATAATTTCGGGTTACGTGGTTCATTTACGAGTTGGAATTTATGATCTTAACCTAATCCATTTTATTTCGGGTTGGTTCATGTCAACTCATTTAAGTTTTCGTGTCAAAAATTTAAACCTTAACCCGCTATTTTCGGGTTAGATTAGTTTTTGCCACCCCTATACACCATAGCTATCGTTGCAACTTTTGGTTACATTTCTGTAAATCTCTAGATGTTAAAAGTATCTACGACGTAGCACTCTTTTCTATTATGCATACAAGGACTGTCTTGTCTATATAAACTCACTCCTTCCTCAACTCGCAGTGCCGCAGAAATGATACCACTTACAGAAATATGTACATAAGTGGATCTTAACTTGGTTCTAATTGAAACGCAATCAACACTACAGACCATTAGCCAAACCCCTTTTCTTGCTCCTGCCTTCCCTTCACCCAGAATGGGACACAACTATAGCAGCCATTGCCAAATCTCCCATCTTAGTATCTTGTTCTAACATCCTAGCTCTACAAATAACTCTAGTAAATGGATTCTGACGTAGTTAGCCATAGACATGTGTATTAGATCGGGTCAAGGCCAAGATGGGTTACATACCTTATAGGCCGGACTGGGTTGGTTGTAAAATGGACCAAGTCGGGTCGAGTTAGTCTAAAGAGAGTTCAGTTTTATCTATGCAGGGTGATAGTTTGTCTGTATCACTTTTATTCTTTGGCAGTGGTCCATTAGCAATCAAGTGAAAAACAATCATTACCCAATAACGTTTAAAATGACCCTTTAAAAATAAAATAAAACACGACATTTTAAAAGACCAATCCAATCAAGCCTGTAATTGATTAAACTCTTTATAAACGAGCTAGTTAAGGGCTCTTAATGGGGCCCTTCCATTTGAACATATCTAGTTCGTAAATAAGATCTTGCACCCGGGTGTATCGTGCACCCGGGACAATTTCACTGACCATTTACTAAACATCACTGAACATTTCCTTTATTTCACTTATCATTTACTAAACCTCACTGACCATTTACCCAATGAACATATCCTTCATTTCAATGATCATTTGCCCAATGAACATGTCCTTCATTTCAATGACCATTTACTAAATCTCAGTGAACATTTGTTCACTAAACATTTGATAAATTTCATTGAACATCTAATTAAATCCACTGAACATCTAATTAAATCCACTGAATTGTGCTACGTTTTACACTGGGTGTATGATGCGCATTATGTACCCAAGTGTAAGGTCCATATTCTGTATCTAGTTAGTCAACAATTGGAAATGTAATAAACAAAAGGTTACTTCAACACCTTGTACCATGTTGGAGTGTGGGACATGTTGCATTTTGTATTAATCTACCTAGAAGATGACATGATGAGAACTTTCTTCCATTGTTGCTCTTGACCTAAGTTGCTAAATGATTTGTGTAACTTTAGTTCTTCTTCATGTAATCTAATCTGTATTTTTATTTAGTGGAGCAATGTATACTTTGAATTGAAAAAGAATCTAACAAATTGTGGAGAGCTATTTACTCCCCAAAATTACTCAAATCACTTCTAAAAAATGACTAAAATACCCTCTTTTGTTTTTTTAATTCACATCTTCACTCTTTTCATTCTCCTCCTCTAATCCTCCTGATCCTCACCTCAACCTAGACCACCACTATGCCTAGCCACCACCAAATTCCAACGGGTTTGATACTCTAATACTCGACGCCATCAGATGAGGAGTCGTCAACATCTTTGACTCGAGATAATTTGTTTGAAATTTCTGTAAATTTTTTTATAGAGACATCTAAGTAATCTAACTAGCCTTGGGGCTAGCTGTCTAAGTTAGACATCTAGTTCCAAGGGGAGTTATCTAACAAAAAGGCCAGCCATCTGCATTAGATATCTACCCCTAGGGTGGGTCGTCTAACACAGACAATTGACCCAAGGATTGATCTTTATTTTCCAATAACTCCCCCTGTGGTTGGCCGTTATTTTAGACAACTCTTTCTCTTTTTAAATATTATTATTGTTGTTATTATTATATATAATTATTTAGAATTGTTAAGAGTCATATCGTTGAATTTTTTTTATTAGATTCCTTTTAAAGATTTTGGTCGTGATGATGTTAATTATTATCTTTACTTCGTTACTTTGAAAATATTTTCAACAAAATATTTAGCTTCTAAGTAGGCTAAATCAATTGTCCTTCAACGTGGATTTTAGTTGATTAAATCGTTGTAATAAAAAAAAAACTTTATATGAGATACTATAGGGGAGAAAGAAATAGGGGTAAAAATAGGAACTTAAAGGAAGTGAATAACCACGTACAAAAACTCAAGCTTATTGTAATACCCTAATGATTCCCCCTTTCCGAAAACCAAAAACTCAAGCTTATTGTAACACCCTGATAATACTATATGAGATACTATCGCTATGTGTTCAAACGTTAAGGCTTTAAATCAGAATTTTGCCGCGAAAAACTTAAAAATTTCAAACAAAACTTCAAAATGCCAAACTCAAATAAACATACAATCCGAAACCATTACTACTCTTATTAAAATATATGAAACACTTATCAAACCAAATCCAAACTAGTTTCAAAATATCTAGAAAACGTTAAGTCAAACAAATCAAGAAAAATAAATTACTCTCCACTCATTCTAGTAATGCATGCAAATCCCCGAGATACCTGTTAGAAATCTGCTCCCAACATTACAAGTATAAATATTAGATCATTAGAGGGTCATTAAAAGGTGAATGCCTTGACCAAAAGATCACACATAAAGCACGTAATTAGCAAAGCTGAGTACATAAAGATTACGAAAAACAAAATAAATGTGACGATTTATAAGAATAAATGCATGACATTCCTACTCGTATAACACAATCCTTTACTCAAATTTACTCCTTGTTTAATTAATTAATAATTTGGATTAAGCAACAGACAAGGTGGTCTCCCAATGTTCCAATTAGGAACATCAAAATAAATAAATAAACCCATGTACTCTTGTCATAGGGTATCAAAAACAATATAAATCCAGATAGTAAATGGGCGCGACTCCATCACCATAGCTAGATGATATCTCAACTAACCCCAATTTTAAATTTAAAACTTTATAAAAGAGACTCGTAGATCACACGGTCTCCAAGAAAAGCCACGAATAATACCCCGTGAAGCCCCAACCCCTGATTGTCAATACTCTAGACGTGCACTAGCCTAGAGTTTTATTACTTATCCTTCTTTCACTTTACATGATTTACAGTTTAGCACTTGTGTTCCAATTCATCAAAAAACACACATGTAAAATATCACAATTACACAATCAACCACTTTTATATTGAAATTTTAACCCTTTAATGTCCTTCTCAAATTTTAACCTATTAAAAAAAGTCAACTAACCTCGTCTTTAAGACTTGAAAATCACATTTACTCAATTCATACCAATAGTAATGAAGGGGTAATAATAAACAACCTCATGGATTAATTAGCAAATTAATTCTACTTAAATCAATTGAGATTCCTCAACCATACATAATCCTTTCTTGAATAGTATTAACAAATCTAATTCAGAACTTACCAACAAAACCAAACAATCTCACCCAAAAAGTTCCCTAAAAATGATATTAAGTTTTCCTTTTACCCTAAAGCATGCTCCTAAAGGCATGGTTTTTGTAACTTGTACATGCCTTGAATAGAATAATCGAATTGCCACTTTCAAA
Source organism: Dysphania ambrosioides (assembly GCA_026401315.1). NCBI lineage: Eukaryota > Viridiplantae > Streptophyta > Magnoliopsida > Caryophyllales > Amaranthaceae > Dysphania > Dysphania ambrosioides. The sequence continues at coordinate 6,329,773 of CM048659.1, read as the reverse complement.
ACTATGTTTCGTCTCCTATAAATTGTTTTCCTAAATCAAATAATGCAACTTTAATCAATACCCTAACAAACAAGTTTACAACAATTATACCCATTAAAAAAAAGCTTCCAAATATCATGTAAATGGTTTAAACCTTTGTTTTTAAAACTTAAATCCTTGAATTATAATGAAAATCAATTTTATAAATTATGAAAAATTTCCAAAGTTTGCAAAATATTGACTATAATGTTCAAAATATGTAATATATTAATTAGGATCATATACTACACATAAAATCATAAAACCCTCAAATTCTCAACATAAAAATCCATGAATCTGAAAATTTATTTTGAACATAACATCATTAGATTTATAACAAAATACTCTTAGTTTCATGAAATAACCAATAGTATATGATCGATAACCCTAAAACATGAAAACTAGTGCATTATTTAACCCATAATTTCATGTATAAAGAATCCGAAAATCTATAAAATATATATAAATTCATAAAACTTATTATTATAAATACATTTAATATATAATTAATCATTGAAAATAATCAAAACAATCATTGAAACAGTTTTCCCAAATCATGAATTATAGGGCATAAAAATAAGGAAGAAAGGAAGGAAAAAGAAGGAAGGACCGCGGTAGCTAGCAGCAGGATGGCGACTAGATGGCATCAAAGAGGACTGGTTGTTCCTAGGGTTCCCCTCCTTTCTTTTTTTCTGATTTGTGAGTAAATGAGAAATTAGAATTTTAAGAGGGTAGGTTTATATATATATATATATATATATAGGGTTTATGATGGCTAGAAAAAAAATTGTTTCTCATGATTATATTAGGTAAGCAATTAAACACATATTTTGTAAAAATAAATCTTGTTTAGTTTATACTAAAATTATACTTGAAATAAAATTTAATTAAAATCTCGTAATACCGGAGATTACAATCTATCCCTTTTAAAAAAGTTTTGTCTCTGAAACTTAATCAGTGATTTTCAAACAAAATTGTGAGGGATTACACTTATGGTTATAAATTTCTGATCAAGGTGGAATTATTTGAAAAAGGGTGGTTTATAGTTTTGAATCTTGATGAGAATGACATGCACCTCCACAAGATCATCTAGAGGAAAATCGACATATGTGTGGTCTTAGCCCCGGTGCAAAAAAGTTGGTACGTGAATTGTCTATATCTCAAGAAAAGCCAAAGGTTATTTTAGCTGCAATGAACTCTCAGTTTCATATAATCATCCGAATACAAGACATAACTACAACTTTAAAGATTAGATGAGACAAGAGGAACCCAATGGAAGGGATTTTATGAATCAATTCATTTATCTCATTGTGGAGAGTAACTATGTACATTCGATTTGGTTCAAGCCAGATACCAATATTGTGACACATCTTGCTTTGATGAACTTGTTAAATATATATCTATGGGTCATAGACATGGAATTTACTCACAAGAAAAACATGTAAAAGTTGCCTTTATTTGAGATTTTGTAGTGTAAATCCTTGTAACAAGAATATTTTGATCGAATACATATATTTGGTTGATAAGATAACATATAGCTACTTACGGGTGTTGGATAAGCTAAAGTTATTGTATGGAGTGATCTCTTTCTAACATCAATTGTCACTAATAAGGAGTTATATTTCATGGGCGCTATTCGAGAAGTGTTTCTCGTCTCTATGCACTTAATTATACTTGGCACATCAACATGAGTATGGAGTATAAGGTCGGAAAAATATACAATGATAAGAAGATGGATGAGAGGTTTAAGAAGGGTAGGTGGAGGGATAATCTTGGAAGTAAGGACTCAAGATAAGTATGATCATGCATTAACAACCATGAGGGCAACTTGGGGGCGTCCGTATCCAGTTGTGGTGACGTACATAGATGGTACTTGGTTCATTGACTATCAAAATCTTGCTAACCACTGAACAAATGAGAATTTCTATTTTAGCAACACGATAAACTATAGAGTAGAAAGTGCACATGCTATGTTGAAGAGTTGGTTGTCTTATTCTAAAGGACCATTTTACACCATTTGGTGCAAAATAAACACAACTATTGATCCAAAGCTCACAAAGATTCATCAAACACTGAGGAATCGAGACATACTTTTGATTAAGGAATAGAAACATATTAGATCATTAAATGATGAAGTTTTCAAGCTATGTGGGTGTTCATACTAAAGTACTCATGGGATACCATGTGCCTATTAGATTCACAATGTGCCCTTGAACAACAAGTTTTTCGAGTTGTAACAAGTACGTCCTTTCTTAAGAACACTGGAAATAAATAAAGGCGACCATGCACCTCACTTAGATGATCCAGATTCCCCAACCCAGGATGTGCAATTCTTCCAATCTCTAGTTAATGAGGTCAGTGTTAGTGATCTTACTGTTGTTTGTCATAAGTCTCATCTCATACACATTGAACTCCATCTAGATCAATTGGGTTACATTAAACTCGAGCCTAAGTTGTCTAATTGAGGATGTCCCAATACATATACGTTGCAAAAGGAAATCATGGGAGTATTCTAGTAGATGTTGTAAGCATGTTAGAGTATGAGTTCCAGTCGAGGGCCACTTTCCCAATACGTACTCGACGCAAAAGGCAATCATGGGAGTATTCCTATAGAGGTTACGATCAAGGTTAGAGTATGAGTTCCAGTCGAGGGCCACTTTCTATGACGTCGGTAAACATGTCATGTATGATATCTTTTTATGTCGCATAATTTTTTTAATTGTTAATAATTGTAAACCTTGTTTGTTTAGTTTATAATAGTTAATAATTGTAACTTATTTTATTGTTAATCAGATGCTCATGCAGATATTACATATTACTGCAACATCGGTAGAATCTTGATCATGATTTTAGAATACAATGTTGACTATCTCGGTGCTCATGGTGACATTAAATATGGACATATTCCTTAGGGGGCAAGACAACTAGGTAGAAGCAAGGAAAATCATTGAGAATGAGTTTATGGCTTATTGATACAAGTACTCAAATGGCATGATTGTAGACAATGTTTTGCATCGTATCCAATGGCATAAAGGTCATTGTCCCCGGGAGCATTGAGTGGAGGTACAAGACTTGTTCCCAACCGCTCAATTTTTGAGTTGCGTAGTTATATTTCTGAGTGTTGGTTTAGATAGGTCCCTATACCCTTGTCTCGCATGGAGTGCTCCCATTAATGTCACTAAGCCTTGAATGGAGATATGCATTGCTCATAATCTCGAAGATTACAAACATTACATTAGGTTAACTTTATCTCCTGATTGCTTTATACCACCTATTTGTACATTGTGGGAGATATGAAATTCGAGAACATAGTATTAATTGTAGGTTGGGAGTAATTGTGTGAGGCTCAAATAGCTCGTTGGCATAATATATCTAATTTAATTGGTTAAGACAAATTAATAGTTAGACATATTTTTTATTGTTATATTCATATATCTTCATGCTTGCTGGTTTATGCTTTGGTTATTCTATGTCATAAAACTTCACATGCTTAAAAATTAAATAAATAAACAGTTAAATAAAGTAAAAATTAGACCAAATTACAACTAAATGTGGCCACCGGGTCAGGCCTTGAAGAGGACCGGGATGGTCTGACTTGGCCTGTGTTCGGACTAGTCACGGAGGGAGGCTGTATCGAATCAAAAATCGAATCACGAATCGAATCAAATCAAATTCACGAATCAAACCAAATTTCACATAATGACATTTAGAAATTAGAAAAAAAAGAATTATTTCGAAAGGAATTAAACATTTATATTCACGAATCACATAATGACATTCGTCATTTGTTGTAAACTTTTATATTCGCCTAATCACATTTATTTTTCATTTTATTTTGTCGATATTTACATATTCATTAAACTAACTAAACTTTTATATTTACTTAATGACATTAATGTCTCATTTTCATTACATATTTACATATTTACATATAATAAATATAAGACATAATCATATTCAATTTTTTTTTAATTAAACAAGTTTTGGGGTGGAAAAAAAGAAAGGGCCTGCACTTAATTTTTGAAATCAAAATTTAATTACAAGTTAATTTTTTATTTTCAAATTAATTTCATATGTATCCCAAAGGAATCAAAGCCCACATAGTTCTTTTACATACCTCGAGTGGTGCCTAGCTAGAGGTAGTCCTTGAACCGCCTTCACCTCGTTGCTCCCCACGCTCATGTCCATCAGCATCCAAGGATCGTCTTCGTCATTCTTGTCCTCCTCAATCCTTGGGTTCTTTGGTCTGCTTGATCCCAATCCTTCTTGTAAACACAAATTTCGATGCTTTCGGGGGTTAAGCCCGACAAAAACTAGCCGTTGGATTTGACCGTTGCACTTCCCTTATATAAACACTCCAATTCAATCTCTCATCCTCACTCAATTCACTCTCAATCACTCATTCTCTTAATCTCTCAATTACTCCTAAATATAATTAGTTTAGTAATGGCTAATTGAGTGGTGACGAGAAGAGATCCCTCTTATCCCCTGAGAGTATCGAAATATGTATTTGCAAGAAGGATTGTGATCAAGCAAAGTGAAGGACCCAAGGATTAAGGGAGGACGAGAATGATGAAGACGATCATTGGATGCTGATAGACACAAGCGAGGGAAGCGATGGAGGTGAAGGCAGTTTGGGGACCGGCGCTAGCTAGACACCACTTGAGGTACATAAAAAAACTACGTGAGCTTTGATTCCTTCAGGATACTTGGCTGTCTTAGTATGATGCCACTACTCTATTGTTGAACATTACTCTTTCTCATGTTTAAATATGTCAAAATTTCTTACTTGTCCTAGGAAAGCCACGCTTTTGGCTGTATTGTCACTTTCATTAGAACCGATTTTTGGAATCCCCTACTACCTACTACTCACCACAAATGTCCTTGCAACTCTAGCTTTCTCTTCATCCCAACAATTTCCCATACAAACTCAAACAGTCCACGAGCTTGATCTAATCGCTTTATCCTGCTCCAAATCATTTTCTCTTCCACTGATGTCCAAAAATTATCTATGCACAAGCAAAGCTTATTCTTCTCACCAATTTCATACACTCCTTCACTTACTCTATGGTTGGTGTGAATTACCCAAATTAAAGCCAATGCCCTTCCCCAATTTCTAATATACTCGACACTCTTATTTTTCTCAATTTGTCAATTACTATCTTGTTAGTGTAAAATACCCCATATAAACCCAATTTGCTTTCTTAATTTCTATAATTTAAAGAAATGATACCAAACCCTATAAATTAACTCTCAAATGAACAAATCTCATGGTTTAATTTCTAGAACTTCCATTTGAAGTTCTCAATTTCATGTTATATCTTTCCAACTCCACTGAGAAGATCATTACTGAATACATATGGTTAGTTTGGACTTCTGGTGCTAGCCATGTGTTTGATAAATTGCATCAATAAATTTTTTATATTTTTTATTGTATTTTCCTGGCGTTTGTTGTTTTGATAGTACAAATGAAAAAATATATTATGATTGTTTGAGGTTTGATCACTAACTTCCAATGAAACCCAAAAATATTATGATTGTTTGACATTGATCACTAACTTCCAATACTTTATTTCTTCATTTTTTGCCAATTATTTGTTTGATCAAGTAGATGATGACAACAAACTTTACGGGGTCTTACCCATTATTTGTTTTTATGATGTTGCTTTCATTGCGTGATATTTTTTTTTTTCAAATTGGTTCTCTATGTTTTTGGTATTGATTTTGCAGTCTGCTCTACATATTGATTTTTAGAGTTCTCAGTTTGATAATTTTAAAGTCATAAATTCATTTTCTTGTCTACTTACAACATCACATTTATACATACATGCAGTAAACTAATTAAGTTAGAAGATAAATTGGGAAAAACATACTTATTTCTGGTTCTGAAAATAATATTTGTGCTATGTCCTCCTACAAATTCGTATTTCTAAAGTTTATATTGACTTTGAGAAGATGTTGAATTGTTAATGATGTGGGTTTTCGGGGAGTAAGCTTATAACTTCGGAAGATGTTGTGGGTTTATTATGTGATTTGAAACTACAATTATTCAAAGTTATGAAATCTCTCTATTGTACTTATCTGTTAGTTAGTATTTTTTTTCATAATCTTGGTCGATTCCTTTTTCTTTGGGTTATCGGTTGTAACTTTCGAGTTGTTGTTATCATTGATAATTTTTTATTTTTGTTTTTTCAATTTTTTTTGTGTATTTAATTTTGAGTTGTTTGATGAGTATTTGATTTGGAGTTGAACTTGGTTGATTTATTTAGTGAGTTCTTTTGTCATTATATGGAAATGTGTGGCATTTTTTGGGTTGATCGTATTAGATTTTGCAAATTAACATAGGAATTAGTTATTACCAGTATAATTTTTTGGATTTGTTACTATTTCATCCTCTATGTTTTTTATGATTGTTTGTGTATTTGATTTAGAGTTGAAATATGTGTGCCATTTTGGGTTTGGTCTTTGATGATTTTGAAATAGTTGATGAGTGATGATTACGGTCACTGATATAGGTACCAATATGTATCAGTTTTTTTTTTTTTTTTTTTACATGAATCTAGTTTATTTTTATTTATTTTGGTTTGTAATTCACCCAAAATTAGTTTTTATTTAAAATTTATTTTGGTTTACCCGAAGCTAGTATTTATATTTTTTTAATTTTTTCCACCTGAAGCAACGAAAAGCCTTAAATTGGAGTTTGAAGGCCTTGCAATCACTTATTATCTTTTTTTAAAAATACTTTATTTGTTTTTTAATTTATGCTTAGATAATCAAAATTATTACTCTCTTTGCCCCTTTATATTTGCTACATTTCTAGTTATGGACTCAAAGTTTAAAAAGTTTGACCATAAATTATCATTATGTCATAAGAAATAATATATTCAAGTGGGAACTTGTTGAATACCTGCCAATGTAATTTTTTAGAATATTAACTTTTCATAATTTTTTGCCTTACAGATTTAGAGATAAAATATTTTAAATTATGTCCTAGAGACCATAAAAAGTCAAATAGAGTATAATATATTTAGAAGCATCTTAATGTAAAATTTTATAATATTAAATTTTCATAACTTTTTATCTTAAGGATTTGGAGATAAAAAAATTTTTAGTCGTGTCTTAAAAATCGTCAAATTAGAAAAAGAGAATAATTAACTTTAAGTTCCTATGAAGGGTCAGCTACCATATCTTGATATTTCAAGTATATATGATTTTCTATCCAGTGATAGAGTTAGAACCATACATCTTTCGACTAAATGGTCACTAACATGTACTTTATTTTTAATTTGTTTTAATAATGTATGAATTATGTTGCTGTGTCGAATATATATGGCAATCCATACGTCATTGGAAAGGAAAACGATGAATGGGATAACTGAAAATGATATCCTTTTCTTTGGCAATTTGTGTAACGAATAGTCGAATACCCATTCAACAGCCAGATTAAATCTTACTGTTAATCCGTTGAAACTAAGCTTGGCCGGTTTCACTTAAAGTACACTTCTTTTTAGGATTCTTTCTATTTTGCGCGTCATTTGATGCCACTCTACAGGGGTGGGGGTTTAAGGTCTTGGACTGGTTGGATACCGACATTAGAGGTCGTATTCCTAATCCCAAATTAGGACGCACTTGAGATATTATCAAATTTAATACAATAAAACTCCGAAAATCATCATGTCACGGGACATCTTGTAAGCGTCCACAAAACACACATCAAATTAAAAAGAGAAAACAAAGCAAACAATAGAGCCTATATCAATCCAACTAAGCACGAGGAAAAATAAGTTTTTCTCATTTGATGATAAAATCTCAATTTCCTCGTAGATGAGGAAATTTTCTCATTGACAGGGTTCATGAGAAAAAAAAAATGAATTTTCTCATGGATAAGGAAAATTTTTCTCATTAGTGAAAGTGCTATATGCTTCATTTGTGAAAGTTGTTGAATGTAACAACTATATTATTGTATCAAACTTCTTTTATAAATTATTGCATATCAATGACTACTCAAAATTCATTATTGATAGTATCAAACTTCATATATTGATATATATCTTGATTTATACACACATTAGTAAAATAAAATAAGAAGAGGATGCATTCATTATTTCTCCAAAGTAAGGGGGAAGAGAAGAAAAAAAAAAAAAAAGTTGAACCAACCAAAAGACGTGGAACGTGAACTCCAACATAGATCCCCTAGATCAATCATTGCAATGCAAATCACAATTTTTTTTTAAAGAACAGAGTGTTGCGGAGTACTTCTATGTTACATCTGCATGCATCGTTCATTTGCTGAATATATACTTCACAGTTAGACGCTCCTCTTCCTACATAAACTGCGTTGCATAGAGAGGTTTTGCACTTGGATACAATTGAATGAGCAAACCAAGAAAACATAGCAGGCCGCCTTGATAAAAAAAAAACACTGATCGATAGAAGAAGCACAACTCCCTGATGAGCGCCTTAGGCTGTAAATTCCCTACTAAAATGCGGGAGAATCGAATCGGAAGCATAACTTCACCATACCCACTCGAAGATAGACGTACTATACATATATCACATTAATTTCATGATTTTCATGACTTGTTTAAGGTATGAAGGAGTCGAAGTCATTTGGAATCTAGGCAGCCTAAAACCTTGAGCAATCTAAGTAATCTTCGCTCAAATTTGTTCATTTTTCGCGCAAAGAAGGGAGGGAAAGCCCCCATAGGTGCTCCTAGATGTTTAGAAGGAGAAAGCATGCTTCTACAAACACTTCTAGAAACTTCATCTTCACACTGAATTTCTGAAGTACCATGAGTAGTAGTTTCGACTTCTACGCTATTTTCTTCATGGCACTTCTTGCCCTTCTTTCGAAGATAAAAGGTTCTGCTTCCTGCTTCCCCTATAGCATCTGATCTGTCCATACCTATATCATCACAATACCATTATACTAGAGTATGTAATGTGCATATAATGATCTAGTAAGCCTTACTATATATCCAAAAATATACACAAGTTGGTCCTGCTAAACGCAACTCTCACTTCAGATTATTGTTATTATTTGTGGAACTGATAAAGTTCACCACATATCAAGTAATGCAAGCACCGTACAAACTTCTGCACTATAAAAAAAACAACCTTAAAAATGGACCTACATTTATAATATATGTTATGCAAATGCAATATAATAGCAAGCATATTATAAGCATTAATAAGATTTTGCAAACCATACGAGAAGAGCCTGAGAAATAAAAAGCAAAAGACGAAAGGGAGAGAAGTTACTTTGGAGGCTGAAGTAAGATATATGCAGATCAAAGGAAACAGAACCCTTCTCAAGGCGAGGAGTTCGGCCTTCTTCGCCATATTTTCGAACAACCAGAGTGATAGTTTCTTCCACACTTGTCCCTAATTTAACCAGGGTCCTTATAGGTCCTGGACTCCCTTCCACAGTCACTGTAATTAACACCTTTGCATCTTTGTCATACCCCTGTACCATACCACCCCAAATTCCTATTATTCTCAACATTTATGTGCTGAAACAAAATACCTACACACTTAGAGATGAATACATATATGCGATAATTCTAACGTACCACGTATAAGACAACAATAACTATATTGCTTTAAAATTTCAGTCTTTATCAACTTTATGTACCGAGTGTACGCTCATTCCGTATTATCAATTCACTTAACCAACGATTTTATACCAGTATGTTTTTTACTTAAATATCAATACAAACTAGTTTGTATTTCTACTCTTTCTTGATTATCAAGCTTACAACTCATATTAATCGTTTATTGTAAGGATAATTACTATAAGTTTTTATGACTAATTGATTGCTTAATTACATCTAATAGTTGGACATGTGTGCAAGTTAATCTATCATTGAGTTGGAGCCTTACGTTACTAGTACACAGTCTAAATAGGATTAAATAAAGTAGATTATATATATTTATACAAGAAGTAGGGGGAATCCTTCTTTACTAAGAAAAAATATGCTTAGCCTAACAGAGGCTTCAAAATTTTATATAATGTGAAACCAAAACTTAAACTATGGAAATTTCACATATATTAATCTTCAAAAAATCCTTTGTATCCCTCCTCGAAAATAATTTACAAAAACACAAAATTTCATAAAGAAAAAATAAATAAAAGAAGTATAGAAAGTCAGCAAACTATTTTTTCTTCGTATGTTTGATCAAACTCCATCCCTTGAGAGAATCGTTGCTTTTAACAACTTTTTCTAACTTTAAGAAAAGAATAAGAAATATATAGCGTTACTTAATAACATTGATGGAAGCATGACTTTTGTGATAAATATGTATGATTGTGATAGTTATCCACATCTAATTCTATTGGAGAAAAAAAAACACAATACTTGTACGATGAATGCGCTGATTTTCATGAGCATAGGATTGTAGGTGTACATACCCCATTAATACGGCTTAAAGGAGAGTCAACAAGTTCAGGAGTACACGATAAGACATCATCCAAGGTATTAAACCGCGTCAACCACCTACCTTCACCAGAATCAAAACTCCGGCAAACTCCAACAAGACTGTCTCCGTCGCCGACATCATCATATATCAAAGGCTCTGAATAACATTTGCTCATGACCTTGATAGGCTTAGGGGACTGCCTTGATGGTTTGGGCTTCTTTGGCGACGACGACGGTAATTGGCGAGGGAGACGAAGATCGCGGCCCGATGGCGGGCCGCGATTACGGAGATCGTTGTTGGTGGTCAAGTCGGGGGACATGATGGTAGTAGGATATAGGGGAAGTGTTGGAGTGCAGGAGGGGAAGGGGCCGGGATTGAAGGAGGGACAGAGGGGAGGAAGTTCCTAAAGTTGACGGTTGGTTGGTTCGTTTTATAAGAAAAAGTAGACCACGAAAATTTTAATCAGGCCGTTCCAGTTTATTTACTATATTTTTAATATTAGAATTAAAGTTTAAAAATTTTGATTATAAATTCTAATATTTTAATAAATTATATATTTAATATCTCAATGTAAATTTTCTAAATATTAAGTTTTTATAATTTTTTATTTTATAAATTTAGAAAAAAATAATATTTTAAGTTTTATCTTAAAAAAAAAGTAAAATATCAAATATAGCAACTAAATTAATTAGGATGAAAGGAGTAAAAATTTGGAGGAGTATGGGAAATTATAATGGCATGGATTGCTTGGAAGAGGGGAAAAGCTTCCACAATAAAGTAGTTAAGTTAAGAATGTTGTTTGAAGTTATCTCAAACCAAGCATAAAAGGTCCTTGTTACTTTCCTTTATTATGCCTGTGGCCTGGACTCATTCCTTTACTCAACTTATTAAGGAAAGGAGTGCAACTGTGCAACATTGTTGTGTTGCTATGTTGTCTTCCCTAGAAACAACATCATATGTGCAAATTTTGACCGCCTCCCGCTTCCCACATGAAGAGAATGCAAAATGGTGTTGTATAATTGTATGGGTGACTGAGACCATTTGTAGTATGAGCTTGAATTTTTTAAAAAAAAAAAAAAATCTTTGGTATGATTAGGTTTTTTGTGTAAATCTAGTTTCACATTCATCCTAATGATTAAGATTGACATAAATTTATTATACTCCAAAACATACGAAGAATTTCTGCCTAGTTTTATTTAAATGAAACTGCTGTTAAGGACGACAATTTCAACCCGAATCTAAATGGAGCTAATTTTTAAAAATAGTTTTTACCTGCAGCTTATTTCTTGAATTAATTTATGAAATAAGCTTAAAAAAATTTGTTCAAAAAAGACCAAGTTTCAAAACAAATACGGAGTAGTAAATTTTAAAATCAGTAAAACTCAGCAAAAATGAGTTCGATACCATATATGTTCAACGAGTATAAGTTGGATAAGAATAAATGAGGCTTAGCAAAAATGTAAAAGTAAATAGTGTTATGAGGTGTAGATGAATGGGTGCAATTGTCCGGGAAGGAATTGTAGTTTTAGTTTTGGGGCTATAAGTTATCCTTTGAGGTCAAAAAGTTTTGGGATACCCACAAATTGTCCCCAGATGTTACTCCCTAGTCCCTACGACAAAAATACATTTGTGTTGGGGTTGTATTACCTCCCCTAAGTTGCGGTATTCGACGGAGGTCCTTGTCAGGGCCGCACCCTACAAACGAAGGCCTCTTAAACCTCTTATCAACGTTTAATAATGCTCCTTCCTTTTTCTTGTTTGTCTATTTATTTGATGAAAAGAAAAAAAGTTAGATAGGTGAGAAGGGCTAAATTAGACGGATTTTTTTTTATGGATTAACCCGACTAAGCCTTTAAAAGAAGGGAATATATAAGAGACATTTCTCCCACAAACTAATGATAGAAAAAACGTGTGACATCAAAGAAGACCTAACAATTTTAATTAAGTCTTCTCTTACGGCTTGTATTTCACACTTTAAGTTATTACTCGTTTGCTCAAGACCTAGCTAATTCTAATAGACGTACTTAAATTTCTTTTAGTAATGTTATTTAGTGTGTTCTTTTCTCGATGTAAAAAAAAAAAGTTATTACTCGAATAACTCATCTCTAATTTCATGTTTTGGTATCACCTGAACTAGTCAAAAAAAAAAAAAATTATTATTCGTTGAGTATGCAACACTTTAAATGATATGTAGATAATGGCCGGAAAGTTTAATGCCCAAAAGTGGAAAAATAAGGTGACACAAAGAATCATTTCAAGTGTAATATCCTTGATCAGTAAAAGATGTAAAATTTACTCCAAGTCGGTATGCCTTTCTTCGTCATGATGCCTTGACGCAAAAGTGAACATGTAATAAATAAAAAGTGTAGAAGCATAATCGAAGAAGGCTGAAGCTAATCAATGGGTAATATACCCAAAACATTAAGATGAAAACAGAGTATAATGTAGTTTAATAATTGAATTAGCTTGCATTCATCACTAATTACTCAATGGATAATAGTATGAAACTTCACGTAACATTATTCTACTCATTTTAACCGTAAAAACTTGAAATTGTTCACTACACAGGGATTCCCCTAGCAAACTTAAGATAAAAATTAACTCTACTTAATAAATATTTACTGAGTATGAGGAAAACCAATTGCATGAATTTCAATGAAAATAATTCATAAACTGCCCCAAAAATCTCGCCCCTCAACAAATATTGATGGAGTTGAACCTACAGAGCCTATCAAGTTTTTTACCTGTTAAAAAAAAATTTACTTTCAGAGTGCTGTGACGTATGTATGTTGATCTTGTTACACGATGCAAGAAAAACTAAGAGATCAAATCAAACGATAAAATCACTCATACTTTCTTTTCATGTTTTAGTGCACAACTTTGAAGGACGTCCACTAACCTAAACATATTGTTAAATCATGGATAGGGGTCTCAATTGAAGTTGACAGGGAAGGATTCAGTTTAATACTAATTGGGTCTAGATGAAATGAGTTACGACTAATCTTTGGGTTGGTTTGATTTAGGGTCGGGTTATTAATAGTGTGTCAAGTTTAATCGGTTATTTGTTTACTCATATTTGGTTTAAATCTTATTGTTTTGGGCCATAATTGGCTCAAATCATGATCAGTTTGAGTTGGTACACTGTCTAGTTTAGGTTTAGGTGAGCTTTGATCTGAGTCAAGTTATTTTAGGTTAGTCTAGTTTTGGGTTTAAACAGGTTAAGACCGTTAATTTCTGATTAAATTGATAGTAAAATACATAATAATAGAAATGTCTGAAAGTGTATTCTATAGTAAATACAGCTCTAAGAAATAATTTGAAAAAATGCCCTTGCACATTTATGTTGAATACTAAAAATTCATAAGTGAATTATTTTAATTTTTAACACTTAAAACATGATACGTTTAAAAAACACTCTTAAAATTTAAGAATTTGGTATCATATTTATCATAAATGATGTAGGTTAAATCAACACTCGAGTTTTTAACAGGCTGATCTTGAACATGTAAATTAAATTCAGATTAAGATTGTTATCAATTGAGCCGTGTCTATTTGTTATCAGTTTGAACCGGCTTTTGGATATTAATGAGTTGGGTTTGGTTGCTAAAGGGTCAGGTTAATTTCGAATTGTGTGTCTTCGTGTTGAGAGCAAGTTGTGTTTAAAGTCACAAATTTTGAGTGAAATCATTTTTTGCGTTGCTTTCATATTTAGGGGTGTCAAATCGAGTCGGTTCTGGGTTGACCCATCGCGGATCGGTTCTTATCGGGTCAATTTTTCCTATCGGATCGATTCGGGTTCGGGTCGAGTTATTATCGGGTCAGGTTAAATCGGTTATTTGCTTGTTCGGGTTGGGTTTTATTCGGTTCGGGTCAAGGTCGGTTTGGGTTGTATTCGGTTCGGGTCAAGGTCGGTTCTAGTACAATCGGGTCGGTTCCTAAACGGGTTATTTCGAATTCAGGTCAAGGTCGGTTCTGGTAAAATCGGGTCGGTTCCTGAACGGGTTATAGCGGAATTCTATTAAAACTATATTTTAGTTTTTTATTTAATGTTATTTAAAGAGTATGTTGCAGGAAAATGATTGTTATTTTAGAAAAAGAAGGACGTTCAATGAGATTTATGAAACAATGAAACCCCAAATTGGAAGGCTCTAATCTTTTACAATTTTTATTTTCATAATTTTACTCATTAAATAATTAAATTAATAAAAATGTTTGGTTTCAAAGTTATTAGATATTAGGTAAAAAATAGGTCTGTCAATATTAGGTCATATTCACGTATATTCAGATTATTAACACATCCAGTGAATTCGGGTAATGAATTGTTATAAATTGGGTTATATCGTTTATGTGTTGGTTTCAATCGGTTTCGGGTTCTTTACGGATCAGGTCCATAACGGGTTGGGTTCGTAACGGGTCAGGTTCCTAACGAATCAGGTCTGTAACGGGTCATGTTCCTAATGGGTCGAGTACGGATCGGGTTCAGGTCTTTGAATATTAGGTCAAATCGGTTTCGGGTCTTTGAATATCAGGTCAAATCGGTTTTGGATTAACTTCAGGTCGGGTTGGGTCGGTTTTCGGGTCTCACTTTTCGGGTCATAATCAAGTCGTGTTCGGGTCGGTTTTGAGTAACTTATCGGGTCAGGTCTGATTCTCACAGCTCTATAATCATAGTGGGTTGGATATGGTTACTGGTTTTACTTTTTTAAGATTGTCGTTAGATTCAACTTAAGTGCGTCGGTGAGTCCAATTTGAGAATTTACCCCTCGAATCATGATTAGCTACATAAACATTTTTTATAATTCAAAATGGTGAATCCGTCTACATCAAAATGACAACAGATTTATCAACAATTCAGCTATCATACCATCCATTCGCCTTGATTTTTGAATAAAAGATACCAACTAAATGCTCTATGATATCATTTCAGTGGCTGTGAATCTTGTGTTGCAGATTATTTATTTATTTATTTCTTGCAAATTATTATACTTCTTCTAGCTAGTATAAGTTGTAACAAATACATAAAATACGAATTTTTAGACGAAATTTGATAATGGTGTTTAGGAGATATGTATGTGATAAAGTAAAAAGAGAATAGAAATAATTAAAAGTGATAGTGAACCTTTTTCCCAAAAAGTTACTTAAAGGGATGAAAAAAAGTAAAAATATTACATCTTATATTAAGATGCCAAAAAAGGTAACTGTTGAAACTTTTAATAATTGAAGGTAGTACATGACATAATGCCCAAATCTGCAGTGCTATTTAAATAACAATAATAAAAATAAATAAACTAACCAATAGTTCTATACTGCATGCAACAATATACAGAAGCGAGATGCAAGAATTGAGCTTGTTTGCAAAGTGGATTTAATTTCCTAGCTCATGGTTAGTCACGGCATTGTTAGACATAGACCCGTACATCTCTACCTACGGATCGTATTTTGTACATCTTTTATCAAATTTGTTCTTATTTCATACAACCTTTATTTATCTTATTTCTACTTATTTTCACTTACTTTTACTCATTTTCACTTACTTGTACTCACTTTCATCCCATAAGGTTAATTTGGTCTAATAATGTGCAAAATACGTATTTTAAGGACGATAACTAGAGATTTACGGATGATAGTTAGATATTCACTAAGTTACACGTCATAAGCTTTGGTGTAAACTTTATCTCTACACTAGTATCATTCGAACACCACACACAAACTGCCCACCCTCTCCTTTGAAAGCAATCGTTTGGTTACTTCTTGGGAATTTAGACAATTAAGGAGTTATTTAGTGCTATCTTTGTTTGATCGAATAGCTAATAGTATTACATGGACAAAAATTATTTTGTTGTCAGCCAATCAATACATGAGTATGCAACCTTAGTCTCTAAAAACCTGTTACAGTTTCCTTTTAATAGTCAAACAATATCAACTTCGGCTATAGATCATTATAACTGTGGTTCAATAATATACACTACGAATCTACAATCTCATGAAAATTTCTCTTAATATATAACCATGATTATTACTTTACCATCCAACTCAATATACTTGTAATTTCAAAGTAAATACTAAAATATACAACTAATTTATTCATTCTTCATTTTATAAAAATTACAACACTTTCAGTTTTGATACTCTGTAGGAGGAAACACAATAGTTGAATTTCGAAATGTGCAGCTGGTTAAAATGATTTTCAAGGTAAACCGCCTGCTAGTTTTATTGTCTTGAAATATGTCCTTAAGTTTATCCCAAACCTGTTGTGCGGAATCCCCTTTACAGAGGATTGTCTGGAGTAAGTCAATGGAGATAGTACCATAGATCCAGTTCTTGACAACATAATCAAGCCGACTCCACAAGGCTTGTGGGAGATTAGGAGGACGAGAGCACTTCGGGTCAATGTGATCAAGAACGTCAAAAGCATGAGCATGACATTCAAATAATTCCACCCAATTTGACTAATGAACGTTTTCACGGTCAAGAGTGATGGGGATGGCGTTTTTGATATTGCTAACACTAAGAGCGGGGTGAAAGGGGGACAATGGTGTTGGTGGATCATCATCCCTGGCCATGGTGGACTATGGAAGAAGATGATGTACGGGACGAGTGTACTTGAAAATAAAAATCGTGCGGGAGTATGTATTCAAGAATGAAAAGAAAAGAAATCTTGTGAAAGATACTAGGATCTAATGATGTGAAACCATATTAGATTTTGTGAAAATTCTCCATGTCCTCTGATTTCCATTGATCAATGTATATACGTTGTTACAGTTTGAGTTCTAATAGTGTTAGGATACTCAAAAGATAATTATACAAATTATATCTCATATCTCCTAAGATAACAGAATATCTTATTATTGATTATATCAATCTGTACTATTTATATGCTACTTTTTGACCAATTTTTTTTACTCATATATAGATTTTTCTTGTAATCATATAAAATGTTGACAAATTCATTTCAATAGATACTTTTAATAGAATGAACATTATTTCATAAATTTAACTAATAAATAATTAAATATATAAAAAGTCAAATTAGTGAGCTAACAAATATAAAAATTAAAGCATTACAATTTTTATGAAACGTAGGAAGTAATATGATTTGACTATAAAACTCAAACATGGCCTATTAGTATCAACATTATCTAAACAAAGTAAGGACTATACTCAAATAACTTCACCATCAAAACCAACCTTTCCCAACCTTAAAGAAGGATAACATATCTAGAGATTTCATGACTCTTGACTCATGACATAGGCCAAAGGGCAAGTCTCTCTCTAAGCGTAGCATCGTAAGCAACAATTGTAACTCAGCAATAGGTTCCATCAACAAAACAAAGGAGGGGAGGAAATCCAACCATGAATAATAGTCAGCCTTACGTTAACTTTTATTAACACCTCATCATAATAAGTTGTCGCTTATAAGTTACACAACCTTTCATACCAAAAGCTGTGATGTGAGCAACTGAGCACGCATACACAGACATCTAAAGATTTATTTTACCCCACTCCTTTGTCATTTCCAAATTATTTAAATGAAGAATATAGCAAGACAGCAAATTCTGTGGCCTAGTTTGAATTTGTGATCCCCCAATCCTGCTTCAATTTTACTATAATACATATTGCCAATCGCAATCCAATTAGGTATTAAAAATCGCTGTCTAGTGACAGAAAATCACCACTTAATAAGGCTTTTTTTAGACAAATATGCTGCAGTCGGTCATTCAAATATTGTCCTATAAACATTTTTTAAGAATTAATAGGAGATAGTTAGGATCAATATCTTTATAGAGGGGGTGAATATAGTATGGTCGTTTTTTAAAATTTAGGCTTTTAAACGGCTTTTAGATGCGGAAATGTGATATAATAGGTTTCAAGGGCTTTGAAATGATTTTCAGGATTTTAACTTGAAAACAAATACGAATAAGATAAAGTAAATAAAGAACGTAAATGCAAATATAAAGGAGTCGATTATTTGTTACGAAGTTCGACAATGTGCCTACGTCTCCGCCTAGGGTTTCCTACCCTTAGGATTTAACGACCTTTATTTCTTCCCTTAGAGACCTAAAGCCAACTTCGAAGATTTTCACCCAATCTTCTATACCGTAGCTTTTCCTAGGTACACTTTAGTATCTCGATTTCTAGAAATAAAAATCTCCTTACTTTTTCTGAATCTTTGAGTATAATAGTTTTACTCAAAGTATATCTCTCTTTTCTTTTGATGTTTCTTTTTCACACTCAAGATACACTTTGTATTTTTCTCTCAAAATTAAATTACAATAAGGAATAAGCACTTAGAGAGAAAAATGATTGCTAAAGCTAGATTAATGTATTTCACGTTGGAGGACTTCTCTTTTTCAAGTTTCAACTCACTCTATTTATAGAGTTACTCTTGCAACAGATAGTCTTCAACTTCTTCAGAAATACCGTTGCTTTTGAATCGGGTATTAGGCCATTGACTGACTGCTTCAATGTTTGTTCCATAATTATCGGGCAGTTACTGAGGTTTGTTTCAAAGGTCTTGACCGATACTTTGAAATCAACTTAGTCGTTACAGATTACAATTTGAATTGTTGTTGAGATAATCTTGTTTGAATGAGTCTTCTACTTGTTTAGCACGTCCAACATCATATGATAATGATTATCTTTTGCAACGTTGATCAACTCCATGAAAATAGGAAGACTTGAAATTCGAACTCATCTTCTTAAACATTTGAATTTAAATCAAATTCCTTCAAGAGTTCAACACATAACAACTTCCTTATTTTTAGGAATGATTTCAGCAACTTGAGAGCTTTGAATTCCTTCGAATATATCTGGACATATAAAGCACGTAATCCAAGCAGCAAGTAATAGAAATCATAATAACTGATTTTTCCTATTGTTCCATGCATTCATAGCATAGATTATTCTTTGACTTCCATCACCTATATTTAATATGTTAAAGCATATAAAACGTATTATCATCAAGGCGGAGTCTTCAATTTTTATCTTCAAATTCATAAACCAAAAGTTAGGAATATTTGATATTATAAAAATTTACATTCTAACAAAATCCCCTTGAATATATAATTTCTTATAATTTGATAAACTTTAACTCTATGAATAGAAATGGGATAATTTTTAGAGATTGAGAGAGTGATAGTTTTCAAGGAACAAAGAGAGTAACGATTAGATTTTTTAGAACATGTTAAAAATAGTTACACGTATATAGGAGGAAAACAATTAAACCACTTATAAACCCAATTGAAGTTATATATCGAAGAGTAGTAATTCTCTAAGCTTAAGTGAGGTGGTTCACTAATTGTCTCTTTAACACTGTAGGACAACCAAGATGCACACAGCGTCAATAATGCAGGGTCAGCAGTACCTTACCACTTAGGGCTTACCGTTAAGTATGTCATAATTAAGAATGAATCACATGTAACACAGTATGGAAGTGGATAAAATAATTAAGCCTTCAGTTATACGTTAAGATAATACATACCTGAAGAATACTCCTCAGGCACAAGATTGTTCCCCACGCCTCAAATTCTTCTTCATTTTATTAACATCGTCCCAACTATCAGTCAATGCGTAAATATTGCCAAATTGAAGCTAGCAATGTTGTGCTGCAATCTCTATTCAACATTGTTGCGTATTGTAATCTGCAAGCCAGAAGCAATGCACCTCAGATTAGGCTCCGGAATGAGGTGGGAATTGGCATACATGCACATAATGATCAGTTCATATGCTTCTTCAACTATAGCCAAATAATCGTCCCAATTCAATGAAAACTCTCCCAAATCTCATATAGGACTCTATCCAAGAGCCATAATCAAAATCTTCTATATGAGAATGAGCAGATATTGTTTTGGATCCAGCCCCTTATGAGTGGCTTCTTTGAAAAGCTTGGTTGATGCATATGTTGTACTCTTAGTGAGAATGTAAGGAGACAACAGCTCGGCAGGGCAAGCAAGTGAGAGAGCACGCCAAGCAAGAGTATCTCTAAATATATAATCTCAAGAGAGAAGTTAAGAGGGACACACAAAAAATACACAATATATGTAGGAGAGAAGTTGGAGAGGTGATGGTATCCTCGGAGGTACTGACAAAGTCTTCACCAAAATTCATAATGTCGGAGTTTCAAACGTCAAATTGTGCAGAAATTTGGTCAGCTTGTTGAGGACATGTAGAGCTTTAAATACTATGGTTGGATTGTTTGTTTGAACCACCCATGGTTTGTCAGATATTGCATCCGAACAGAACTCTATAAATTTGGTGATTTCTAACCTTCTTTTCTCTTCTCGTTAATTCTCTTATGTATTTACATGTTTCTGAATTTGTGAGTTATTGTGAATTCTATTAGGTTTATTTTTGCCCCTCAATTTTATCATAATAAGAGAAGAAGAAAGGGTGGATTTTTCATACGTTAAGTGGTTTTTGCTCTTCATATATAAGGGATTTTTCACGTAAAATTATCGTGTGTTGTTGCTTTATCTTTCACATTATATTGTTTATATGCTGGCTGTCCATAATTGGTTTTGTGCATATCATTTGGTTTGGTGAAACTGTTATATAGAGTTGGGAAGTACTCTTTGGTGGATTGTCTTGTATCGATCTGCTTGTGAGTATCGTTGGAATATCCCATTTGGGTCCTACAATTGGTATCAAAGCAAGGTTTAATTTTCACTGTTATTATGGATTCTAGTTTTAGCAGTTCAATAGTTAAATTAACATAACCAATTATCCCATTTGAATACTGATGATGGAGGATTTGTTGTATTGTAAAGATTTGTATAACCAAGATGATGCTATCACTGATTCTAGTGGTTATGTTATCAAACTTAGAAAAGCAAAAAGAATGGGAATAGTCCTTAAATCTTTTGAAAGCAATAGCTGATATGCAAGAGACAACTGTTACATGCATTCTGTGAATAGATCCTAAGATAAATTCAAGTGATGAAATTAAGGCAGATTCTTTTGACTTACACTGTGAAATCATCATCATTACATTATATATCTTTGATGAAATGCCACCATTACTAAACACAGTGGCTCCTTAAATTTAAGCACTAGTAATGGAGAAGACAGTGGCTCCTTAAATTTAAGCACTAGTAATGGAGTATATCTGTATATGTTATGGAATTTATTCTGGAACAGTAATTATAAATTTATAATCATGAGTTATGATGACGAAGACGGTTCGACCCCTGCCAATTAACCAATATCATTTGCCCCTTTTAACAACATATCTATTTTGATGCAGAATATCTCATTTGCTTCGGTTAGTTTAAATGCTTAGTTCCTACTCCCTCCGTCCCTCAAATATTACCCCTTTTTTATTTATAGAGTCAAAGTTTAAAAAAATTTACTAAAAACTATCATCATGTTATAACTTATAAGAAATAATATATTCAAGTGAGATCATGTTGTATGAATCTCAATGTAAATTTTAATAATATCAAGTTTTCATAATTTTTGTCTTATAAATTTGGAGATAAAAACGTTTGAAGTCGTGTCTTGAAAATCGTGAAAAGTCAAATAGAGCAATCTTTGAGAAATAGAGGGAGTATATAATTAAAAGGATTAGACTTTTATAGATCCTTGATCTCCTGATAAGGCTTTATAAGTATATATAGTAATACGGAGTATATTGATAAGCTTATTTAGGTCAAGGGTGGCAAAAGGGAGGTTTAGGTTAGATGAACCATAAACATTATCAATTCCCAGCAGTTTGGTTCAAGCTTGATTGTCAAGTCGTCCAAATTACGTTTTTGCCATATTTCTCTGATTTTTTATTTGGTTCTACAAAGAGCCATAATTTAAGATAGTGATGTACTCTCTCCGTCCCGCTAAGATTGTCCTATTTTTATTTATAGAGTTTAAAAATTTTGACTATAAATTCTCATTGTGTTATAAAAAATAATATATTCATATAAGATATTGTTAAATGCATCTCAATGTAAATTTTTAGAATATATTAGTTTTCATAATATTTTGGTTATGAATTTAGAAATAAAAACGTTTAAAATTGTATCTTGTAAACTACAAAAGGTCAAATTAGAAAAACTTAATGGGATGGAGGGATAGTACCTATAAGACTTCAATCGTATGTCACAATTTTTTTGTTTTTTTTTTTTGGTAAAGCATGTCAGAGTTTTACTACTACAAAGTCCACACCCGTACAAGCTTTCTTTGTACAAGCCAAGGCCCAAGGCTATCACAACTTTTGGACCATATCATCTTAGTTATGTAACCCATGGCTATAGTTCCGGCTTAAACACGTGGATAAAAAAAATATTAAATATTAATTTAATAAATTCTCAATTAAGCACCATGAATCTAATTTTAACGATACTCAAACCAAAGGCCTGCTAGGATAAAGTCAAGGCTTAAAAGGAAAAAGAGTAACTCAAACATAACTAATGTGTTGATGTAGCCATGCATGTCATAGATCTCAAAATGAAAGTGTGTGAGTGTGACTGTATGAGAACGTTCAAAATTCCTACTCTCAAAATAAAAATTTGTATTTTCACATTTTAGAATATACGGAGTATATATACTTCGCGTCCTTATATAATACAGTTTTTTGACTCACGACTTAACAACCCCTTCAAACTAGCTAGACATTAGATAAATCACATGCATAAACCATGCCTATATATTTACTTGGTGTCTAAGTCAAAGTAAGAAGTTTAAGTACATTAAGAAGAAAACTATTTGGAAGAATATTGCGATACATATACTCTAGTACTTATTATAACTCTCAATCTCATCCATTATAGTTTCGAGTTGAACATGTCGTCTTGAATTGGATTAAGGATCGCTATCAATTAGACCTTGCTAGTTTGTTGTCATGTTGAATAAGATCCAAGTTGTTACTAATTAGTTTACTATTGGGTTGAGTTGTTAACAGTTCGCATAACTTTGAGGCTATTATAATTCATACCTGATATAAATTATATCAGAATATTGAAATATCAAATTGTTATATCAAATATAGCTAGCTACTATTCTATTAGACATAACATATAGGTATTGTTATATCAGATATAAAAATATAGAAGATATTAAAATAAAGAAAAACTCATATCATGTATAAACATTATGATATCAAATATAGAAATAAAATTATAAAAATACCCCTTGATATATTTATATCATGTATAAATTATAAATTTTTTCATAACTTCGGATCAGGTTATATTCGGGTTTGAGCAGGTCGGGTTTAATTCGGGTTTAATCGGTTTCTAGGTTGAGTTTAGGTCGGGTCTGGTTATGGGTTTCACCTTTTGGGTTGTAAAATAGTTCATGTTAGACCGAATCAAATCGATATAATCAGATTCACGGGTAAAATCAAATTCATGGTTCGGATTAAAAACTAACAGCTCTATAATGTCATATAGCACATATAGCTTCAGGCTTTCTAGTTAAGTTAGGACTTTTACCCAATATAATACATATATACAGTTCCCATGATCAATATAAGATAAAATACATTCATGATAGATCTTGTTACCTTAACATGGTATCAAAACCCTCTAATTAGGAGATCTCGATCCTGAGATTTTTTTTTTTTTTCCTTCTAATTACTCTCCGCATATACAAGGCTCAACCTTCATATTAGCCGCAACAATATCGATCTTTTTCGCTGCTTAATTTGAATATTCATCATGGGAGACGACACTACAGAACCTCCAAGTTATGCACCTTTCTCCACTTTTAATTTGCATCCTTCTGAAGGTACTGGTTGTGTCATAAGCCCTATCTTGCTGAAGAAGAAAAATCATAATGAGTGGGCTTGATTGATCATTGCGTAACAATTTAAAAGAAAAAAAATATACTTAAATGGGGCATAGTTAATTCAATTATTGTTAGTTGCTGGACTGTTAATACAGTTGATGAGTCAATTAGGCCTACTGTTGCTTTTCCTGTCAGGACTTTATGGGACGAGATTTGCAATATATACTCGGTTATTAATGGTCCAAGAATCCATGAACGAAAAGATCCACTTATTATGGGCAATTAAGAAGGATTTGGGATGAGCATTCTGGACACTCTAAGAAATAAAACATGCTCTGGTGCTCCAACTTTATTAAAGGAACATCAAGATGCTATGCTTCATCAATTTCTTATTGGTCTTGATTCTACTCCTGGCTTTGATACAATATCTTCATATCTTCATTGACTATGATGAAAACTTTTCACCTGCTTAAATCTATTTTGGTGCTCTTAGAGATTGATGCCTTATATGACTATGATATTTGGCGGCTTGATGTCAAAATAGCTTTTTAAAACAGATTCTTGAAATAGGATGTGTATATGACGCAATCCAAGGATTTTGTGGATTCTAAAAACCTTAGGAAGGTACATAAGATTCAAAAGTCAATCTAAGGACTAAAGCTCGCATCTCGGAGTTGGAATCTTCAATTTGATGAGACAATCAAACAATTTGGTTTTCTCAAAAATGAAAAAGAAGCTTGTGTTTGGAATAAATATTCACATGGATAATATCAACATTTATCCATTAACTAAACATTTGTCTAACTCAAGCATGAAAGTCATACTAAGGCTTTAGGGCTTAAGCATATTAGATAGTGATTTCGATTTTGTACTATTTTATTATAATTAATCACTGATATAAAGATTTAATAGGTTTATCTTATTTAATTGTGTTTTTGTAGTATTCCATAACATTTGATAGGTTTATCAATATGAATGAAACCTTATTAAGAGAAAATAAGTCATAAAATACTATTAGTCCCTAGTCTAAATCATTAAATTGGACATAAATGATTTATTCTACGACTAGATTGTGAGTTGATTGATAGCACAATTTCATGGACTATAAGGACATGGAGATGTTTAACCATTTACATAAATATGTATGTGGATACATATTGGAAAGATCTTTTTGATATTCTTCAAATCGTTTCAAGAATTTCATTGTTATATTTAATGGATTTCTTTGAAATGAGTATGACATTATTCTCATTTAATGATTAGTAATGCCTTTGACATTTTCAAATATCGCGCTATAAAAGAAGGCAATATTAGGAATGCTTAGGGTTGCTAAAGGTTAAGTGAGAATTTTGGTTTTACAAGATTAAATAAGTCCTCTTATTAATTAGAATTGGTGTCTTGGGCCTCTTTAAGAGTAAGAATTAAAAAATACATGAACATGCTAAAATAGATTAAGGTGCTAATCATTTGTTTCAATAGATCTAGCTAGTTGGATTTCAAAAAATAATTTGCACATCGATGTGGATGACATGGGATATCATCATGCTATCAAACGACTTAAGAAATTTATGATTACACACTTGTTCTTAGACAAATGGGAGATTGAAGGAAATGTCCATTGGTCAAGCGTACTTACTAAAGATAAACACAAAGTATTGTATACACACTGTACCTAATAAAGTTATTGTGTCCCCAGTAAAAGTGACTCCGTCCCGTGTGTATACAATACTTTTTGAATTATTTATAGGATAAATTATGAAAATAAAATATATTATGTTATTTTAGGTGGTCATAGTGTTTTTCTAAAACCAACTATGATTTGTATGTTAATAAGATCGATTTACTAATAATTACAATCGGATCCTATGAGGTCACATATAAAAGTACGAGATTAGATTAAGCCACACCAAAGGCCGATAATAGTTAAGGGTGGCCGATTATATGAATGATTGCAAGGAATTAATTTGGTGGTTTAATGCACCATTAAGCTATCTAATTGATTCCATAAGTATGACATGAAAAATATTACAAATAATAGAAGCATATTTTTAGAGAAAGTGAAGAGATTGAAAGTTCTTTATCTTTTGCTTGTCCTATCACACAACACAACCAAGCAAAAGTAAGAAAGGAAAAGTTCTTTCTTCCGTAGGATATCCAATGGATATTTGTATATCAATGCTAGAGGAATGACATTTGACGTTCTAAGCATCTCTATTTGAGAAAATGAGGTATCCTTTGATTTATGAAATTTACGCGTAAAGAGTATAATATTCTACACTAGTAATTCATATTATTATAAAGATAAAATCATATTTATATGCTAAAAAAGGGTTTCTTATAATTAAACTAGATGCGTCTAATTTCCTTCATATATTTTTCCATCATGCTGGAGAAAAACCATCTGGGCCCGGAGCCGAGTCTCTATGGATGTCAATATAAGACCAGTTGAACCTCCTGAAAAGAAAGAGGAAACAAAACTTGTTTCTCTGCAGATAAGATAAGCATGGGATATCCAGTTCACATAGGACCAGTTCAGTTTCAGACGTATATCAATCTCCATACAGTTAGTTAGAAATGTGTACACTCATTTCAAAAAATTCAGCACTCCATTGAGCAAACATTGAATACCATCAACACTCCTGATTTGTAGCACCTCTTTTCTACTTCTCTCTAACCCTTGAAATACATCAATTTTATTGGATAGTCCTCATTAAGCATCCATAGGTGGTCTTTCATTTTATGTCTCCACTCTCCAGTAAAGACTATTGAATCCCATCTTCTTCTCTTTTAGTGATGATATAACCTATATGTACCTCTGGCCATCACTGACGGAAAGAAATATTTCTCCAGTCAATCCCCCACAGCCTTCTATATTATTTAGGCACCAAATATTCAGTGGCGGTTTCATACTAAAAGTAACCTTATATACCCCTTGCGATATTTTTCAGTATATATGCAACTCCTAACTTACTGGTAAGACAGTCTCGTTGTTTTAGGCACTCAACTTCTTTTTTTTTTTACCAATTAATAGATTCTAAACCCATAACACCAAAATCCTGACATCGCTAATGCAAATATTTCGTTTTCTCCCTTGATAAAGCTAGCTTTCTGGTGAGCACAAACCATATCAGAGCCATTGAATTGTAAGTCCAGATTTCAGCAACCAAACGATGAATGATCTTGTTTAGCAACATTAATTCTATCAACAAAATTTGTAGTCGTGTCATTCTGAGTCTGGTACTATATATATGTGTGGTATTACACTTTGATCATATCTTACTATACCTTTAGTTGCATATACATTATTGTAAAATTTGATAAAAGTTACTGTAAATCTTTGCTTAGTATCATTCAAAATGTTATTGAGCTTATAAATAGTTAACTTAATAAACCGTTAGCAAGTTAATGTGTCGTATTTAGCAATTATCATTAGAGAAGTACTCTCTTTTGTGAGTTTTTTCTTAATGGAAATTTTTTTGGTTCATACTTTTAAGGAAGCAAATCTAGCCGAGCATGTCATGGCGCACTTAAATCCATTAATTTTCTCTACTAGAGTCTTAGTTGGGAGAATGTCATGGTATGTTAGAAGATGTAATAGCTTTAGAATTTTGTTTAAATTTTAATGAGAGCTTGTGGCTTGAGCCGGGGTTTTTCTATAAAAAAAAAAAAAAATTATTTGATCTTGTGCACTTTTCCGGAACATTAATTTTAATAATTTTTAATAACAAAACTATTAGATATTAATAGTCAAATTAATACAAAGGTTATTTGTTAGACAAAAAAACTCCAAGTTTGAATAGTCACGCTATTGTAGATTAGATTGTCTTTAAGTCGATAGACAAACACAAGTATAATTCCCAATCATAAACATTTACTCCCTCCATTCTTTTTTGTTCTTTTCATTTTTCCCATCTGAAAATTTTAAAATACGTTTCTCATTTAAATCCTTTTATTTTAGTTTAATATTGTAATTGAGTGAAAAAGTTTGGTTGGGATCATTATCCTTGTGATATGTAGCTCATTAGTTATTTTTTTAATTGTTTAATGTCATAGACTTTAAAAATTCCATTACTTATTTGATGTTCAACCCACTTGCATCATTGTTTTTAGATTAATTAAAATTATTTTATAGAATCTTAATAATATTTAATATTCTCTTGGTTACTTTCCTGATTCAATTTTACCATGTCTAGATGTTAACTTGTTACATATTTTAAATTATCAATTATGCATTTCAAATAATTGGACTCTGTTTCTTAAAGCAGAAAGTACGCATGCCTATTGTGTTTTCAGTTTGTTTTGGGCATTGAGGCATCTAAAGATGATTGGAAGCTGACCTGAGAAAATGAGATGTGGGATAATCTCATAATCATCATAACACATACAAATTATCCAATAATTATAGGCCTGATTTCGTTGGGCACCCATTGCTTCATTTTTTTCCCCTTCCTTTCGATAAAATTGGATCCCAATGTATGTAAGAGCAACTTTATGCTAGCACTCTCCAAATAAAAGTGCAATTGAGTGGATTATTAAGTTTACTTTAATTAGTGAAAGCGTTCAAAATAATTTGGACTATGTTGTAAAAGGTGGTAACCCAAAACCCTAGCTATTCATACTACTCTGCACGATTATGTCTCAATGAGGTAATTCGGAAAGCTCCCTGCGCATGCTCTAAAATCTACTATTGTACGGTTTTTGTAAGGCCCTATGATAGATTATTAAGTTGGTGCAATGTCATGGATTGTGTATAAACCCATTCATTGACCTAATATGTAATGACAATCAGGTGGAATATCATGGCTAATGAGATTAATGACTAGTTGACTTTACAGGTTACTTGCTAGATTGGCGTAAATTTAATAGCACAATTCATTAATCCCTCAAATAAAAGAATGCAAAATGAAATAGAGAAAGTTTTAATTGTTGTCGGTATTATGTGTGACTTATCTCACCATCTCGCTAGTGAGACAACCACCCACGACACCACCATACCATATCTTCCTCATTCTCCTCCTTCACCACCATCGCCACCACCCTCCTCACCACAATCGCGCTCTCACTATCTTACCGTAGTTTGTTTGGGGAATTTTGATGAGTGAAGGAGTAAGGATGGGGAGTACGGAAAGATTGGCAAAGATGCTTGGAGTGACGAAACCTATTTCAATGGCGGGCCCTACTTTTGCTGATTTGCTAAGGACTCGTGAATTGGATAAGTATATGATTGATTCTGGTATTTACGAAAGTGAAGACGAAGCGGCGAAGATGGAATCAATTTTAGATCACCTGAGAGAGTTTGTCAAAGATTGGGTTAAACAACTTACTTGATTAAGAGGGTATACTGATCAAATGGTTGAGGATGCTAATGCACTTAGTCAGAGTTCCTGATGACTTAGAGATTTCCCATGTTTCGGTGCTATATAATGTTGATGAAGCTCCTAGGTATACCAGTTATGATCTCAGTTATAGTTATTAACATCTTAGATATATAAATTAATATCTAAGTTATAGATATTCTAATCCTAGGAATAACTAAGTTATAGAAATTAATAACTAAGTTATAGAAATTAATATCTAAGTTATAGATGTTCTAATCTCAGTTATAATAATTAACATCTTAGATATAAAAATTAATATTTAAGTTATAAAAATTAATATCTAAGATATCGATATTCTGATCTCAGTTATAGTAATTAAGATCTTAATATATAGAATTAATATCTCAGTTATAGATTTTATGATCTTAGGTATACCAGTTATGATCTCAGTTATAGTAACTAACATCTTAGATATAGAAATTAATATTTAAGATAGATGTTCAGATCTCAGTTATAGTAATTAAGATTTTAAATATAGAATTAAGATCTTAAATATAGAATTAATATCTCAGTTATAGATTTTCTGATTTTAGATATACCAGTTATATGATCTTAGTTTTAGTAATTATCATCTAAGATTTAAAGATTAATATCTCAATTTTTAAAGTTTTTATCTTAGGAATACATGTTATGATCTCAATTATATTCTTACGTATATTATTCATTATCTCATGATAAAAATATATTATCTTAGGTATATCTGAAATAACAAATTCAATACCTGAGACATTTATTTGTATAACTGAGATAATAAATACAATACCTAAGATTTTTTATTTGTATACCTGAGACCTTTATTTGTATAATTGAGATAATAAATTCAACACATGAGACCTTTAATTCTATAACTGAAATCATAATTTGTATGCGAAGGATCAAAACATAATTTAATACCTAAGATCTTTATATGTATATCTGAAATAATAAATTCAATACTTGAAACCTTTATTTGTATATCTGAGATAATAAATACAATACCTGAAATCTTTATTTATATATTTGAGATCATTATTTGTATATCTGAGATAATAAATTCAATACCTGAGACATTTATTTGTATATCTGATATAATAAATTCAATACCTGAGACCTTTATTTCTATAACCAAGATATACCTAATTTGATATGAGCGCGAGATGATCTTTTATACTTTACCAATGTCACATCACTCGGCTAATGTAACGGTCTCAGCCAATATTTTCACTTTTAATTTATAACCAAGATATACCTAATTTTATTTTTGTACCTGATATCATTATATATTTTTCTCTATTTCTATAGCTTTTATATTTCTATATTTAATATAATAATATATATATTTTTCTCTATTTCTATAGCTTTTATATTTCTATATTTAATATAATAATATATATATATATATAAATATATATATATAAATATATATATATTAGATATAACAATAACTGTATATATATAACAATACTTATATTTGATTTCTCAATATCTTGATATAATTTATATCAGATATGAATTCAAAAAACCTCAAATGAAATATAATTCATTTGCTATCCTATCATATTTAACGATCAAACCCTAATTATGTACTCCGAAAGTTAGAATTAGTGAGTTACTAAATTTTTTTTGTATAACAACTATCACTATAACCATAATTTTAACCTACTAATTGGTGTAACTAATAGTGGTGACAAATTTTAAAAATAACTCATGCATATATGTTATTTCTAGTTTATGATAAAGGTGGAGAAAGAATATGTAAAATTCTTATGAAGTTGTGGTTAATGGGCTAGATCAAAAATTAAAATTCAATTGTGGAGATTAGGGATGGCAACGGATATTGGACCCGACCCGAATCCGTAGATCCGTTTATCCATATCCGTTTTTGCGGATATGGGTCTTTAAAATTTAGACCTGACGGATTCGGGTCTTGTGACTAAAAAAACGGATCCGGATACATGTCTAACCATAATATCCGGATCCAGATCTATTACCCGTTTTTTTATTTACTCATTTGTACTTGTTTGTATTGTTATTCAAAAGATATGTAAAAATTTGATTTTGTTCATTTGTACTTTGTTATTTTGTTATATTTGAATAGTTATGTGAATTATATTCAAGTATTGAACTTACATCCTTCGTTAGATTGTCGTTATTGATGTAAAATGTAGATTTATAAATTTGAAACTTATTATTATCTTAAAAAAAATAGGCAAAACATGTAGGATCTGAATACATCCTTGAAAAATGGATCTGAATTTGGATCATAAGGATCCGATCCAGATTCGATCCGTTGGCATTCCTAGAGGAGATTAATAAACTAGTTAAACATTGAGAACACTTATGATAAGTGTAGTCACAAAAATGCAATAGTACTAGACTATTGTCAAAAAAGTACTACTCTTTCCGCAACCCGGACCCCATATTTGGATCATCAAAGTGCAATATCAAAATCCACAAATGATGATTCTCAACTACTACATAACCACGAGAGTAAAGGCTTCAATTTAGTGGATTATACGATGGTTGGATGGTTTTTAAGGGTATGTGGCAATCAATTAGCGTGGTAATCCCTTGGCTTATTGGATCTTTGAATTAGTGGCAAAAAATATACTAGTATATAAGCATACCTAGATTTTTAAATAATACTAGCTTAGTAAAAGTTGGCAACATTAGTATACTATTATATGGTATGGATCATATATAATTTTACATGTATGTCGAAATGTGGCTCAACGAACAAAGTAACAGACATTTGGACTTTGGACTAAATTTTTATATTCATGACCAAAAGATTAAGGGACAATTTGGCTAAAAGACTTTTAGACAACGCACTATAGGTGTCACGTGTGTTTGATCGTCACATGGTGGTAATTGACAACATGAATTTTCAGGTACGTAGTACATTCGTGCTAATATTAAGTTTGGTTACTCTGGTAAGAGTATGGATTGGATGTTATACTTCTTTTTTTTTTGGGAAGTAATAACAGCAAATTATTTTCCAAAGTCTTGCTCTCGGGCATCCTCTTTTCTTGGCATTAGGGTTAATGGATTCGAACCCAAACGTGAAATCTAAATAAAGAACTTTTTATCCTTACTATTGAGAAATAAGATCAGCAATTTGAATAGAGAAGGGGAGTTTAGTCTCATTTTACGGAGTATTTGGCTCTATAGGAATGAAATAGCATTCAAAGTAAGCTCTTCAAATTCATTATATTGTGAATCATGAGAACCCTTAGCTTGAAGAGTGGAAGAGCAGATGGCTATATGTGGAAAGCAAGGGGCTAATATAGGTGCCACCAGAGGTCATATACTTGTATGTAAACACTTGCCCCTTATTTGGACATGGGGGAGAGGCCCATGAGAGTACAATGGAAGCGGATGTCTCTTAGAAGAGAGCCTGTAAAAAGGGTTTCAGAGGAAGAAGTGACATCGAAAGTAGGTTAAGTGTATCTCTTTTGGAAAATTTTAGCCAAGTAGATTAGTGAATTTTTTTTTTAACTCTTCACCTCTACACTTAGAACTTCTTGCAATTTGGAAGGGGCTTTGTCATGCGAAAAATTTGGAGAGGAATGGATCATTCGAACGAATTGCTTCCAAGCAATATTGGCTCTTATCAATTAGACTAGTGCGAGCAAAGAAGTCTAAATTTTTACCCTGGATAACCTTTTCTTATCTAGGTCTTTTAATTTTATCAATTTCATTAAAGTAAATCGATCTCTGGTTAGTATAGTTCATAATCTTGTTTGCCGCAAGAAAAGGATATTAGTTTATTTCTTAGTATTTTGTTCTTGCCAAAAAAAAGAAATTTAAATTATTGTGTCGTTGCGTATGAAACAAAAAGCCTCTAAGAACAACTCCAATGGTGTATATAAAGGATTCACTCCAACGTTTCTGCCTTCTAATCTTCTATAATATTGATATTTGAGCTGCTTTAAACGTTCAAGTAACAAATTGAGCTTTGACGTTCTAATAACCCAATTATAAAGGGGAGTAATAGATAAAATGCCATTAGTTTCTTATTTTAGGGTATTCGAGGAGTAATTTTCAATTCTCATACCAGGGGTTTTTAATTGGAGGTAATAATTTGATGCAATATTGGCGTGTAAAGTAGTAGATTACTCAATGCATAGTTTGGCACCTAAAATAAAATTAATTTTCGTTTAGCATTCAAATATCCTGCCAAAAATAATTTAGCATCATTGAGAAAATGACAAGTATCCCGCAGCATAATAAATCAAATACAAATTGATTTATATTTACTTCCAAATAACATTTTATACACAAAAACATAGTAAAGTAAGGACACATAAACCTTATTAAATGACACACCATTATGATGTCGTTTTTGTTAAATTGAGGGATGGATTTTGTTTTATTAAGTGATAACTATATACCAGTATTTGTGACTTTTATTATATTGAGGGATAACTTTTGTCGTACTTCTGCCAAAAAAACTTTTGTTATACCGAGAGATACCTTTTTATTGAACACACAATAATATTATTATATTCATTGTGCACACAAAATCTTTGCATTATATGCTAACAAATACGCATAATCAAATCAAGATTTAGGAACCACTTGGATGTGGATTTTCTACTTATATTCAAAATTTTCAATCTCAATGGAGTTTTTATTTTTAGATGGTATTGGTTGTGATAAGTCACACCATTTTATTAGTGTGACAAACCTAATTTAAACAAATTCAAACCCGTGGGCTAATTGAAACCTTTATTTTATAACGAAGATATACCAGGTTAGCCTCTAGTACCAGGTGGTGTCAATGGCGGAGAAGTGAAAGAACCCAATGTAGGGTCGCACGAGGCAAATAGCAGTCATAATCACAACAATGATCAAGATCACTATATGACGTCTTCTTTACCGGCTGATATTCTGGTCATATCACGATCTAATGGCGACATAAATTCCTTCTCCTACGAGACGAAATGGAGGAAGAGCTTATGATCGTAAAAATTTCCAAACAGAGGCTAACTAGAACGTTATCCACTTTTGTACCCTTCACGCGTCTTTACAAGTTGAATTACAATGTGGGTGATACTTCTACTGCAACTACAATAATTTGTCAGTGATAATGATCTAATAAAGGTAACCAAGCATTGTACTCCAAATGTGAAGGTAATAAATTCAATACCTGATATCTTTATTTGTATAATTGAGATAATAAATTTAATACATGAGACCTTTATTTGTATATCTGAGATAAGAAATTCAATACCTAAGACCTTTATTTATATACGTAAGATAATAAATTTAATACTTGAGATCTTTATTTGTATATGTGAGATAATAAATTCAATACCCGAGACCTTTATTTGTATAACTGAGATAATAAATTTAATATATAAGATCTATATTTGTATACCTGAAATAATAAATTCAATACCCGAGACATTTATTTGTATAAATGAGATAATAAATACAATACCTGAGATCTTTATTTATATACCTGAAACCTTTATTTGTACAACTGAGATAATAAATTCAATACATGAGACCTTTAATTCTATAACTGAAATCATAAATTGTATACGTAGGATTAGAACATAATTTAATACTTGAGATTTTTATTGGTATATCTGAGATAATAAATTCAATACTTGAGACATTATTTGTATATCTGAGATAATAAATACAATACCTGAAATCTTTATTTATATACTTGAGATCTTTATTTGTATATCTGAGATAATAAATTCAATACGTGAGACATTTATTTGTATGTTTGAGATAACAAATTCAATACTTGAGACCTTTAATTTATAACTAAGATATATACCTAATTTAAAATGAGTGCGGGATATCGTTTTATACTTTACTAATGTCACATAATTCGACTAATATGACAGTGTCAGCCAATATTTTCACTTATATTTTAGCTAATGGAAAACGGAGGACAACTTTTGATAATGGCCTCAAAACATCACGTACGATCAATAACTACTAAAACCACCAATCCCATTATCCACCACCCTTTTGCAACAACCATAAACAATTAGAGCACTCAACTTAAGATATTGAAGGTTTTTAGGCATTGCCCCCCAAATCAACATAACATAGGGTCCACATATAATGTTTTTGGGAGCTTTGGTCCCTAGTCTCACTTTGCCTTTCTTCACTACCACTATCATCTATATCCTACTTCATATATTAGTAGTTCCCCTCCCCAAAAAAATATCCATAAAACCATATTATAGAATAAAATATTTAATAGACTTCACCCTTTCATGACTGTCTACATGAAATAAAAATAAAAATAAAAATAAGCATATCAATAATTCTGATTAATAATATATTGGTGTTTTTATCATATATGAAACTAAAAGTAGAAATCTCCATTCTATAGGTTACCAAATTTCATATACGAAGAGAAAGAGGAGACATCGCTTAACAATAGATGAATGTCATAATCAATTAATCATAACTTCCAAAGTCAATACACAACATTTTTTTTTCTTCTTCTAATAATATATATAGTGCTAATACATAGTTCGACTATGATTACGTTCAAACTTAGAAATATAATATTTTAATTCAAGTTCAGCTTAGGGTGAATTTCAATCAAATAAGTTTCTCTTTATAGCAAAAATATTACATAGTGTCGAAAATATCTAAACTTAGCCAAATATATGTGCATATCAAATGAACCATTAATTATTAGACAGGGTATTTAAGACCCTTTCTTTTGCATGTTAATTTTGTCACGTCTCGTTACGTGAGGCAAAGCAAAACCCATTAAAAAGACAACTAAGTCTGCAGTCTGTACAGTCTGTATTCTGTAGTTAGTAGTCAGTTGTCACTCCCACTTCTCGGTCCTTCCTCACCTGACCAGTATTCTCTGAACCCAACCCCCCCCCCCCCCCCCCCTCTTTAAATAACAATCACTTCTTCCCACACTTTGCCAAACCAGCCCACCACAACACATAACACATAACATTCCAAATTCCAGACCATAATACAAATCAAACCCAAAAACAAAACCAAACATATTAATAAAAAACATTCATACAAATTAATACTTTGATCTCTTCTCCTCTGGCTTTCTCTTGAAGCTTCAACAATGCTACCATACAGCACAATCGGAGATGCAGAAGCAGCATTGAACCGAACACTGACCTTCGCAGAGACCCTATGGTTCAACTATTCTGCCAACAAATCAGACTACTTTCTCTTCTGTCACAACATTGTCTTCCTCTTTGTAATTTTCTCTCTTATCCCTGTCCCGCTCGTTGTCGTTGAGCTCCTTCGCGCGGCCAACATTGAGCGCTACAAAATCCAACCCAAAGTTAGACTATCGCTCTCTGAGATGATGGCCTGCTACAAGACCGTTATGAAGATGTTCTTTTTTGTTGTGGGCCCTCTTCAGCTCGTCTCCTACCCTTCTGTCAAGGTCTGATTTTTTTGGTGATTTTGGATTTCTGGGGTTTGTTTAATCTGTGATTTTATGAAGTGGGTCGTCGTCTTTTATTTTTTTTTGGATGATTTTGAGGAAAAGTTTTAGAATATTTTTGTTTTTATTGTTGGGTGGTTGATGGGATCAATGTGACGAGCTTTGTTTGCATGCCGTTGATTATGATTATCATGTTGTTTGATAAAAATGATTATCATATGTTTGACTTCAACTGTTGTATTGATGTTTGGATTAGGGAGTTGTTCAAGTGATTTGATTGTAGATTTGGTTAATTGGTAGTTAATGATGTAAAGTTTCAGTCGAATTAGATCCTACACTCGACTGCATGATGCGGGAATGTGTAATAGAGTTGTGTATTTGATATGCATGTTAACTAGATTAAGGGATCGATTTGATTGATAATGTGAATCAAATCAAATAGATGAATGTAATGGAGTCTTTCGAATTGTGTGGAATTGGAGGATTAAAGTAATAGATTCATCAGAACATAAAATGTTACTTCTAGTTTAGTTGGTTTTGAAGAAGTAAAATTTTGGTTTTCTTTTTGATTGAGTAGTTGCTAGCTGACGATTACTGGACCTGAATTGGTTGATTATGTTATGTGGCAGTTGATAGGGATAAGGACTGGACTACCACTGCCATCGGGGTGGGAGATATTGATCCAGTTAATTGTATATTTTATTGTTGAGGACTACACGAATTACTGGGTCCATAGATTTTTACATGGCAAATGGGGGTACGAGAAGATTCACAAGGTGCACCATGAGTACACGGCGCCTATTGGATTTGCTGCACCTTATGCTCATTGGGCTGAGATTTTGTTCCTTGGGATTCCGTCGTTTCTTGGCCCTGCAATGGTTCCTGGTCACATGATTACTTTTTGGATGTGGATTGCTTTGAGGCAGATTGAGGCAATTGAAACCCACAGTGGGTACGAATGCTTATGTCCCTCTCTATTTTTTTCATTTTTGTGATGGTCATTGATTTTTACATAATGATGATGAACAGTTGCTTATCGCCTTTTACACTTCTTTTCTGTCATGTTCTAAGTAGAAAATCACGAAAGTCATTTGGATTTAACGGATCTTTATTAGCACCATGCTTCTTATCCACTGTGAATACAATCAAAAGCTTGATTTCTTTCTTTGACTCATTGTACACTTTTTGAATTTCACGTTCCTTAACTCTATCTGTTGATGAACTTGAACTTTGTGCTTTAGCTTTAATCATTGGCTTAATGATGTATGTATCAGTAATAGATTAATGCAGTTTACTGTTCCCTTCTGGCCTCAAAATTGAAGTTGACGTGTAATTATATCTTATAATATGTATGTATTAACATGGTCTCTCTGTATTATAGCAAATTTTATGGTTTTCATGTCCCCAACAACATTTGCCTATGTTAGTTATAAAATATATGTTTGATATGTTAATTTTGGCTGTCTTACCATGGCTCATTGCAATGAATAATCTCGAGAACAAATGCTGACTTTTAACTGTTAGCTGTGCTAATTTCCTGCCTTTTACAGGCCATATTTGGTGCAGTTCTGCCAGGAGGCTAGTTCTATTTGTTTGATGCATAGATTCTAGTCTTTCCCCAAGGTTATATATTGATTTAGTGATTATGTCTGTTGCTGAATCATATTTCAGATATTTAGGTTCCTCATGTCGTGCAAATGAAAGAATAAGCAATGTGATTTCAGTATCATGCTTTGCCTCCAGCACAAGCCAAATGGCAACACAATCACATTCTTTTCATTTTGATTGGTTATAATTTATATATGTCACAACCCATTCCTACTTGTCATATAATAATGAAGTCTTACAAATGTTATTGATATGGTTATTGGTGAGAAAGGAAGAAATTGACCCTAAGAAACCTGCATAGAGTCCTTGGGACTATGTTAAATGCTCGTTGTTTCTAGGTGACAAAAAATTCTTCTCCAACGAGCATATTTAAATTTTTGATTCTGATAAATTCTTGTCTTAGTTTTGGACATTTAAATACAGGGTAGATTAAAGACATACATTGTGAGCAGGAGATAGGATGAAGGTTATGACCTATGATGAGTGTCTGATCCCTTGGACTAGGTTGCAATTAGGGCTGTTTTTGCTTTCTCCTGGAGAAAAAGTGGAGTTACATCTATGTTTGAAGTGCAACAATTTTGATTCTTGTAGGATTAGGCTGTTTTCACCTTATTCCTGGATTTTAAGGGAGTCGTGTAGACTAGATTCTATCTTTGAAGTGGATGATCGTGATTCTTGTAAGATCATTCATATAGTTTACAGTCGGTTTCTATGGATTATCAGTTAGAAGGCAATTGACTGATATAATAAGGATAAAAATAAGTTTCCTTAGATACCTGCAGAAAGATATTGAACCTCTATCTGCTTGATCTGATTGGCATAGTCCTGAACAGAGTTTCTTGTTTTGCCTGTCTGGAAAGTATGGGCCAGTTTATTTTAGCCTAAAGCTTTAATCATGTTATAAAGTTAAATTTTTTGCTTCATTTTGCATCTGGGCTTTGGATATGCTTGATTAGCTTTTGGCTGTACAAATGTGGTACATTGGATTCCATTTCTGTTTGCCTTGACTTTATTTTGTTCATTGAAAATTCATTATTGGGAGCAACTCGCATGCTATTTTACATGTTTAATTCTTGTCATGTTGGGGAAATCTGGCATGTAGTGCTTAATTTACTTTTTTCTCACCAAATTAAAAACAGATTTTATTTCTTTAAAAAAAGAAAAACAGATTGTGCTGATTTGTGAAAATTTTATATTGATTACAAATTGGCGAAGTAACTGCCAATTTTTCGTCAATGTAGGTTTCCATCGTCCAAGGCATAACCTTTTATAAATGAAATGATTTAGGTTTCACCGATGCCAATCTACCATAACACATCCATTATAACATACTCCGTAGTCGAGCTGTTATTCTGTCTCTCACCTTTGACAGGTTTCTATTATTCCTACTGGTCATGATGAATCTTGACATGGCTGTGTATTTATTTTTATTTTTTTTGTTTTAGAGCATTTTGTCGGGGATTCTGGCTAAATATTTATTTTTGCTTATTTTGATAAGAATTTGTTTATCTATTGTCTTGCAGATATGACTTCCCATGGAGCCCCACCAAGTACATTCCATTTTATGGTGGTGCTGAGTACCATGATTACCATCATTATGTTGGAGGACAAAGCCAAAGCAATTTTGCTTCAGTCTTTACCTACTGTGATTACATCTATGGGACTGATAAGGTGATTGCATTCTGTTCCTAATGGTTTGCTATCATGTGAATTGATCTTAGATATTCACTGCTCATGCTTTTCTATCTGTCGTCTTATCAGGGCTTTCGTTATCAGAAGAAGCTCCTTGCAAAGGTACACCATCGACTCCACTCATTGTGTGCTCAATATATTTGCTCTTAAACTCATCTCTGTCAAAAAGGAAGCTAATATGAGGTTACCACAAACGATCTTAGATTTGTAGCACGACGTTTCTCACTTGAATCCTCTCCACCTGTTTATTTAAGCTTGATTGTTTTAAAACTTTACTATAAACAACAGAATAAGACTGGTTTGATACTTTGATTATGTAAGTTTATTGCAGCCCTTTACATCTCCTTTAGCAGATAGTGTTTCAGTCTCGTCGCAGAACAGTTTGCTGAAGCTGCTACCTTAACAGTAAAGTATCTTTGTTCTGTTAATAATCTTGGTGAATTGTTTTCCATGCAGTTGAAAGAAGAATCAAATAGCAATGGTCAACAAAATGGTCTTAAATACGATTAGGGATATCCATGGCTAACATTCTCTCTCTCTGTGGATGGATCTTGTGTTGTAGTTTTACAGTATATGACACTCTATTCTGAGCTGATGATTCAACTGTGATCTGGTTAGTCAGGCGTTGCCCCCTTCCTTTTCTGTTTTTCTTTCTCTACTTTTTTTTGGAAGGGGGTATGTAGTTTAATACCAAGTTTTGTGGTATGTAGTTATACGAAGTATGTTTACCTCTTACAGGTTGAAGAAATGTATGAAGTGTTAGCCCTTCTGTGTGTATTTTGGGGGAGCTTTTTGTGTGAATATTAATAGTACTTTGTATTATTATCAGTGGAAGAAGAAACATAACTGAGAGGGTAATTTTTGGAGCTCCAAACCTCCATGGATCCTTCAACTTAATGCAAGATCCAAACATAATATCACTTATATGGTGTGGTGGAGAGTGCTGGACATAGGAGGAAAGAAAGCCACCATAATTATCTAACTAAATATATCAAAAAAAAAAAGTAGGCAAAGTAATTAAATTATGTTTTTATACATTGCAATTATTGAAAAAATAATATAAACTAGCCTGTAATAGTAAGATTCGTTTATGATATTTTTTAATTTATAACCTTTGAAAAATTCCTATTATGTTGGGAAATTCTTATTTGACTACTTTAAATTTAGTTGCCGTGTGTGATATTTCTGTTATAGCTTTAAAGAAAAATATGAGTACCTATGTAACATTTTAACCAACCGGGAAATAATTTGTAATTACATATGTAGGCATGAAGTAAATTTTAATTAGGATTTTAGTTTTGCTCAAAGAGTTAAAACTAAAGATGAGTATAAATGAAGGCTGAAAAATCAAGTAGAGAATCCAAATTATGTAATTGTATAAATAAAATAATTTTCTGATAACTAACCTTAAACATAAATATATGTTCAAATTATGTAATTGTATAACTATAATAATTTTCTAGATAACTAACCTTAAACATAAATATATGTTGAAGAAATTTTTTTGTCATATATTTAGTTTGAGAGTTTCACGAAGTCATAAATGATGTCTATATAGCAACATGTAAAATAAATGGGCCTCAAACAATTTAATTTGAAATTTCATTTAATATATATTCTATAGAAAATATAGTATATGATCTCTTAATATATTTTTGATTGATAGATTAAAAACATATTAGCTAACAAAGCATATTATAAATTATTATTTATCTGACATACTCATAATTTTTTACTTTTATAAATTATTTTACAAGAATATTATTGTCCAATTTGATCGACTCCTCAAAGTAGTGAAAAACTAACTAATATAACTTTAAAACTTTATTCAAATACTTAAAGGTCCTCGAAAGTCAAACTAACTTAATTAACAAATTCCTTCAAACCAAAGTCCTCAAAACAAACATTAATAATATCCAAAACCAACAACTATAAAATCCAATAATAGTTTATTCAAAACCAACTAAAACCCAAAGGAAACATTCCAATTGTTCCCATGAAAACCGACTTCATGTATTTCAATTGCATAAGTCAATTCTTGATACCTACAGAGTTACCACACACTAATAACATAGGTGTGAAATCGGGACGTCATTAGATCAATAAGAAATAGGTTATGGCCAAACTACAAAAGGTATACACAATCAACAAAGTTGAGTACATATATATATTAAGAAATCACTCTAAACCTAATATGCATCTTTTCAAAACAAATAGCAAGCAATATTAAAAGACTATAACATTTAAAGAATATAAGATCATGCTCAACTAATACTTCAAAACACTTTCCTTCAACTATTAACTCAAATAAACATTATCTTCGACTTGAAATTATAAACAGTAACCTTTAAACTTTGTTTTGACAATACTATTACTCATCCAATGGTTTAAGCAATAAATGTGTTTATAGAACTTAGTCCACCGGGAACTATTAAGGAACATCATTAAGGTTCCACTTCCAATGCCATTATTGACGATATGTCACTATTATGGAAGTATCGCAATTCCAAGCGTTTTATTAAGAATATAGACTATATCATCATGTAGCTTGCTAGAGTCTTAGGCTAGCTACCACCAATTAATACTCTCCCCTTTATTCAATACTCAAAGCGAATTAAACCTTGAGTTTTAATGCTTAACCTTTTTTCACTTTAGATTAATAACTTGAAATGGACATAAAATACATAACATAAACTCAAGACAAAACATGCTCATTATAAGGATTCCATTTTATCTTGATTAGTGTACAAGTGATCGTAGAACGTGCATTTATGACACTAACTTTCCCTTAAACCTTTCCTGGCCTATTAATAAATCAAACAAGATTACGAATATGTTTATCTATTACAAAAATGTCATCAAAGATGTATTCCCTTTATGTTCTTTAGTTCAATTCAAGACTAATAACATGAATGAATTTTAAAACATGTTAGGATAAAACATGAAACCATTCAATAATATTTCATATGTCATTCCTTTACATACTATTACTAAAATAAGTTATGTAACATGCTAAAAAAAATTACATTACTCTACTATTATACTTGCATATTAAAATCATACAAACATATTATGAACATATAAAACATTATTAACCTTCTTTTATCATGCTTGCATATTCAAATCATACAAATTTATGATTTGGCCCCCATTTAGGGTATTTGTAAGGCTCAATAAATCAATCTCTAACAGCTTCTTTGACTTGGGCCTCGAGTAAGCTAATTTTTCAATCGAGAAGTTTCTTCTTTTTTGTTTGATGGGCATGTAGCCCTTAGTAATTATGAGCTTGTGCAATATGATATGAGTCTACCTCGGGCATGTCAACCATTGAAAATGCAAAGATAACTGAAGCTCTTGTAGTAGCAAAACTAGCTCTACCCTGATGATTTTGGGTAGGTCCTTTCAATCTGTACAGTGATCCATGTCCCTTGCATAAGCAAAACTATTTCTAGTTCTCCCTCTACTTCCAACCACCACATGCACTTTAAGGTGCCTGACATCAGTTTTAGGCAAGTCTTCAACCTTTTTAGCTCTAGCTTCCTTTTTCGTAGCCCTCCTGGCTTTCTTCCCATACATTCAAGTTGAGTTAAGGCAGACTTGGATTGCTTCATGGTAGCCAAATTACAAGATTTAGCCACTTTATGACATCTATGTAACCTCCTAACTTTATTTCCTTTGTTGAGGAAAAAGAGTGCCTCGTGATGAGTGAAAGACATTCTTTCCATCTTTTGAATGAGTTTTTGTCCTATTAGGGCATTATAGGAGGATGGAATGTCAATAACAAGGAACTATATCGTTATTGTTCGTTTGATGCCGACATCATCTTGCACTGTCATTGGGAGATTAATCTTACCTTTGAGTATGATGGTAGTGCTTAAGAAGCTGATAATTAGGACATAAGAAGTTCTAAGTTAGACCACCAAAGGGTTTACATGGGGGAATATTGCCCCTAAGTAATCTTCGATGGTAAATGCCAAGTCTAGTATGCCAAGCAGACCCATTTCCCCCATGCCATACAAATTGAGG
The DNA here is from genome assembly GCA_026401315.1 of Dysphania ambrosioides. Taxonomy (NCBI): domain Eukaryota; kingdom Viridiplantae; phylum Streptophyta; class Magnoliopsida; order Caryophyllales; family Amaranthaceae; genus Dysphania; species Dysphania ambrosioides. The sequence goes on along the minus strand of CM048659.1, from coordinate 6,285,526 downwards.
AAGTTGAGTTGCCTCATGTGTGCACGTAAGTTGCCTAGGTCATCTTCTTCGAATGAAATCATTTTGATTACCTTCTTGCTCTTGTCCACCCCGAATGGCTCTGGTGAATCCACTTTCCCTTGCTTGGATCTTGATTCTTGGGCCTTGTCCTCGGCCTTATATTTCTTGAAAAAAGCCTTGTCTGATCAAGTCCTCCAGGTTATTCCTCAAGCTAATAGATCTCTTGGTAGTATGGCCTGGACAGACATGGAAGTCTCAAAAGTCTTTCACTACGCCTACCACCTGCTTGGCAGACAAAGGCTTCTGCCATTTATCATCATCTTTGTGCACCACATTTGACAACCATTATAGTTTCATCGAGTTTCTCTAGGGTGAGCAACTCCAAATCGGCCCCTAGGGGTTTTTCTACTCCTTGCCTACACTATAGCCTTCTCTTTTTCTTATAGGAAAGTAGAAGCACCTTAGGCTACACCATGGTGGTTTGGGCACCCTCGTGTCTTAAGGCTCTATTAGAATTGTTATTGCATTATGGAGTGTCCTCTAGCATAATGTGCAAGAAAAGGCTCCCAAAGAAATATTGCTTAGGGTTCACTTGAGATCAAAAGTGGATGGCGTTGGCACTCACTTGGTCAATTGTGATTTAAGATTCAAAGGCATTGGCTTTTTTGAAGGTCCTTAAAAAACAAGGACTAATGAATTGTTGCGAGATTCCATGAAACTTCAATGATGAAAAATACCTGAACATATAGGGATACTAGCCTCAAGAGTAGTGTATGAGAAAATCTTCTTTGATGATTAAGTTACTCAAGAGTACAAGATCTAATAGAATCCTCAAAAATCTAGTGGTTTGTGCGTATAAAGTGAACATAATTGTACATGAGTCATAAATAAGGTGTATATACCTAAGGATTAAGTTAAATGAGGAGTGAGCTCATCTAAATTCTTGCCACGCCTTCATCCCTCAACTTCTCTAGATTCTATGGGTCTGATAAAGATTTTCTCTTCCAATTATCCTTTAATGAAAAGTTAGCTTATCTTTTGGATTTTTGCGCACAGTTGACACCAATTATCCTTGTTCATTGTGATATGCTTCTAATGGAATTATTGGTCATCGACTTTTGGATTGGCATAATTGACACCAATTTTACTGTTATTAGACTATGAAGTGTAATACAACATATTGGGTCTTTGGCTTCAAATTTTATGCTGTACATAGTGGATTTGCATCGTTTATGTTATAGATGTAGTGGACTTGATGTACTAGTTAAGAGGATAAAAGAGTGGGCTTCCAGCCTTCCAGTTCCTCCAAGTCTCCAATCACAACCCAAATTGTTCTCCAATAAGGTGTGTATGACTGACTGACAGTAGTCCATCCCACTGGGTTCAAAGCTTTCAACTACAATTAAGAGTCTAAATCTTCGTAAATAACAGAATAAAATGGATTAGTATATTGGAAATTAATATCTTTCCAACGTAATAATGTCTCAGTCTTGTTATTTGCCAATTAAATGTTGGAGTCTTGTTAGAGAAGTCTTTAAACCAGCTACGTATTAGCGGTGTCAAAATTTTTACGTTATGGGTTCATAATGAGTCATGAGTGAAGAGATAAGAAAATGAATGGAGTATATGAGTTCGAGGAGATTGAAACCCATGATCTTTTGTATGCAATTTAATAGGCTTTACCACTGAGTTAGAAATAAATGTTTTAAATTGTATATAATTTTTTTTAAAAAAACTTTTCATATTATTTTGGGTTTTAGTATGGGTTCAGCTGAATCCATACTAAAACTGTCAGTGCTACACATCGTTTTTAGTGTCTTTAATGAATGTGAATAGCGTGACACTAAAGAATCAAATTTATGAACTGTTTTTGGTAAATGGCTATCATCATGTTAGTCATTTTCTCCTTGTTGAAAGAAGAATTGAGGAACAATTTTCGACAAAATTAGGCTCACTAATTATATAAAAGGTCAACCTTAAAACTGTTGTGTATATTTTATTATGAAAGGAGGTTAGGCATTGTTTATGAACAAAATTACCTTAACTTTTCAACTGATTAGCAAGAACGCACACTTTTCTATACTTCCCATTTCCCAATATTTGGCTTTCAAGAGTTGAGTTAAATTTCTGCTGGCGCCAAATATTCAAGTAGTTGACTTTAGGCAATGTTCCTTCAAACATAATGTATTCAAGGAGTTAACTTCATCACCCTGTGGACAGTGGTTAAATCAGCCTTAGCCTACAATATCAAATTTTCAGTGCATTTTCGTATGTCGGTAATCAAACGCAATTGCTTAGTTCTAATTAGACATGTTCATTTGGACGGATTAGGGCCGGGATGGGTCACAAGAAAAACGGGCCAGGTCGGGCCAAATGAGATATATAACGAGTCGGGTCGGGCCGTCCAAAGAGAGTATAGTTTTTATTTATAGAGGGGGATAATTTACGTATATCATCTCCAATCTTTGATAGTGGATCATCGACAAGTGGAAATAATTTGTTAACTTATAGTGTTTAAAAGTCTTGGAAACTATAGGTCCATTATTGACCCGACTTAACCCATTAAAAACCCAATAAAACATGACCCTTTAAGAGACCGACCCATTGAACCCATTATTAATTAGGCCCTTTTACAAACGGGTCGGTCAAAGGCCCTTAACGAGCCCCCACCCATTTGAACAGGTCTAGTTCTAATATAATTTTAGAATATTGAATATAATACTTATTGTTATAAAATACTAAAAGAGTAGAATACTCGAAACTAAATAAAATAATCGTCGCTGTAAAATTGTGAATACGATAAGAAAAAAATTTACTTATTATGTGTAACTCCGTATTATTAAAATTTGTAATAGTATAAATTAAATACTCACGTTATGGAAATGTAAAATGTACACAAATGGTCGTAGAATGTAGATGTAGAGATTTTTGTACATAATGCATGTCTTTTCAAAATATGTAGAAACTATAAGTACATAAACTAATTTGATAGTAAGAAGCCCGAATAGCTAAGTTGGTATGAAATTTCTTTACGCATCCTGCTGATTCCGCTGGCCGTAAGGCCCGCAATAAGGCAACGGTATGGGCATTTCTTGATCTCGAGCGACACTTCGTAGCCCGTAAAATTAAAGTTCTTCATAAATGACCAGCCCACAAAAGAAAGCCCAAGTTAGACAACCACAAGTCCACAACACAAGCTGGATTTGCCTTAGGTCCTAACCAAGTGATTATGTATTGATGAAATTAGTTAATCGAATGAGTTAAGATTATATAAGGTGTATTGATATTTGATAAAGCTATATGATGAAATAATAACTCTTAGAATCAACTCTTTAATCCTTCGAACAATTCCAATAGCTCAGATTACTTAACAGGTATTTCGAAACACTTTCGGTAAATAAAGTAAAAATAAATAAATAAAACATACTTTGCATTTTTACTACAAGAGAATTTAATAAATATCGGACTATACCTATTTTTAAGTATATCTTCTCATATTTTCATATTCACATGCTTCTTATAAAATTATAAATTTTATTTTATATGCGAAAGAGTAAACTTTCAACCTTGGTATATCTAAGAAATTTCAATCTTGGTACTCTAGTACTCTTCATGTGAATACTACAAGTGTCATATGCGTACGTGAAATCCCTAATAACCATTTTTTACGTGAAATCTCTAGCGTTAGATCTTATCATTTAAATGGTCAAGATTTTTTCTTATTCTTTTTATTTTAAACGCTTTTTTCATTGAATAGGTCAACTTAAATAATTATAGTGATGGGCTTAATATTATCATTTTGGATGAGAAAATGAATATCCTACAGTATTATCGTGTGAGAGACCAAAATTTACCGTATATTTATATGTATTTTTTTTTAAAATACAATAAAGACATCTTCAGATTCTGCAACACGTACAACACATGCGTACGTGAATAGCACACATGTCAAAAATCCGTACACTTCTGGCAGATGGGTCCAAGAATTATGTAATAATTGATCAAAGCCAGCTGTATTATTTCCACCATTAGCAGTAGTAACAACTTTCTTTTGAAACCTTTTGATAAAGACGAATTTACCCAATGACTTTAGGTTATAAAGTTGTTATGATACAAGTATAGGTACCAGTCGTTCAGTCGAACATAATTTTCTCCTCTTCCATTGCTAAATCATGTGGCACATTTGTTATTGGTAAAATGGTAATCAAGGGACCCAAATATACATATACTGCATTGCATTACTGCTGCATATGTACCTTTTGTTCATCTTTCCTACTTACTACGGAATAGTTGTAGTGATAAATTCTTTTGCCAAGTACTGTTCCAATTACCTTATCCCCCCTTGCAACTTTGCAAGTACTTAGAACGGTTGAAAACCGACTCGAACTGATGAAATCAAACTGTTCTGGTCGAACTGTATAACCGATTGACACCCTAAAGTTATTGCATAGATTCTTATTAATGCTTGAGTTTGGACTAGGTCAAGTTAGGCCTTTTCGGGTCATCTCGTTTTCATATGTGTCTTCCCTCTCAGATTGAATTACGTTAAGCTATCTATAAGTAAAGGGTTAGGGTAAAGTTATTAAGGTTTATCAATCAATGGTCATTATGGGGGGGTTTTTTTTTGTAATACAATGAGCGCTTTATGAGGATTTATTGGAACTTTTATGTTGGTTGATGTAATGTTATATCATGTGAGAGGAACATGATTGCAAAAGAAAAAATGTAATCAATTTAGAGTAAACAACGTAAAGAGCTTATTATTCATTTTTATGATTAGTAAAATAAGTTACTAGTTTAAATGGTTACATTTTACACATTGAAATGTCATAATCCAATTTTGACTATAAATATTTTCAAATGTAAATTTTGAACAATTTTACAGTACAATAGGTAATGGAAATTAGGGGTGTCATTATGAGTCCACGGGTCGATTATGGGTTGATCCATTGTCGGTCGGTGCTAATCGATTCCGGTTAAATTTGATCAATTGACCTTTTTGGGTCAGGTTCAGTTTGGTCAAATCATTATCGATTCGCGACAAATGGGAATTTGGTTTTTTAGGTTCGGTTTGGGTTCCTGACTAGTTATTTTTTACTCAGGTCAATCCGGATTGGTTTCTATAAAGATTATATTGGGTTGTTTAGGGTTCGAGTAGTTTTCGAATTAGGTCATTTGTAGTAATAGGTCATCTCGATTTCGCTTGAAACTAGGGTCGAGCCTTATAAGGTTCAAATCAGGTCATTAATGACATGTTATTATTGACTTAAGATTGTATTTGATTGTTTTGATGTATTAATCTCAAATCATATTGGGTAATCTCGAGTTAACTCACGTGATATTTATTTTAATGATTACTTCATAAATTGGACAATAGTGATGTCAATTGTAATTGGAAAAAATATTTATGAGGTAATGATTAATAAATGTATATCATTGTATCTAACGAATATGTGTAAGATTAAGACACAAATATTTAGGTTGTTAACCAATCAAGTGAAATCAGGTCACGAATTTTTATTAATTAGATCATATTGGTTATTTGTTGGGTTAAAACGGTTTTGACTTGTCTTTAAGTCAAGTCTATAATGGATCTGGTGGAATTCGGGTGTCATACAGATCGAATTTGGATATTTGAATATCGGATCAAATCGATTTTGGGTTGACTTAAATCAATTTGAGTCGATTTACCGTTCTCATTTCTCATGTCATAATCAGATCGATTTCGTATATTTTATCGAATCGAGTAAAATTTTAACAACTCTAATGTAAACCCAGTCCCCATTAGATTTTAGATGGGAATTCCAATTAGTTAGGTACGAGATCTCCTTTAATCACGGTGACTCCTCAAGAATTCCGTTCTATTCTGATTTTTCATTAATTCCATATATTTACCAAAGTTGGAATTCAGGGGCCAGATCATGCAAAAAATTAGAAACAACCTTTATATTAGTGAGTTTGACTAGTTAAAGGTAGGGTTGCTTAAAACGTATGCTAGTTCGTTACTAACAGTTAAAGAGGCTTAGAATTGCATGCTAGGCAGTTAACCTATTTTAGTGGATAACGTACACCAACTAGCTTATCGATGGTCTTGTAAATTGTACCCAATTTTTGATGAAAATCTACATCTACCCTTCAATTCATACTCCCTGTAAAACCAAAGAGAAGGAAAAATTAACCATTTCATCCTAATTTTTGCTTTTCTTCGTATCAAATGATCCATAAGATTTATAGAATAAAATATCCACAAAATATCTTACCTCCAAAACGAAGTAACTCAAATTACTCCTGTTCACACGTAAGTTATATATATTTAAAAGAATGAGAAGACATCTTGAATCTTTATCTTCTAAATCCAACGCATAATATTTTACGTCTATATAGTGATTCTTTTTTAACTCATAGTGATCAAGTAATTTTTTTCACTTATAGTGACTCTTTTTTATTGGTATAATAACTCTTTTTATCGTTATAGTAACTCTTTTTATAGTTATAGTAATACTTTTTTTTACGCAAATTCTCTAGCGTCAAATCTTATCATTTGAAGGGACACAATCTCTTCTTATTCTTCTTATTTTAAGCACTTTTCTCATTAAATCCCTTATATATATTTGTGTGTGTGTGTGTGAAAATGAGAAGATATTTTAACCCTTTATGTCTTAGAGAGTGTGTACTGGTAGGGCCGTAGGGGCTAAACCTAGGCTTTATTGTGGTTTTTTTTCATTCCCTAATGGCTTTATTGTGGTTGTATCAGGATTTGGTGGGTAATCTAAATGATTTACTAGTAGAAAATGAATTTCTTATACTTGTAGAAAACTCTAGGTGCTTTGCTTTTTAAAGTGAAATGTTGGTCCAAGACTCCAAGCTGCCCATAGATCCAAAGTGCTAGTAGTTTTAGTAATATGATAGTGTATAACTAGTGAAAATTTGGACACTCAAATGTGCAAGTAGCAAGATGGTTAAGCACAAGAGTTAAAACTATTATGAATTGGTATCAGGTCATTAATAGGATAAGATTTCTTAAAAGGAATCGACTCAACAGATTTCTGAATATTATTCAGCTTCCACGCTCGTAGGCTGCTGCCTGTAAACACATCCACATTTTATCATCATTACCTTACAAAGTGTATGCAATTAAACAAAGCTTTCAACGCAACTATAGTTCAAATGTCCCGTGCTTGACGAATCAATGATAAATATGATCACAAGATTGCAAAATCACATTGGAGTTTGAAGCATATACGTTGGCTACAGAGCTTTGGAAATTAAAATCAACATTTTGAATTTTGATCAAATAGTTGGTCATGACCTATACTGAATGCGTGACACGAGGATTTCGATGGTATGACTATGTTCAAAGATGGCACCTGTACATTTCAACCAAGGAGAATGGGTCATTTCAACAGAAGAATGATGAAAGTCAACTTCAATGGTACATGTATTTTCAAAGATGGAATCTCCTCCTAAAGATCAAGTCATTTTAAGGAATTGCAAACAATAGAATAGGTGTATATATATATATATATATATTATAATTCATATTTTGAATTATTTTTTTATATTTTATTTTTTTTTTTAAAAAAAAAAATTTTTATTAAAAAATTATTGTCGAGCCAAGCTCATATTCAACTATCGAGCTCAAGCCCGATCTCAAAAGTTTGTCGAGCCTCGTGCCGAACCGAGCCTACTACTATTCGGGCTCGGCTCGTTGATTAAGCACCCCTACATGTCACCCATGATGCCATGGCTACATAACCTACCTTCAATTAGATTTCATAGAGAAACCTCTTGTGAGCAAGATGTTCATGGGAAAGGTTTCCATGAAATATCACTAAGCAGCAAGAACATCCTCTATTGAGTAGATTAGATCCTAGTTATCCTATACAGTCATTCAACCACCCGTGTGGTAGAAAATTTAATAGTTTGTTAGATGCCACAATGGTCTCATTGGCATTGCCACTCTGTACATTCTACTTTGGGTCAAGGAAACATGAAAGCCCCTCCCATCTTTGAAACTACGAAGTAGCAGGGACAACAAAGAGCGAAATGCAGATAACCAGATGAGTAACTAGTTACCTTCATTGTTTCATCCTGTATCTTCCAGCCATCAGTCCACAAAGCACCAACAGCCCAATCTCGAGCTTGAACCTGAACTTCCCAGCAAAGGCAGGAACAACGGAAAAGTTAGAGTATGCCAAAAACACCAATTAGAATATGCCAAAAACACCAATTGCCGAAGGAAAGGAAATCATCAAATACACAAGCAAATTCCTTTCTTTTATTTAGTTGGTGCCAGAGAATGGAAGTCAGACCTGAAAGGCTGAAACTCTTTCAGGCAAAATGGAGATCACAGGAAATTAAGTTGCACTGTCTTTTCCATTGGTCAAAAAGGGGTGAACTTTTGAAGGAAACAATAGGTGTATAGTTAAACTGGTAATTGACAAGGATTTATCCAAAAATGTTATACGATGTAGCACTAGTATAAGCAACTACAGCATCTAACCGCTTCTTGAACACCACTCTAGAGCGCTTAATTTGCACATCGATTTCTGTCTCGGATTCCTTCAAAGGCCCAAAATGCCTGAACACTTTATTCAAATTCACCTCTGAATGTATAGATCCTATCTCACTGAAATTCAGGCTGAGCTCTGTTGGCAGGTCTAGCAGCTTCTCGTCCCTCATGAGAACCACAAGAACTGATTCATGATTACCAGGTTTATACTATTTCCTTGAATTCTTCTTAGGATTCATAAGAAGAGGCTTCTCAAGATCACCAGAAACAACCTTTTCATACTTTCCCTTATGATCATGTCCAGCTGATTTAGCTTTGGCAGTATCTTGGACAAACATGTCCGTCCAATAGGAATCATTTCTATCATCAAATTCATAAGTCTAGGGATCCAACAACAGGAACAGAAAACTTCTTTATTCTGCCAGACACTCTACGTGTTCTTTTATGCGGAGCTGTGACGGTTAAATTTCTAATTTCAGAGAAAAAGTTGATCATGTCACCCAAGAAGCAATATCCTTTCATGAGATCTTGTGCACATAAATGAAGTGCTGAGATAGAATCTCATCCAAAGAGGATTTCTTTGAAATGTTTTCAGTGTCATTAGACGGTATCATAGTTCGCCAAAATCATCCTCTGAATGCTTGTCATTGCTTCTTTCACTGTCGCCACCGAAGATAGCTTATGTTCCTGTCAACTGGTTTGCTACTCTGCGAATATAATCACCAACTTTAAAGGATTGCTGTGGAATTATAAAGATGCTGCACATGAAATCTTAGCTACAGAAACAGTTTTTGTCTGCATAGTACGGAATTCATCAGTAAGGAACACTGGAGATTTTCTCTTAGCAGTTAGCCCAGCAGTAGGGAAAGTCAAAATCTTATCTTCCTCATGTAAATCAAATTCATCAAGGTAATACATCATCTCACCCATTAATTTTTGTCATACTTTTCACTTTTCTTCTTCGGTAAACATCATTTAAATGTGTTTCCGTATACAAGGGTCTATCCTAGAATCAACTATGGTCTTTGAACCTACATGTACATTCTCTACAGATAACCCATGATATGCAGCAATTGTATCAGCATCATATTCCACCAGCCCCTAATAATATTGGAAGGCAGGAAATGCAACATAACCTCTCAGTTGATTAAAAGCTAATAGCTAAGCTTTCACCATTACAAGCTCAAGCTGTTCGGCACCCCTAGTAGGGAAATTGCTAGCGCACTTACATACTCGATGGGGTTGTCAGGTTGAAAATAATCCACAACTGTTAATCTATCTACTCTTTCCCTCTTTACTTTACTCTTCCCTTATTCCAGTGCTCTCAACTTTTTGATATTTGATCTTGCCATTGGCTTATACACATGAACAGGCCAGCCCCAATTCCACCCTTCTTGCAACCTCTTCCAAAGCACAACTCACAGCATGCTGGAAAGCTTCTGAATTGTTTGGCCTCTCTGCCTGAGAGAAATGGCTCCTGACAAGCTTTAATACTGAGTTTCATTCCATGCAAATGTCCGATCCCAAAAATATGCCACCACATTGCAATCCTTTTAATAATGCTTCATAGCTTTTTCTGAGGGATCTCAAGGGTAAAATATTTGTCCAGGCCACCAAGGATAGCGCTTTACCTTGCCCCTAACCAAATCCTAGACTGCTAACTTACCTTCACGATCAGGGGGTAGCTGACAACTAACACGGAGATCCATCATCAAATTTCAAGATTTTAGAGATGCATGTTTGGCATTCTTTACTTCCTTACTCCAAGGCTTTGCTGAATCAGAAACTAACTCCTAATTTATGTCATATTCTTCTGAAACTCCTTAACTTCAGTGTATGCTGCTTGTTCTTGCACTTCCTAAGCATCCTTCGTATTCATGTCAACCTCATGAAGATTGTTTGTTAGTCTATATTCCATGTTGTCAGGCACTAAAAAGGTAGGTTTATACTCCATTCCCTGATCTACACTTTCAACTAAGGACTTGAGCGGCAAAGGTGGTTGTTCATAAGCAGTATGGTCTCCTCATTCTATGTCTCCAACTTGTCCAGGAGCAGGCACCAATTCTACGGTTCTACCCCTCACTAGCCTTCTATAGAAATACCATGACTGTTTGTTTCCACATTAGGATCTATTTCAGCATCTATTCTTCAAAGATAATCATGCAATGATGTTAAATTTCATTCCTATATTCACAAACAAATATGTAGGTGTAAGTTGCTAGAACAAGAGTTGCAATATGTAGGTCAGTAGGTGAGTTAATTGAACAACTTATAAGGAATGCATACTTCATGACCTTGTATTCCAAAAAACAACAGTTAATCCCATGAGAGACAGAAGCTCAAGCATGAATAATTGCATGTTCAAATGCTTAAACGTTTTTTTGCTCTGTTTTCTACAATTTCAGCAATCTGAAATTTGACAATCATAATCATATATAAGCCAACTCTTCCATTTAATATGTCTGAATAATTATCTCATCAAAAGCAGGTTTCTACACACTTGCCTACAATTCATATTTCTGTTGAGGAAATTACATAATCTAAATCCAGATCATGTGATACATGGCACATCGTCTTCATGGACCTGTATTAAGTAGTGAAATTCTGCTTTTAAATTAATTTTTTTTTTTAAAAAAAAAAACAGAAAAGAAGACCAAAAATTGGAGTAAAAATAAATATGAGATACAAAGCCCACCTATGATAGATTTAGAAGAAACTCCTCTTTAATATATACAGACTAGATTTATGTAACCAAACTATTAGCCAAAGAAATAAAGGAAGAATGTTTCACCAAACAATACCCCTTTCTGAAAGTGATGTTACAACATATCATTTGAAAGATTGTAAAACATTCAAAAGACGTTTAAGAGAAGAAAAAAAAACGCATATTCATCACCAGTTTTATTTCAACTCAACACTGCAAAAATTAGATAACAAGATACTCTAAACATAAGCAATATTTTGTATACCTAAAAAATGAAGGACAGCAAGGTTCAGTTGATCTATCTTAATATTTTAGTTGCATTTCAAATTTTCATTTACACTCAAGAAAGAGGTACGAGGATCATGCAAGGAAAGAGCTATTACTAAACAGACTTTTAATTACAATAATGCACTAACCTTCAACAACATAGCGATTTGAGTGGCCAGCTAAAGAGCTCTCAAACAAAACACTATCATATACATGAAAAAGAAAAAATATCAAACACATGACCATTACACAATAATTTTTTTTGTTTTATGATCAGCAGCATTATCCTGCAAAAAAGCCTAGTTATGAGGAATATAGAGTCACACAAGAATGCGCTATTGTTACTCTTTCCATGTGGTAGCCAGAAATACATCTACTCCACGCCAACAACATGCTATGAAAAATCCATTTTGCACTTCAAATATCTGACTAGCTGTTTTGCTCAAAATAAAAAAGGTCGTACCCTGTACGCAAGGCTCCCGCTATTGCAGGGTCTGAGGAAGGCCCAATATAAATCTGCCACTCAATTCTTATAGAACTTCTTACTATTCAAGAATCCTAATCACAAGTACAAAAAAAAGGTTGGTATTTTAAAAATTCATAAAACTGCCGCAAAACCCTAAGCTATAATCAATTAGCCTAGCGATAGTTTACGTTTTATTCTTCACTCTTCTTCCTCACAAATGTCAAAAAAGGGTCAAATAAAAGGGCTAATAACTCAGAAGTCCCTAGATTTGTTTTTCCCTAGCCAAAAAAAAAAACCACACTTGAACAACTTGCCTTGCAGCATATGACATATTAAGTTCAATAATAAAGGAAAAAATAACAGCAGGAATTGACACCAATTCAGGGAAGAAATTAGATGGACTCAAAACGGTAGGAAAAAAAATTCCCCCAAATGGATTTATCCCATAATACAAATATAAAACTCCAACTGAACAAAGAAACCAACAGTGCTTAGATTCAATTTAAAAAATAAGAGTACCAAAATGATGAGTAAGAAAACAGCCATCTTCTAAGTTCTCAAAGATAGAAAGATAGAGAGAGGAAGATAAAACTGAACAAGTGAGACACAAGTCTATCTCAAAAGAGAACAAGCCTTCTGCTTTTGACTGAACTTCAGTTTCGGATACATTCATACATAGCAAGACCTTCAACGAAGATTGCATTTATATATATATATATATATATATATATATATATATATATATATATATATATATATATATATATATATATATGTATGTATGTATGTATGTATATATATCCACTAATTTGAAAGCTTGTGAAAGTTTTACATACAACTAATTCTATTCAGGAATGCATGACGCGCAAATGCAAAATAGGATCTTAAATTTGACAATATACTCCATACACAAAAATTTGTATCTTTACAAAAGTTAATACATGGAAATCATGCACGTTGAAGGACATAAAAGGGACACACTTCCAGACGTTGACATACATACTTATATACCAGCTCAATTTCAAGTAAAATATGTGATTTAAATGGACCAATTGAATAGTAAAAAAAAAGCTCATGAGTTGATTCGTGATGATGCTTCTTAGAAGAGGATAAAAGAAGATTTTTTTAAGCTTTTTTTAAAAAATAAGCTCTGGACCAAAATATTTTAAAAAATAAGCTTCTTCAAGTTCGGATGAAAATCGCTTTGGTTCAGTCTAAATTGGACTCGCCTAAATGCAAATTGTAAGTTTTTGAAAATTTAAACCAAAAACGCTGCAAGGAGTAATTTAAAAAAAAAAAAAAAAAACTGGTTTAATTTTTTTAAAAAAATTTACAAAATACTTTGGGCCAGCCCAATTCAGCTAACCCAAAATTGCTGCTTAGACAACAATTTTATAGGGATTTTCTTCCGAGACCGGAGAATCTTATTTTTGAAAATATTTTGGTACGGAGCTTATTTTTCAAACAATTTTTTTTAATAAAAAAGCTTAAAAAAAGAAAAATTCGGATAAAAGGCATATTTGGGGCATTTTCGGATGTGACAAGGTAACCTTGAAACTTTTAAGGTTTGAAGTTTGAGTAAAAAGCAGCAACGGCAGCAAGGAAGGCCATTTAGCACTTAAACATGATCGTGGACTCGTGGGGATGCAAAATAGAAACATGTAGAGGAATGAGGCTGACAAAACACAAGGGTCACCTCTGAATGCCAATGTATCATTCATTACACATCATTTGAGGGTAGTAGTGTAAGATCACTATTTGCTGCTTCTTCATTTCACCTCTGACAAAGGCCCACAGCCTACCCATGACTTATTCTCAACTGTAAAGTACTTAGCATTCATTATTCTATTTTTTATGATCCAACTAATAAGAAACCAATCCTCCTCATTCATCATATTAAGCTAAGGCATAGATAATGAGTTCTGCAGAATGTTTTTTCTTAGTAGCTTCCATAAAATATTAGCTAAGAAAGAAAAAGGAGGAGCCTTGGATGAAATGATTTTTGGGTAGTCCTCTCTCTAGACCTTTTAGATAAAAAAGAAACCACTCTTGTTTTCATTATTCTTGTCCAATCCTTAATACAGAATAAAAATCAATATTTTGGAGGTCCATTAGTTCTTACTAAAGCTAGATCATTGGATTTAATTCTTAGATTGTCATTCATTGGGGGCTAATAATAAACTCTAAGTTCATATCCTGTCTACCTTCCCACAAATTCAGACACAACATTCGAATCCTTCGCTTGGCCATAACAAGAATCAAGTTGTATTGAAGGCTTTACGGTTGACAGTAGAAGACTTCTGAGTGAAGGTAAACCCTTTCTAACAATTCTATGTGAACAGTATATTTTGAATCATAAATGCCTCTGTATTCTTTCATTCTTTGAATTCCCATCAGCACCCGGCCACCGGCTATTTCCTTTAATACCAATCATCCCTCCATTGTATAAGTCTATAACCCACCAAAACCAACTAAAAACCCCTCAATAATAACCCAAACCCAATAAACCTATAAACTCCATGCTGCTGTACCATAAGCCCCAAAATACACCAAACACTCCAAAATTTCCCCCCAATTTGTATCAAGACTAGTTCACCCAAATATCATACTACATACTTAACATTACAAGAGTACGCGCAATATCACAACAGCGTTCCCAGCGACATTGCTAGTAAAATAAGCAAATGTCTACATTACCGATAGCCTAATACAGTAATACAGACTATCTTCAACCATGATTCAAAACAAGAACAAATTGACGCTCTCTCATAACAAGTTTCCTAACTCCAGGACATCAAAACAACCTGTTTGCAAACATTTATTATAGACTCATACAGATTGCTCAACACTCGTAGACTGATTGATTAATTCAAATGTTAATTAGGTTAGAATTCAGCGTAACAAATACGATTACTCAAACATCAAAGCTATAGAGATTATTGTATAGTTTTCAAGTTATTGGGCGATCATACATTCATACTCCAGAACTTCACAGAAAAAAGAAGAATTATGAGGCAATCAGAATCCGAAAGATTTACCTAAAAGCGAGAAAGTGAGCAGATAACTCTGGTATTCGATCCCTTGAGAAGTTTGATCCTCTATTTGGGGGAAGGAGGAACGCCCTCTTCAGATGGAGCTTGTGAATTACGGCCTACTTTCTGAAGGTTGTCCGGCACACTAGCCAACAAAGTGCTAGAATTTTTGTTATAGGCCCGCGAGTACCTTCCATCGCATGCTTCCCTGAGCGTGCAAATGGGTTAGACTTGTCACGTTGTGAGTACGTGAAGTTGGTCTTTAGATACTTCGTTTTGCTAGTAAAATGATTATGGGGTTTTCACTCCATTATTTGTAGTTTGGTATAATACCCCTTCCTCACATTTTCACATTTTCCCTCAAACTCACATCCACCCCTCCCCTCACCGGAAACATCCCCGCCACGCCACCAATCTTGCCAGAAGCTAGGAATCCCACCAGATTCAAGCCATGATTCGGGTAATTTTTTTAATCTTTTTTCCTTCGTCGGTCGTTCAAGATTTAAGGCTAGTCCTAGGGCTAGCCTTAAACGGTCGGTGCGGGTTAAGCTCCTTGACGGTTGGCCTGATTTTCGGTCGGCTACCTTAGTTTTTCCGGCTTATGTTAAGTACTTAATGTTAATTTAGTTGATTAATTAGTGTTAATTATGTTATGTTGTTCTAATTACGTTAATTAGTATTAGTTTATGTTCATTAGTATTGATTAGTTTGTTTAGTAATCATTAGTGTTAGTAGTAATATGTTCATTAATGTAGTTAGAGTTTGTTAGAATCATTAGTAATATTTTTAAGTACTTGTAATTATTAAGAATTATTTTAGAATATAATGTAAATCACATTAGTATAGTTAGTTCGTTTAGTACTTGTAACTATAAAGAATAATTTTAGAAAATAATGTAAGAGTTAATTACAACTAATAATTAAGAGTAATATTAAGTTAGCAATTGAGAAAGTAGTTAGATATAATTAAGAATATGTATGAATTTTATTGTAATTAGTGTATATATATATATATATATATATATATATAAGTAGATGTATAATAGTTTAACCCATAATTAGGAGTAATAGTTAGAAATATTTAAGATTAATGTTAGGAATAGATATAACTCATAATTAAGAATAATTTATAAGAATATGTATTCAAATAATGGTATATTATTAGAGTGTAAAACTTGTTGTAAATGTATTATAGTTTAACTCAAAATTAAGAATAATAGTTAGAAATAAAAATAATAATGATATATAATTAAGATAAGAGTTGTTATAGTATGAATTTGTAGTAATTAGTATTAGATAAAATAGAGAATTAATTATAGTTAAAATTAGTTAGAAGAATGGGATTGGACTTATTGTTTTAATATATTTTAGTTGAAATTATTAAAAATTATGTTGTTATTGAAATTAATAGAGGGTTGAGGGTAGGGGTGCTTATTTAGTTGAGTTACACGCGAGATACTCGGACTCGACTAGATTGAACTCGACTCGAGATCAAACTCAACTTGATAAGTTAACGAGTCAAGTTTTAGCCAAGTTGAGCAAATCAAAACTCGACTTGAACAGCTCCTAAGAAACTCGAATTTTTATTTATAGTATATATATTAGAAAAAAAAATATATTTAAGAATATAAAATTGAAATAAAATAAAAAAATGGTTTGATATATAAACCAAAAGTCCTATATTGGATTAAAAGGAAAGGTGGTTGGAGAGAATTTAAATTATAAACTCAAAGTCCCACATTGAAAAAAAAAATGATTCATGGTTTGAAGTAATAAGTATATATAAACCCAATAGTGTTTTTCACCTAAAGCCAAATTAAGCTTATTAAAGTTAAAACTTAGTCTGCCCAATTTCAGTATAAGTATTTAGATTTATTGAGCTTTTAATCGAGCTAAAAATGAGTTGAGCTCAAGCTTGAAACGAGTTTTAATCGAGCTTAAGTTTGAGTCGAGCTTTAATCAAGCTCGAGCTTGAGTTGAGCTTGAATCGAGCTTGAATTGAGCTCGAGTTTTGGTTTTTAAGCTCACGAGCTTTCGAGCTCGAGTCGAGCTTAACCAAACTTGAGCTCGACTCGGCTCATAAGCACCTCTAGTGGCGAGCCATGCCATTCCCGACTTTGTTACCACCGACAAGTACTTTGGGCAGCGCCACTTCTGGGCTCGAAATGTTGACGCTTCAGTTAGGAGGGTAAGGCGACATAGTCACAGGTAGAGTGTTTGACTCTTACAACCGTCCAAGCTTACGTGTCGGGGGCTTCTTATTCCCGTCCTTGTGATGACTACGACGTCGATCAGGATGGAGAGGACTTCGCTATTGAGCTTGAACGGGCACTTGGCGAGGACTTCGTACCACATCCATCACAGGATCGTCATCGCGGCCCATCTCGGTCGAGGGGTTAATTCATTAGGTCTGAGACGAAGAGCACTAGCTCTAGTTCACATAGTCACAAGCTCTAGATACCTACAAATGAGGTTTGAATTATAGGGGGAGCGATGTCGGGTGGGGTGCTAGATGGTAATGTCATTCCTAGCTACGGGGGTCACATAGCATACGGAATTTGGACGACAGTGGACAGAGGGGGATCTCATGTGTTTCTCTCCATCAACCAACAGCTCTAGACAGTAGTGTGAGGCTCGCCCACCCAAATGTTAGAATAGAATCTATTGATACCGTCGTCCATGAGTACGTCTCGATGCCTCATGAGTATGCCGAATTTCCGTGAGTTGGGCATCAATGGCAGTGTTAATTTTGCGCCAAATAATAGTAAACTGTTAGAATAGGACAATCAACTCTTCAACACAAAATGAGCACTCTCAACCCGACAGTTTGTTGTGTTTCCAAAGTAAAGCTTCTCATTCGTCCACCGCTTTACAATTTTCTCAGCATTAATGAGTCACGTACCCTCCAAGTATGTCATAACAGCAGGAAACGAAGTCTCCTAAGTGCCTCAAAGAGCTCCTAAGGCATTATTATATTCATCTTAAGCCTTGGCTTCCATGATAGTCTTCTACCTACCTTTCTTAAATCTCTCCCCCATCCTTCTTATCTTTGCAAATTTTACCAATTTTGTGCTCCACGTCCATGTTGATGTGCTATGTACATAGTAAGTGTGCAGTGTCAGGGAAAACCTTTCGAATAGCAGCCATGAGCCCTAATTCCCGATCAATGACAATCGTTGATGAAGACAAGTCATTGTCATACAACATCTTTAGCTTATCTAACACCCACAAGTAGCTACCTATCGTCTCATCAGCTAAATATGCATATGTAATCAAGAAATTTTTGTTGCATAGAGTAACACCACATATCTCAAACAAAGGCATCTTGTACATGTTTGTCTTATGAGTGCAACCCATGCCCAGAATCCATGGATATGTATGTAACAACTTCACGGAACAAGGATGCGTCATAAATGAATGCGTCACAACATTTGTACCAAGATTGGATCATACATATTTGACATATTGGCTCTCACCAATAAGATGAAGGAACTAACTTACAAAATCCCTTCCACCGGCCTCCTCCTGTCATATCCTATCTCTAAAATTGTAGATATGTCATGCATTCGGATGATCTTGGAGAAATTGGGAGTTCACAACAGCCAAAATAACCTTAGGCTTTTCTTGTACAGCAGATAAATTCCAAATCAATCTATTCGCACCGAGGCTAAGACCATTCATATGTCAATTTCCCTCTAGATACTTAATCAATTTGTGGTTGTGCATACCATTCTCTTGAGGACCCAATACTATCAACCACCCTTCTTCAGAACATGCAACCTTAATATAAAAATTACAACCACAAGCTTGAGATTTCGTACCCGATCATTAAGCATTTTCTAAATATCTATCTGATCCTCTATTTATCTCCCCGATTGCATCTCATGTAAAGTGACTCTCTTTTATACAATGAATACACCAATTGAAATCCATGTTGAAGGGCGATTAATTTAGCCCACTCAACAGTCATTTTCTTCGTAAAATATTTCTGAAGTCGTGGAGTGAGGGCAATGATTAATAGCGTCGCTTCCAAAACCTTCTATCAAAACCTATTAAAACAAAAATAATTATTAATTTATATTTGATCTACTTAAAGAAAATTAAGCCATCTATAAAATTCGGCTTGCCCTAGGGCAAGCCATCCAAAAAAGACGGTTGGACCTAAGGCTGGCCATTTTTTTTACAGCTCCCCCTAGGGCAAGCCGAATTTTTTAGACAGCTGGTTCCCGGTGAATGGAATTTATCCATGAAAGTGACGCTAATGGCTCCTCCATAGCGTCGGTGGTTTCCGGCGTTAAGAAAGATGGCTTTCGATGCAGTAGTCAGGGTGAATGTGATGGTTGATCGGTTTCTGGCGAGGTGGTCAGTCGAGAAACAAGGTGGCGTAGGTGGTTGGCAGCGGGGCATGGTGGTTAGTGGGGTATTGACAGGAGTGTGAATTGGGAAATAAGATAATAAGTATAAAATGTTCGATTTTATCAAATGTTTCAGCTTTTTATGGAAAAATGTAATTTATTAGAACTTTTTTGTACTTCCACTGTCGCCAATTTACATCATATTTCCCCTAACTTTTCAAAAGTCATGATATACATAAAGTATCTCATCTTTCGTGATATTGGAAACTTTTCATCTTCTGATTATCTATTCTATTATTCTAAAAATTAGTACAGACTGTTACAAACATTTATTCTATTGTTCTAAGATTTAAGACTGATGTTCTAAAACTTTTGTTCTATTATTTTAAATGATTGTTCTAATATTTTATGCTTCTGCCTATTATTTTAAACTTCTTTTCTATGTTCTAAACTTTTGTTCTAATGTTCTAAATTTTTATTCTATTGTTATACCAATCTGTTCTATTGTTCTAAACTTATGTTCTATTGTTTTAAACTATTGTTCTAATTTTCTAAACTGTTGTCTATTGCTTATATTCTAATATTCTAAACTTTTATTCTAATATTCTAAACTTCTATTCTATTGTTATAAACTATTATCCTAATATTCTAAACTTCTGTTCAACTGTTCTATCATTCTAAACTTCTTTTTTATTGTTCTAAACTATTGTTCTAATGTTCTACACTTCTGTTCTATTGTTTCAATGTTCTAAAGTTCCGTTCTATTGTTCTAAAGTTCTATTATACTAAACTATTATCCTAATATTCTTTTGTCCTAATGTTTTAAACTTTTGTTCTATTGTTCAAAACATCAGGATAAAACCTTAGTATTAAACTTTAGAACATCAGTATTAGACTTTAGACAATAGAATAAATATTTAGAACATACGTGTCAATCTTTAGAATAATTACATACAAGTTTAGAACAATAAAATGAAAGTTTAGAATATTAAAACAATAGTTTAAAACAATAGAACAAAAGTTTAGAACATTAGAACAATAGTTTAGAACAATAGAACAATAGTTTAGAACAGTAAAACAGAAGTTTAGAACATTAGAAAAATAGAATAGAAGTTTAGAACAACAAAACAAATCCTTAGAACAATAAAACAAAAGTTTAAAATATTAGAACAAAAGTGTAGAACAATAATACAGAAGTTTAGAACAATAGAACAGACATTTAGAACAATAGAACAGAAGTTTAGAACAAATGTTTTTGAGAAAAGTATAGCTATAATGATGTCAAAAGTACAACTTTTATTTTGGGGTCTTGCAAAAAGTGGTTTTTGTCTCAATATTTTTTGAAAATGGGGAAACGTGTGTTAGTTTTTTTTTTTAAATTGAAAAGTGTGTCAGTTTTGTCATTATTTACGTTTCTGCCATTCTTTTTCACTCAATCTCATCCGCTGGATTTGAGAATTGTATGGTGTAAGATTGGTTCTCATATAAGGGGGAATCTCATATGAACCCATATATATATATATATATATATATATATATATTGTTTGGCTCTAAGAACAGGGGTATGAACCATGGTTGTGGCGCCACTCCTTTTTTTTTGCTTCTAGCTTATATATAAATGGGATTGGCTCCAAGAATAAGGGTATGGACCGTGGTTGAGGCGCCACTGCCTTTTTTTGTTCATAGCTTTTGCTTCTAATTATTGTACGGTGCACATGATATATCAATGGAATTGGCAGGGAATAAGCTAACTATTTTAGAATTGGATCATTTGGATAAGAATTGAAAAAGATAGAACATATACAGTGAAATGTATCCTAAACGAGTTCAATTTTACTAAATTATTCATAGAAATTAGAATTAAACTTATAATATATATTGTTGGAAGCTTATAAGGACATGTATCTAACCATACAATGTTTATGGATAAATATATGAGTTACAAATATTATAAGCTCAATTTTGATTCTAATGGGCCAATTTTGAGATTTAAGGATCGTTAGCCCATTAATAGTTATATTTTTGAAATATTTAAGAGGTTTTAAACCAAATGCGTCTATTAATGTGTTTAAGAAAACTTTCAACAAGAAGTGAAAAGATTCGACTTTTTCAACTGTTAATAAAAAATACTTTAATACTCTCATAACCTTGATTAATCTCAATTATATAATCTTAAGAAAGAATTAATTTGGCAATAGTATCATTCATTTGTAAATAAAAACAAATCCAAGTCTCAAGGTTATACCCATAGGTTCAGATAATAAAATCAATAAAAGTTGAGTGTACACTGTTCAACCTGAAATATTTTTTAGCGGTGTTTTCAAAAGCATCTTATACGGAATACACATGATGGAACGTTCATAAGTACATACATCAATGACCAACGAACAACTAAAGCAAACCAAGAATCACAAAGTAACTTATAATAATACTAAATAATTTAGGCAGATTTAGAAGTAGCTTAACAAGATTCAAGTATCTTATTAACAAATTTTAGGTGTTTCCATGAACATTCACTCGCTTGAGAAAATCAAGACCGTCATCTCACTTTAACTTGTTTGCAAGACACCATCCAACCATATTCTTCTCCCTAGGAACCTTTCAAGGTGTCGTCCTGCCGATTGGGATTATTTGACTCATAGGAAAACCTATGACAACAAAAGAAAAAAATTATATAATTCTAATATTTACACAGACGATTCCAACTACTTTGGTTGGACTTCATGTTCTTCGCGAAATCGATCACTTTATTTGAGTTATCTTTCATTGGTTCTAGTATCTTTCTCTTGCTCATTATTAGAGTAAGTGCACTCATCCCTATGTACCTTTACGCCTCTCTCATTCTCCACTTAGAGAATGAGAAAACTATTTAATATTATGTAAAAGACCAAGTTCATTTTCACGTCTTAGGGTGTGTTATATTTCCTATGAGTTAGATTCTAAATTCTAAGGTTTTCTTTCTTTATCAATTTCCCACAAAACAAGGTTAAGAAATACTAACATGGCATTCATATTCTATAGTTTAAATTATCACTACTTTAATGATTGGATCTCATCCATGATGCTTTGTCAGAATTTAAAACAACCAATCAGTTAATTAAAAGGTATAATTCTCTAATTGAAGATGCTGCAGAAATTCAGTAGAGTTTTCTTGGTAAACTAAACATATCTCATTATTAAAAACTTGTTTCAACCTTGTTCATACATATTTAATCACAACACAACCAATATAAAATTCCATGTTAATCTTTTGATTAATATTACCCAGGACAATCCACTTTTCCTTAAACAATCTCAACATATAACCAACAAGGTATACATTTACTACAAAAATTTGAGCAACAACCAATACAACTTGTTTTGAAAACATTTCCATAATACACTCTCAACATAAACAACTACTTTTGAACATTCAAATACAACTTAGATTCATTCTTAAGATATAACTATCCATTTCGTATAAGGTGGGTGAACAAATGTGTGTACACAAGCAAATACTCGTTCTTACAAGTTTGATGATTCATTCTCGTTAGCTTCAAGGTTTGAGTTTCGTAAGAGTATGAATTTTTGTATTAGTAACCAAAAATACTTTGTTGAATAATTAGAAATATTTTTGAAATACTATTACTTTAGAAGTTAGCTTGTTCTAAAACTAGGGTTGAAAATCTTGTATCTAAACCTAATATAATTTCATTAACTCGATTTAGTAAGCACATAAATATACAAAAGTATTGAGTATTTAAACTATATTTAAAACATGAACAAATATTTAATTTTCACTCTTAATATAACTTCAAGCAAATTCAATAAAAAGATCCTAATATTTTAATTAAATATAATCTTTGAAATAATCTTAGTAAGAGAATAAATTACATTTGCTCTAATCTCAAATTATAAGCTTATTTACTTTAGTCATGAAAATAAGATTATAAGTACTTAGATATTAACTCCTAGAGTTCATATGGACATGCATTTTAATTGATACTCCTAGAGTATCAAACTAGGTGTAGTATAGAATATAGACTTCATCATAGAATCCAAAAGTAACATCTTTTAACATATACAACAAGGCCCTTACTAAGAATTATCCGTGGAAAAAGAGTAATAACTACGACATTATTTTCTAGGTATAGAAATAAGTATATAACTTCAATAACATCATTCTAGGCACAAAATAATAATATTAACTTAGAACCTTCACAAATTTTACTATAACAAGTATTCCAAACAAACCAAACTTTTATTTTTGGCAAGAACCAAATCTTGTTAATGAGCATAAGTTTGGAAAATAACCTTATTTAACCATCTTATAGCTTATCACATACTAAATTGTAATAGAGTCAAATAGCATAGTAAATAAACCTTACTCATTTTTTCAAGTTTAAAACCAGAATAATGAAATAGAAAGATTCAATAATAAGCTAGCATGCTTAACTAAACAAAACATCAAATCTTGAAAACTTGATAATAACTATCAATGTTGAAGTTAACATTTCCAATTTCAATTCTAGATTGTACATAGTGTACATATACAAATTCCCAAATTAGATAATTCGTACAATTTTAGTAATTTAGGAATGAATGACAAGTCATAGATTAACTGAAAACCAAAAGTAAAGAGGGGTGGGAGAGGACTCACGGCGTGGCTATAGTTGGCGTGTGCTCAGCGGCGAGAAGGAGAGGAAGGGAAGGGGTGAAAAGGAGGGCTGTTTTTGTTGTTTGTAGTGGTGGTCGGCTTTGGTAGCCGGGAAAGGTGGTGGCTGGACTAAGGGGTAGACACGACAATTCAATCCAAATCCGAACTGAGTCCAATTTGATCCGAAGGAAAAAGTCCGATCCAAACCTGTTTAAAAAAATTCCGACTCCGAATAGGTTATGGGTTAGATTCGAATATTGTATTACATCCGACCCGATTGTGATCCGAATCCGATAGTCCGATCCGAATGAGTAGTATTAAAAAAAAAACCCAAAAAAAAAACCTAGTATGTACTACCGGATGTCGCCCTTCCCAAAATCCCTAGTTTTCTCATTCGGCCCTTAAGTAGGATGCTGCTTTAATTACTTATATCCTGGAGATTATACTATATTGGCCTTATTTAGTTATTTCTCTCTGTTAAACATAATACTTCTATTCCTTTGGAAAGTTTTAGCTTGTAATCTGATGCAGGTACAATAAAGATACGTAAAATAAGAGCAATGCACGAGATATAAAGGTAGGAACTATACTAGTCTTACTACTCTCCGGAGATGAGCAACTGTACAAGTCTTACTACTCTACAGTTGGATAAGAATCAACTCTGGGGCTCAATTCCTCCCCAGATTGGAAATCTCAAGTACCTGCAGAGCTTTTTTTGTGGAACTGAAGTCGTGATTGAGTGAGTCCAAACAAGTTGTCGCCATTTCACCCTCAACCAAAACACTCCCGTCTTTATCGCGTTAGTACTGTCCACTTTTCTACAGGTGTTATTCACTCCTGCTTCTGCTCTTCCAAAACAAAGAGCATTCCCGAAGGCTTGTGGAAATGTGGAGTTGCACTTATCCGTATGTTCTTGTTGTATGGACTTATTCTAGTACTATTCCTGCTGAGTTTGGGAATTGCAGCGAGGTTTACACGCTTGATATTTCAAGGAATAAGCTCACTGGGTTGATTCCAGAGGAGATCTTCAGGTTGAAGAAGTTCAGCAAGCCTCTTCTCCCACATTGGAGGGAAATGGAAAATACTCGGAGGAAGGCTTGAGTCCCCCTATGTTAAAAGAATATAAGATGGATTGAGGGGTTAGTATGTAAAAATCCGATCAAAACCCAAACTTATCTTAGCATGTGCAATTAATAAGTGGGCTTATTATTGATCTGATTTGAGCACTTAATTTTAGACTATAATGGCTATCAACAAGCTAAATATTTTTAATTAGAGTCGAGCCTTGGGTTGAGTAATTTATTCTCTGTTGAGCTTGAGCTCGATCCCAATATTAAAAGCTTGTCGAGCTTGTGTGAAGTCTATTAAAACTTTAATGAGCTTGAGTTGAACCTTGGTTCGATGGATCGAGTTCGGAGGTCCAAATTCCCTAATCGGGTTGAAATTGGAGTCGGATTTTGTTAGGTTCGACCCGACTCCGATCTATTGCCATAAAGGGGAAAGGGAGGAGGGTATGTGGTGCAGCTGTGCGTAGTTTGTATAGTGTTGGTGCTGCTTGTGAGGAGGCTTGGAGAATGGAAGGAAGATGGGTGAGTTGCGTGAGAGAGAGAACAGTACACGAAATGGCGATGCTGGCCGGAGTGAAAGAGTTATAACTTATAAGTTAAATTCCAATTAAATATGAAAGAGTTATGATCGATGCAGTAAAACTTGAACTTGATTAGAGTACCTTTTATTACATATGCTCTAACTTTTTAAATTTTTATCCAAATTATCCAACTTTAAAGTTGTTGGTTACCTCATTTTCTACTATTTCTATTGATTTGTTACGAGTCCCATATAAATATATGTAGTAAAAGTTATAAGCAAAACAAAAAAAATTACGTGTAACGCCTATAAGCTAAGAAATGGCTTTAAAATCGGGTCTTTTGCATTAAAAAATGAAAGAGTTAGCCCATACAGTAAAAGGTAGCAACTTGAATTTGATTTTTACTAAATCGTTTATAACTCTTTCATTGTAAATCGGAATTAAGATTATAATATATCGTTGGAAATGTTGTAAGGATGGGTATCTAACAAAATAATGTTGATGGATATATATATATGAGTTTATGAATGTTAGATGCTCGATTCTTATTCTTATGGACATATTTTGGGATTAAAAGGACTGTTAGTCTATTAATATTAGCATTCTTGAAATGTTTAAAAGGCTTAGAACCAAGCGAGTTCATTAGTGTATTTAATAACTCTTTCAACAAAACGAATATATTTGTAGATCCACATTGATGAAGACTATGAGAATCTTTTGCATGTCAACGTTGTTAAGAATAAATGACCATATTCTAGGAATTTGAGTGAGCAGTATTATCATGATGGTATTAGCGATGATAGTTCGATCTTGGCATGTAAAACAAAAAAAACTTTGAAAAATATAAAGAAAAGCAAGAACCTTAATTTGCGGATGACAGCAAATGTAGTAATGGAACACTTCAATTATGTTCTTTGATACCATACCACTATTTACAGATATCCTTGTTTTATAAAGTACTTCCTTCACGGTTTTTTTTTTACTTGCAATACTTTGATTTTTGCACTATTTATAAGTTTGGCTTTGATATTCTTTAGTGAATTATCCTTCAACAAAATATAGTCACGTGAGATCTTGTTAGAATCGTCTTAATATATAGTTTTAATAAAATTGTACTTATGTATAGTTAGAAATATTATCGATTAAAAATGTGGATTAACAATCGTGTTTTGAGAAGTGTCGCAAGTAAAAAACCAGAGAAAGTACATGCTTAAGTTAGCAAAGTAAACAGAGTCATAGTTGAACACAAATTCAATTAAGTAAATGATACGGAGTCATAGTTAAACACAAAATTCAATAAATAGAATACATAGATGCTTACTTCAAACAACTTTGAATATAATAAATTGCTTGTATAAGTTAGCACATTAAATGGTACTGTAATAATTAAGCATTGAATCTCAATAAAATAGAATACGTAAGTGATACTAGTTCAAACAACCTTGAAAATAATAACTTGCTTATATGAGGTGATGTAAGAATACTTTCTCTTTTTTTTTAGTTGTTCCATTTTAATTTGCACAACTAACAATAAACAAAGTTGACTTAAAAAAACTATAACTATATATAAGTAAAAAAAAATTAAAAAATTGATAGTATAAAACTAAATAATGAAATGAAATTAACAAGAATTTACAAATATGTTTTTTATTGTGAAAAAATAATTAATGATATTCAATTAAAATGAGATAAATTGTATTAAAATTAATACAAAACAAATAATAAAAAGTGAAAGATATACCTTATATTGTAGACCATAAGCTAGATCTAGGCATTTTTCCTTTAATAGTACTTGTACTTTTTTTGTGAGCTTCTCACGAATTTTCGAGTCGAAACTCAAGTAGGTCAACCGAACACTAACATCTCGATTCAAGCTCGAATTGCTCAAGTTTGATTCAACCCGAGTTGCGCAAGTTTTGAGCAAGTCGATATCGAGAAATTCAGAAATATCTTGTCATCTAGTTACCACCCCCACAAATGTACACAGATCAAACTACTCCCAAGGAAATCTAGTGATATGAAGGCTAAGTGTAATAAAAACAAACTGAATTAATCACACACAAAGTTGCTACACCTTCCTCCCTAGCTAGCTGCCTCTTACACATAAATAAATATGATGGTGTATAGAGCAATAGGGGTAGGAACAGGGGCAAAAGAGCAATATAGCTTGTAGTATGCTAAATGTGTGTATATTCATTCACCTACTACTCTTGTGGCTTTTCAAAACCCAGGGTTGGATTCCAATTAGATTTGGTACAAAATACCCCCCAACCCCTTCGGCCTAATTGGTCAACACTTCTTTCCCAACCCCAACAAATATTGGTGGGTTGGGTTCACATTAAATTCCTAGGTTACCCTTTTTATACATACCCTCCATCCCCCTATTCAATAAACAAGGCTCTTTGGGTAATCCAATTTTGCTTGCCATTCTAAATCCTCCTATGTTCCCTTTTTTTTTTTTTTCTTCTTCTGATTTTTATTATTTTTTATAATATTACCACCCTCTAAAAGTGGTTTTATTTTTATATAAAAAAAAGTAAAACCAAAAAGGTGGAAACAAACAAGAACGATGGATGGATCCCACATTTGAAAAATAAATAAATTAATTAATTAATAATAATATTATTATTATTTTCCATGTGAAAAAAATTGG
The DNA here is from genome assembly GCA_026401315.1 of Dysphania ambrosioides. NCBI lineage: Eukaryota > Viridiplantae > Streptophyta > Magnoliopsida > Caryophyllales > Amaranthaceae > Dysphania > Dysphania ambrosioides. The sequence goes on along the minus strand of CM048659.1, from coordinate 6,257,314 downwards.
AAAATTTTTGGACTCTACTCCATTATCTGAGGGCCCCTTCACTTTAACCTGACCCAACAACGCCAACACACAAAGAATGAAGAACCCATAGAATTTTCTTCCCAATTCCAAATCAATTAAAAAAATATAGGGAGGAAATGCCGAGGCGCGTGGAAGAAACTGCAAAAGAGAGAGAGTGTACGGAAGAGCGTCGCTTCGCGGATTCGTACGTTGGACTTTGGGGCAGCGGGCAGCCCTTAATTAAGCAGAGCAATCAGAAAGTAGGCCCCAAACACAGTAACAAAGCGCGTGAGAGGAACCTCCCACTCAAGAAGAATAAGGACTTGACAAATCCCCACCATTTTTTCCTCCCACCCCATAATTTCTCTCTGTCTCTCTCTCTCTCTCTCTCTCTCTCTTTACCCATTACTCACTGCGAAACAACTTGGCCAAAAAAATTGCTGGTAACAAATCAACCCTCTCGTCACGTAATTCACTCATTGTCCCTCATTTTTTTCTGAGTTTGTTTGATTCTTGTTGCTTCACTCCTTCCGTTTTCTCTCTCCTCCACAACTTGATTTTTGACTATCTTTTTTGTGTGTTTATGGGGAGGAGTCGCCGGAGTATTGAAGCCCGGCGAAGCGCCACGGTGTTCACCGGATGAATGAATGTGTGTACGTAATGTTTACTTTCACACCACGGGTGAATTAGTTGGTTACAAAGTGAAGGCTGATAGTTAGAGATTGTATTTATAATTTGGTTGTATTTTGGCAAATGTCGGCCCACAACAACAACAACAACAACAACGCGGGGGGAGGTGGTGGGGAGGCCGCTGGAGGGGAGGAGGCGACGGCGAAAGCCGTGCACAAGAGGTATGAGGGACTGGTGATGGTGAGGAACAAGGCGATTAGAGGGAAAGGGGCTTGGTATTGGGCCCACTTGGAGCCTTTGTTGGTTCACAACGCCGATACCGGGCTTCCCAAGGCTGTGAAACTCAAGTGCTGTTTGTGTGACACTATGTTTAGTGCTTCCAACCCTTCTAGAACCGCCTCGGAGCATCTCAAGAGGGGCACTTGTCCTAATTTTAACTCTCCTGGTACCACTCCCAGGCCTTTGTCGTCTGTGTCGCCTCCGCCGCCTCCGGTGGAGTCTCAGTCGCAGTGTGGTGCCATGATTACTACTAATAATAATAGTACTAGTACTGCCACGCCTACTCCGGCTGCAGCAGCTCCTCCCCCGCAGTACAACCACCGGAAGAGGGTCTCTTCGTCTTCCGGTGGGGGCAGTGCCGTTGGTGTTAGGGGTGGTGGGCCCAATGCCAACACGATGGCGAACACTAACGCCGCCCCGTTTGTGGCCCCCATTAGCGTGATTGACCCGTCTAGGTTCCCGTCTGAGATAGGGTTCTCGAGTGCTGGTGCAATGGTGGTTAGTCCAAGCCAACCGCAACAGCTTTATCAAGGGAGTGTTCATGCGTTGGTGGGTGGTGGTGGTGGAGGGAGAGGGGACATGATGTCGGATGCTCGGGGGTTGTTTGAGGATAGTATAAAGAGGTTGAAGAGCCCCAAAGCATCACCTGGGCCTGCTCTAAGCAAGTCTCAGATTGAGTGTGCGCTTGATTTTTTGAGTGATTGGGTGTACGAGTCGTGCGGGTCTGTGTCATTTTCAAGCCTTGAGCACCCAAAGTTCAAGGCTTTCCTTAGTCAAGTGGGTGTTCCTGAGGTTTCCAAGAGGGAGTTTTGTGGGTCTCGGTTGGATGCTAGGTTTGAGGAGACGAGGAACGAGTCCGAGGCTAAGATTAGAGATGCTGTGTTCTTCCAGATTTCGACAGATGGGTGGAAGCCCAAGGGGGGTTTAGAGGAAAGTTTGGTGAATTTGACTGTGAATTTGCCTAATGGCTGTAGTGTTTACCGGAGGGCCGTGTTTACGGGTGGTCAGGTGCCTTGTAAGTATGCTGAGGAGGTGTTGTGGGAGACAATGGCGGACATTTGTGGCAATGCTTTGCAGCAGTGTGTAGGAATAGTGTCTGATAAGTTTAAGAACTCGGCATTGAAGAATTTAGAGACTCAAAATCAGTGGATGATTAATCTTTCTTGTCAGTATCAGGCCTTTAATAGTTTGATCAAAGACTTCTACAGAGAGCTTCCTTTGTTTAAAAATGTTGCTGAGAATTGCCTCAAGCTTGCGAACTTTGTGAACAACAAAACCCAGGTGCGAAATAGCTTCCACAAGTACCAGTTGAGGGAGTATGGTCTTGCTGGTTTACTTCGAGTGCCCATGAGAGAGCATGAAATTTTGAATTTTGAGCCGGTCTATGCTTTGATAGAAGACATAATGAGCTCAGCTCGAGTGTTACACTTGGTACTCTTAGATGAATCATACAAGATAGTATCAATGGAGGACCCAATTGCCAGGGAATTTGGCGAGATGATCCGGGATGTGGGTTTTTGGAATGACTTGGAAGCAGTGCGCTCGTTGGTAAGAATTGTGAAGGAAATAGCTCATGAATTTGAAACTGGTAGGCCTCTAGTTGGGCAATGCCTCAACCTGTGGGAAGAGCTAAGGACCAAGGTGAAGGATTGGTGTGGTAAGTTCCACATCGCTGAAATGCCCATTGAGAAGATTATTGAACGACGGTTTAGCAAAAACTACCATCCTTCCTGGGCTGCTGCTTACATTCTGGACCCCTTTTATTTGGTGAGTGACAGCAGTGGGAAGTACCTTCCACCCTTCAAATACCTGACACCCCAGCAAGAGAAGGATGTTGATAAGCTCATTACTAGATTAGTTTCGAGGGAAGAGGCACACATTGCTTTAATGGAATTGATGAAATGGAGGACTGAAGGGCTTGATCCTGTTTATGCACAAGCTGTACAGTTAAAGCAGAGAGACCCCTCTACCGGAAAGATGAAAATTGCCAATCCTCATGGCAGTAGGCTTGTTTGGGAGACTTATCTTCCTGAGTTCAAGTCTCTGGGGAAGGTGGCTACAAGGCTTATCTTTCTTCATGCCACTGCTCGTGGGTTCAAATGCAATTCGTCATTCTTGAAATGGGTTCAGGCTCATGGGCGTTCAAAGTTGGGAATGGATAAAGCTCAAAAGATGATTTTCGTCGCTGCTCACTCCAAGCTTGATAGACGCGATTTCACTAGTGACGAAGATAAGGATGACGAGCTTTTTGCTTCTGCAACCGGTGAGGATGATGTCCTTAATGAGGTCTTTGTTGGTCCTTGATATATCTTCGATGCAGTTTCTTTTTCTCTACATCTCCTTTTAGAAGTATAATTCTATAGCAGAATTTATTGAATTCTTTTAGCCACCCTATTTACTCCTTCCACCTTTGTATTTTTGTCTCACACCCTGAAGATGTCTTAGATCCCAGGATTGTGGCGAAAGGAGCTACTTACACTATTAGGGTTTTGATTTTTTTTACTTAAATCTTATTTTGAGATGCCTGAGTTGAGTTATCATTTGTTCCTTGCCCGTCTACGACTTTCAGTTCATTAGATGTAGAAAAGATACTAGTTTCCTTGTGAGGATTTCTTGGAGAGCAGGAAGAATGATGTAACCTTTGGTTCTGTTGGTTTGATTAATGGTTTTTTCGAAGGGTAGCAGTTTTTCGTTTCTCCTTTGCATTATTCCAACTTTATTCTTCAATCAATTCATCTGTAATGTGGCTTTGATTTGTTCATACGAGTAATGTTTTAATATTATACTATTGGGATCACAACTTAGGGGAGTTTTATATTACTTCTTGCTTAGCTTATATGTGTAATTCAGGAATTAGATTCATAAATGCAGAAATCTGCCTGTCCACAACAATGGTCTGGAATGTTGGCAACAAGCTATTGCAATTGTCAACGTTAACCGACGTATTTAACTATAATGATGATTGTCTGTCTTGTGTGACACTCTACTCTTGCTTTGTGCAGTTGACTTGAGCTTGCACACTCTTTAGTCTTTACATTCACAATAGCTTAAATTTATTGCTAAGTCAGAAGTGAAGAACTTCTGAGCTTTCAACTAAATCGTGCTCTCTATGTCTTCTGCTTTGGTGAGCTGCATCCCGTGAACATTTTGTGAATAGACCATTGCTTGATTTTCATTGAATGTTTTTCTGTCCGTTCTTATTAATGTCAAAACTTGAACATCATTGTGTACGCTATTGATCAGTGCCTTTCCCTTTGGACACATTGAGGTTTCTGCTTATTCTGCACAATTCATGCTTTCCGTTTCTGCTTTCTATTTTGGTAAAATCTTTCCGTTTTACAGCTCTCCACCGTATGTGCATTGAATGATTTTATTAGTCTGGCTTGTTTTTGATGATTTTTGGCTCTTGTTCTTTGTATGATATGAAGTACTCCGTATGTGATACTCTGGGTGTCAAAATTCAATGCAGGTTTTTATGGATTCTTTTTTTAATTTTTAGCTTTCCTTTCTACTGCACTTTAGTTTCTGTCGTTCCCTATGTATTGTTTTCTATATGGAGTGTGATCCTCTTTTTCAATTTTCCTTGATTGTTTAATAACACTTAAAAGTAGTCTTTTCACTAAAAAATTTTAAGTGTAACACTGATATTTATCTATCTTTTTAAAAGCTGGAGCTTCAGAAGATGAATCTGTTGGATATGGAAGGCCTCATTAAGCCAGTCAGTATACTTAATAGCTAGGAGATGCATGTCAATGAGTAAGAGGAAGCTGAAAAAGAAGACTTCTGCAGAAAAATAAACAGTAACTGACAGAAACACTTGCTCAAGGCAGCCTGATGCTCTTACGAAATATTAGATTTGAACTGAGGGATGGCTTCTGATGCATTGCAATGGATATGAGAAGCAAAATAATCTTTATAGCTGGAGTTGCACTTGTTTTTGCTGGTTTCCATACCATCCCCAAATGTTCTAGCTTTGTGTATGCACAACAGAGTGTGGAACCCCACCATAAAAGGAAGTGGGAGTCTTTTTTGAAGCTTTAAGTGGTTGCTGTGTTTCAGGAAAAAAAATGAAAAAAAGTTAAGTTGGGGGTCTCATTACATCAAATCAAGCTTTGAATTAGCTAGCTTCTGTTTGAAAACATCAACGTTAAGCGGTTGATGTTCATGCAAAAGACTGATTGATTGGCTGATGCTTCTCATCCTAGTGTGAGAGCACTGTTTGTCAGAGGACCGCAAAATGACAGAAATACTGTCGGAAAGACACAAACAGATGAGAAGCAGATAGAGATTTTGCAACAAATTTGATGTGAAGATCAGGAGTTGTGATAATTTTGCAGGTGATATAGGAAGGAGTTAGTCAATAATCTAAGAGTAGGCAGTTTTGTCCATGTACATTAGCTTCCATTTTAAGTTTGCAACTTTTTAAAATCTTTTCATTATTCTCAACTGTGTGTCAATATTATCCTCATTCTTTGTTAGTTTAAGATGATGCATTTTTAGTGGTGAATTATGAAGTCTGATGTCATTCTAATTCTAATATCTGGACTCTTTGTTGCCCTCTTCAGAAGATTCATGCGTATAACTTCAGTTTTGTTCAATTCTGATCCTGTTGCTTTCAGCACATCAGATGCTAGGTGGGTCCTGCTCAGAATATTGTATGAATGGCTCTGCAGGTCTGCTGTTCTGGACAGGTTTTTCACATTTTCTGGAGTTACAGCAATTTGATGAACTGTAAATTTTTTTGTCTTTGCTTGAAAAAACAGGAAAATATTATATGAATAATCCCAAATCTTGTTGAAGTATCCTCATTTTTTTATTCTAATGTTATTAAAAAAAAGATTCAGGAAGTGTAATAGTCAATATTACTCAAAATGTTTTTCTTTCGAGGTAAAAGAACAACATAGTTTTATCATATCATGCACTACAATGGGTCATATTTGGATGCAAGGGGCCAAATCAAGGCTATATTTAGTACTTCAATTTCAATAAAGTTGCTTTGTCTTAGATTTGATCATGATTTTTTAAATTCAGATAAAAAAAAAAAGTCCAAAGCTCACTCTTTCGACTTATTTGATTATATTTTCACTTTGACTTGTCATAAAAATTTGTTTTGTAAAAGCTTTTAAAGATGAGTAGATATATAAAGAAGGGAAAAATTGAATGTTGTGATTGAAGCATGGAAGAAAATTGTAACTAGATTTTCACATGACAATGGCTGTAAAATTGCACTAAAAATAAATCAATAAGTATTTACTCTTCTCATTAGATTGAAAACAAGAATTTCAATTACATAATTCGTGTCATAAACATAGTATTATGAGTTCTTTATAAATTGAGTCTCGCAACTAGAAAATTTACTTCAATATACTCCTTTTATTCTTTTTTTTTCCTTTCAATTTGAAATATTATAGATTTAGAGTCAAATTTTGACTATGAATTCTCCCCAATCTAAATGAAAAACATATTCAGTTGAGATCTTGATAAATTCGTTTCAATATATAATTTTCAAATATTAGTTTTTTTTTATAATTTTTACAAATAGATAGAAAAATAGTAGATTTAGTTTGCTAGATATGGAGGGGACTAATTAGATGTAGAGTTTAATAAATGTTATATGTGATCTTTATATATGCAAGTAAATATCTCTTTCACTACTTCAACAATGGTCAATGGAGAGAAAATATGTTAGCTATTGATGGGGGTGAGAAATTCAATTCCCTATATTGACAAAGGGTATGATAAGCATAGTAACTAGTAATGATGACTTTCATGTGTTGATAGAGTAGACAGGATTTCTGTATCTAGTTACATGTAATTATTCTTCCCGGTGATTGGGATGGACAAATTATGAGTGGAATTTGGATTGAGACATTTGAGTAGTTGGTATCAATAATTACCAAAGGAGGTTAATTTATTAGTAACCTCTTTCCATTGGAAACTCCCGTCGAGTGCGCAGAGTTGGAGTGCCTCTTCAAGATTCTTTGCTTACTGTTTTAGATTTTTAGTTGACTACATTCTACCATTTGATTAGTAATCTTCTACTTACCTTTTTTATTTTAATGCTGGAATTAATAGAAAATGTGAAAAACTAACAACTACAGTATCAAATTCGACTAAGTATTAATAAATTAAAACTAAGTTAGATTAAATTAAACTCTACTTCGAATAATTATGATTGTAATTGTAGATGAAAACTAATGCTTTATATTACCCTCATTTATTTTATATTACTCGTTGAAAACACCCTCTATATAGGGTTCACTCAATAGGATTTTGTTATGACTTAATCGGTTGTAGGCAAGGAACCAACATTTATTACAACACCATATAAATTTTTATAAATAAACAATTTTGTAGTAGAATAAGTAAAAACGTACGTATACTTTAAATTATTATGAGAGAAAGAAAATACTTCGTACGTACTGTATATGCTTGACAATAATATAATCCCTAGAAGAGAAAAGAGAAAAGAGAAAAGAATGAACTTTTAGTGTGAACAATAAATTAAACTATACATTAAGTAAAAGATAAAAATAAAAATATAGCATAACATAGAACAAAAGACTTGTACCAGCCCTAAACACATAGGGGAACTTATAATTTTGTGAGGAATACAAGAAAGAGAAGAAAATTATTGGATTAATTGCTTACTTACTCTACTATTCATCATTAATTACTTTACTGTTCATCATTATTTTACAAAATTAGTGGTCATTTGTCAGAACTTTTAACTCTTTCTCTCTCTCTCTTTTTTTTTTTTATGTAAAGTAAGCCACAACTTCTTCTTGATGGGTGGAAAATTGGGGGGAAAATCATGAATATATTTAGCAATTTTAAATAGTAAGGAGAACTCGTGTCTTTACATTATAGCGAAGAAATTCATAGATAATACAATTTAAATTTAATTAGTGCTTTTTTTTTAGATTTTTCTTATTTCTATATAAATCATGAATTTAATCCGTACCTCTCTTATAAATGATTGACTTTTAAGTTTTAAGTTTGAAGCAAACTTGGGCCATATTTCTACACCAAATTTATATAGCATGGGATGTTAAAAAACAACTATATCGCAGGAGAAATTTATATTTTAAATGCTACGCCTACAAACTGTAGATCAAATTCCTATCTAATCAACATTGCACCAAATCTTAGGCACAATGCACTAAAAACATTAATGAGAAATATAATTCCTTGTGAATGTAAACATGAACTAAATGTTAAACTCGTAACGTTTATGACGGAATTTGGGATTACATTTTGGATATATCTTCCAACATTACTTTTTCAACTAGGTTAGGTCCTATTCAACACTACATAAACTTTATTAAAATGACCCACTAAATTTAAATTGTCAATAATAAAACTTAATTATAACTAAATCTGAAAAATAAAAAAAAAATAAGTGGGTAAATCATTCTTGACCTTACTTGACTCGTTGAGTTAATCTGATAGTTTTTAATACCAAAATATTTAACAAATTTCAAAAAGTTAAAAAATATATCAATATATTGAAAATACTGAATAAAATTGACAATACTTTTTTTTATATACCTTTTAACACTTAATTATTTGGAAAGAATATTAAAATTTAAATTGTTAAAAATACTACAAAAACTTAATTAAGAATAATTAGATTTCACTTAGTCATAGATTATTTTTTAAAAAAAATTGACACAAAAAAGAGGAAAACATTTCGATGGGAATCTTTTTCTCTTTTCGATCATCTTTTTGTACATAATGATATAAATAGTCTTGCACACATCATTACAATATACTTATTTAAAATTAATTTACTTTGATTTACCAAAATTACATACCTTAATTTACTTCGGTTGTGTATCTGCAAAATTATGAAAAATTGATTGATATTCGAAAAATACACATTGAAAAGAATCTATTAAGATCTCACATTGTTATATTTTTATTATAAATTAAGAAAAATTGATAGTCAAATGTGACTTTAAAATATATATATTTAAAAAATAACAAAATAAAACTCCAATCCATATATTTATATTTAATAAGCATCCATAACCAATGTCATGGCAAGTCCTCACAAGGACAGATTTTAAGGAAAATAAAACTCATAAGTTCAACGACCAATTGACTACGTATTGAATTTTATGCAAATTTGTTGATGGATTTGATCCTAGCGTTGAGTATAACTGTAAGATTTTAACATCACATATACTAACAAAATTACTCTTAGTTGAGAAAATTTGATGTCAAATTTTCCTATATAATATGCAAAAGATCCCTATACATAATGTTTTTTTTTTATTCTTAAGTAAAATATAACCAAGTTTTCAACTATATATATACTCCTTCAGTCTCTAAAAAATTGCTCCAATTTGACTTTTACGGTTTTCAATACACGTTTTAAAACTTTTTTATCTCCAAATCCGTAAGGAAAAAATTATGAAAACTTGATATTCTAAAAATATACATTGAGATGCATCCAATAAGATCTCACTTGAATATATTATTTCTTATAACATGATAAGAATTCGTGGTCAAACTTTGACTCCAAATAGTGGATTGGGGCGATTTTTTAGGGACGGGATAGTATAAGTTTTCAGAAATTACCCGACCCACCTAGAGAAGGAAAAACATACAGTGAAAAGTTGAAGAATCAAAATGGGGCTCTCTTACACAAAAAATTCAAATATTTTTGGTAGAGTAGTAGTAGAAAAGTATAATTATAGAGCCAAAAAGCTAGATGAACAGGAATAGAAATGATGAGAGGGGTCGTCTAATTACTCCTCATTTTAGTGGAAGGACACGATTTTCCTGTCGGCAAATTAAAGCTATGGGGTTTTAGTAAGTTGCTGACTGCTTACCTACTAAAGTTTAGAAATTGTATTGCACCAATTACATCACCATTTTTTGTTTAAAGCCAAAAAGATAGGGATATAATCATTAGTATAAGGACGACACATACTTATCTCTCTCTTTTCTACAAGAATCTTTGCCTCTCCCTATGCTCTAATATCATTTTTACTACCTATCATTCTAAAGTTGTAATGTAAATTATCATTTCACTATTTATGTATGAAATCTAGTCCAACCTTATGTTATATAAATGTGGTCCTAAGATGTATGCACATTGTGTTGTTAGATTTTAGTACCCTTTTTTTAGTTCAATTTCCTCAATTGATAAGAATCTTATGCATGAGGTTTCAGTAAGAAAAACTTTCTTTATCAAGTCATGTAAAATTAAAGTGGAGTTGTATGTTTTTTTTTTTCAAAATCATAAGAATGTGCTTAGTCAAAGGGGTTCTTTAGTTAATAATTTTGTAGTTTGATGCAGAAACAATGAAAGTTTTGGATGCTCAACAAGTTGCCCTAAAAGCCTAGGTCAATAAACAATTTGAACAAGATATAGCTAGGCGCCTAGGCTTATAGATAACTATTTCATCTGTTTTGAGGTCAATGTATTGGTATAATTTGAACAAGATATAGGCTATAGTACATGTAAATATTTAACCAAATTAAGGGACATTAATTGTATGGAAGCTAGTAATGGAACTATGCTATGAGCCGACAATATAGGGCCTGTCATGAGGCCTACACTAGGAGATTATCTTAAGTTCGGCTAATTAGTCAACTTGATATAACCATAGTTGGGTCAGATCTAATTTACTTAATCCGTTGTACTCATTCAACTACTCGCTTTTAAGAATAAGTCCACATATCTTATGACCTATTTACAGCTGTGTAAATACCTAATTATGCTCTATGCACAAGGTATTTTCCCTTCTACACTATATTTTGGAGGAATTTCCTATGATCTTGAGCTCTATTTTGACTTTAGAGTCGGATTGGAGGGGGTTAACAACTTTGTGTTGTGTAAATGTTTCCCAATCTAGTAAACACTTGATAATAAATGTAGTCCCCATATTAGGACATGAATAATTTGGCGCTAGAAGGAGGATCTTTTTAGAAAAGCCAACAAATGTAAATATTTAACCATGAGAGAAGAAATAACTGTGACCACCAAACCAGGCATGATTCACAATGACCACGCATATACAACCTTGTGCACCACGAAGCACCTAAGAGTGCCAACCCCATTGAAAAATGTGGCTTAGGATTAGTTCTTATGTTTATCCCAAGAGTTAATATACTATTTCACTTAGCTAGATGACTAGTTCGAAAATCATTTTGTCAACAGCAGGCGAAGGACTAAGTCAATAGTGGAACAGATATTCGTAAAACAAGAGGCCAATGAGAGTCTGCACGTCTATATCGGCAAGTTTAACAGTCTAGTGTTCTTGACCTGTTTACATTCCTAACTCTCTTCTACTCATTTGGAGGAGGTTAAAGGCTTGAAAACCTAGTTGGAGACTGCCCAACAAAATATTGCCTAGGTTCGAGAGGATATGTCAAGGCTTAGACCATCTCTTTCAACCTTGCTCAAAAAAAGATTGAGCTAGCTAAGAAGTGTGAGGTAGAAAAGGCTAAGGCCAAGCGTCTACGGGGATAGAAAATAAACAGCTTAACTTGTTCTTAAGATATTTTTTATTTTTAAACTTTTTTTTTAAATAATTGCAAAAATAAGTTTCAGAACATAATAAGTTAAAAAATAAGCTTATTTTGGTTCGGGTAAAAATCGCTGCTTGGGGCAGCGATTTAACTTAACTGAAATAAATGTCCGGGGCAGTGATTTCTAATGCATGGGCAGAATTCTGAGTTTGAATTCAGCCTATTGGAAATTGATGTTTGGGGCAACAATTTCTAATGGGCAGATTTTGGTAGTGGAAATCAGCCTAATGGAAATCGCTGCCTTATGCAGCGATTTTGCTTTCCCTATTTCAGTAAAAAAAGGCAGCGATTTTAATTAGACTATTATTTTTTTTGAAACCGCTGCCCCAGGCAACGATTTTGATTCAAATTTTGTAGACCACACAAATAACATTTTGGGCTAGCAAAATTCTAACTGACCCAAAATCACTGAATTGCTAAAGATACCAATAAGAAAGCCTTCAAACTTAAGGTCGAGCTTAAAAGGGGGAATGATTCCTTGTCTGAACTTTACCACCAGGTCAACACCGCTTAGGCTAAGAAGGAAGAGATGTGGTTGAAGTATTAGTCTGGTTAGGGCTAACGAAGACTTTTTATCCAGGTGAAGTGGGTAGCTTCTCTATAATATACATTCCCTACTTCATAAAGGGCTAGGGCGATAGTTGGGATTATAGGAGTTATAATGATTTATGCGTGATGCCTGCATGTCTCTGATAGCTATCATATCTGGCCATATAGTTTACAACGTCACGTCACTTTGTTAGCCAATAGTATTGACGTTATAGGCTGAGGAGGCATCAATGACATTGAACTTTACCTTCTTGTTAACTCCTATAGCAAAGACGGGTAGTTCGATCTCACTAAGTATCTTGTAGTCAACTAGCTTGGAGATACTTGGCGTCTCACTAAGTATCTTTAGAATTTGTGCGTTATGGGCTTCACGTAGCTTTACCTTTGTTATGGTGAGGTCAACTTCTTGTTTGCCTAATCTGGCTTCTTTTTGCGACGTCTATTGAACTTGATTATCCGGATCTTCCTAGTTATCTTTATCGTCGGTGCTGTAATCATCAAAGTATGGGAAATTATCGTTGATCTCTTGGGTTTCTTAGATTTCAGGCGGTTGTTGACCGATTTTAGCTCATTCTACATGGTTTCCATCGAGTTCTTGGTAAAGTTCCTCTCTTGAAGCATTTCCTCTATCTTCTTCTAGGAGGCTTAGAAAACGGCCTTGGATTTTATGAAAGTGACAACAGGATTGTCTTGGGATAAACTCACGAGATTGGATTCATATGCCATGGGGAAGATTTGCAAAAGTCCGTAGTGTCAAAACACTTAGGATTATGTAGTAAGAATTAGTTGTTGCCTCACGATGGACGCTCATTGTTTCTGCCAAAAATCTTCACCTAGTGACGATTTAAGGTTAGAGTCTAAAACAACTAGTCGAATGATGAGTATGAAATAATGTGTAGAACAAAGTAAGCAAATGATGAAAGTGGCACAACAAATTGGCGACGCAGAAAATTGAACCTAAAAGACAGGAGAAACTACAGAGGTTTATTACACCACCGTTCCACTATGTAAAGGATGCTCTTTGATAATAGCTACTTATGCACAAGGTTTATTGAAAAAAAATGTCAGGAAATAACGAGTACAATGATTAAGATTGGACGTTGAGGGGTAAAGATGGAGTAGTAAGTGTTGAATTGTAGTGAATGTGTTAGATCAGTTCTTCCATTTCCAGCTCTACTTTCCTTTTATAGTTGCTTCCCATTGTTAGTAACATCTCTTTGCTTGAGAGTCCGGCTGCCTTGAATTTGGGAGCCGTTTTAACCACCTCTATATGATTCTTGCATTGACCCATCAAAACCTTATCTCCCAACCGGTATGAATTCCTCTACTACACGTTGACGCTGACTAAATCTTCTTTGTAACCAATCAGGCAACTTTCGAGGAACGTTCTATGGCTATTCATTAGCAAACTCCAAGATTCTTCAACTACTTTCTCGACAATCGTCAATTGGTTCTTTACGCTTAGGTGTAATGCTCATATTTAGGAGTATCGCCCATACTTCTATCGCTTGGTTGTGATGTTTGGACACCTATCGTGTAGGGGTGGCAATGGGTCCAAGACCCGATTAGACTCGACCCATTTTTTAGGGTTTGTGTCTAATTTTTTTAGACCCATTGGATCGGGTCGGATATGTGTCTAAATGTCATTGGGTCGGATATGGGTCCGGGTCCAAAAAATTTAGACCCAGATACGACCCATGGACCCGCTTATTCTAAAAAATAAAATTAAAATATAATCTCCATTTAGAACTAAAACTAAAGATTCATTCACATTGCTTTGCCGCTTTTAACTCTTTCTCATCGCCACTCGCCAGTTAACATATACATATAATTTTGATGTATACTTTGTGATTACTAGCTTCTCGTCGTCACGCCCCCGCAAACATATTCAATTGAGTTTGAGATTACTAGCTTTTGTGCGATTTTAAAAACTTGCGAGTAGCAATGCACTTGATCTTAAAAACATTGTAATAGAGTACTGTTGAGTTTAGGATTTTTGATTTAGTTTTGGATTTTGACTCTAGTGCTTACTTGTTTTCCACTCACTGAACTAAAGATTATTTTGCAAGTATTTCAACGATACAAACTGTGTGCTTAAGAAATGATTTATTACTTTATCACATTTGACATAATAATGCAATTTATCTTCTTTTATAACACTTAATCGGTAAACAATTTTAAGGTATGAAATATGAAAATACATCCAATTATAAAACATGTGAATAATAAGCACATAAAAATAAAAACATGTTAAGGATCAATTTTGGACCCGAGTTTCATCAGATCCAGTGGATCTGAGTAAGGGTATGAAATTTTAGGATCCAATGGATTTGGGGTGGATATGAGTCCAATTTGAAAATAATGGGTATGGATCCGGGTTTAATAAGACCAGTCCCAAACCCGATCTATTGACATCCCTACTATCGTGTGATAAAGCCAGCCACGTTGCAATTTACAAACCAAAAAATCTAAAATGACATCAAATAGGCGAATAATGTCATATAAATATATATAAAAAAAAACCCTAAATCGCCAAGAGGTAGAATACACGACATATTAGAATTTTAATGGACTACCAACTGTTTTACCGGGTGTATTATTGGAGTAATAATTATTTGACTATGATCATTTAATTTGTCCAAAAAAAAAACCCCACTTACCGTTGCTTCATAAGTAAGCTGTACGCGATACTGGATACATACTTAATCAAAGAAATCAGCTTTTAAATCCTTTAGATGTCATTAAACCAAAGGTCTCCATCTGTTAAGCAACCTTGATTATCTTTGCAAATATATATTAGATCTTCATGTCCCACTCACAAAAGTACACTTTAATTAATAAAACCACAATATATTATGACCACACAAATAATCATATTAGGTACAAACCGCACAATCTTAAAATTAATTAATCAGATTTTGGAATGTAGTTCATTCATCAATAGACGTATAGGTATATAATATGTAATCACTACTAATGATGTAAATCATGTAGTGCTCCAATTTCTATAGTAGTATGATATTTAATGGTCCACCTTTTTATTTTTTTATTTTTTTTAAATTTGATTGAAAGATAATTAGTCTATTGAATTACAAGTATGGAACATGAGATTAATTTCTTAATTAATCTTTCTAAAAGAGTAGCTGCTTTTTATGAGTTCAACTGTGCTTTCACATGGTATTATTTCTTTTGTGTCAAGCCTTTTATGGGTTAAGCATATACGTTGCTTTGTTTCAATAATGATAGCTTCCAAAGTCCTTTCTTTTTACAAAAAGTAATGAATAATATAAATGGGACACGTTAATTTCATTGTGTCCCTAGTAGAAGTGACCATTTAATATAACAAAAGTTATTCCTCAACACAACATATAATCTTTATTAACTTTGAGAAATAACTTTTGTTATTTAAAAGAGTCATTTTTATTAGGGACACAATAAAATTAATATATATATATATATATATATATATATATATATATATATATATATATATATATATATATATATTAACTAAACTCATATTAATGCAAAACCTACAATAATATTACTGACTAAAAAGAATTTATCGAAAATTATTCAAAATATAAAATAAATGAAAATATAACATAAATAGATCTTATTTTAAAGTTTGTCTCAACACAAAACTAACGAAATAAAAATAATAAATTTACCACATTAGTTATAAAAGTTACATTAGTATAAAGTTTTGTAAAAATAAAGTAGGGCATTCTATTTGTTTTAAGTCAAATATACGTATTATTTTAAATTTTTTTAAAATAATTTCATATTAGTTTTTAAAGGTAAATAGTACGTATAATTTTCTTTTTTAATAAATAAAACTATTAAAAATTAAAATAATTAATTTTATGTGCACTCTCTATAATATCAAAATGTTATTTTTTTTTATATATATTTAGTTTGATAAATCAGACATTTTACACTAGTTAAATTTTCTACTCGAACAATGGGAAAATCCTTCATTAGTCGTGGATATTAATTGGAGCTGGTTAGTGTTTACAATTCTAGTGTTCATCATCCAATAATAATTAAGTGTTTCGTGGCCGTGTATTAAAAAAATTGTATCATTAGAAAATACCCTTATCTTTTCAAGATTCGCCGCTATATGTGACATCTTTCAAGATCTGCCGCTACAGATGTGACACGCCTATATCTTGAGTCTTCTGGTTTAATACCATTACATATTTTATTTCTATGAAGGTTAATGAATTTATTAAATGTATGCTTGTATAATATATCAATATACACAATGTTTCAACAACTTTGTGTTTCTAATTATTTGAGAAATTCATAGTTAAACATTAACAAGTTTTATTTTTAAAGAGAAAATTGTTTTAAAAAGTGTACAGAGTATTATTTTTAATTGACTTTAAGATTTTTTACCTTACAAAAGTATATTGTTTCAAATTAATTTGCTTGTATAAATATTTTATAACTTTGCTAGTAGATCTTTACTTATTGCCTGTAACACCTTTCTATGTAGAAAACTAGAGATGACAATTCAATTAGAATCCAATTCGACTCCGATCCGATCCGAAGAGAAAAGTTTGATTCAAACCCGTTAAAAAAAAACTCCGAGTCCGAATCCGATAAATAAACTCCGAATTGAAATAGTAGATGGATCGGACTTGGATCTTGTACTACATCCGACCGAATATGATTCGAATCTGACCTGAATAAAATCTGGCTCATATTTATATGAAAAAATATTAGTTGAGCACAAATTTTTATTACTAGTATTTTCCATTTTGTAAAAATATTTTTTCTTAATTTCAAAAAGGTCCATTATATAGCATTAATGCTTAATTAGAGGCTTTAAGTTGATCAAAATTTCTCTAAGAAGACCCTTTCTAACGGAGGTCCAACAGAGATCCGATGGATCAAATCGGGTCGGATTTGGACTCTATGATTTCGAACGCGAATTCGGATTCGGATCCAAAATGAAGATCCGAAAAATAGGTGGACCATAGTCGGATTTTGCTCGGTCCGACCCGACTCCGACCCATTGCCATTTTTATAGAAAACATTAATAATTTAAATCAAAACACTTAAAGGAATATTAACTGCTACTATTTAACTAATCCCCCCATTTCTTTTTGTTTTTCTTTTTAGAATATTCCATTTCTGAAGTGAGAAACTTAAAAATAATTTTTCATTGATATATATAAATTAAAATATATTCATCTGAGATCTTATTAGATTTCTTTCAAAATAAATTTTTTAATGTGTAAATTTTATATTTTTATAATACATATTTATAAATATTATAGATATAATATGTACATTAAAAATTATATAAAAAACAAATGTGACAAACAAAAGAGAACGGATGTAGTATAAATATGCAACAAAATTATTATTCAAAAGAAAAATTAGCAATAATACTATAGTTTTCAAAATCAATGTAAATAAACTCAATACTCAAACTAATAAGTGTGAACACCTCTCCACTTAGATCATTCTAAGAAGATATCCATATTATTGAATGTAAGTTAAACCAATCAAACTATTTATATAAATGAAAAAGGCTAAGACAAAACAAAAAGAACATATGTATTAGTTAAAATAAAGTATATATTCATGTGTAAGATAAATAAAATATTTAATCTATTTATAATTCTTTTCAATCATTCTTCAGTTGAAAATTTTCAATTACTTAGAAAAGCATAACCAAGTTCTTTAAACATTTTAAAGAACATAAACAATAATCCAAAGTTAGATCATAGATCGAAACCAATAACGATCCACTCTCAATTAGTGAGAGTAAAATTGTGAAATAACTGATTTTAATTTTCTAAACCTCTTAAATTTTCACATCTCCCAAACTAGTAACTCCTTTACATAGTCTATATTTGTGAAAATAATAGATCATACAAAGGT
Source organism: Dysphania ambrosioides (assembly GCA_026401315.1). NCBI lineage: Eukaryota > Viridiplantae > Streptophyta > Magnoliopsida > Caryophyllales > Amaranthaceae > Dysphania > Dysphania ambrosioides. The sequence continues at coordinate 6,239,413 of CM048659.1, read as the reverse complement.
CATAATTTTATTAAAAAACCCATCTCCAACATAATAAGGAACAACATACTCCACTTGACATTATAATGTCCAATTTTTTCCTTTATTAAAAAATTGATAATAACCCACAAAAAATTTCTTAGACCATAATAATATTAAAACATAGTCCAAGTAGCCTTGAAGATAAAACCAACATATTTCAATAATGAACATATAATTTTTTTTTCGATTATCTAATTTCAATAATGAACATTGAAGTAAAAACTTTCTTATTAACAATTTCCAACCAAAATAGAATTCGACAAGCATGAAAATAATACCAAAACAGTCGCAGATATATTTGGTATTCATCGAATTGCATTCAAAATATTTTTAGTAATTAAATCATGATTAAATTTTTTTAAAATAATTACTTTAGTAAGCAAAATTATATCAAAAATTACCAAATAAAAATCATCAAGGATTTTTTTTATTCCAATACAAAACTAAAAAAATATAAAATCTTTCTTCAACTTATTCATCCTCCATTAAACAACTAATTTAACATAAAATAATTCATAAAAATCAATAATTTACATATATCAAACTTCTACAACGCTATTAAATCATGCTTTTACAAGGTGTCAAGTCATATAATTATTTGTTGATCAAGTATATTAACAAACCGCCTTGACAAAATTCCTATAAACAAATAAAACAATACAATCAATAAGCACTTTAACATGAATTCCAATAAAAATACAAACCAAAAATGTTGAAATTCCACCCATAATATTAAAATCAAGACTTTCTTTTATAAAATGTCATATTTATTTGATGTAATCATAAGATATTAATTTTAGAATAAATCATTAAGAATTAGGAATTAAAACAAAAAATGAAGAGAAGGATTCCACAACGGCTCGTGGCACCACACACGATGACTGGCGCCAATGTGTGAGGTGGTAATGAGGTTGAGAGTGAGTTGGAGTTGCTAGTTGCTTCGAGAAAGATGAGTGAGTGTTTTGAGTTTTTGTAGCAAAAAGTGAAAGAAAAGAATAAGTAGGGTATATACTCTTCCAAAATTACATTCATAAAAACCAATTTATTTAAATTATTTTTGGATTTTCATAAAAATTTAATTAAAAATTTAATTTTATTAATTAAAGTAATTACTTTAATTACATAATATCCTTAAGCATATTTCCCTCCAAAAATCATTGAAGTTGGCTTATTCATAAATAACTATCTAAAATTATTATAATATCCGACATTACATCTTAAGTTAATATATACATAAGAAATACTTTTCTAAATACTCAGAAATTACTAGTCATTAAAGTCTATCCACTTTTGAAGAAATTTTGTCTCAAAATTTAAGACAAAAATTCTTATGAATCTTTCAAAAGATTAAAAATAACTATTGGAATTCTCATGTCATGATTATAGATATGCAATGGGTATGCAACATGCATAATTGAATCAAAATTCCATGAAAACGCCCATACATGTGCAAAAAAGGCAAAAATACGTAAAACTTTGTTACATTCTACCTTCCCTAAAAAGTGAGCCACATCCCGACTAACCTCGAAAAGTAACTATTGATTCTTCTTAATTCCGTATCTCATCCTTTGTTTCCCATGTTGATTCTTTATATTAGAGATTCGACCACCATAATTTTACAACACTCACATCCTTACCTAGTACAATGAACCTTTTTGTCCAAGATCTTAAAATAACTTTTTTCATAAGTCAATATGATTAAAATAAATCAAAATAATTCCAAAATATTACCAAATAGATCATCATTATTTCATCCATAAAAATACAACACTGAAAAAAAACAAAAACCTTTTTAAAATTATTCAACCTCCATTAAACAATTAATTCAACATAAAATAATTCTTATTAATCTAGAACTCACAAATCCCCTAATTTCAAAATACTATTAAATCATACTTTTACAAGATATTAAGTCACTTGAACAAACCTTGTTGAAGCACATCAACAAATCACCTTAGCAAGACTATTCTCCTTGCTCAAATACCTATCAACAAAGAAGATACCAATCAATAAGCATTCTAATAAAACAAAAACCCAATTTCTAAATTCCACCCTCGATATTAGAAGTCAAAATTTTATATAATCATCACAATTTTTTAGAGTAATCATATGATATTAATTTTAAAATAATATAATTATAAATTAAAATAAAAAACAAGAGAGAAGTTCATGATGGATGGCGGCATGTGAGGTGGTGGCAAGGTGGTTGATAATCTTGGGGGCTTTGACTAGGAGATTGTTTGGATCTTTTGTGGAGAATAAGTAAAATAAAACAATGATTATGATTTATAAGGTATTTATGCTAATAAGGAGTAAATAAATACTTATAGCTTTAGGAATCAAATGAACAATCTAGGTTAATTTGGAATTAATCTTAATCTTGAATAAGGAGTTTAAGTTAAGTCAAAAAAGAATAATTGATGGCCAAGTCAAAAGAGGTAAATTAAAATCATTTAATTAAGTCAAAAATCAATTTTCATTAGGAAATTTCTTAAAAATTTCTACCAAGAGAGAGTAATAAGGGAAATATAATTTTCAAATTATCTTTCTAGTTTATTTTCATAAAAACTAAATAATTTTTAAAAAATAGTTCTTGGATTTTCTTGAAATTTGATAAACAACTTTAATTTATTATTGAAGTGAATTCTTCAATTACATAAATTCCTTAATATTCAAATATAATTTCCCTCTAAAAATCATTTGATAAGTTATATTATTCTTGAATAACTACCTAAATAATTAAATGATTAAGAAATCACGTCTTTAATTCAATAAGTATGTTAAATATTTTTCTAAATACTCAAATAATATAGTGTATTACACGGCTGGTCCCAAACTCGAATGAAGGAGGAGGGTGCACAAGACATGTCAAAACCAACATAAAATATTAATTTTCACATCCATGAACATGAACCAAAATGACATTTTTCATGGGGGAATTCCTCCCTTAGCCATGTGTTGCACTTCTGAAACCCGAGGATAGTGTTAACTATGCAAGGGTATTTAAGTCGTCGCCTGAATTGAAAGAGGCGCGCCACATTGCCTGGGAGTGGTAAAAAATGAGCAATGACACTTAGGTTCGAGGAAATTGTGTTAGAGGGGGAGTATGGAGACTAAGATCTGCATATCTAGAATATATGTTGTTAATAGGAAAGTTAGTTGGGCTGCGAATGTAATAAAAAGGAGTATTAATGAGAAATACTCAACATGAATCCTTGAGTAGATGGAAACCACTAGAGATGACGAAGAGTTGTGAATAGAGTAAAAATAGACAAATCAAAAGAAAAGTAAATGTAGAATTAGAAGGCTCGTCCTCGGTTAGTTACCATAAAGGATGAATCCTTTTCTTAAGTATTGGTTACCAAGATTCGCCAAATTGACATCATCCGGACTCTTGTGATCAACTCACGCACTTTTAATCTTATATACCATTTGTTAACCTATGACGTGATTAGCAAGGAGCAACCTCCTTTCTTCACCAAGTCAAACTTCAAAACTCTTGCTTTGATCACCATCCTCAAGGATCTATTCTCATAGCATGGACTCCTCTTAACTTAAAATTTCATCCCCTCTTCCGTTGCATTTTATTTCAAGTATTGCATCTTCATTTTTATGTATTCTTGTTATTTCATACTTTCTTTTAATCTATGATAAAGAGGTTTGAACATCTTCAACCTCCAAAACCTAGGTGTTCATTATACTTGAATGAATTGAATGAACATTTAATAGTTGTCCAAAGGCTCATTTCTTAACTTCATTAAGCATATTTTAATGTTATTTCAATTTTCAAGTTCATGCTCTCTCTCTCTCTCTCTCTCTCTCTCTCTCTCTCTACCTATTAAAGTGCACCCACACCTACAATAAGATAAATTTAGACAATCGGTTTACAATCCCTTAACTTGTAGACTCTTAAAGGAGTGATGATCTAATCTAGATTTATTGCATAATTTTTAACTTGCAAATCCAATGAGTTTGGAGTGTGCTTCCTTTTTCTTTTGTATGTGTCTTAGGAACTTTTAACTCTAATCTTGTTCCATCTTCATGACAACTGCTTGCCATCTTTTACGAATCAATGTAGATTGCTCATTTTTATACCCACCTTTGGTTTAATGACCATTTATGTGAGTCAATTTTTGGATTAAACCCAATAGGACGCCCAAACTGCCGTACAATAGTTTTGGTGAGTCCTCTTGACCCTTCAAATCCAATCCACACGAGGATAGCTAAAAAGCCATGTACGTAGCCGATCCTAAATGACGCCATATTTAGTAGGGAATTAGTGGGAGAACACCCCTTACCTTTCTCTTATCAAGAAGGGAAGGTTCAGTTGTAAAAAACTAAGTCTTCTAATGGCAATTTACTAATCGAGTTGCTCACCCAAAACATAGTTGGGTTTACTCAATCCTTATTAAACCTGCAATAAGGCTTTACATAAGATTAAAGAAAATGGAGGAGGAAGGGCATGACATATACTGTTAATTTATGTAGTTGAGCCCAATTTTAGAATTAAAACTCGACTTCATTATTTTTGTCTATATAAAAGTAATTATCTAAAATTTATGTTGTCCTACCTCAGTACCATATTATTGGCTACCTGGGAGTGGGTAGCTGCTAAAAATGTGAAGAACTCCCTTCATATTTATGCTCCACATATATATTCAATGTTTTTCTAGAAGAAAGCCTATTTCCACAATTAGAAAAGAAATATGAAACTTACACCTTTCACCTTGATTAAGGAGAAATTGACAATGCATCTATCAACGGGTTTGATTCTGCAATGATTTCATCATATGCAAGATTGCAAGGTAGCATGGAATAATCAAGTAGTTTTAACAAACACAATTCATCCAAAAAAAATTCCCGTATTATATACATATGGGACATAGTAAAGTTATTTATATTCCCAATAAAAGTGACATCTCAATATGCCAAAAGTTATCCTCTCAACACAATATATATCAATCTTTATCAACTTTTAGAGATAATTTTTGTTATATTAAGATGAATCACTTTTATTGTTGTGCCAGAATACTTTGTATTTTGATAAATATCAATTTACACGTGGGAATTTTCTATATTTATAAATGCTCACATGCTCCAACAGTGACTTGCACGTGAGAGAGGTTCTTTCTATCTCGTGACAACATCACTCATAAGTCATAACATTATTATGATGGGAGTAGTTAACTTGTCATCGTGTCTTCTCTTAAGCCAATGGCGAATAAGTAAATATCAGTAGTATTTGTTAATTAGATATGTAGTTGGAACTTGATTTTCGTAAACAGCAAAACACATCATTGCTACCATCTCTTCCACTTATTTTTCCATCTATTCTATATAATTAGCCATTATTATCATTGTAAGATGAACAAACCTTTTTTTTTTTTTTTTAATTTTTCATAATCATCTTCCTTTTGTCCATACATGATTGTATGTAGACACAAATTTTAAACCATATAGTATACATTGAAAATCTTATTGTATAATTTATTAGTTACATCATTCTTTTTCTTTTTTTTTGCTTGTCGGGTACAATATAGCCATCATTCTATAAACAGAATTTGGTCCATTATATGATAGATCATACGAGGGTCATAATTGAATTTTCTTAATCATCCCTAATGGTATAGGTATAAAGTTTAGGAGTAAGTATGGCTTTTTGCCGGATTTTTAGTGTTAGGTAGTTGTCGACTAATCTAATTTTTAAAACCAATTTGATTCTTTTGTTTACTAAATTCATGCTACGTTCTGTGTACAATTTTCTTGTCCTTGTTCCCTAACAAAATACTACCTCTTAAAAATAATAATTAATGCATACTAGGATATTCCATAAAATCTACATCATCTTTTGGACATTTTTAGACGAGTGTGGATATCAAACGGATTCTGCCCTGGGGAGAGCGGCTGAGACAAATCAAGATCTTGTGTATTCCCCCATCCCTCGCTTTGACAAAGCCAGATCGCCCAGGGTCATTTTGAAATAATTTTGAATATGTTCCATATATTTTTTTTATAACAATGTTAACCTATTTGGAAAATAAGTAGTTGTCGATATTCGAGGTGATTGTATGTTGTTTTAGTTTTTTTTTTAATCTAAACTAAGTATGCTGTAAATTTATATCATTACAAATTGAATTTAGTTGAATTTTATAAAAAAAATTATTCCTTTTATTTCATAAAATTCTTCCTATTTACATTATACACATTCACTAATGTACTATTTTGACCATTAATATAATATATTTAGTTATATAGTAGTAAAAATTATGAAAATTTACGTTATGGCGAATTTAAAAAGATATCACGTGGTTATATTTTTTTGATGCTTGACCCATGATTAGAAAGTTATCAAATTTCCGTAATTATAATTTTTATTATTGGAATACTAAATAGGTAAAATAGTAAAATCTAAAGTTGATCCTAAGCCCGCCAACCACTCAATAAAGTGGCCTTAGGAAATGGGGCAAAGACTTAAGCCGGGCTGAGTTTGGTATCTAAAAAGTCCAAGTCAATCAAATTGCCATTGAATCATACACTAAATTTGTGAATCTAGGCTATTTGGGCTACAGGCTACAACTCAAAAAGTAGGCCATTCTCCTTTGGTCCAAATTACTTTGTCCATTCTATATTTCCCTTGTGTCATGGCATAATTGAACAATTTATTATTTTTTTAGGAAAAGGGAATGCATTAATAATTAATAACTGTCATTACAAAAGAGGAGAAGGATTGTTTGCTTTCCTACAAAGCCAAACTACAATATTGTAAAAACAAAGTATTGTATAAACACTATACCTATTCAAATGGGTGGGGGCTCATTAAGGGTCTTTTACCGACCCTTTTGTAAAAGGGTCTAATCAATAATAGGCTTAATATATCGGTCTCTTAAAGGATCATGTTTTATTGGGTTTTTAATGAGTCAAGTCGGGTCAATAATTGACTCATAGTTTCACTACAACAAATCCCTTATTTTCTCGACGCTATTTGTGTACATTTTTGTCGCCAAAAAGCGTCGAGAATTTATTTCTCGACGTCCCTAAAAAGCGTCGACAAAATCAATGTCGAGAATTATCGACGCTTTTTTGCGCCGATAATGTCGACGCTTAAAACTGCCTAGATTGTTGAAATATTCATGCATTTGTCACATTGAAGTAATTCTCGATGCTTTTTACCGTTGACTTTCTCGACGCTTTTCGATGTCCATTTTAGCTGTTGACATGTTGTGGAGTCGACAATCTCGACGCTTTTTGGTGTCCATTTTTGTTGTTGACATATTTTGGTGTCGACTTTCTTGACGCTTATTTTCGTCCATAGATTTGTCGATGCTTTCAAAAAATTTAATATAATAGGCTTTCTTTCTAGACTTTAAAAAGCATCGAGATTTCTAATTAATTTTTAAAAAAAAATATATTTACAATACGATATTTATTTTAAATGATATGATTTGAAAACGAAAAAATGAGAATATATATATGATATATATACTTGAATTCTTATTTAAATGTATTGTACACGTACATATACATACGTCTTAAATACTAATTTAATATAAGATAATTAAGCTAGTACGTAGCCAAGTACACACACATAATATAATATAATATATATATATATATATATATATATATATATATATATATATATATATTAATCGAGATCCTAAATAACATTAATAATATGTCCAAAATATGATCATAAATTTTGACATATATTTTACTACAACTAAATATAAGCATATCTAAAAATCCATAGACATAAATGATAACCCTAGATTTAATGATATATATATATATATATATATATATATATATATATATATATATATATATATATATATATATATATATATATATATATATATGGTGAAAGCTAATTTGATGCTGAAACTTATTATCCTTGCTTCTCCGTTGCGCACTTGTCATTTTTAACCTTCAAAACAAATAAAAAGAGAAGTGATCATATAAGTAAAAATTTAAAATAAGAGGAGAATGTATATATCATATCAAATATATAGAAAATACGCCTAATAATGTCAATTGGATTTTAAAACAATATGTTACCATAAAATACAGACATTTTTAAAAATTTCGGCAGAGTCTCCTTTGTATTATTGATTATTTCCATTTTAAAAATTGATTTCAAACCTATAAGCAATCACAAATCAATTACAAACAACTAAATAATGCCATACCACGTTAACCTTGTGGTTAACGCCGGCCAAATAGTCCCATCCTCCGATTTCAGACAATCATTCACATAAACCAACATATAATTAAAAGTTTTGTAAAACACTGATCCTATACGAGAGAAAATGAGTATAGAATAAATACCGAAGGGTTTACGGCATCTAAGACTGATTGTGTAGCATCAAGCAGTTCTTTTGAAGCATCTCCACTACGACTTTTCCTAGAACTTCAGCAAATTGTCCCATTATAGTTTTAAACATGAATTTAGTCTCCTAAAGTTGGTCTTTTAGCATTCCATTTTCCTTTGACACTTCTTCCATCCTTATCTCCGACACTACTTGCACTGGCCTCTTTCGAATTTGTCCAGACCTTTCCTTTCTCAACACACCTTCGACCCCATAAATATCGCCCTTTAGTACTCCAAATCCATAACCTGTAGGACGATCTGGAGTGTCTGAACCATACATAGTGTGCTCGAAGGCTTTATCCTCAAGTTCTTGCTGAGACTTTGAAGGATGAACTCGCCTCAATGTTTCCAACTTAGCGTGTACATCCTCTTGTATATACAAACAATTATAGAAAAAATATAACTACAAGAGTAGAAATCAACTACTATGTAGCTAGGATTGGGTTAAGCAATGAATAATTTGTGAAGTTTAGTGCAAGTTAAATAGATCAAAGGAGTGTGCACTTCAATTTCTACTATTCAATGGAGATGCACCATTACCCGCCTTATCAGCCACTTATTACTCCATCCTAGATCTATTTTGTATTATTACAATCAGAAAAGAACACCATTCATAAGTCTTACCAAAAATTCTTCAGTGACCGTGCCAGGAAGGAAGCTTTCATCCTTTCCCATATGAGTTTTCCTCCAAAGAGCTAACAAACTCATTTTCTTACCATGAACATCCTCCTGTAAGTAATAATATAAGAATTTTAGGGATAATCTTGTTATATATAATCTCACTAGAAGTTGGAGAACATAGAAAAACAAAATGATTCTTACATAATCAGCTTGTTGGTTCGCAAAGCTATTAGAACCAGTTCTATGGAATTGATTTTGGGAGGCTCGAGCTTCTTTTCCAGAAATTGACAGTTTCTGGTTCAATAAAATTTGTTAAGAAAGCTACTAAAGATCATATAATTGAGCTGGAAGGAAAAAAGTACATTTGATGTGACATCAATAAAGAAAAAAGATCCGTGTACTTACTTTTCCTTTCTCGGAATCCCTGTACCTTACTAACTTACACCAATTATTACTACTAATTCCATGTGGCACACCACTACACATCTCACCGATTGTCTTCTCATCAGGTTTGTAGTATTCCTACTTCAAATCATATTTATATTGCCTCCAACATTTACTAGTATGTTTCAAGGCTTGATTGTCATATTCCATACCATCGGGAATCACGAATCGATCCTTGAGGAAAAAAGGCACAAAAGATTCAAGACAATAAGCCACAAACCTTATAGAATTAAAGGAAAAAAAACATATGATAATGACACCATGCACAATAAAACGATGAGAAAAATAAAAACCTCAAAGAAACCAATATTTTTACTTACTCTAATCTCTTCAATAATCCTAGCTTTCAAATACTTGTCAGCTTTATACCAATCTACTTCTCCAACTGGACAAAAGTCCTTCACCTTTGGAATACTACCAATGAATCTGACCAATATATGCCCACCTTTCCTAAGAGGCTGGTACAAGTCATTGAATTCAACAAAGTACCTTACGACATTGTTACTCCAAACATCAATTGGTTGTATTGAACCGCTCACCAGCACAATATTCTCCTTAGCATCTACATTGAAAAGTATAAATAGGAAAACATTAGCAATGGTCATAAAATGATAAAATGGAAAAAAAGTATAATGATAAAATAAACTTACCAATGGTCATAACCTCCTCTTTGTCATCAAATTCAACATTTGAAGGCCAATCAGGAAGTGACTTTACCCGTAGAGACTTTGGTGCTTTTGATTTATCTTCCCATTCTTCAGCACTCTTTTTCTCAGTTTGGTTAGGAGTACCACCAATTCCTTCTAATCCACTTTTCACTGAGTTCTTCACAATCTCTTTGGAACATTGGGGCAAGGTATCTATCGAGTGTTTTGTGGGTGGGCGTGAAGAAAAAGACGTAGAAGGGTGTGTAAGTGAATCTAATGTAGTAGGTAGTGGTATATTAGGTGAAATTATGGGTGAAAGCTTAGGCGGAATTATACTTGTGACCTTAGGGAACTCTTTAGTTTGTGGAGGGAGTGCACTTGATATTGTTTCGGTAGGTTACTTTTTCCATATACCTTCTATTTTGTTGACAGTAGGTGTGGCCTGTGTATTTTTTATAGAATTTGAAGATGGGGGTACCCATATTGAAAACTTTCCTTAGGAGCGACATGATTTGATGGAATAGTGTACCTTTTTATTGATGGTTGTGCATCATCAGTCAACGGTGTCGTACCTGCATTAGCCACAACTCTCTTTCTCTTTCTTGGATAAGTCATCTTTCACTACAAGAAAAGTCATAATTTTATATTAAATTAAGACATGTAGAAAAAAAAACTATGATACAATATACAGAATGGAATAATCTTTGTCGAAATTAGATCTTCATGTATAATAAAATTGATGCAAAAACCACAACAAACAAATGAATAAGCATGAATTCTAACAAAGAAAACATCCAAACAAAAAATGCATGAAAAACCAGCCTACCACAAGATTACAACTATATAGTATATAACACTTCTTAAACACAAAACCCAATAATCAAGGCTCATCATCTCAGGTATATTAAACAAGTCCCTAGGCTTAGTCTTAATTACATGAAGCCATCCTTTTTGCATCTCATCCTCAATACCTTCTAAATATCTCGAACAAAATGGAATTATCTCCCATAAGAGGTACCCTTCAGCAATAGATCCCTCGAGATGGGCCTTATTCCTTACGCGAGTTTTCAAAAAGGATAAGTACCTTCATAAAGGATGTTAATTTTAAATAAAAAATATTATATCTTTTTTTAAAAAATAATAACACGAAAGGAATAAAAGAAATAGAGGTTGAAGTTATATACCTCTCAATGGGATACATCCATCTCTAATGCACAGGTCCACCGAGCTTAACTTCTTCCACTAAATGGATCAAAAATGAACCATAATTGTGAAAAATGTTGGTAGAAACTCTTTCTCCGTCTTACAAAGAGTCAATATGAGGACTATTTTTTAGTCACTAATTATAACCGCAAGTGCACGACTGTTGCAGTACAATTATGAGTCGTCCTCTAGGAAGCTAATATAGGGTCAACTTAGCTCAATTTTATTAGATTACGCTAGAAATGAGTCGTTTAGTGAAACTTATAACTAAAATTGCAAAGATTAAAATGTGATATCGATAAGAAAAAAGCCTAGGATATTTATACATCCCCACTAACATGCATTAACAATCATCAAATATACCAACATTAATGATCAAATCAAACAACCCTTCAATTATCCTAACCTCAACTTTCGCTTTTTGATTAGTCTAATTGTATTAGGTGTAGCCCTCTTAATCTCAGCTCTCGCTTCTTGATTAATTAGCAAATATCATTAAGACAAAGGAAGTAATTGATCTCAGCCGTCGCTTCTTGACTAATTAAACCAATGAATTTAACATAATAATCAATTTTAACAACCTAATAAATCAACTCTAATTTGACATTGAATTGATACAAGAATCCACTTAACACATGCTAGGGTTCATATATTAACATCCTAGAAAAGAAATTACTCACTAATCATAATTAAATCTATATGAACAATAATAAAATCAAGCATAGATATAAAAATCATAAAACTATAAGGGAATTAAATTAAATAACAAGAGGCATGAATAAATAAATATAAATAAAATCAACTAAAGGAAAAACAAGAAAAACTTACTTGAAATTTAGATTGATGATGAAACTAGGAATAAAACTAGAATATTCAAGTGTAAACAATAATTTTGAGAGAGAAAAATCTAAACAAAACTATAGACTAAAACCTAGAAAAAGAGAGAAGAAAGGAAGAAGAGAGGAGAAGGAGGAAGAAGAGAGGAGAAGGAGGAAGAAGAAGCAAACCCTAGAATGCTAGAATAATGAATAATCAAAAACTCCTCCTAAAACCCTAGCCTAAAAATTAGGAAAAACTAACTACTAAAATCAGAAAATAAAATAAATAAAATAGAAAAGAAAAAGACTTTTTTTAAAAAAAATGAAAAAGAAATCCTTTTTTTCTTTGAATTGTGCCGTGTCTTTGGTTGTGCCATGATAAGTATTCCCCCAAATCCCCACTCCCGTGATTCACGTGAAGGTTTTGGCTTTTTTTTTCCAACTCTTTTACTTTACTTTTTTCTTCTTTTAAACTCTTTTGGCCTAATTTCTCCTTTCTCTTTTCTTGGCCCAATTTCCACCATCAAATCAATACTCCACCATGCTTAATCCATTAAAATGCATTTATACTAAAAAAGTCTTAAAAATTAGCAATAATCAACATGATTAGAGCTAGATTATAATTATGGACTTTTATCATAAATATATCCAAATAGACCCGGAATCACTCAAAACTCATCCTAAAGGAGTTTGAATCAATACCGAAAAGTACAAATAAATGTACTTATCAAACTCCCCCATGCTTAGCCCTTCCTCATCCTCGAGCAAGCTCAAGGTGACTAGATGAAAGTAAAGAGCTAAACATGGTCTCCAAAGCAATAATTACTCCTTATGTCTCCCTTCCTAATCTTTACTAATCCCGGTGTAAGCTAAGTAGTCCAATGAACCAACCCACTTACTCCCCCATGCTTAGATTACACAACAACACACAATAAACACAACAAAAAAATCGAACCAAATTAACAAGATCAACAAGATAAGACCTTGCTAACAACATAAATAATATGAGCACTATGTTGTCAAACTTTTTTGGCTACAAACTTCCTTATAACTCCAAGAAATGAGAATTGCATAGAAAATATACTATCTACTTATCCCTCTAAATGATGAAAAAGGATATGCCGAGAAGTCATTTATAGTGGAATGTAAGGCAACTCTTAGCATAAAATTATTTCCGCTATAAGCATCAAATGCATCTACACCATCCAATAAAAAATTTAATTCATGAATTAGTGGTTGTAAGTACACATCAATATCAATCCCAGGACCGTGTTTCCCTAGAATAAGCAATGAAAGAATAAATGAGGATGGTTTCATACAAAGCCATGGTGGTAAATTATAAGGGATCAAGACCACAGGCCATGTACTGTAGTTGGTATTCATTAAACGGTAAGGATTAAACCCATCACTTGCAAGCCCTAACCTAACACTACAAGGATCATCAAAGAATTCACGATATCTTTTATCAAAAGTTTTCCAAGCCTCACCATCTGTTGGATTCTTCAACACATTGCTATTATCCTTGCAATTATCATAATGCCATGTCATGTCTTTTGCAGTTTTTTAGGACATATAAAGTCTCTTTAGCCTAGGAATAAGTGGAAAATATCGCGTTACTTTAGCTGCTTCACCTTTCTTACATGTCTCCTTACCTTTGACCACCTTCCATCTTGATGTATGGCAAACATGACAATCAACTTGATTTGCAAATTCACCCCAGTATAACATACAATAATTAGGACAAGCGTCAATTTTCTCATATCCTAACCCCAAATTGTAAATTATCTTCTTCCCTTCATAATAGGATGAAGGAAACTCATTGATTTGAGGAAATTCATCTAAGAGAAGTTTGAGCAACTTAGTAAAAGACTCGGCTGACCAATGGTACATACACTTAATGTGAAATAAGTGCAACAAAATTGATAGCTTTGAAAAAGTAGTACAACCCTCATATAGACACAAATTAGAAGCTTCTATGAGCCTTTCATACTTAGACTCCTCTTCACTGGCATCGAGCGATGGAACTTCACCATCTACCTCATATTGAAAATCAAAGTCCTCATGTTTGTCATATGAACCTTCCTTTTCAAGACATGGTAAATTTAATGGTTGGTCCTCGGGTTCATAATTGGATTGTGGAATGTCAACCCCAAAAGCCTCTCTCAGCCACCCACCCATATCATCTCAACCTATTACCATTGCATGGTCACTAGAAGGCTCTAAAATAGTGCTTCTTTCATCTATACGATGGAAAACCCAATCTATATAGTTCTTATAAAAACCATTAAACAAAATATGTCCTCCTACTTCATCTATAGAAAACCATTTCTTTAACTTGCACTTATTACATAGGCATCGAGTATTTCCTTCTACATGAGTCTCCTTAGCAAGTTCTAAGAATTTCATGCAACCATTATAATAAGCAAGGTTTCCTTTCGGTAAATCAATCCAACCAATATCCATATCTACAAAAAATAACTGGATTAACTTTATGAACCATGTAAAATTCACCATGTCCAATAAACGTATTATCAAGGTAAACATAAATTCATGACAATTGGTATCATTATAGAGAAACTTATTGATACATACATATATGAAAGACATCGTATAAAGATGTAGACAAGATTTGATAATTTAAAATACTATATATTTAATCTTGATTTCAACAAAATTCAAACTTAAATACATAAATATTCTTACGATTTACTACTTCTTTTAATCTAAGCACACATTCTAGGCATAAAGCTCCTATGCTTCCCACGGATTATATGATACGACTACATGATAGAAAACCAACTATTGATACTCCCTACAATCTAGGAGTATAAATCTAGAAGGTAAAAGGTATTTTCATATCATGCCCACAAAATTTGTTATAAGTTGGCTAGTAATTTACATAATATAGTACAAGAGTAAGTTTAATGTTGTACATGTATATGCTTTCTTATATTTAAGAGTATAAATGAGTAGTGAGTAGTTACTTAAATTGAGTGTTCCTAAAATATTTTCAATTGTATACTTTTATCTTATAACATTATGAAAAGATATTATTTATTTCGTACTAACAACCACTACAATTTTTAAAAAGATAAGATATTTAACTGACTTGATAAGTCTTCTTGAATTTTTTTTTAGGAATGATAAGTTCCTTTGCCACATAGCACACCAAGACACCAAGTCATGCTTCTGGAAAAAATATTTTTAAAAACAATTGTCTTTCCCTAAGAGTGTAAAAAGCTACCAATTATTAAAACTTTCGAGGACTAATCCTATGATCCTGAGTTATCTGACTTATCTCAAAGAAGGTCCTCAAACTGCTAGATTACTATATGCGACATACATATAGGCTATGTGATACTCTCTCAGATGATTCTATGTCGCCCTTTGCTAAATTCCAACTACCGTTTCTATCCATGGCCAAAAAATGACCACAAATGATCGTTTTCATTCCAATTAACCATCCAACCCTGCTTCTGTAAAGCCCAAAAAGAGAGAGAGAGAGAACAACCAAAAAGTTGTATTTATACTACTATAATTTTCAAGCTATATATACTAAGCTTGTTATAAAGATTACTTTACAGTGTGTGTGCGAAGGAAAAGGATCTTCAAAGCTTGAAAGTGGTTGCTCTGCTCTTAGTTTTAAACATTTTGTTCTTCACTTGTGCTTCACCTCACAGTATCCTAGCACTCATGCTCTCCACCTTCAAGCCTGAAGCTCAAGTGTCCGAAAGATATTATTACATTTGGGGTATGTGGTATCTGGCTTGGTTTCATTATTAAAGTTCAAGTGTCCTAAGTTGCAGTTTAATTAATAAATTCAATCAGCAACTCAACCTCCATGATGGAGAGGACCACCTGACCAAGGCTTTTATCTTTGAGGCTGTATTTGCTTCTTTTGTGATAATATGCTACCAAACATATACCCCAAAGCAAATGTAGTGGTGGAGAGAGAATGGGAAGAAGACAAGTAGACAACTAAGAAATTACAAAGATCTTATGGTTATGAAAGATTGAGGCAATGTGACAATAGTTCCAGGAACTTGAGTGTCAAACACTAACCACACAACTTTGATCATGTCAATTTTCATAAACCACTCAACCCCACTCTCCCAAAACAAAAAGAAGAGCAAAAAATAGTTCAAATCGATAAATCACACAGCATATAATTAGTCATTAGGATAATATCTGCAAAGGGTTTAAAGAAAATGGATTTTCAGAGCTCAAAGACAATTAATCTGTTCATACTTTTCAACATTGTGTCCCTCACTAATGCATCATCTCACAGTATCCAACACTCCCATGCTCTCCATCTTCAAACCTAAAACTTACGTGTCCCAAAGATACCCTTAAATTTGGGGTCTGCGATAGTTGGCTTGGTTTGGTTACTGAAGTAATTGAGGCTAAGCCTAGTCTAGAATGCTAGTAAAGGGCATTGTTGATCTAGAGGCCAGAGTGTGTCTATGCACAACACTTTAGGCCAACGTGTTGGATGTTGTCAAGCTTAAGGTGCAAGTTGCTCTCAGTTTTCTGCTCAATGGTTGTGGAAAGAAGGTTCATGAAGGCTTCAAATGTTAAATTTAGGACATCCTGAGGTCCAGTTATTTTAGTTTCAGTTTGGTTTCAGTTAAATGTTTAATTTATGATGAATACTTTGATAAAAAATAAGACATAAAAACTTTGATATTAAATTATTAAAATAAGTATAACAACATACTTTGTCCAAATTTTATTCTTTTTTTTGTCTTTGTTTTTTTAGCTGAAAACTCTTGATTTCAACTTAGTTCTCCTTGCCTGAAATCCTTAACCTTTGTGTGAACCTGGCAGGACTTATTTTTAAAAATGATTGTCTGTCCCTAAGAGTGTAAAAAGCTACCAATTATTAAAACTTTCGAGGACTAATCCTATGATCCTTGTTCACTCAGCTCTAGTTCCAACTACTCTATAATTTTAAAAGCCAAAAAAAATCTAAGCTTAAACTAACTTCAAATAAATTGACACTTGACTGAAAAACTCAATAGAAAGAACAACTTAACGTAGTCTAAATTCCAAAAACTCAGTTGACCATAATGATATCAAAGCAAACTTAACACCATAATTCGCCAAATATTTAGTCTAAATTCCAAAATCAAGTCAATACACATTTTCAAAAATCACAACATCTGCAATGCTATTT
This sequence comes from Dysphania ambrosioides, assembly GCA_026401315.1. Lineage (NCBI taxonomy): Eukaryota > Viridiplantae > Streptophyta > Magnoliopsida > Caryophyllales > Amaranthaceae > Dysphania > Dysphania ambrosioides. The sequence goes on along the minus strand of CM048659.1, from coordinate 6,222,112 downwards.
ATTATTGCTCAAAGCTCCAATGATACCTTATTGATAACTCGAAATGATAAAACTAAGAAGCATACAAGACCCAAAACCTAGAATTCTAACCCCGAAACCAATGTCAGTTCTTGATAAGTGACTACAATTTCCGGATTAGCAACTTCACGTAGTCCACCGAGATTAAGCAATTAAACAACTAAGAAAATCTATGCACGAACAACAAACAAAAATAAACAGCGAACAGAAAACAAAAACGAAAAGCAAACAAAAATGAAAAGCAAACAAAAACGAAAAGCAAACAAAAACGAAAAGCAAACAAAAACGAACAGCAAACAAAAACAAACAGCAATTACAGTATAAACATTGGTGCAATTCACATACTCCACCCAAATTAATCACTTAAACAACAAAACAAATCTAGGCTAAGTCGAATTTAAGCCACACAAAAAAAACTAACCATGGAACAATTGAGTTGAATGTATGGAAGAAATTGGCCTGTAGATGAACAATTGAGTTGAATGTTGGAAGAAGATTGTTGAACAAAAGAATAGGGACGAAATTGGTCGGTGGAGGAATAACGATGAGGACGAAATTCGAGATAGGGGAATAGTAATTAGCAAAGTAGTTTGGGGGACGAAAGTTTGGGAACCGGTGGAACTTTTGGGGGAACTGCTGAACTGCGTGCTGAATGTGGAAAGACTTCACAAACTTTGAACAAATTTCATTCTCTTTTTATTCAAGAAATTATTTTTTTATTGATTAAGTTAATTTTTTTATTTCACGAAATTCATTTTCTTTATTGACGAAATTCATTTTTTTTAATTCACGAAATTCATTTTCTTTATTGACAAAATTCATTTTTTTAATTCACGAATTTTGGGGCAGGGGAAGAAAAGCAGATTGAAGAGACATTTTTTTAATTATTATTTGGAGATACCGTAGAATAGCACGTGACTTTCACATGGTATAAGTCCACAATTCTGGACGCTTTTAGTTGTCGAGATATTCCTCTACACAAAAAAGCGTCGAGAAAACAAGGAGTAAAATTAAGAGGTGATTATAATTAAGCAATGAATGAATTAACCCTTAAAAAATCAAATTTCATAGATTATATGCTGTTAGAGGCTTTCAGACATATTATAAGCTCTAATCGGAGTCCCATATCCAATTTTATGGCTCGTCAAAGCTTATTTTCAATATCTCAAATAAGACGTCACTGAGGCCACTAAGAGGCAATATGGTCGTGTAGTACCTCTAAAATTAGGGGTTTCCAAATAAAAATTACGTCGTTCGGACTACTGGGCTAAGCGATAATGCCTCTCCGAAGTTTTTGAAACCTTGGAATACACCCGACATCTATGAAGAATGAATCGGTTGTTCGTTTTGAGTGTAAAATCTTGTGAATCGCGATTTTGCGTGTCAAAATGAGTGGTAATAATAGAATATTGGATTTATGTGCTTCATTTTAGGTCATTTCTTAACTTTTCTCATCTTTTGAGGCATTTACACGAATGTCATTCTTACCTTCCAAGTTCATAAATAAATGTTTCAGCAATAAGTGCTTCTCTTTAAAAACCACGACTATAATTCATTTTTTTTAATTCACGAATTTTGGGGCAGGGGACTCAAAGCATAAGTCCACAAGTCTCGACGCTTTTATTTGCTGAGATATTCCTCTACACAAAAAAGCGTCGAGAAAAGAAGGGGTAAAATTTTATCCCAACACTTTCACTAAAGCGTCGAGAAAAGAAGGGATTTCTTGTAGTGTTTCCAAAACTTTTAAAAACTATAAGGTAACGAATTATTTCCCTGGTAAAAATCAAACTACAATATTGTAAATACAAAGTATAGTATAAACACTTTCTATTGATGTATTTTGCATAAGTTTGATGTTTTAAATCGCAAAATGTATTGTATACACACGGAACAAAATAAATTTATTGTATTCTAGTAAAAGTGACCCTTTAATATAACAAAAGTTACCCCTCAAAGTTGATAAAGATTGACATATATTGTGTTGAGCAATAACTTTTATTATATTAAAGGGTCACTTTTACTGGAATACAATAAATTTATTTTGTTCCATGTGTATATAATACATTTTGCAATTTAAAACATCAAACTTATGCAAAATACATCAATAGAAAGCCTTCTAAGGCATATTTCATGAATATGTTGGAACGACGGCTAGTCCCAACTCCACTAACCCTCTCCCATATGCAGCAGTAGCACACTTTGGGGCTTTCTCATGAATTATTGAGGTGTTTTGTCATGTCTATACCATACTTAGCAAGGATATGAACATTATAAATTGAACAACTACATAAACGGATAAACCTCTCATTTTTGGACTAAATTGGACTCGTTAAATATACTTTTATTCTTAGCTCTCACTTCTCTTAGCTAGTCACCAAGATAGAGGGAAGATAACTTTTTTTTTACAAAGAATAAACGAACAAAATGCAATTAAAATAAAGAATGAAAGGCAAAAGAAACAAAATGCACATCATGATAATGGGCATATCCAACATGATATCGATCCACCTTGAGCCATACTTGCCTTCCCTGATTGTCTTTTCTACGGCCCATCAATCTGAAGTGTAAAGAGCATTGGATCTAGATCGCATTGATCATATTGACTGATCAAATTAAAGCCAGATGAAAATCATGTGGGGGATGAGATGTGACCTTTGAAGGATGTAGAAAACGCTATGCCATTCCCTCCCCCTTTTTATCCCCAAACATTACATGGCCTTTAATACACTTGGTGAGCCTACTCAAACAATAAGTCACATCCTTACTTTTATTCTCACAAACCTAGTCATTCCTACTAATCTAGAGAGCCCAAAAGGTTGCTACGAACTCGACTATTCTAGGGCTATCTATCACATTTAAGCTATAAAATTGGATATAGTATGAAAGTCAATTACAAAAGGAATAACTTTCATTAAATTTTGAGTGAATAGACAAGTGATCTACTCCTCCAAACCTGCTTTGCTAAGGACAATTCCTAAACACTTGTGTTGTACTCTTAACATCTGACTCCCACCAACCACATTTTGATTGCACAACAATAATACCCCCTACTTTATAATTTCTCCAAAATTGGTATTCCACCATAAGAAAGTTTCCAAAGGAAATGATGCCACAAAGGCTTGAGTGGTAAACGTCAAATCAACCTATAGAAATTTTAGGGCTCAAAGCTAATCAAATTATCTTAAAAAGATTCCTTACTATTCTGGAGAAAAGTATAACAAAATTTCTTCGTTAAACAACCTAATTTATGATACAACCAATAGAGAGAGTCTGGAATATATGTATTATGTGGTTCCATGCAGATAACATCCTTGTCTTCCTTCCTTTTCAAAATACTAAATAATTTCAAAGAATTTCAAATTCTACTAGGTATAGTTATAAATTCACTAACCTTCAAATTTTACATAGAAGTCATGGACCCCTATGAACAAAACACAAGTACCATACCATTAACCCATTTCTCCATGCAAGCCTTTATTTTCTCCCCATTTTCAATCTTCTATCCATAGCCATCTAATATCTTATTTACATCTCTTCGAAGACAAGTTTGATCCCAAGAGAAACCTTTACCTCTCAGGGTATTCTTTTTTCCAAAATGTTGAGCAAAAGGAAACCTTGAACCTAGGGGTTGATAATTACGAGCCATTCACCAAACTTGCTTCATAAGATACGCTTTATTCAGATCTGCTAGATGTCATACACATAGTCCTCTAATTCCTTCAGGTAACTATACAACTTTCCTACAAATCCAATGTATACATGTTGCCTAGCCCATAAAAAACAAACGATTGATCAACTCTATTTTAGAAACCACTGACAAAGAAATCTCCAAACAAGAGAACACCAAACTTGAAATTAAAACCAATAAAAAGTTAAGTATCATTAACTTATGTGTTTTATAAAGGAATAGAGTACTCCAAGCTATAAATTTAGCTAGAATCTTGTCAACAATATATTGAAAGTGCACCTTTATATCACCCATGGAGTCAAGCATCTAAGTGCTAATCAAACATCTTAATGCGATTCATATAAAGGATCGATTTATAACCCAACTTATCTTGATATATAGTGTTAGGGATCTATCTTTAAAAAATTTATTAAATTTACCTAAACAGAAGCTTCGCACAAGCGATTCACAATGGCTACCATGTTAGAGCAAGAAGCACGATTAGTCGTAAAGAATAGTAAAGTATTATCCGCAAAAAAACAAATGATTTATTTGCGAAGACCAACAATATACCTTTATACCTTAAATATCCCTCATATCTTTTTCAAATCAACATCCTTCCTATATAGCTATACTGAACAAAAAGAGAAATAGAGATAGAGGATCACCTCCCTAACGTGGACCTCACCTCGGCTAAAACTATATTGAAACCCCGATGATTAACCAAAATATTTAAAGACACCGGGAAAATGCATTAATAAATAATACAAAGCCAAAGTAAAGGGAAATCATAGGCTCGTAAAACATGGAACATAAAACCTTAATGGACCCTATCATAGGCCTTGCCCATGTCCTTTTCTAGTGCTACTAGATTTCTATTTCCTCTTTGTCTCTTATAAATAGCTTCCATTAAGCCATTTCTTACAATGATGTTCTCACTTACAAACTGACTCGGAACATAAGCAAATCGGCTATCAAGAAGAATCGAAGAGAGTACCTTTTGGAATAACGCCTTATGTGTCTAGATATGGCACCTTTATTCCTATTACTTATGGAATGTTGAGTAGTTTCGAGCTTGTTGGAATTATGGTTTCTTCAACAGACAATGACAACTCACTCCCAATGAAAAGAAAGAGTAATGGGCTTCCTCTTAAACCCCACTCTTATGGTTCGAAAGTATGTAGTTGTGAATTTATTTATAAATCGTTAACTAATTTCCAAAGAGAAAAATCAAAAGATGACTCCAAAGGAAGAGACTAAAAGTGGATTTTATAAAAGGTGATGTTTTTACTGATTATCATTTTCTTGGTCATGATCTAAACCAAAGAGGGCAATAACTTTACAAAGAGATCACGTTGAGGAGTATATTTTAAAGAAATACGATGATTCAAAAAGTGTAACTAGGGCTGGATATGAGCCGAGCTAGCTCGTGATCTACTCGGGATTGGATTGCCCAAAGCTCGCCTCGAGCTCAAAATTAGGCGAGCCCGAGCCAAGCCGAGCCTGAGCTTTACAAAAGCGAGCCCGATCTCGAGTTTAAACAATTCAGGCTCGAGATCTCGACAAGCCTAACGAGCTTGAATTAAGGGCTTAGTTAAAACCAATTTTTAAATAAAATTGAGCTTAATTACTCGAACAAGCCATCGGTGAATCTGAGCCAAGCAATGAGCTTATACTAATTCGAGTCGAGCTGCAAGCTTTTGTCGAGTCGAGCTCAAGCTCCAATTTTAAAACTCGTTAAGTCACGAGCCTGCGCCCGAGCTTTAGGTGTCTCAGGTGAGCCGAGACATGAACTTCTCAAGCTCGGGTTCGACTCGACTCATTTTTAGGCCTAAGTGCAATAAGGAAAAAAGTGTTGCATTGACATTAAGTAAGGAGAAGAGAGTTTCCCTAGTGCTTCTATTAGAATGAATGTGGATACAAATTTGAGTGAGGCGACTGGCCCTTCACAACCCCTTAATAATCATGAAATATGTAGCATGGAATTGTAGAGGTGAAAATGACTTATTTCCTCCACAATTCCTCATTCAAGCCTGTTAGGCCGTATAATCCTACGTTTTTATTGATGGAGAAGAGGTTAGTGTATTGGAAAAAAGAGACCTTCTAGATCTTCCGAAACATAGTGGGGGCTTAGGAGGTAGAAACCTAGAGCATCTCAACTTCTCTTTAGTGTTCAAGTAAGCCTAAAGGATCTACTCAAACTCCTCATGCTTATTATTGATAATTATTCAGGGGAAATACAAGAACCCTCCCTTGAATAGACCTGGACAAGGACGACCCCCTACAAAATGTTCTTACGTTTTCAAAAGCATGTATAAGGAAATAAGCTAGCAAAATGTAGGGAGGACTAGGAATGAGAATAGACAATTGAGAAAAGGTAAAAGTGTTGTCTTAATTCTTTCAACTCATATTTAGTGATGGCAATGGCTTAGATTTGGGTCAAGTCTGATTAGTACCCATTTTTTTTCAAATTAGGCCCATATCCGCACCAGACCCATTGGGTCCTAAAATTTCAGACCCTTACTCAAATCCACTGAATCTGATGGGTCTTAGGTCCATCCAAAATGAATCCTTAACATATATTTTATTTTTATGTGCATATTATTCACATATTTTATAATTGGATGCATTTTTGGATTTCAAATCTTAGAATTGTTTACCGATTAAGTGTTATAAAGGAACATAAATTGTATTGTTATGTCAAATGAGAGAAATTAATCAGTCCATTCTTAACCGCACAATTTTGTGTTGTTGAAATACTTGCAAAATAATCTTTAGTTCACTGATTGGAAAACAAATAAACACTATAGTTAACATCTAACAATGAATTAAAGGTCCTAAACTCAATGGTACTCTATTACAATATTTTTTAAGATCAAGTGCATCGCTATTGGCTAGTTTTAAATTCACACATAAGCTAGTATTCTCAAACCCTTTAGGGGTATGGCAGCGAGAAGTTAGAAATAACAAAGTACGAATATCACCATATAAGAAAGTATACAATAAACTATATGAATATGTTATCTGGCGAGTGGCGACGAGAAAGAGTTGGAGGCTTGTAGTAGATTGCGAGTGAAAAATGGAGGATGGAGAGGAGAAGAGCAGGGGTGTGCAAAATAACCGTAACCGTTAACCATGTATAACCGGTTCATATTCACGGTTATTTTACTGAACTGTCAAGAATTAACGATTACGGTTAACGGTTATGGTTATGAAATTTTTGTAACGGTTAACCGTAATTATTATTTAAAAAATAAACTAAACTTAAAAGGCTAAAACATGAATGAATATCACAATTTTTTTTATACATGATCATACCTTATATAAATATGTGTTATTACTATTGTAGAAGACCCAAATGAGCTAAGAAATCATACAAATAATTTCACAATATTAGGTGTATAAGTGCATAAAAATATAAGGAAACGGTTAACGGTTAACCGTACCGTTAAATACCGGTTACCGTTACTTAATGGTACGGTTACGGTTAGCCTTTTCTAATAACCGTTATAACGGTTAACTGTTTATGCACACCCCTAGAGAAGAGTAGAAGAGGAAGACGGCGGGGCAATGTGAATGAAACTTTAGTTTTAATTCTAAATGGAGATTAGGTTTTAGTTTTATTTTTTTAAAATGTGCGAGTCCATGGATCATCTCTGGGTCTAAATTTTTTGGACCTAGACCCATATTCGATCCAAGGACATTTAGATCCAGATCTGACCCAGATCCAATGGGTCTAAAAAATTAGACCCAAACCCTAACAAATGGGACGGGTCTAACCGAGTTTGGATCAGGTCTTATTTGGATCTGTTACCACCCCTACTCATATTAGCGCTTCCGGGGAAGAGACGCCCTAGTATTTAGTGAATCTAGATTAAGTAACTTCTCGGTAAAATCGGGTTGCTCTTTTCTACTCCCCTAGACATCTCAGAACTTCACGAAGTCGGGTCTGAAATCTGGAAAGTATTTTGAAAAATGAAATGTTTTAATTAAAGTCTATTATTTGGGTGGAAAGTTATGAATGATGCCCTCCTTGTAAAAGCTAAGTTGAACATGCGGGGAATTGTCTAGTAGGATTTATGTGTTCTCTCCCATCAGTGCAAAAAGACAATAGACCATATCTTCCGAGATCTCAACTTCACTTCTAGGAATTGGGCTGCTTCTATCTATGGATTGAAACTTAATGATATGGGACAAAGCTTTATCTAATGAGCTAAAGATTACCCAAGGTTGTTTCTCCAAGAGGATTCAGGGCACCTAAGCCAAGCATCAGAGTTCTTATTTATCTTGTAGAGCATCTAGATTCACATGAATGAAGTCGTGTTCAAAGCTTCCTCTCCTAACCCTTCTAGAGTCTTTCTCGACGAATGGGGATTGGGGACAACTGAATCTCTCTGTTTGGACCTCTCAAAGACCTAATTCAAACATCTAGCTAGGTCATTGCCAAAGATTAGTATATGAGTCTCAAGATCGCTGTAAGGAAGATCTTGCCTGTTTATGAAAATAGATGAGGCATGAAAGAAGATTCCCTCTAGCAGAGGCTTTCCCCTAGTAGAGGCGTGGGTAGGTTGGACCCTCTACTTAGGAAACAATATCTGTAAGCAAGGTGGGGAGAAGATATAAACATTTCCGACTATCTACTCGAAACTTTTAGCTATTTGGAAGAGGTTACATCAAGTTGTGTAATTGGACGAGGCTTAGGTCATTACAATACTTTTATCTCTTTCATTGAGAATTTTTGTTTTCAAAGCTCATTCCCTGGCCACTACTTCACTAGTTTTTCTTCCAGTGATTTTCCTTGGCACAAAAAAAAAACACACACACATACACACCAATGCTTGATGGAAACGTGAGCATAATCACAGGCAGAGCAATGTTTAGGTAAATTTGACCGGCAGACTACAAAGAGTAAAGACCACAAATGTGCAATGTGAAGCAGTTCCACTTGATCCCGTCAAACTTGTTCGTTAGAGAATTCTAAATCTACTCCAACTCCAGTTCCTCTTCTCTTCTGGAAACAGAACAATATAGCTGGCTCTCTCATTCTCCTCTTCCCCACGATTCATTCACACGACTTTACTCCAAAAGACAACCCCAAGTCGTCGCGCGTTCGTCTCCCTCCTCCGGCGAATTCTTGGGTCAATTCAGTGATCAAAGAAGATAGAATATCATGCTCGCTACTCTGTTGGGATGGCTGGGTTCCTTCTTTGTCATCATCGCTCTTCTCGTCGTCGTCGTTTACCAGGTCCCACTCTCCTCCAATTTTCGAAACCCTTTCTCTTTTTATATTCCCTCTTTCTATTTTCGTCCAATTCTAATCATTAGAATTCTGAGAACTTAAACTTAATTGTTTTATTTTATGAGTGATAGAAAGGATAGTCAACGAAGATTGAGGGAGTGGGAGTGTATTCGGGTACTGTTATATGTAAGAATCAGGATCAACTATGGATGATTTTATGGTACTCGTTTCGTTCGTAAAAATACTGGGATTTATTCGGGTTTGGATGTTTGAGTGTATTGATTTACTACGGTTAGATTTTTTTTTTTTATGTGGATTAAAGATGTCAACTCTAACTTTGTGGGGGCAATTCATTGATTTTATGGAAAATTATAGATACTTTACGGAATTTTGCTGGTTTTTTTTTTTTGAGTTGGGTGAGTTATGTAGTGAATTTCAGAGATAAATGTTAGTTAGACCTTAAAAATTATGATCTTGGTGGAAATTCAATCGGTTATGGGTCGATAGCATGAGACTTGACATGAATCTGATGGAAGAATATTAAAAACTAAGGGCTATCGGAGGTATGATTCAAGCCATTACCTTTTCATGTATTCTTCAAGCAGACTCTTAGTTTTATTCTCTAGCTAAATTCTTGCTGTCAGCCTGAGTGTAGACCCATGATAAACCTCTAATTACTGTGTCTTGTATGGTTGGAGGTATAATTTGGTTAAAAATATCTATACCTTAACGGTTCAAAGAAAAATATGCTTACTGGACCTAATGAAAAACCTTGCTTTGAAGAGCCTTGCAATCGAGTTTTACAGTCTCCATCTCCATGTGTTTGGTTAAAGTGTATTTGGACGTAGAATTTGTTGAAGTATTAACCATGGTGTGAAATTTTCATGGATTCTGGAGGTAATCTCACTCTTATGTATCTCTTATGTATTCTAGAAATATTTGGGCTGGAGATTTTCTCCACCGTAGTGCTTTGGAGATGGTCCTGAACTCATGATCTGTGTAGGCCACCACCATTAACTTATCATTGATATCAAAACATCTACCCAAAGCCTATAAATGAGAAGTTGCAACATCAATGGCTACAAACCGATTTATTTCCCTCTTCATCTGATCAATATAGTCGTATTCTTCTTCATCTCATCATCTGATCAGCATCATATCCTCAAATCACCCTTTTCTCTGTCCTCTGCTGGGATCTCTCCCTTTCCTGGACTCCCGGTGTCCCCAATTTAATTTATTGTGGTCTTTATCACCAACCCTCTTCTTTAATTAAATTTCAGGTTTCTTTTGTTAATATTTCTCTGGATCTGCTAGGACAAAAGGAGAATTCAATTTGAAAATTGAAATTTAAGAATCCAATTTTGATGTCGTCTCTCACCTTGTCCTTGGTTATCTATGCAATCGACCATTGCCAAGCCACCGCTGCAAGTGCTTGTCTGTTTAGCAGCTCATATTAGTAGAGGAAAACTTTGACCGTTCGTAAGTGTGTCTATATTATTGACTAGTTGGTTAGTCGTGTGCATTTTTCTTAATTTGTCAATGCTGGGGGAAAATAGCAAAGGAAGGTTCTCAGTGGTAATTGAAATAATGATGTGTTGATGGAAATGTAGGATGATAGCAAATAGAGGAAATAAGTAAAGACAGTGTCTATAAGGCATCAATTAAATGAGAAAGTACATGAGAAACTCCAACATTTTCCTTTTTCTACCTTTCCATACTTATGCGTTTTTGTTTTCTTAGTTTCCCAATTTGTTGGTTTTTGACATTCAAGTGTGAAATCAAGATGCAATTTTCTTTGATTTACAAAGTTGTAGTTAGAGTGTTTTCTAGTGTCGGTATTGGTAGATCTGAGTTTTACTTGAATGCTAGAGTGAGATGTATGATCAGTTTGATGATGCAGTTGAAGAGAGTACTTGAAACGTAGCAAGTATAGTCTGGTGCTTGAATAGGAATATCAATGGAATTGTTGACAGGCTTGTAGGGTCTATGCTGCTGAAAAGTATAAAGTAAATCTAAGACTTTGTCTCTTGGGTTGTGTAAAGAATGGCCTGCGTCATAAGTAGTTCATTAAAAATGTTGCTGTAAGAATATCTACAAAGGCCACACTTTAGGCTGCAGGAAAGTATTATCAGTTGTGTAGTTTCCATCATAAATAGTTTCATGAGTAGCAGCCTTTCTTGTCCCTGTCCTTATGAACCGATTCAAGCACTATGAGGGTAAGTGTATGTCTTTTTCCGCATGTGTTTCAATGTTTGAGATGTTGGCTAAAGTGTGATTAATGCCATGTTTGGTCATCATGCTTCTGGCTTTGCATACAAGTTTTTCCTTTTCCATTTCTTAATTCTGCCATATTCTTGCGTATTGCTTATCAACTTTCTGGTTCTCTCGGGGAAACAACTATTTCTTATTTCACCTTTTGCCTGATGAGTTTTGATGTCGATGTCCTAAACCTTTTTAGCTATGAAATTTTCATTAACAAACTACAAACACAGAACGTTTTGTAACCTGTACCAGTGTTTCAGCTGTACAGATGGAAGCGATAGCTGATTGCTATTTTCTATTATACTTGACAGCAATAATGGAGATTCTGTATAGTTCTACACAGTCTTTGTGATGGCTTAATGTCTAAAATAATTTTCTGGCTTTAAAACAAGAGCAGGTTCAGTTAACTACATAAGTTTTTTATTTATTGGTACTGCTTTAGTGATGAAATCCTGTAAGCATATGTTGAAAGATCTGTTCTTACTCCTGAAAAGTTTCTTGCAGCTTATGTGCTTGGCGGATCTCGAGTTTGATTACATCAACCCATATGACTCTGCAACTCGGATAAACCAAGTAGTTTTGCCAGAATATATAATCCAAGGAGGACTTTGCCTCCTTTTTCTTCTGACGGGTCATTGGTTTATGGCACTTTTATGTGCCCCATATCTTTACTACAACGTCAGAACGTAAGCTTTTTTGCTGCTTTATTTTCCTTTTTTCTTTTTTGGGGGAGAGGAGTCTTTGCAACTATTTTTTTCATTTCCATTTCTCCCTCGTCGTGTAATATTAAATTCTTGTGAAATTTGTGTTGCTTCAATGAGATACATTTTCCAATGATAAGTTGCTGGTCATAATTCTTCTAAATGTAGCAATTGAGTCTTGAATTTCGATGACCCAAGTTAAGACTTTTGCCAGGACTTCTTTATCCACACTTTTTCTCAATTTTGTACTCAAAAACTCTTCATAAGACTTTCAAAAATTCACCAATAAACATACCCTAAGTGGAGGTGGATAATGCAGCTAGATTCCATCAAAAACAGTAAAAAAAGAGGATGAAGCCTGGCAATGGTCTTGTAGTTGATATGTTTTTTGCTTCTTTGGAATACGCAGTTATATATATCAGTGCAACTTAAGATTTGAGATTAACAAAACTGTCTAATGTTGGAGCGTAAGCATGAAATAAACTATGACGTATTAATTGTACCATATAGGATAATTCATACCTCGACCTTATTTGTGATTTCCTAGGCACATGATTGTTTTACCATCTCCAGGCAAACTTACACTTTTTTTCCGCATCTCATGTTCTGATGATTAAACATAATGTGCTTGAATGAGAAGATTTTGGAATCACCTTGTCTAGGATTGTTTATGACTAGTAAAGAATATGAGTTGTAGCTTATGTACCCTAATGTTATTTTGTTTGTCAAATATTAAGCAAAGCGTTCAAACTGCTTAAAAGTCCTACAAATTTTTTTTTTCAATCAGTATGGAATTTTCATGTTGTGTTCATTTTCTTAGCCAAACTGCGAACACTTTTCAAAGTTTGCTTCCTTGTCTAATTTTCTTGTACCATTATTTGAATCTTATTGGCTCTCCATTTTGGATCATCTCTTAGCTTCCCATTCTGGGTTTATCGTTTTCTATTGGAGGGCTTTTAATATATTTACAAGTTACAACTCTTCTAAATCATAATAGGATGAACTATGTTTGGCAGGCCATTGAATTTGGAAAATCCTTCTTTGAGTCACAGTCTATTGTGAAACCAGAATTTGTCACCATGATGATCTTTATGGATTCCTTGTCTTACATGCATTTTTTCAATGCTTTTTTCTTAAATAAGCTAGAAAATTCTTTGTATTGGAGTACTTGTGACATGTTTTTGTCTCATGTATGAAGATTCTTTGTTAAGAACATACCTGGAAGTAAAAGTCCTTATTCATTACTAGTTGCGAAGCTTTTGGAATCACCTGCGTGACCTCCAGTAGGTGAATCGTGATATTCATGAAGAAGAGAGGAAACTAGTTGCGAAGCTTTTGGAATCACCACATGCCCCTTGAACTTAAGGACCCATTTTTCGATTGCCAACACGATCACCATTAACTCCTTTTCATATATCGACTTCCCCATAGCTCTAACTCCTAACACCTTGCTAAAATAGGCAATAGGATGATCTTTTTGTAACAGGACGACTCCTAACCCCATACCACACGCATCCGTTTCCATAATGAACTCTTCAGCAAAATCAGGTAAAGCCAATATAGGAGCGGTTGTCAAGGCAGACTTCAAACTCTGAAAAGCCTCAAATGCAACTTCAGTCCAGCTATACTCTCCCTTCTACAACAGATTCGTCAGTGGAGAAGCTAAGTGAGCATACCCCTTGACAAACCTCCGATAGTATCCTGTGAGACCCAAGAATCCTCGAAGAGCCTTGATGTTTCGCGGCTTTGGCCAGTTAATCACAACTTGTATCTTACTTGGGTCCATCTCAACCCCACTGCCACACACAATATGTCCCAAATAGGCCACCTTGCTTCGACCAATTTCACATTTCTTCTCATTAGCATATAATCTGTGACGGCGTAGGACCTCCAAAACCATAGTAATATGCTCAACATGATCCTCCCAGTTCTTGCTATAAACAAGGACATTGTCGAAGAATACCAACGAATCTCCGTAGATAGGGCTTGAACACGACATTCATCAATGACTGAAGGCGCATCTGTGAAGCTAAACGGCATGACAAGGAATTCGTAATGCCCTTCATGAGTACGAAAAGCCGTCTTTGGTACATCTTCCCCTCGAACCCGAATTCGAATTTTAAATCAAACTTTAAGAAAACCGTAGCACCTTGAAGTTCATCCAATAACTCGTCGATCATCGGAATTGGAAATTTGTCCAGAAGTGTACATTTATTAAGTGCCCGATAGTCCACACAAAATCTCCATGATCCATCTTTCTTCTTAACCAGCCGGACGGGGCTAGAATAGGGATCGATTGATGGTTGTATGATTCCGGCTCTCAACATATCATCCACTAACCTCTCTGTCTCATTTTTCTTACTGTGGGGATAACGGTAAGGACGCACATTCATTGGTCAGTCCCCTCACTCAAAGTTATAGAGTGTTCTACTTCTCGTTCCGGAGGCAACCCTTGTGGCATGTAGAAGACTTCCCTGTAAATATCTAGAGTGCTCCCTGCTTATCACTAGCTATTTAATTCAACCAAATATCCAACCCCTTCAGTGCCTCACACATTGCCTTTAGAGAGATACTAGTCCGTCCCAGTGAAGGGTCCCCCATAAGAGTGACGTTCCCCCCCCCCCCCCCCCCCCCCCCCCCAACTTAAATATCATTATCTGCGATTTCTAGTTAGTGGTAGTCGCTCCCAATTTTTCCAACTACTATATGCCTAAAATCACGTCTGAATTTCCAAATGGCAAAGTATGGAAATCTTCTATCATTGACATACTTTGGATCGTGAGCTTGACATTCTTGCAATCTCCCTCACCATGCACGGCGGTACCATTACCCAAGGTCACCCCGAATCCTGATCCTCCGAGTTGTAACTCCTTAGCGGTCTTTGTAGAGATGAAGTTATGGGTCGCATCGGGGTCCACCATCACTATGACCTCATGTCCATTAATCATTCCCCTCATCTTCATAGTTTTAGGACTGTTGAGTCCCATCACCGAGTTTAATGAAATTAATGGTGAAGACTCCTTTACCTCAGGTTCCTTAGTTACCCCTAATTCCTATCCTTCAGGGTCTTCGCCCGCTATACTTTCCCTTAGAATTTCCCCATCTTCCTCATCCGCCTCAACTGTCAGCAGTACGCTCAATTCCTTCCTTTTACATCGGTGGTCGGGACTCCACTTATCATTGCATATGAAACATAAGCCTTGCTCCCTTTTCTGTTGTTGCTCACGTTCATTCAATCTTTTTATCTATCCGGAGGGTCTGGGATGGTTGATTTTTGTAGAATACTCGGGGTTAGAGGAAGGGTGGGCTGTTGTATTATACTAATTGTATGTATTGAACCTAGGAGTTACTAAGTGGCTTAGTAACGAGTTTCTGGGCATGTGGGTTGTTGTGGGGATGGATTTGGCACTTGTAACAAATTTAGGCTCGCTCCATTTATGAGGCCCATACTTCATCTTCTCTTCAATCCATAAAGCTAACTCCATGGCCTCGTCTAGATTTACCGGACTCATCACCCTCACTTCCGCCCTTATCTCTTCCCTCAAACCAGTGAAAAACTGGCCTAGAGCTATGGTTTCCGACACCTCTTCTAGTGGCACCATTAATTCCACGAAACGCTTGCTATATTCTCCCACTGTCAGTTGTGCTTGATGATGACCTAGCCATTGTTCCAGTAAACTACCCAACGTGGTCACCCGAAAGCCCTTCAACTCTTCCCATCTCACTATTCTCCTTCTCTGGTGTTCCCATTGGAACCATAAGAGTGCGTCTCCCTCCAACGCCACCACCGTGGCTTCTAATCGGTCTACCTCACTTAATCTGTAAAAATGAAAATACCACTCCGCACGGATGATCCACCCATTCGGATTGTCACCGTCGAAGCTAGGTAAATCCAACCTCTTCATCCTCCTTCTAGCTCCTAGCTCTGATTCGTGTCTTACCCCCGAAGAAACAAGTGGAGTTTCTTCCTGGTGGTTCTGTCCTAGACCCGCAAAAACCCCTTGAGCCACCACTGGGGTTGGCCTCGACCCCTGATCAACCGACTGACCATCCATCCTTCGAACCAGCGTCGCCATTTCCGATCGAAGTTGTGTGGATTTCTCCACGGTCTTGCTGGTGTGCCTTTGGAACCTAAGTTCCATGGCTTCCATGGCCGAGGTCAATGCCTAGGTGATCTTGGCATCTAGTGTCGCAATCTCAGCTTCCATAGCCTCCATCCTCTGAGCGTTCGTCATGGGACCCATAACTTCAGCCGCCAGTCACGGTGACTCTGATACCAATATGCAAGAGGCTTACTGTTTTGACAGGAAGATGTAATATGGAAAGCAAATGAGAATGCAAATGTAACAGAAAAGGATGTAACAGACTGATATTGTATTGCTTTACTGAAAATTTGTTTACAAGCTACCCTTCTTTTCGAGAGGAAGGTCTCTCCACAATAAATCTCAAGACTCAATACATACGTGCCCCTTCCTCTCAATCTGACTCTCTTTATAATTACAATTATTCCCTAACAGAAAGATTCCCTGAAGTTGCTTGCCTCCCAAACTTACTGACTCATAACTAACTCACCCCTCTACCAAGGCTAATCATTATTACATATATTGTATACTTGTTTAGTGACTCCAGCTCCCTTCTCCGTTGCTTCTTATCAGTCTGCATCCTTGTTCAATACTTGCTACCCAATGTTGCCTTCCCCTTCATTCCTTGTCTTCCTCCTTGCATAAGTCTTGACTATTGGTGGACGATTGATCGGGTTCCCTGCAATATGATTGAGTGTTTGATCTAAAGTTTAAAAGAATGAACAGTTGGGACACTAAGAAATACTATTAAGGTGTGCTCTACTTGACAACTGTCATGGGCTGGTCATGTGGAAGCATGAGCTTCCTGGATTTATGATGTGCTCATAGTTGAAGTGTCCCAACAGGAATATAGCCTCACTTTTGATGTCAATTTTCTGGTTGAGAAGTAATGCTGTAACTCCTTAGTAGTGTAATTTAACTTGGATGAGTAAGAAAGTGGTGCACAGGTTATATACAGTCATTTGAAATTAGAAATAATTCTGAAGATTCTATAGGTGGGAATAGGAGTTTCATTCTCACCTCCTATGTGTGCTTGTTTGTAGGCAAACATGAGGTAACCTAAGTGATCTTTCCCATAAGAAGTAGGTTTTATGTTATGCGTGCTTGCATAGAAGATGGCATCAATTTTACTGGAGGTCAATATTCTCAAGAACCCTATGTAGGTGTCGTTGAGCTTGGTATTCTCAAGAACCCTATGTAGGTCAATACTATTAAGGAAATTTGATCCTTCAAATGAGTAATTTGGAATTTCAGATTTCTGACCAAAGTGAGGTTGTTTTTGTGTTGCCAGATTTACAAGTGTCTTAGTAACTGACCTGTAGATGCACGGGAACTCTCAAGGTAGCTCACATGTCCTGTTTCCTATATTTGGAAGCTCAAGGGAAAATGTTTTCTACATGGCCAGCAAGTTTTCCTTGTCAAGGATCTTTAGAGTTGCAAAATGACCTGTTTTTTTGTAAAATCTCTTTTTAAACAATTGAAACTTTTGTTTTTTATTTCACATAACCAAATTTACTTGTATACCTTCTTCTCTCAATCGATACATACTCCATAACACTTAAAGGTTTTTAAGAAAAATTATTAGATCACTGCTTTAGTATTGTGTTCCCAAGTTTTCTTATTATAATGAAATCGTGATTATGCATTTCCTTGTTTCTATGTCTATTTCCGTTTCCTATTAACAATAGATTCATAGATAGTATGTCCATGGGTGGGCTATGTTAGGGATGCATTATTGATGTCAATGAGGTTGGGTGGATGCGGATGTTGGCCCCTGTCCCCATCCCTGTCTGCTTCCTATGGAGGGTCCTAAATTCATCCCCATCCCACCGCGCCTAAAATTCTTCATCTCCATCCTGACACTTAACCCGCTTGGGTGCTTAATACCCTTCACCCTCGTCTTAGACCCATCAACTTTATAAAAAAAATCATATATTTATCGTATAAAATTTAAAGAATTTATTATTATTTATATACTTATATAATAATTCAAAATGGAGGATAAATGGAAGAGTGGGGGATGAAGTGGGGTGGGTACAACCTCAATTCCATCCCTGCCCCCTATCACCCACGATGGGTACAATTTTCATTCCCATCCCCACCCTTTTGGAGCGGATGAGGGGCGAGTCTCCCATTAAACCCTCCCCACTGGCATCCCTTGATGCAATAAGAATAGCAGATGGAGTTTTGTAGCTTCCTCAGGACATAATTGTGTCAAAAGGTATTTCTACTTGGCCAAATCAGATTTGAGGATCTTTTGAATGAGGTTTGAGCTCATAGGTTAGCCATCTTGGAGCCTTTTTGAATTTTGGCTTGTTCTTGTGGTTCTGAGTTCTGTGTACGTCCTTCTAGGTGAGAGCCAAAGAATATTAAGTCTGGTTGTTTTCCTTTGGTTTCCACTTTAAGCTGGAGGACTTTTGTGCTGCCATGACTTCTGGTCATGTCTTCATGTTCCAGTAGACAAGATACTAACAAGTAAGATTTCATGATGAAGATAGCTTAGATCCATTGCCTATTTTACATTCATGTGTTTAATAATCAGGTAATCTGTTGGTGGAGCAAGTGTAAAGCCAGAATGCTGGGAAGCAACTGATGCTCTTGTTACGGAACTGATATATTTTTATTATTTGTGCATTGAATATGGATAGCTATAGATGGGAAGGAGATGAAGGTAGTATAGATTATAAAGTGAACTGAAAGAACGTTTGGATAAATTGCAGGTGTTTTATATAATTAGTACTGTCATCAAGTGTAGAGATACTTCTTTGTGCTATGCACATCCTATTTTATAGGAACTATTTGTTAACGATGTACTTATTAGCTAAACCGTAAACAGGAGCGTTCTGGTTTTTTGTAGTGGTGGAAACTATCTTACGTGAGGTGTCACTGCTGATTTTGAGGTTGAAAGATGTATGTTTTTTTCTTCTTTGGCCTTAAGTGGAGTAGAGTCTCCTCTCCAAAAAAAAAAATTCAATAAATTGGATTAGTCGTCTAATCACATGACATTTTCCATACCAAATAGCTGAGGTTTACACTCTGAACTTCATTGAGGTATCAGATGGTTTGATCTTGTGACATGGTACACCTAGTGGGTTGTAAAAATGAATGTGGAATTAGATAAAAGGAACACTTGGCATGTTTTGGCTAAAGCTAAGACTCGTGGATAATTAGCATCTCAAAGGCAATCTATGTACATTGCCTAATGCCAGGTACTTGACACCAGGAAAGTAAGAGTAATGTTGCCCTGGTAAACTGTGATTGAAACTTGAAAGGAAATGTGTACAGCAATTCAGTTCTTGAAAATAAACATGTCAAAATATAGAGTTAGGACTCTATGAATGTAACAGAGTTAGAGCACTAATGAAAGGACTCAATTGCTAGAGTTGTGCAACCCATTTTAGTTACAATGTCCTGACCACCAATGAGAAGCTAGAGTTCCATGTCATTTTGTATAATCTTTTCATCACAGTCTCCGCACATTGGACTTGGAGAATACTGCGACTGACTATTGAGAAAGCATATGGAAACAACAGATGTTGATCTATATTTCCTTTCAATTTCTTATCAGAAAATTGACTTTAGCCTTTTCTGCACTGCACTCCAACTCCCTATCCTCCTTCCATATTGAGAAAGGAGCTGAAAGAAAAGGAGTTATTATCTCTCTTCCTAAGCTGTGAGTGGAGGGAGGGGGGGGAATCATTGTAGGATTGGAAGTGATTAGATTTAGAATTTAGTGTCTAACAAAGTGACCAGTGTTGAATCCAGGGTAATTTATGTTTTCATGCTGTGTTGCTATCCGTGACACTCCTACTTGAGTATGATCACTCTATACTTTATTTTTACCATTTTCATGGAAGGTTTTCATTAAATTGCTGGACCCAAAACTTGTATGCATACCCATGCCCGTCAGGAGTACCTGAATCCGAGTTACATGGTTTATGCTCATATTGCAGCAATTTATATTTATGCTGCACTAACAGAATTTCTCATCATGAATCAATAGTAACTTTCGAATCTATTTCATTATTATGGTATGCAGAGTTGCAGACATTACAGTGAACTGAATTAAGGATTCAGTGTAATTTGTAACTCTAGTGCTGATCTAGGTCTATCATGTACTTTCCTACTTTACTTTTTAGCTCGCTGGTGAATTATCTACTCTACAGTGGCCAGTGCTGCTGAATATACGTAAATATTGTGCTTCCATTGGCACAAACTCTTGTACATAGTATATGATTTTGAGCTAAGTCTCTTGCTCCTTGTTATTAGGTACATGGACAAAAAGCATCTGGTAGACGTGACTGAAATCTTCAATTTGCTAAATTGGGAAAAGAAGAAGCGTCTCATCAAACTTGGATACCTTTTATTCATCCTCTTCATCTCATTATTCTGGTATGTAACATATTATCTGGATTTGAGACTGCAGATGGTCTTAAACTGTCAATAATAACTGAACATTTTCATTGTCAAATATTTCAGGATGATTTGGACTACACTGGAAGATGATGAAGATTATTAGTTCATCATTTTTTACGATTGTTCCTTTCAAAGTCGTCTTGCAACGCCTAGACTAGAATTGCAGGATGGTTCGGGACCTGGATGTCCTGCAGCTGCTACTGCATGAAGTGTTTGTGGTTTTGGCTGCAAGTTCTTTAGGCAATCACTTGTATTGTTCCTGGGATTGGAAATATGTCAAAATGGCATTCCTTTTTTTTCTTCCTCTCTTCTCAAATTTGAGACTCATTTAATATAGGTTAATGAAGCATTATTGCTTTTTGTTTTTTCTGTTTCAATAGCTTAAGAAATGATTTGGCTCCTACATCTTATTTAGAATTCAATATTGTTTTTCAATAGTTTGATTAATATTTGAATCGCATTGAATTGTTTTTCTGTGAATAAATTTTATAAATATGTTGCGTGTTGTAGATGTTTTTGAGAGTACCTAATTTGACGTTTGATTTCTACGAAAAAGTTTACAAGAGTCTTCATTCCTCGTAATTCTCTCATTAACATACACCTAATTCTTTGCCTGCCTCAGCATTGGGAATCTTCCATGGAGATTGAATTTAATTCTTTGTCTTTGTTTGTGAATATCTTCATTTCTTGTACACTTTAATGATCAGAAATCATAGAAGGTTAAAAGGTAGTAACTATGCCGATGTTTAGCGTAGCAAGGGAGTGACGCGTTGTGCATAGTTTTAAGGAAAATTTTAATGGTCCGTTTATTATAATGATTAAAGGTAATTTGAGTAAATTTACTTGTAATTTTGTAAGAGAAGTATCATACTTGTTCAAATGGGAGGGGTCCGAATATACTCATATATACATGGGTGTAATTAATTATAGGCTTAAGTGGGTTGGTTTTTAAAGGATTAAGTCGAGTTAATAATGGATCAATAGTTTACAAGGCTTTTAAACACTATTAAATAATAAATGATTCTCGTTTCTTGTCAATGTTCAATTGTCAAAGATTGAAGGGTTATAGGCAAACTATCATCCTCTATAAATAGAATGATACTCTTTTTAGATTGATTCAGCCCGTTTTGCATCTTATTTGACTAGATCCGACCTAGTTGTTTTACATCTTCTTTGATCTGACCTGTTTTGCATGTGACTCATTCCGACAACTCGACTCAATGCACAGCCACATAGGTCTATTTTAGCATTACCAAAATAACAAGGTCATAGCCATATGACTTTCCTTGCAAATTTTAATACAAAATTATTACCATCATGGTATCACCACCTTTTATTACCACCTTCCTAATGGGCCGAAAAAGTTCGTCTGGTCTGCTTTGTTTATTGAGTGAGATGTATTTTTCTCCTTGTTTCAGATGTAGTAAAAGTAAACCTACACGAGGAAGGGTCGACATGATGCCTATTTGAACTCCCAGAATACCTTATAGAGTGCTCGGCCAGGAAACTTGGCAATGGGTTGATCTATAGAATGCCCTTGTAAGTCTTTGGAACTTTTCACTTTTGCCTACAACTTGAGGTTAACTCCTACTTAATGAATTAGAAGAGATTGTATGTGTTGCTTCTCATCATTTCAGTAGTCTTGTTACTTGTATGGTACCGTGAACTTGTCATCTTCATTGGGCAACATCTACATGAAGAATTCAGCAACCAGATAACGACAATCGTGTTGTATCTAGACAGTATTGATGATGGCAAGAGACTTCATATGTACATCATGTTTGTTGGTTTAATTGTGTTTTTCATTACTTCATTGAACTGATTACAGGAGTATTTAAGGTTAAAAGATTTCCTATGTACATATTCTCTTTTCCTATAATTACAGATACAAATTGATGCTTGATTGATCTTCTTGCTCTTCTTAGTAGATTATTTTGCCTTATTATCCAGATTTGTATCTTCAATATTTAGGGAATGTTTACACTCCCCCTCAAGATAGGCAGTGAGGTTTCCAATGCCTAACTTGCCAAGAATCTCCTGGAATAATTTTGTGGGTACAACCTTTATAAGAATATCAGCAAGTCGTTCTTCAAACCAAACATACAATATAGTGATGACTTTAGTTTCAAGCTTCTTGTTGATAAAGTGTCTATCAATCTCCATGCATTTTGTTCGATCGTGTTGAACATGATTTTCAAAAATGCTAATAGCAACTTTGTTGTCACATTTTAGCTTACAACTATCCTTGAGAGGGAATCCCAATTCGCATAGCAATTTCTGCAGCCATAATACTTCTATGATACCCTTAGCTATTCCTCTGAATTCTGCCTCTGCGCTTGATAGTACTACTACTCTTTGTTTCTTGCTTCTCCAAATTACCAAATTCCCCCCAATGAGAGTGAAATATCCTGAGGTAGACCTTCTGCTCATTTTATCTCCTCCCTAGTCTGCATCAGTGTATGCTTCCATGTTTAAGTGGCCATTTTCCCTAAAGAGTATTCTAGTGCTCATTTTTCCCTTTAGACATCTGATTATTCTCTAAACTTCTTCCATATGGTCACTCTGGGGTTTATGCATAAACTAACTTACAATTCGAACAACATACACAATATCGGGTTTGGTGTAAGATAGGTAAATGAGTTTTCCTACTAACCTCTATGTATTTTGATCACTCATCTCAGCTCCTTTAATATCTTAAAGACCATGGTTCACTATCATAAAAGTATCAGCTGGCTTACAGTCTAGCATTCCTTTTTGAGCTAGGAGATCAAGAATGTATTTCTTTTGTGATATATAAATCCCATTATGAGATCTTAGGACTTCGATTCCTAAGAAAGTATTTCAGCATTTCCAGATCTTTCATTTCAAACTCCTTAAACAATTCTTCTTTCACTTTCTTCATTTCTTCAGTATCATTTCTTGTAAGGATCATATCATTTACATAAATGATAAGACATGTTAGGAGCTCTCCCTTTTCTTTAGAAACAGAGTATGGTTAGAATTACTCTAATGATAGTCATATTTCTTCATTGCCATTGTGAATCTTCCAAACCAAGCTCTAGGGGACTGTTTTAGACCATAAAGAGCCTTCCTTAGTCTACATCCCTCTCTTATAGCAAAGCCTTCTAAGAATCCTGGAGGAGCTTTAATATATACTTCTTCTTGGAGTATGGTATTCTTTACATCAAACTGATACAACGACCAATCTTCGTTTGCTGCTATTGTAAATAGTACTTGTATGGTATCGATGTTTACAACTGGAGAGAAAATCTCTGAGTAATCAATACCATAGGTTTGAGTATATCCTTTTGCTACCAGCCTTGCCTTGTACCTTTCTATAGTTCCATCATCTTTGTATTTGATTGTAAACACCCACTTGCATCCTACAGCTCTTTTTCCTGGTAGGAGCTTGCATTTTTCCCATGTATTATTCTTCATTAATGCTTCAATCTCATCTTCCATAACCTTCTTCCATAGCCTGTTCTACAGTGCTTCACTCACATTCTTGGGTAGTCTCTCAGAGCACAAAGCTGAGTTATAGGCGCTTGCCCTTCTTGTCAAATTTCTTCCCTTGCAAATATTTTCTATTGGATATCTAGATTGTTGAGGTTCGTACTCAGGTGTATACTGCTTTGATAGTACTCCCCTAGTACTTCTTGGAGGTAACATGTACTTTTCTTGAATATCAGTTTGTTCCTAACTGACATCCTTCTCTATTTCACCAGCTTCTTCTTGTTCCTCCTCCTGTGAACCAGTTTTTGTACAATCAAGGTTAGTGCTAGGAGTAGGTAGTGAATTACTTACCTCAAGATAGTCAGTCTGGGTAGGAGAAGGTGTGACAGCAGTGGTTGGAGATGATTGTACTATGTGTTCTAATGTTTGCTTGGTAGGTTCACCTACATGTTCTTATGGTATAGAATCAAACAAAACTAGACTAGTTAACCTACTTAAGGTATTATATTGTTTCTTCCCCTGACACTGAAGGTGGTGGGAATGGTATAATTTTGTCTCAAGAAAATCATAGTATAGGGTAGTATACAAGTGATTTTTCTTAGGATCAAAACACCGATAACCATTTTGATTTACTCCATACCCAATAAAGACACATTTAACTGCACAAGGATCAAACTTTGATCTATTCTGTTTAGGAATATGCAAAAAAAACCCAAACACCCAAAATTCTGAGGTGAAAAAGAAAAGGAATGTGGAATAGAGGTGTGAGAGGCTAATTAACAAAGTGGTGTTTTGTAGTTCAGGGTTTTTGTGGGTAAATAATTTGACAGGTATGTGGCTGTGGCAAGGGCTTTGGGCCAAAAACTTGTTGGAACTCTAGAATCAATCTTGAGAGCCCGAGCAGTATTTAACAAAGTTCGATTTTTTCTTTCAGCTATCCCAGTTTACTGTGGGGTGTAGGGACAAGTAGTTTGATGTACTATTCCATGATCAACACAATACTTAGCCATTTGAGAGTTTACATAATCCCCACCATTATTAGACCTAAGAGTTTGTATCTGAGATTGGTATTATGTTTGGGTTAGAGAGAAAAAAAAGGGTAAATTTCTCAAATACCTCGCTCTTCCTTTTTAGAAAATAAATCTAAGTCATTCTCGTGCAATCATCAATAAATAATAAGAAATAATTGAAACCATAACTGTCATTGATTGGAGATGGACCCCATAAATCTGAGTGCACTAATTGAAAAGGTATCTTTGATTTTGTTTTGCTAGGTTTATAGGATTTCTTATGACTTTTAGTTTTAATACAAGTTTCACAAACAAAATCTTTATTTTTCTAGAAAGGGAAGGGAATAAATGATCTAAGTACCCGGGAGAGGGATGACCTAAACGTCGATGTCATAGCCAGATTTGTTGATCAACCGTTCCTTAAACATGTATTTCTTTCCTTTGTTCAGCTATATCATCGACATAGTAAAATCCTTCTTTTTCAGTATCACGCCCAATCACCTTTCCAGTCCAAATATCATGCACCAAGCAAAAACAAGGATAAATTAGTACAATGCAATTTAGTTCCTTTGTTAATTGACTCACAAAAAAAGTTTATGAGACAATTTAGGAACATTTAAACAATTATTTAAGGAGATTTATGAGGACAGTTGAATTGTCCCTTCTCCGTTGACTGAAGTCACATCACCATTTGTTGTCTGAATTTGGATTTTCCCAGTTTTTAATTTTGGAAAAATCCAAATGATCAAATTTCATAGTGTCTGTAGCCCCACAGTTGAATATCCAGTTTTTATTTTTTATTGACTAGACCAAGATATACCGAGTGTGTTTGCTGGTTTTAGCCTCTGTCTTTGGGTCACTAGCATTTATTTGGTCCTCGATATACTCGGGCCACGTGAGAGGGGAGAAGACATTTAGGGTTTTAACCCTAGATTCCCAAATTAGCTTACCTTGCTCTTCATCCTTCCACCGTAGCCATGGCTTTGCTTTCTCATTGCATTTCTTCTTCCCTCTTCTCTTCTCGGCTGCTTTCCTCTGTCATCTTGGTGACACCACCTCCCACTTTTGCTCCCTTTTTCTTGGAGTCAGGCCACCACTCTGGGTAGCCAATTAATTTGAAGTAACCCTCGCGTGTGTGTCTTGTTCCTCCACAGAATAAACACTTGAGGTTTGGTGTGGTGTCCTCCGGTGACATTATCCCCCTCCAAGAAACTTCACTCCGTATGATCGAGTATGCCTCCTCCACCTTAGGTAAGCGTTCCTTGTTGACAAGATCCCGCCGATCCTTTTCAAATGTGTCGTTTAATCCAGCAAGAAACTGGTACATTCTAATCCTCTGATTTTGTTCATTATGAATTGTGATATCTTAAGGACATGTCATGGGATTTGGAACTCGCCTGTCAATTTCCTTCCATAGAGCAACCAATTTCACATAATATGTCTCAATTGGTTTGTTTCCTTGCTTGAGTGTTCTTGCTTTTGTCATTAAATCGAACATTTGAAGGTCATCTAGGCCACTACTAAACAATTGTTCCAGTCCCCTCCATAAATCTCGTGCGGTTGGATAGTCTAGAAATTGATTGACTAAGTCCAGATCTATATTTTTCAGAATCCATGAAACCAAAGTGGAATCATGCTGAACCCATCAATTGTACTATGGGTCGTTTTGGGCAAGAGTTGAGCCAATGATGTGATTGAGTCTCCCCCTCCCACTAAAGGCCAGATGCATGAAGTTTGCCCATTTTGTGTAATTGTGATGATTAAGCTACTCTGCTAAATTTATCGGTTGATTATGTAGGCTATCTGTGGGAGGTTCTGTGTTGTTGAATTGTTGGAACATGTGCATAAACTGCTCCATAGTATACAAGGGTTCAGTTTGGTTTGTGGTTGATGATTGGTTATCATTTATATCCATGGTTAAGTACGGTAAGTGTTTAATGGTAGATGATGAACCTAATTTACAGATCTGGCTCTAATACCATGTTTGTTGGTATAATTGTGTTTTTCATTACTTCATTGAACTGATTACAGGAATATTCAAGGTTGAAAGCTTTTCTAATCTATTTATGTACAGATTCTCTTTTTCTATAATTACAGATACTGACCGATGCTTGATTGATCTTCTTGCTCTTCTTAGCAGATTCCTTTGCCTTATTATCCAGATTTGTATCTTCAATATTTAGGAAATGTTTACACATCAATGGTCCTGGTGGGGATGTGAGTTTTCTCTTGCCAGTTATTCAGAATTGGTTGGAGTATAATTATTATTCTTGTGTTTGATGTTCCAATCTCTGATTTTCATTTGGTCTATTTCTTGTTGCAGCCGACTCCGAGCATGGCTATCTATGACACAATGTCAAGCTAAAAAGTGCTATTGGCACACACTATTGGTTATGCCTATAATTTGGCAGGATTTCTCCTAGCAGCTGGGGGGAAGGTGATGTTATTTTGTTCCTCTATCTGTGCTAGCGTTGCCTGTTTTCCAGTGCATTGTTTAGACAATAGTACCCTAAATTATTTGATACTCCGTATAATGCAACATTAGCTAATGTATGATCTCTAAATTAATAGGTTATCATATTTTTTTTCCCGTGAAAATTTATAATGTATCCATGTCGAGTGTCTTTTTTTATTTTTCTGTATCACCTCAGAAAAATGATGATGTCTAGGAACTGCTCTCTGCAGCTGTTCTGAGGACCTCACATATTCTATATTCCCATTTATAAGATTTGCAAAATGCACAAACATGATCAGAGTAATATTTTTAGTAATTTATTGAAGTAATAATTTTTTTAAGTTTAATTCATGGTCATCCTTTTGCAATGCCTCTTTCAAGAATCGCACTAAAGTCTCCTGCTGGTACTGGTCATGGCCAGTTCTGCATTTCACATCTATTTAAAGTTGTTCTTTCTCAAGGACAGATAGTATGTTAGGATGGCAGTTTCTTCGCTCTTGCTGCAAATTTACGTTTGTCATTTTGCAGGCAAATTTATGTTAGGATCAACTTCTTCGAATTAGAGATTATCTCTATAAGGAGTTGGCTAAAAACACTGGCCAACCTGTAGAAAAGGTCCATCCATTTTGGTTTACCTTTTTTGGTTGATATATTAATGTCTCCCTTTTTTTTCCCCATGTACAAAAATCAACTTTTGAAAATACAATGGAAAATCTTTGGTGGAACAATTCAAAATGGAAATTTTATAAGGAAATGGGATAATCTTTGAGGGACGGATCAAAATGAAAAATGGGACAAAAAAAAAGATCAAGTGCACAGCTTGCCCTATTCAAATGCTGAAACTTTGTTTCTTGGCAGGTTCATCAAGATTTAAGCCAAGTGAAGCGATTTAATGCTTTGGAGGCTCTTGAATAGTGGCTTATTGATAGATCATCGTGTACTGCGGCCACCTCGGATTATGGCTGATGCACCTCGTAAAGATTCAATAGCAGGTCCTGGTTAGTGTGTATGGTGTCTAGAAACGCAGTTGATTGGTTTACACCTTTACTGGATCGATTGCATGGTTGTTGTTTAGCTTATAAATGATTTTCATTGTATACCATCCCATGATTCCAAGGTTGATTCACTTTTTTGTTGGTAACTACATTCTTGCCTAGTGCCCTCTCCTCAACCGTGTAGGACATGGACAAGGGTTGAACAAGTTGGTCATGTATGGGCTCTTCTCGAATGATTGTAAGTCGATATTAGAGGCCTTATCCTCAAGGGTGTTGATGTCCATGCAATTTTTAGTTATAGCCGATGTATATTTGATTCTCCCTTTGACCCTTTGAGAAATGCCTGCTTCGGCATCTAGCTCTGTATTTGATGGCTTTGTTTTTTTCAACCTATTTGGATAAGTTAAGTTCAACAAAATTAAGTTAAATTTGACAAAGTACGAGTCTAGAATAACAATAAGTGTAGCAAAAATATTAAATAAAATAATAAGTTTAACAAAAATAAAATTAGTTTTGAAAAAGAAATTGATGAGAACAAAGTCTCCAAGTCACATACGGTTTAGGTGGACATTTTTGTATCATTGGAAACGCACTAGCCAACTTGTAAAAATTCCTGACCCAACAAATCCCCTTCCTTAAATTAGCCATTGTAACCACTAATGTTGATGTTTGGACAAAAATCTATAGCTAACTGCCTGATTAGCGCTCAGTAGACAGTAGACACGTCAAATAGGTCAATCAAATCGGGTTCGATTGGTTACTTTTTCATTCGGATTATTTTTTATTTGGTCATTTTCAATTGCGGTTTGAGAAATATTGTTCATTTTCCAAAATATATATTCGATTTTGGATTGATCAATTGGTTAGATTAATAATTATTGTATGAAATTCTTTAAACCTAAATTATATAAAACAAAATTTAACCTTATATTAAACAACATTTTGAAAGAAAAGGTTTGTATCACCTCCTTAGGTTTTTTACTCCATTTGAATTTTCACGGCCTCAAAGACACAACATAAAACGGTTTTATCTCTAAATTTGTAAAACAAAAAATTATGAAAACTTGATATTCTAAAAATTTACATTGATATGAATCCAACAATATCTCACTTGAATATATTATTTCTTATAATATGATGGAAATTTGTGGAACTTTTTAAACTTTGAATCTATAAATAGAAATGTAGCAAATATTAAGGGAATGAGAGAGTATTAAAAAAAGTTATAGACATTATAATCTCATAAATTACAAAAATACCGTCAAATATATTTATATAAGATATAAATTAGGAATTTCTCTTAAAAGTTCTGCTATATATATGATATATGATAAGCATTAATGTAAATTGTAAAGTCAACATTTATAGGCGGGCGAAGTACATAGCTTATTACAACATACATACTATGTACAAAAGAAGGTAATATCAGAGGTTCAACATTCCTTCTGATTTAAGCCATATGTGTATGCGTGCAATGTATATATCTTGGAAAAGGAAAAACAAAACCTTAATTAGGATTTGCAATATTAGACCGGAAGTAATAAAATGAACTCCCAAGTCGTCTAACTATATAATATATATCCTATATACATAAAGCATTATGATATGCAAGATAATCATCTTTGGTATTTTGTAGAAAAAATATTGAGAAAATCCCAAGAAGATGCACTACTGATATAATTTAGTATTGCATGTTGTCACTTGACCATTCTTCCTTCCATCCATTGATAACCTTAGCAATGAACGCCTCGATCCTCGTCTCTAACTCATAGTCATACTCCTCCTCTGCATCATCCTCTTCCCATCCTATCTCACCGTAACTCCCGTTGTCGTCGTAACCATCTGAACCATGATCATAATCCTCCTCGTCACCTTCACCATCATCTTTGTCATCGTCCTCGTCGTAACCATCATCAACACCACCACCATCTTCCAGATCACCCATGTAGTCGTCGCCCAAGTCTTCATCATCGATGTACTTCTTGTCGTCGTCGTCACGCTCAGCCTCCATCTCATAAGCAAAGCAAAGGAGAGGAGAGAACGACGAATCGTGTTCGTCGTTGCTTGATTGTTTGTAGCATTCCTTGACTATGATTGCAATAATTATAAAATTGAAAAGCAAGTGAATACAGAGATTGGCAGAAAAGAGGCTTTTGAGGAGGTTTTTTTGTAAGATTGGAGACAAAAAGTTCATTACTAAAAATAGAATGGTTGCTAAAAGAAGAGGCATAAGTAAGAAAATACAAGTTCTGACACTAATCTTCATGTCGTTTTTACTAACTTGTAAGGAAGTATATGCTTAGCTTCCAAGATTTTACGTTTGCTTATATAAGAGAATGTTTGTGTTCATTTGTATAATCACAAGGTGATTTTCGTGGAAATTTAAAGCTTGCGTTCGAATGTGCTTGGCAGTTACCGACAACTGTTTTTAAATCAGCTTTTATATATATATATATATATATATATATATATATATATATATATATATATATATATATATATATATATATATATATAAGTTTTCTAATTTATATTTAAAATAAATTATATTAGGATATTAAGATTTCAGATATAGATATAATTATATATCAGATATAGGTATTGTTATATCAGGTATAGGTAGTGTTATGTTATATATAGAAATACAGAAGATATAAAAAAGAAAATACATATATTAGGTATAGACATTATAATCTCATGTATAAAAAATAAAATTATGAAAAATGCCCCTTGATATATTTGTATTAGATATAACTTAGAAATATAATCTAATATATATAGTGTATACATTGGTCTATTTATCGTACGTTTATGTATTGTAAAATCAAAAACTAATTCTAATAAGAACTTTCACTACATTTACAAAAGAATTGAATTGATTTCAATATGCAAATACTGAAAATATATGAAATTCCGATTTAGAAGATGGTATGCATGCAGAGATGTTCGGGTTAGGTCTCATCATGAAGAAGATATATTGAAGTATAGAAAGTATGTAAATGGAAAATAGCACCTATATTTTTATAACATATATGGAGTATATAAGTAAGATGAAGCTAATAGCTAGTACGAGCAATTTTTATGCAAGCGAGGTATATAACTACGTACTAAAAAAAATTTCTTCATTTATATTCCTCATAAAACATTTATTTACTTAACGAATATGATTTAAAATACCAACACATTATTAGTCATTTTTTAAAAGTTTGTACATAACATTAAGAGATAATATTGAATAATATAAAACAATGTGTTATATTGAGAAGTTTTTATAGGAGTACAAACATATTTTTTACAAATTTTCTAGCTACTTGATGGTGTATCATCACTATTTGTTATACAAAAAGTATTATATATACACGACCGATACATGACACAATAAAGTTATTAGAAACAGTAAAATTGACCTTTCAATATAATAAAACTTACTGTATGATAACTTTATTACTCCCTCCATTCTTTTTATTTGATATATTTAACTTTTTACGGTTTTTAATATACAATTTAAAACGTTATTTTCTCTAATTTTATAAGACAAAAAATATGAAAACTTGATATTTAAGAAATTTAGATCAAGATACATCTAACAAGAAAATACCTAAATATATTATTTGTTATAATATAAATAAAATTTATAGTCAAAATTTTAAAATTTTGACTCTATTAATGAAAATATAATAATTAAAATGAGACGGAATATATCATAAGTGAACTATTTAAGTTGATTGGATAAGTCGATATTGACTTCATGATTCTAGAACGTACAGAAAATATTAAAAGGTAACGTAAGATGTTTATATATGTTGGTCGGAACGAAGTCAAGTTATCAATCGAGTAGTGTAATAGTGAAATTTCACTGAAAAGTACATTAGTGCCGCAACATTAGCAAAGTGACGAGTCTGATGACTGATGAATTGATGATGTAAAGATGTTGGCTACATGACTTGAAGCCCAAGCTCTTCATGTATCTTTCTTACTTAATCCCTCCATACATTTCGTAAAGTTTTTTCTAGTCACTACAGCTTTAAGAAA
Source organism: Dysphania ambrosioides (assembly GCA_026401315.1). Lineage (NCBI taxonomy): Eukaryota > Viridiplantae > Streptophyta > Magnoliopsida > Caryophyllales > Amaranthaceae > Dysphania > Dysphania ambrosioides. The sequence continues at coordinate 6,189,782 of CM048659.1, read as the reverse complement.
TAATATTAAATTAATACGAGCGGGTATTATTATTGCTCTTAGATAAGGTGAGAGAAATAACTATATAAATATAATTATTAAAAAATAATTAAAAAAATCGATGTATTAGGGTAAAAATACCCTTAAACTAAAAGAAAGAAATTCCGCTTTCGATGTTTGATTGAGTTATTTGGTTCTTGTAATTAATGGAAACGTGGAGTATTATGTAATCTATAATGTTTTTTTTTTAAAACGAAATGACATTAAGAGAATATCTATAACATCATTTAAGTGTTTCCTAAATTAATTTAGATGATAGAAATTTTCTATACACAGTTAATCTTGCATATGCTGTGGTTATAACTTTTTATTACAATACTTCAAAACCTAAGATACATAATTGTATTTTATTTTAGGTAAGAAAAACCTCTCCATTAAACTAACACAGTTCGATTTTAAGAGTGGGAGAAAGAATCTTAAGATCGGGAGAAAGAATTTTTAGAGTGGGATCCTAAATACTAGGATCCCACCCCCCAAAAAACCTGATATTAGAGGGTGAAAATCATTCCACTAAACCAATGCTATTTGCTTAAATATGTTTTTGTAATTTATACTTAGCTATAAGAGAGTTACTTTTCATCGCTTGTGATTACTATATAGTCAGGCTGCAAATTGGACTTAAATTTCCATTTTGCTCATAACTCCTAAATCTCTCACTATAAGTATCAACACCATCACCTTGAACCACCAACAATTAACTTCTAACCACTGTCACTGTATTTGACCCAGAACTTTTCACTAAAAAAGTGTCAAAAAAGTTCGATGAATAACCAATGCCGCCATAAAATTAGGTTAAAAATGAATTATTTACTTGAATATAGCCTTGATCATGGTGGTGGCATCGCCTACAAATGCTCCTTGTGTTTTGAAATGTTTTTTTTTAAGAAATTTGAAGTAATATATTGTTTAACTAAGTAATTATTTTGATGGCAAAGACTATATTACAAAGTGATTTTCATACATGAAGATTTCGCCACATGCGATGTAGCAATCGAATGGGCTAAGCAAGGTTGCAACACGGTCATATTTTTGTTTAAAGACATCATCTCATAATCCGCGACAAGATGGTCATTAGATCACTATTGAAATGCGTACGTGTTGGTTTGAAGCAAAATCAAGATATGGAAATGGGGGTGCAAAAAGACACAAAGAGGAAAGGTTTTATCTATAAATCTAGGGTTAAGGTATGCGAGTATCAAAGTTGTAATTGGTGGTTCATAGTTTGCCTTAGTTAATGGAGGCAGTGAAACCATGAGCTCATTGTGTATCCCAAGGGCCATTGACAGACTAACAATTTTAGTCTTTACTGCAAAAAAAGTGTTAGAGAAATTTTCAGAAGATAATGCAAATTGGAGAAACATTTGCAATTATAGAGATAAATGAGGAGAGAAAGGAACCCGACTCAATAGTTTATATATCATGCAGTTCAATATAACTACTTGCATTTAGTTTTTAGCCGATGATTAGATTCACGTGGTCACCAACACATAGTTTTACATCCAACGTATGCTAATATGTGTTCATATGTGATTCTCATAGATTCAACATACAAAATAAACAAGAACAAATACCCTATAGTTGAGATGGTTGGGATAACACCTGAAAATATTAATTTCATGGTAAGTTATGCAATTTCAAGGATGAAAAAGAGGAAAGTTATCAGGAGGCGGTGGAGAAGTCGAGGGATTTCATCAACCTGGTGTTAGCCCTTCTACAATTGTTACTTATTATACGAAAGGTCATTTTGCCCCAATTACAGATTTACTGAATTGGAGTTTTTTTTTTTCTTGTGAAACTAAAATTATCTTTATCGAACTTCAGTTGTTATACTATATATTCTTATTTTGAGATGTAAAGGTATCGTGAACAAAGGCCAAACTGTTACTAAGCTAGTAGGAAACAAAGCAAAAATGGTTAAAAAGAATAGAAACAACTACCAATTGATCATAATTATTGTATCGTTTGAGACACAGCCATTTAAAAAATATGCTGTGAATTATGACGTACGACTTTCTGAAATACTTTTGACAAGACTATAACTCCCATAGACAAGCGATTGTAACTCGTGCGGTTGTGCCCAGTGCATGCAAGGCTATTTCCTTACCCATTTGATTATTTGATGGAGCTTTAAACGAATAAATGAGTAAATAAATATTGTGGTTGTACTGAGTACTTTGATTTGACAATGATTATGAAATTTGATGGAAGATTTTTTTGGTTTATTTTGTGTGACTTTGTATATA